>CM074725.1:237826486-238434740 GCA_037306005.1 Rhinophrynus dorsalis | reverse complement strand
ACAGTCTTGCTGCTCTGAGGTGAGCAGTGTTACGTCAGTAAAAGGGACGGGAGGGGAATACTTTATCATTCAATTACTCTTGTACTACAACTCTGACAGTATTGATATAACACTCTCCATGGCCCAAATACTATTAATTAGAGCTGCGTTTATTTTGAAACATTACTATCCCTTTAAGAGGTGTCATTCTGGAGGAAACCAACAGCACTATTGATTTAAAGGGATAGTAATACTTCGTTTTAACTTTATTTTATTTTGTAGGCATTAAAAAAAACACGAAGAATGATATAGGTTTTATCTCTCAAACCTTTATGGTTTAAGAGATATTCACAAGCAAAGTTTCCCCTCCCGCCCCTTTTACCTAGTGTAAGCCATCTCTTCTCAGATGTGGAATCCAGTCCATAGACCAGACAGATAACAGAAGGGGACAATCTTCTTCCTATGAGAACAATGAAAGCCCTGCCCCCCTTGACAAGTTTTTCAGGTTTTTCCCTTATCTTAATTGAAGATTGTCGCTCTCTGCAATCTACCTGGGCACCTCCCTTCTGATCTGGCTGAGCAGTGTTACATCAGTAAAAGGGGCGGGAGGGGGATACTTTATCATTGAATTACTCTTGAACTACAACTGTGACAGAATTGAAATAACACTCTCCAAAGTCCAAATACCATGATGATTAATTAGTGCTGCTTTTATTATGAAACATTACTATCGCTTTAAATCAGGATCTTATCCCCTCGAATTCTGGAGAGGTCTTCAGCACATTGTGTAGCAATGCGCCGAAACCCTCTATAGCATTCAAAGGGTTAAATGCCCACATTGGAATAATGGGGAATTTTGATTACTCTCCTGTGGTGCAATTTGTTTGCTCTGGAATTGCACCTCTTTTACTTATTGAATATGGCGATTAGTTTTAATAGAGTTTTTTTTCTT
This sequence comes from Rhinophrynus dorsalis, assembly GCA_037306005.1. Lineage (NCBI taxonomy): Eukaryota > Metazoa > Chordata > Amphibia > Anura > Rhinophrynidae > Rhinophrynus > Rhinophrynus dorsalis. Next base: position 238,433,809 of record CM074725.1, on the reverse strand, counting down.
AAAGCGGAACTATCACCCAAAATAAAGCCCCCCCCAATAATGATTCATATAGCGATAGGCTTACAAATAGTAGTATTATCCAGTATAAGTACCGCGTTATTAAGAAATCCTACTTCTTCTGAGACTGACGGGCAGGCATCAGCGCAGACATCTTGCCTTAGAGACATCTGTGCACCTGTGCTGTCCTTCCTGTCTCCTCTAGGAGGCGCTACATTGTACCTTAAGGTAACAGGAAGGGACTGATGACGCAGGTGCACAGACACCTCTAAAGCAAGAAGTCTGCACGTCAGTCTCAGAAGAAGTATGGTTTTTTATTAATGAGGTACTTATGCTGTATAATTATCACGGTGCCCGTGCTTCCTTGTTATTTTCTGTCAGTCTTATCCTGTGCTTTGCTGCTATTGGCTACCGTGTGTTTGTCCCGCCCAGTATGACCTTTATATACTGGGCTTTGGCACCCCTCCGGTGACCTTTCATGGTGTTCCTGTGCCAGTGCTTGTTTCTGCTCAGTGATTCCCAGTGTAACCGACTTGGCCTGCCTGACTACTCTGCATCTTGTCTCCTGCTCCTTTGTACTGACCCGGATTGCCTGATTATTCTTCTGTGCCTGCTCCTGTGTACCGACCTGGCGTGGCGGTTATTCCTGCCCCGTGACCCGACCCGGCCTGGCTGACATTCCTGCTCCTGTGTACTGACCTGGCGTGGCTGTTGTTCCTGCTCCGTGACCCGACCCGGCCTGGCTGACGTTCCTGCTCCTGTGTACCGACCTGGCGTGGCTGTTGTTCCTGCTCCGTGATCCGACCCAGCTTGGCTGACGTTCCTGCTCCGTGATCCGACCCGGCTTGGCTGACGTTCCTGCTCCGTGTATCGACCCGGCTTGGTTGGCGTTCCTGTGCTGTGTCGCCTTGGCGACATTCTGATTGTCAGGCAATTGTGTCACCATTTCCTCCTGCAGAGTACCAGTGGCCAGTCCCGTTACTGCCTCTGCAGAGTGTAAGTGTCTGCCTCCGTTACTGCTCTGGCAGTGAGCCACCGGGTTGCCTCCGTTACTGCTTCTGCAGAGTGCAAGTGTCTGCTTCCGTTACTGCTACAGCAGTTTGCCTTGGGCCTAGTCTCCGTTACTGCCTCTGCAGAGTGCAAGTGTCTGCCTCCGTTACTGCTCCGGCAGTGAGCCACCGGTTTGCCTCCCTCCTTTACTGCTTCTGCAGAGTGCAAGTGTCTGCCTCCGTTACTGCTCCGGCAGTGAGCTACCGGTTTGCCTCCTTTACTGCTTCTGCAGAGTGCAAGTGTCTGCCTCCATTACTGCTCCGGCAGAGTGCAAGTGGTCTGGTCTCCATTACTGCTACGGCAGTACCTTATGTGTCTCTGTTCCCATTACTACCTTGGCAGTTCACATTAGTTCTGCTAATCTGTTTTGGGCGTTACGAATCCTTCAGCTGTCTATATGCAGAGAGCCCATCACAGACCTCTCTACACGTGGGACTGTTTACACTCAAAGAAGACCATTAACCCATGCAGTACCTTGCTCAGGGCTGGATTTATATCTCAGGAGCCTGTAGGCAGTGAAATATGAAGCCCCCCCCCCCCCCCCCAATAAAAGTACAAAAAGTTTTGACTGTTATATATATATATATATATATATATATATATATATATATCCCAGAAATAAATAATCAAGAGGCTAATGTGTGATCCTAATCAGATCTATAAACTGAAAATTGTATGATTACTAGCTAAGAGATACACATGTGAAAGGAACCTTGTAAAATAAAGGGTTTAAACACCATTTCAGTACAAGAGAGCACTCTCCTAGTCATATATGGACATAAAGGCTTATATATATATGCATAGCTGGGAACATTCACAATAGGGTCACCCAGAGATCTTTTTTGATTAACCTTTAATGCTCAGGTCCAATTTATTAACCATTTGACTGCCAGAAGGGTACACAATGCATTGCTTTGTAATGTGTTGCCTACCCATCTAGCACTCAAAGGGTTAAATTAAAAAATAATACACTTACCAGCCAACACAGGCTGGACTAGAGAGGTGCCCGGATTCTCTGCTCCACTCCTTCGATCCTCATGTAAAGCTGCCCTGTGCCACTGTATATTTGTTGTTAGCACATTGCTTGGGCTCCCTGAGGCCACCTGCCTGTGGATGTATGCTATTGCAGGAACCATCAGTGACACAAAACATACGGAGCCATTGATAATAACTTAAAAGCTCACTGGTAAGAGCAGCTGCGGCTCCCTGCAGGCTGCACAGTCTGTGTGGAGCGGAGAAGGAAGGCACAGAGCTTATGATCTTGTCACATTCACATAGTCCAGCAGGCAGCAGCAGCGCAGCATGCATACCCTCCTTTGTGGTCCACCACGGTCCAGATCAAAGGCTGGCCCGGCAGGCTAGCGAATTAAAAAAAAAAATCACAATGGCAGGTACCCCTCGGTGGTGTGCGCCTGTAGGCAGGTGCCTACTTTGCCTTATGGCAAATCCGGCCCTGACCTTGCTCCTGGCAATCCATTATATGCTGCCTGACCTGTGTCAGTATAGACTGTTGGGGACTTTATGTTTATGTGTAGGCATGTGTATATGTAACATGTCGTGTGTCTGTATTATTCAGCTTATATATATTATATATATTTGTGGTGATAGTTCCACTTGAAAGGAGAGGTAACACTTTTTGACCAGTAAATCCTAATGGCCCTTATGAATTTTGTTATTTTACATTTGTTCAAGAGATAACATGTTCAAATCAGTCCTGGATGTTGGTGAGCCTACTTAACCACTTACGGACCAGAGGGGTGTGCAACACATTGCAAGGCAATGTGTTGCACACACTCTGCTCCTTAACCCGTTGAATGCCAGAGAAATGGCTTGCATATCCCTCTGCATCCAAAGCGTTAAAGGGTTAACCCTTTGAGTGCCAGAGTGCATTCTGTACCACTCTGGCACGCAAAGGGTTAAGATTGCCATGTGCAGTGAGAAAAGTTTGAGGTCCTGTGGTCCTGACAGAAACCATCATGTCCACCTCCATCAACCTGACGTCCACGTCTGATGAGTTGGATACTTCTCTGGCACTCCAAGGGTTAAACAGAGACATATGGTTACATAGGATTTTCTGGTCATAGCAAGTGTGTGTGTGGGGGGGAGTATTATTAGAGATCATTAGTTCTTTTTTAAAGGATATTAAAAGTCATAAAACACTCTCTATTATGCCTACATGGGGACATATGTATAAAAACAAAAGCGGATTAAACTTGGGGCAAAATAATTAACCCATTTGGATCAAATGAAATTAACCATTTAAAAGGGACTATCAACCCCCATTTGTCCTATAGAGGTTTCCATTAGATTACAAAACATTGAATTGGAAACCTCTATAACATTAACCCTTTGAGTGCCAGTGTGTGTGTGTGTGGGGGGGGTGCAATGCATTGCAAAGCAATGCATTGTACATCCCTCTGGTACTCAAAAGGGTTATAAAGGAGTTAAAAGCACCACTTAAAATATCCCCAAATGTATATTGGTTTATGTGTCCCTTATGGAGCTAATGGTTTTCTCCAAAAATGCCTCTGGTTCTTTTTATTAAATCAGCCTACAGTATGTAACACTGTGGTTTAGTCTTTAGAATTACTCAGCACCAAAAGTGGACTCTCAGGTAATGGTGGGATTACAGGGTGACTGTGGTCACCCATGCCTAGTGCATAATATAATGAAACCAGTCAAAAAAAATGAAGGTCTACACAGAAAATATATTTTAACAGTAGATAAGACTCAACTGGTCTATCCAGTCTGCCCATGTTCCTATCTAATTAAAATACACACTTATGTACTTCTCAAAACAGACTTATATCTATACAACTCATATTTGATTTCCATAACAGTATTTGCCCCTATCCCATTTACTGAGAGGCTGTTCTATGACTCAATCACCCTTTCTGTAAAGTAGCACTTATGCACGATACTTCTGAATTTTCCACCCTGTAACTTTAGATCATGAACTTTTTTTCTAATATTCTTCTTTTTCTGCAAAATGCCCCCTTCCTGAAGGATATAATAGAGATATAGTTATTAATGGAAACATAGATTCAGAAACATCTCCGGTTACCTGTCTTTTCACTATTATATTATACTTGGGACAATTTCACCTACTTTCCTTCTATTAGTGAGAAAGTAGCTGGAAATCGGGGGGCAGCACTTTAAACTCTTAAGGACTGGGGGTGTACAATGCATTGCTTCAGTCAAGGCCTTGCATACATGTATGTATAGTGTGTGTGGTACATGTGTGTGTGTGGTAGATGTGTGTGTACTGTGCATGTGTGCTGTCTGTGGCATATGTACTGCATGTGTGTTGTGCATATGTGAGTATATATCGTGTGTGTATTGAAGACCCCTGAAATTCCTTACAGAGATAATCACAGGACTGGCAGGCGGTGGAAAAAGCATATTTGTTTTTTGGAAGAGGTGATAGCGGGGGAGGGCCAATTCTTTGCAGAGAAAATCACTCCGCCTGTATGTCCTAGACAGGCAGTATAGAGGCGATTTGAATATCTCCTCCTTACTGCCGCCCCTGGGTGTGCATGTGCCAGGCACACGTTTCTTCTTTTAAAAATATAGATTATCTATCTGTCTGTCTGTCTATCTCTCTGTCTCTCGCAGGGCCTGTAATTGTAGGGCAAACCATCTGCACCATAGTATACCTGTCTAGCATTCAAGGAGTTAAATATCCCCATTTAAATCAATGGGAATTTTCAGAGTTTTTACTGCAGCACAGCATTGTATTGCAGAGCTCTGTGGCAGTCAGGGAGTTAAGCAGTTGAATCGGTGGGAATGTTGTGAATTTCTAGGAATCCCCTAGATGCCAGCCTCACTGACTCTTAATCTGAAGACCTATCAGATTGCTATACAATGATTCTGTAGAATGGCTGAGCGATGTCATGTAAAAGGTTATTGGGCTGCAATGTCATGTCATGTGACCTCTCTGGAAATTAGGGGGTTAAAAGTCCCATTTAGATCTATGAGCATTTTTTTGGTTTCCTATGGGGCCATTGGTTTGCCACAGAATTGCGCCAGTTCTTCTTAGTACATCAGTCCATCTGTCCATCATCCATTTGCTAACACAAGCCCAGTAGATAAGCCCAGCAGATATGAACCTGGGGATACAAGTCAGTGTGAACAGTAATTCATCTTTTTATTGTACAATCATATAGAATAACAATTGTTACGTTTATTTATAAAAAAAAGCTTTTGGTGTAAGATAGGTAAAATACAATTTCTCTAAAAAAGTTTAAAACAAAATCTGGAGGTAGTAGTATATTGTTATACACAATATTATTCCCTGTTCATTAAATGTCTTACAGATTTAATATTGATCAGTGTTTGCACACAGTCACACACACGCGGTCACACACACATATATACACACAGTCTCACACACACGCACACACACAGTCACACACACAGTCTCACACACACATGCACAAACACACACATTCACACGCACACATATATACGCACACACACAGTCACACACACGCATATATATACACACACAGTCTCACACACACACAGTCACACACACACATATATATATATATATATATATACACACACACACAGTCACACACACACACATATATACGCACACACACAGTCACACACACACACACATATATACACACACACGCAGGGCCGGATCTGCCATAAGGCAGAGTAGGCATCTGCCTACAGGCGCACCCCACAGAGGGGCGCCTGCCATTGGAATCAATATATATATATATTTTTTTTTTAAGTGAAGTGCCACGCCGCCCTCCGCAAGGTTAGGTCTGTGCCTTCTTCAGCACAGACCTGTAGCTGCTGAGCTCTCCCGGCTCTTTAGTAATGCAGAGAGCTGGTAGACGACATCATTTCCAGCGCTCTGCATTACTAAAGAGAAGACTGCGCGGGAGCTCCAGCAGCTACAGGTCTGTGCAGAAGCACAGATCTCTCCTTCCGCTGGACCACCATGGAGGTAGGAAATGGATGGGGGGGGGGATGTGAGGCTTAATGTGGAGATGATGGGGGCAAATGTGAGGGCAATATGGGGATGATGGAGGGCACATTGGAGCTGATGGGGGCAATGTGAGGGCAATGTACAGATGATGGGGCAATGTGGAGCTGATGGGGCAATGTTGAGATGATGGGGGCAATGTGAGGGCAAATGGAGCTGATGGGGGCAATGTGGAGCTAATGGGGGCAATGTGGAGGTGATGGGGGCAATATGGAGCTGATGGGGGCAATGTGAGGGCAATGTGGAGCTGATGAGGCAATGTGGAGCTGATGGGGGCAATGTGAGGGCAATATAGGGATGATGGGGGGCACGTTGGAGCTGGTGCAATATGAGGGCAATGTGGAGATGACGAGGGCAATGTTGAGATGATGGGGCAATGTGAGGACAATATGGAGCTTATGGGGCAATGTGGAGCTGATGGGGGTAATGTGAGGGCAATGTGGAGCTGATGATGGGGGTAATGTGAGATGATGGGGACAATGTGGAGCTGATGGGGGCAATAAGGAACTGATGAGGGCAATGTTGAGATGATGGGAGTAATGTGAGGGCAATATGGAGCTGATGGGGGCAATATGGAGGCAATGTTGAGATGATGGGGCAATGTGAGGGCAATGTGGAGCTGATGGGGGCAATATGGAGCTGATGGGGGCAATGTTGAGATGATGGGGGCAATGTGAGGGCAATGTGGAGCTGATGGGGCAATGTGGAGGTGATGGGGCAATATAGAGCTGATGGGGGCAATGTTGAGATGATGGGGGCAATGTTGAGATGATGGGGGCAATGTGAGGGCAATGTGGAGCTGCTGATGAGGGTAATGTGGAGATGCTGGGGACAATGTGAGGGCAATGTGGAGCTGATGGGGGCAATGTGGAGCTGATGGGAGCAATGTGAGGGCAATGTTCAGATGATGGGGCAATGTGAGGGAAATGTGGAGCTGCTGATGAGGGTAATGTGGAGCTGATGGGGGCAATGTGGAACTGATGGGGACAATGTTGAGATGATGGGGCAATGTGAGGGCAATGTGGAGCTGCTGATGGGGGTAAAGTGGAGATGATGGGGGCAATGTGGAGCTGATGGGGGCAATGTGGAGGTGATGGGGCAATATGGAGCTGATGGGGGCAATGTGAGGGCAATGTGGAGCTGATGGAGCAATGTGGAGGTGATGGGGGTAATGTGGAGGTGATGCGGGTAATGTGGAGATGATAGGGGCAATGTGAGGGCAATATGGGGTGTAATGTGGAGATTTGGAGCATTGTGGAGATGGCCAATGGGGGGGCACTTCAGATTTCTATGCCTACAGGCTACTGGGATGTAAATCCAACCCTACACACACACACACACACACACACACACACACACACACACAGTCACACACACATGCATATATATATATATATACACGCGCACACACAGTCACATGCACACACACACACATATATACACACGCGCACACACAGTCACACACACACACACAGTCACACACACAGTCTCACACACACACACACACACACATACACACATATATACACACGCGCACACACAGTCACACACACACACACAGTCATACACACAGTCTCACACACACACACACACATACATATATATATATATATATATATATATATATATATATATATATATATATATATATACACACACGCACACACAATCACATGCACACACACACATATACACACACACGCGCACACACAGTCACACACACACACACGCAGTCACACACACGCAGTCACACACACGCAGTCACACACACACAGTCACACACGCAGTCACACATATACAGTCACACATATACAGTCACACACACACACACACACACAAAATGGATGTAGGAAGCACTCACACTTAATAGAGACTCTCTGGTTGCTGAAGTTGAATGGAACAGGATACTTGTAGATAACATAAATGCAGGATCAGCCAGCCAATATGAGGTGAAAATAGTGTTGAATATAAGTGTCATCTTTTCAATGTAACATGGTACATTTTCGAGAACAGACCCCCATCCCCCATTATATACAGTTTGAAATTCCCGCTTCCTAACACCAAGTGAGAATCCATAATGACGTCAGCATAGTTCATGTGGTCATAGTTCGGAGTACAGTGCCCAAGAGCACATACAAATAAGAATAAGTCCATATCTGAAAAATGCAGAGAAATAGACCCCATGTGTATATGACTCATAAGCCGTGAAAAGGTGAAATTAAAATTACACAGTACAGCAGATCGCAATGTATGAGGCATAGGGTATATGAGGACACAGAGCAGTGAGCCAGCTGCATCTGTATCAAGGGTTCCCCCGCTTGATTGAACTGGGAAGCTATTGATCACATCAAAGTGATGGACAGGCTACAAAAGTATCAAGCCCGGGATTTTATCAATGAGTGCGACTGTCAAACAAGTGAATGGATTGTTTTCCCGTATAGGTAACCATAATACAGGGCAATACTAGAACCATTGTGTGATTAGCAGCAAAGCCCTGTTAGATATCGGGCACTGGAAATGTGAGAATCATGAGCAAAGAGCACTCCACCGCACTGAGGAGCATAGAGCAGGACATATAAATACAGGTCACACAAAGACAAACAAACTCAGTGTCAACTATACACTACAAGGAGATATATACCCCCACTCTAGACACTACCATCCCACCTAGGGTGATAGAGGACAAGTTACCATCAGTCAGGATGCCACTTACTCAAGGAGAAGAAGTTATCTACCTCCCGTCTTATCAGGTCTCCCCAGTCTAGGGAACTTAAAGGGATAGTATTACTTTAAAATTACTATCCCTCATATTGTAGCCCTTAATAAACTGAGTTAACCCCTTAAAGGGATAGTAATACTTCATTTTAACTTTATTTTATTTTGTAGGCATTAAAAAAACATGAAGAATGATATAAGTCTTATCTCTGAAACCTTTATGGTTTAAGAGATATTCACAAACAAAGTATCCCCCCCCTGTTCAACCAGATCAGAAGGGAGATGCCCAGGTAGACTGCAGAGAGGGACAATCTTCAATTAAGATAATGGAAAAAGCTGAAAAACTTTTCAAGGGGGGAAGGGCTTTCATTGTTTTCATACAAAGAAAATTGTCCCCTTCTGTTATCTGTACTGTCATACAACCTGATCCACATCTGAGAAGAGATGGCTTACACTAGGAAAAAGGGGCGGGGAGGGGAACTTTGCTTGTGAATATCTCATAAACCATAAAGGTTTGAGAGATAAGACTTATATCATTCTTCATGTTTTTTTAATGCCTACAAAATAAAATAAAGTTAAAACGAAGTGTTACTATCCCTTTAAGGACCGGCGGTCACGGGACATATCCGTCCCATAATGACCGCATAGGGGCACTTTGACGCGCCGGTACACGTGACCTGTCACGTGTATCGGCGCGTCACTATGGGGCTTGAAAGAGATCGCTCCGATCTTGGAGCGGTCTATTTCATGCCTTATTTTTACTTACAGCGCTCCCGGTAGAGCGATGTAAGTAAAAAGTACGTGACGTACCATGACCGTCATCGGTCCTTGAGTAGTTCAAGGACCGTGACGGTCCTGGTACATCAAGGGTTCTTAAGGGGTTAAATGACACCAGCGGCATCTCTCAAACCTTTATGGTTTAAGAGATAGCCGCTTTCAAAGTTTCCTCTCCCCTGCTGTCAGTGTTCTGCTGCCAGCAGGGGAATCTGGTCTCTGAATCAAACGGAGGCTCTTCAGCAGAGCCGATCTCTCGTTATGGAAGGAAAAACGATTAACTGAAACAATCTTCTACGTGTGCTTGGTAACCAAGCACACATAGAAGACTGTTTCAATGAATAATTTTTCCTTCCATAACGAAATATCGGCTCTGTTTAAGAGCCTCCGCCTGTCCCGGGACCGGATTCCCCTGCTGGCAGCAGAACGCTGACAGCAGGGGAGAGGAAAGCTTGAAAGCGGCTATCTCTTAAACCATAAAGGTCTGAGAGATGCCACTGGTGTCATTTAACTCAGTTTATTAAGGGTTACAATATGAGGAATAGTAATTTTGAAGTAATACTATCCCTTTAAGTAATCACACATCACAGACCTAGAAAGCTATTCAATTGCACAGAGCAATTGCGGAGCTCTGTAAGACAAGCGGTGGCTCTTCAAAAGAGATTTCCAAACCACCCATTAACTGGGAAGATAATGACACCACACTGGGTAGGGAGGTAATCCCCGCTCACTCGTGGGTGATCCCACCTAACTGATAATACGGTTTAGAACACTTCTTGTGATGTGTCAGCAGTACTGGTCTGGACCCATAATCTCCTACACAGACTGGTGGAGCTCCTACATTATGACACTGGGGGACGAAGACACAGATAAAGGAAGTCACATAATATGTGCCCAAATAATTGCCTGCAGTGACCCGCCAGTCTGCTGCTGGGTTAGCGCTACAACCACACAAGTGTCATTCACATATGCCATATAGAGCGGTATAAATCAAAGGAAACACGCCATAGGGAGGGACTCATTCAGTCCCTTAGGTGTAATATAGTCCAAGAAGGAGATCCAGTACGCCTCTCTTTGTAATAATTTATTTCTGTCACCTCCTCTACTCAGTGGGGGGACGTGTTCAATAAGCATGTATCACGGTGCCCGTGATTGCTGCAGTTCCTTGTCTGTCACCAGTAGGGGGCTGCTATTGGCTGTCTGCAGATAGCCCGCCTTTCATTGCCTATTTAAACCTGGATTGGGCACCCTTTGGGTGCCCTTTCGTGTTGTTTCTGACCTTCTTGCTATCACTATGCCAGTGATAGCTGGGCCTCTGTTCCAGTGTTCCTGAGTTCCTGATCTCATGTGTTCCTGAGTTCCTGATCTCTGCTGTTCCAGTGTTTCCTGCATGCTGAGTACTTCCAGTCCTGGTTCCGGCCTAGTCTCTGGTGTTGCAGTTCCTGCTGAACTTCTTCTCTGCTGTTTCCTGACCTGACTGATCGTTGCTGGTTCCTGTGTTCTCATCGCCTGTCTCCTGTATCCTGGCGACCTTCTGCCTGGTCGCGTCGGCAACATTGCTTGTTACACCAGCGTGCGGACGCTGGTTTGCCCCTAAGCCTTGCGGCTATACAAACTTGCTTGTTACACCAGTGTGCGGTCACTGGTTTGCTCCAAAGCCTATCGGCTATACAATCCTGTGTTGGTCCCAGCGTGCGGACGCTGGTTTGCTCCTAAGCCTTGCGGCTATACAAACTTGCTTGTTACACCAGTGTGCGGTCACTGGTTTGCTCCAAAGCCTATCGGCTATACAATCCTGTGTTGGTCCCAGCGTGCGGACGCTGGTTTGCTCCTAAGCCTTGCGGCTATACAAACTTGCTTGTTACACCAGTGTGCGGTCACTGGTTTGCTCCAAAGCCTATCGGCTATACAATCCTGTGTTGGTCCCAGCGTGCGGACGCTGGTTTGCTCCTAAGCCTTGCGGCTATACAAACTTGCTTGTTACACCAGTGTGCGGTCACTGGTTTGCTCCAAAGCCTATCGGCTATACAATCCTGTGTTGGTCCCAGCGTGCGGACGCTGGTTTGCTCCTAAGCCTTGCGGCTATACAAACTTGCTTGTTACACCAGTGTGCGGTCACTGGTTTGCTCCAAAGCCTATCGGCTATACAATCCTGTGTTGGTCCCAGCGTGCGGACGCTGGTTTGCTCCTAAACCTTGCGGCTATACAAACTCGCTTGTTACACCAGTGTGCTGTCACTGGTTTGCTCGAAAGCCTTGTGGCTATACAAACTCGCTTGTTACACCAGTGTGCGGTCACTGGTTTGCTCCAAAGCCTATCAGCTATACAATTCTGTGTTTGTCCCAGCGTGCGGACGCTGGTTTGCTCCAAAGTCTTGCGACTTTACGATTCCCCAGTTGGTCTCAGTGTGTGTACACTGGGTTGCTTACGATCCTGTCAATTTGCCATTACCATCTGACTGCTGCTACTATCTCTGGGCTGCCCTGACCGGTATTGGTAAGGCCGGTAGAACCGTTTGCCACATTCCATCTGAGGTTGCCTTACCCGGTATTGGCAGGGCCGGTAGAGCCTACATTGTAAATCTATTGAGGCTGCCTTGCCTGGTATTGGTAAGGCCGGTAGAACCGTTATGCTATTCCATCTGCAGGTTGCCTTACCCGGTATTGGCAAGGCCGGTAGAGCCTAACATTCTATTACTTCAGACTGTCCTGTCCGGTATATTGACAGGACCGGTAGAGTCTGCCTTCTGTCTTGGTTATATTCTGTATATATCTGTATGTATGTGAATGCCATCCTACATTATCAATTTATTATTTCAATAAAATTGATTTTTACCTAAAACTTGTGTCTGAGAGTCATAATAAACCGTGACAGTACGAAAGGGCCATGACCTCAGACAGCAAGGGTGAAGGTAACGCACAGAATATCCATTGGAGGATGGATGTGCTCGAGCAACGTTTGGATCAGTTGGCAGTTGCAATTCAAACGATCCTTGAACGCACGGTACTCGCTGACAAATCGAGCTCTAGCCCGGTGGCTCACTGGGAGAGCATTGGCCTGGGCTAACCCCTTGTGGGAGAATGCTAAACCTTGTACTAAGAACTTCAGAGAATTTGTGCAATCCTTTCGAAGAGTGTTTGATAGTGATGAGCGAGCATGCTCGGCCGAAGCTCGGTTCGGCTCGAGCATCGCTCTGCTCGGCACATGGCGGTACTCGTACGAGTACCGCATGTGCTCGCCCGCCATGTTCGGGTCTCCTCCCCGCACGTTTCGCAGCTGCTGCGCAGCCAATAAACGTGCGGGGAGGCTCTGACATCAGTGTAATGCCAGCAGCCATGTTGGCTGCTGGCATTACACTGATTGGCTGGCCAGAACCCGTGATCGGGTGCTGTATAGCACCCGACGCGTGAGTTCGGCTCATTCTTAGCCAGGGAGAGATGCGCTTAGGCAGGGAAAGTCAGTGTAGGGAGAATAAAATTGTTGAAACTCTTTCAAGACCCAAAAGTCCTTTTTAGGACTGTTGTGTGTGGGGGCAGCATTTATATTTTGTTTGGGGGGGCACAATTTCCTTTTTTTTGTGGGGGGGATATTTGAAAGGTGACATATAATACTAGATGCACAGGAAGTCAGTGTAGGGAGAATAAAATTGTTGAAACTCTTTCAAGACCCAAAAGTCCTTTTTAGAACTGTTGTGTGTGGGGGCAGCATTTAATTTTTTTTGGGGGTGGCAGAATTTCATTTTTTTGTGGGGGGGGGGACATGTTCTAAGGTGACATTGTACTAGGTGCACAGGGACAAATATTTCACAGTGCAGTGACAAGCTGACATATTCTGTTAGGTGCACAGGGCCAATGATTTTACAACGCAGCGACAAAAAGGGCCATTTTAAACGTGTGCCTAGCCATAGATTATTGTCACATTCTGTTTAGTGTGCAAATTCACAAATTAACGTCACATATCCCGTTCACTGTGCCTAGCCGCAGATTAGCGTCACATTCTGTTTCGTGTGCCTAGCCGCAGATTAGCGTCACATTCTGTTTCGTGTGCCTAGCCGCAGATTAGCGTCACATATTGTTTAGTGTGCCTAGCCGCAGATTAACGTCACATATTGTTTAGTGTGCCTAGCCGCAGATTAGCGTCACCTATTGTTTAGTGTGCCTAGCCACAGATTAGCGTCACATTTTGTTTCGTGTGCCTAGCCGCAGATTACCGGCATATATTCCGTTTAATATGAAGAAGGCGGGTAAAAAGGGACGGGGAAGTGGACGTGATCCTGATAGTTCAGGGCGCGGGTCAGGACGCGTAGAAACTGTGCCTGGTGCCAGAGCACAAGAAAGAAAGACATCCACCATACCTAGCTTCATGTCTCAGTTTACAGGGCGTCGCAGGACATCACTCTCGAGGTCAGACCACTGCGAACAGGTGGTCGGTTGGATTTCAGCTGATACTGCTTCCAGTCGGTTAAGCACCACCCTGTCTTCCACCAAGTCCACTCTCACTAGCCAAGAGTCTGGTCAACATAATCCTCACCCTGATCATCCTTCCTCCCACCATAGAGGGTCTGGCCAAAGAAGTGATCCCACACTGGGATATAGTGAGGAGGTCTTCTCATCACCAATCCTTGATTTGAACCTCTCTCCAAGCACGCTTGCAGAGGAACATGAGATCTTGTGCCCTGATTCACAACCTCTAGAGGGTACCCAATCACAAGAAGATGACAGAGGGGAACGGCATTTAAGGTCAAAGGAAGTGGATGATGATGATGAGACACAGTTGCCATCAAATCAACCACAATTACTGTCTCAAGACCTTGATGAGGAGGATGATACACAGTTGTCAATGACTGAGGATGTGGTGGGATCAAGAAATGAGGAGGATGATCAGAGTGAGGAAGTGGAGGAGGACTTGGTGGACGATGAGGTCACTGACCCCACCTGGGAAGGTGGAAAGCCGAGCGATGACAGCAGTCCTGAGGGTGAGCCATCTGCAGCACCGCAACAGGCTGGAAGTGGTGTGGCTAAAGAAAGAAGGCGGACCGCACCAAACCGGCCCGCAAATGTTCCACGGAGCACCCCCTTGCGTAAATCTCCCTTGCCAAGGGCTAGGTGTTCCGCGGTATGGCGTTTTTTTAAGGAAAGTGCGGACGACAAAAGAATTGTAGTTTGCAACCTGTGCCACACCAGAATGAGCCGAGGCATGAACACTAGCAACCTCACGACCACCAGCATGATCCGACACATGGCATCCAAGCACCGTAATAAGTGGGAGGAACGCCCGGATCGCCAATCTGTGTCTGCAGGCCACACCACTGCCTCCTCTTCCCCTGTTTTCGGTGCCGGCCAATCGCCTGTCGAAGGCGCAGGCCCGCATACCTCCCGCCCTGCACCTGTACCATCTGAAGCACCATCAGTGACCACATCCACTTCCCTGTCCCAGCGCAGCGTCCAAATGTCGTTACCCCAGGCATTTGAGCGCAAGCGAAAATACCCAGCCACCCACCCACAGGCCATAGCACTAACCTCACACCTTTCCAAATTACTGGCCATCGAAATGCTGCCATTTAGGCTTGTGGACACTGAGTCCTTCCGCAGCCTGATGGCAGCAGCTGTCCCTCGGTACGCAGTCCCCAGCCGCCACTACTTTTCCCGGTGTGCCGTCCCCGCCTTACACCACCATGTGTCCCTTAACATCACCCGTGCCCTGACCAACGCAGTTACTGGGAAGGTCCACTTAACGACTGACACATGGACAAGTGCTTGTGGCCAGGGACGCTACATTTCCCTGACGGCACACTGGGTGAATGTCGTGGAGGCTGGGAGAGACTCGGACCCTGGGATGGCACAGGTGCTACCCACGCAGAGGATTGCGGGCTCTATCTCCATCAGGGTTTCCGCCAGCACCTACGTTATTGGCTCCTCCTCCTCCTCCTCCGTTTCCACCTCCGAATTCTCTGCGTGCAGCGCCACTCACCCATCAGCCGGTAGCTGGAAGCAGTGTAGCACTGCAGTGGGGAAGCGTCAACAGGCCGTGCTGAAGCTGATCTGCCTTGGGGACAAACAGCACACGGCCTCAGAGCTGTTGCAGGGGATTAGTCACCAGACCGAGCAGTGGCTCTCGCCACTCAACCTGCAACCAGGCATGGTTGTGTGTGATAATGGGCGTAACTTGGTGGCGGCTTTGGAGCTCGGCAAGCTCACACACGTACCATGCCTAGCGCATGTATTTAATTTAGTGGTTCAGCGATTTCTAAAAACCTACCCCAATTTGCATGATCTCTTGACGAAGGTGCGCCGCGTGTGTGCACATTTCCGTAAGTCATCTACAGCTTTCGCCGGCCTGTTGACGCTGCAGCAGCGCTTACAATTGCCAGCTCACAGGCTGCTGTGTGACGTGAGCACGCGCTGGAACTCCACCTTCCACATGTTGGCCCGGCTTTGTGAGCAGCAGAGGGCAGTAGTGGAGTACCAGCTGTTACACGGTCGTCGCCTCTCCGTTCAACTTCCTCTAATCAGAAGTGAGGAGTGGGAATGGATGTCAGACCTCTGTGAGGTTTTACGCAATTTTGAGGAATCGACACAGATGGTGAGCGGCGATAACGCTATTATCAGTGTAACCATCCCACTTCTGTGTCTACTGAAACGCTCGCTGCTCACAATTAAAACCGACGCTTTGCATGTGGAAGAGGTGGAAATGGGGGAGGAAGAGCTTACACAAGGTGATAGCCAGAGCACCCTCACTTCGTCTTCTCAGCGACAATTGGAGGAGGCGGAGGAGGAGGAGGAGGAGGAAGACACGGTTGCCTCCGCTACAGAGGGTAGCCATGGAACTTTATTTCCATCTCTTCAGCGTGGGTGGGCAGAAGAGGAGGAAGAGGATGAGGAGATTGAGAGTCATCCTCCTGGTGAGGACAGCGAAATCTTGCCTGTTGGTACTCTGGCACACATGGCTGACTTTATGTTAGGCTGCCTTTCCCGTGACCCACGCGTTATACGCATTTTAGACAACACGGATTACTGGGTGTTCACCCTTCTGGACCCCCGCTACAAAGAGAATTTCTCATCTCTCATTCCTCCGGTGGAGAGGACAAGCAAAATGGTGCAATACCAGAAGGTTCTTGTTGAAAAATTGCTCCAAAATTTTCCATCTGACAACGCTGGCGGCAGAGTACGTGCTACCTTGGCCAACCGAGAAGGGGAGAAAAGGGGAGCACACAGCAGTTCCGACAAAGGCAGGGCAACACTCTCCAAGGCGTGGGACACCTTCATGACACCCCGCCAGCACCCTCACCCTGATGCGCGGCCTAGTGTCACAAGGAGGGAAAAGTTTTGGAAGATGGTGAAGGAGTACGTAGCAGACCGTGTCAGCGTCCTCACTGATCCCTCTGTGCCTTACAACTACTGGGTGTCCAAGCTGGACACGTGGTATGAACTGGCACTCTACGCCTTGGAGGTGCTGGCCTGCCCTGCCGCCAGCGTTCTGTCTGAGCGGGTATTTAGTGCTGCTGGTGGCATCATAACAGATAAGCGTATCCGCCTTTCCACCGAAAATGCTGATAGGTTGACACTTATAAAAATGAACAAGGCCTGGATTTCCCCTGACTTCTCCACTCCACTGGAGGAAAGCCCCGGGTGAACATAAAGTCACTTTAGATATGTTATTTACAATGATGGGAATACTCTGTATTCCCATTCACCCCTTCCACCCAAAAAACGGGTATATGGTTGACTCTTAATCTTCTCATCCTCCTCCTCCTCTTCCATATGCCCTGTGATATAATTTTTATATAGGGCCAGCTCACTAGCGGGCCCTGTGATATAATTTTTATATAGGGCCAGCTCACCAGCGGGCCCTGTTTGACAATTTTTGTATAGATCAGCTCACCAGCGGGCCTTCTCATATAATGTTTTATTGGGTCAGCTCTCTAGCGGGCCCTCTCATATAATGTTTTATAGCGTCAGCTCACTAGCGGGCCTTCGCATATAATGTTTAGGATGGTCAGCTCCGCAGCAGACCCTCACCCATAATGTTTTAGATGGTCGGCTCAGCAGCAGACCCTCATTCCTAATGTTTTAGATGGTCAGCTTAGCGGCATGCCCTCGCCCCTAATGTTTTAGAGGGTCACCAGCAGGCCATTAATCCTAATTTTTCAAGGGTGTGCATGATGCCCTCCTTTATGTGTAATAAAGGGTGTATTGGAGTGACATTTCAGTCTAATTTTTGGCAGCCCTTTCACTTAGTGCATAGGCTTTATGAGTGTTGGACCACTACCTGAACTATTGTACCACAATGTGAATGAGGCCCTCCATTTTGTGATATACAGGTTGTATCGGAGTGCCTCAGGTCCTCCCATTGAATTAAATAGGGCTGGGGTGTTCGACAGAGCAGAAGGTAGTTCTTGGCTTCATCCACTAAGTCACTTTGTCACTTTTACTCAATGGATCAGACCCCACTGTTCCGACTATAAATTTTGGACTTAACAAGGGCAAACGGACATGTTGTAAAACCTGTGGTAGCTGCGGCCTCCGTTCCTGAATGCTGTACCTTACCCGGGCCATAACCACGTTGAACACCTGCTTTACGCTGCGCACGTTTCCCTCTTAATCATGGCCCCAGTTCCGAAAAATCGATGAAATTTTTTGCAGAATTTGCAGATGATATACAAGTAAATATACAGCAAATACTGTTTGGTAACAATTTTTCACCTAAAATCGTTTTTATCTTCCTTTTTGTGTGTTTTACGGTCAGTCTGTAAAAATGGCGTACTACGGGCGAAACATCGTTCCCAGCAGCGACGTTGGAGTCCAAGATGCATCCAGACATCCTCCCTATGCTGTCCCTGAACCATT
Organism: Rhinophrynus dorsalis; assembly: GCA_037306005.1. NCBI lineage: Eukaryota > Metazoa > Chordata > Amphibia > Anura > Rhinophrynidae > Rhinophrynus > Rhinophrynus dorsalis. The sequence continues at coordinate 238,415,422 of CM074725.1, read as the reverse complement.
TCTGTGGTGTTTCCATCATTTTCTGACCTTTTCCTATGAACCAGGCACCCTCCCCTCATCAGAGCAGGGGGTGCCTGGTGTAATGCTGGAGTCCTCCCATTGACTTCAATGGGGCTCGGGTGCTCGGCCGAGCACTCGAGCCTCCGGGGGCGCTCGGCCAGAGCACCCGAACACCCGAGCATCGGGGTGCTCGATCATCACTAGTGTTTGAGCCTCCTGGTATAACCAACTCTGCTGCCAAACGCCTTATGGAGATACAACAGGGCAGGCGTACAGTGGGCGACTATGCCATCGAATTCCGCACATTGGCAGCAGAGGTAGGTTGGAATAACGAGGCATTATTGGCAGCTTTTTCTCAAGGCCTGAATGACCACATTAAAGACGAAATTGCTGCTAAAGATCTACCTATTGATCTAGATGATTACATTGAGTATGTTATGATAATTGACTCCAGAATACGTGAGAGATCAATTGCCAGAGATCGTAAAATACGGTCAAAAAATAATGAGCCTAGTAGCATATTTTGCCCACCCATCCCTCCCCTGGCATTGAAGTCTAGTGAACCTGTACGGGAAACAAGTGAACCTATGCAAATAGGCTTCACTAGACTAACCAAGGCAGAGAGACTTTATCGCAAGAAGCAAGGGTTGTGTTTATACTGCGGTAAAAAAGGGCACTTTCTAAATTCCTGTCCGGTACGTCCAGGAAACGCACACACCTACGGTACCTTGGGGGACAGGCCCTAGGTGGTGTACAATCGTCCCCAGTATCGGGCACAATGAAACCCACCATACAGGTGGTATTATCTTGGGCACAACGCTCTGTGGAGGTTTTGGCCTTGGTTGACTCTGGTGCAGCAGGGTATTTTATGGATAATACCTTTGCTGAATTGCACAGAGTTCCACGCATTGAAAGAGAAAATCCCTTGACTATTGAAGCGATTGATGGTAGACCCTTAGAACCGCCTCAGGTTATGTTTGAAACTATGCCACTGTCTATGACTATTGGGGCACTTCACAGAGAAGAGCAGCAGTTTCAACTGATTAATTCTCAGCACCATACGGTAATATTGGGCTTTCCGTGGTTACAGTTACATAACCCACAATTTGATTGGAAAAAGTGTGAAATTGCTGCTTGGTCCCAGTTTTGTATGGACAAGTGCGTCATCCAGCCTGTTAAGGTCCTGTGCACCTCCTCGGCTATACCGGATGTGTACCAACAGTTTGGCGATGTTTTTAGCAAAGGAGAGGCCAGTTTGCTACCTCAGCATAGACCTTATGATTGTTGCATCGAATTGCAGCCTGGGGCAGTACCTCCGAAAGGACGCACTTATCCATTATCTTGTGAGGAAAATAAGGCTATGGAGGATTACATTTCTGATGCCCTTGCTAGAGGGATCATACGAAAATCTACCTCTCCAGCTGGGTCTGGGTTCTTTTTTGTAAAAAAGAAAAATGGCGAATTAAGACCATGCATTGACTAGGGGCTTGAATAAACTAATGGCAAAAAACACATACCCAATACCACTCATCACCGAGCTTTTTGACAGGCTTAAGGGCGCTTCGATTTTTACCAAATTGGACCTACAGGCCGCTTACAATCTGGTGCACATTCGAGCAGGTGATGAGTGGAAAACTGCCTTTAATACTCGAGCTGGGCACTACGAGTATCTTGTAATGCCATTTGGGCTATGTAATGCCTCCGCAGTTTTCCAGGAACTGATAAACGATGTTCTGAGAGATATGTTACAGACATGTGTTGTGGTTTATCTGGACGATATATTGATTTACTCTCAAGACATGGCACAGCACATCAAAGATGTATCCGCAGTATTGCTACGACTCCGTGAGAACAAATTATTTTGTAAACTGGAAAAATGTGACTTTCATAGAACCAGTGTGCCATTCTTTGGGTTCATAATTGGCAATGATGGCATTGCCATGGACAAGGATAAGTTGTCAGCTGTCTTACAATGGCCAAAACCCAAGGGGCTTAAAGCCATACAGTGTTTCCTGGGTTTCGCTAATTATTATAGGCGGTTTATTAAGAACTTTTCTTCCATTGTCAAACCTTTGTCCGATCTTACGCACAAGGGCGCTAATCCTTGTTGTTGGCCGGTATCTGCTGAGAATGCCTTTGAGAATTTGAAGCTGGCATTTGCTGCGGCTCCTGTGTTATCCCACCCCAATCCTCTACTTCCATTTACGTTAGAGGTGGATGCCTCAGATATTGGGGTTGGGGCAGTACTTTCGCAACGACACGAGAAAGGTGGTACTCTTGGACCTTGTGGGTTTTTCTCTAAGAAGTTGACTGTCACTCAAGGCCACTATGAGATAGGTGACAAAGAATTATTGGCCATTATCCTCGCTCTTAAGGAGTGGTGTCATTTGCTTGAAGGTACCAAGACTCCCGTATTAATCCTAACAGATCATAAAAATCTGACTTATCTCTCGGAGGCCAAGAGATTGTCCTCCCGTCAGGCCAGGTGGGCACTGTTCCTGTCTCGATTTAATTTCATTGTATCATACTTACCGGGGTCAAAGAATATCAGGGCTGATGCACTGTCAAGACAATTTGAGGCCGACAGTGACAGAGTGGAAGCACCAGCACCCATCATCCAACCTGATAGAATACTGGCTACTATACGCACGAGTATCACTTCTCCTTTAGGGGAGGAGATCCTGGCCTCTCAGGGGTCCGCTCCCCATGAAACTCCAGTGGGCAAATGTTTTGTCGATGAACCATTTCATACTAGGCTGCTTGAAACCTACCATTCCTCTAAGGCTGCGGAACATATTGGTAGAGACCAATTGTTATGGTCCCTTTCTCAGTTATTTTGGTGGCCCTCCATGAGAAACGATTGTGCCGAATTTACGAATGCCTGTGCCACCTGTGCCCGCGCTAAGACCCCGAGACATCTCCCTGTGGGCTTGCTTCAACCGGTGCCTAATGGCGAACGCCCCTGGTCTCATGTTTCCATTGATTTTATGGGAGAGTTGCCTATGTCCAAGGGGTACTCCTTTATATTCATGGTGGTGGACAGGTTTTCTAAAATGGCTCATTTCGTGCCCCTCCGTGGTCTTCCTTCAGCGAAGGAATTGGCAATGGTGTTCGCCAGAGAAGTATTCCGGTTGCATGGAGTGCCTAGGGTACTGGTGTCTGATAGGGGGAGCCAGTTTGTGTCTAGATTTTGGAGGGCATTTTGCCAACAGATGGGCATACAGCTGTCCTTCTCCTCTGCCTACCATCCCCAGACCAATGCAGCCGCTGAACGAGCTAATCAGGGCTTGGAACAATTTCTCCGTTGTTTCGTTACTGACCATCATGATAATTGGTCCGACTTGTTGCCTTGGGCAGAGTTCGCCAGGAACTGTGCGGTCAATTCTTCATCTGGGAGCTCTCCATTTCTGATTAATTATGGGTTCCAGCCCTGTTTGCTTCCAGACTCATTTCAGACGCAACAGATTCCAGCTCTGGATGAGCATATCGAGCAACTCCTTCCACATGGGCACAAGTTCAGAGGGCACTTGGTCAGTCATTTCAGCGTCATCAGCGCCATGCTAATTGCAGAAGGCTTCCAGCGGTTTCCTTTCAGGTTGGGGATAGAGTATGGCTTTCCTCCAGAAATCTCAAGCTGCAGGTTCCGTCTAATAAGTTGGCTCCCCGGTTTATTGGTCCATACAGAGTTATTCGCAAAATTAACCCTGTCTCCTATGCACTAGACCTACCTGCATCCATGCGTATCCATAATGTGTTCCATGTGTCCCTTCTTAAGCCTCTGGTTTGCAATCGCTATACTACCACACCTGTGGTGCCAGGACCTGTTGAGGTCGAGGGCCAGGAGGAGTACGAGGTTCAGAGCATTATTGATTCCCGTAGGCTTAGAGGAAGGGTACAGTACCTGGTACATTGGAAAGGGTATGGTCCTGAGGATCGATCATGGGTGGATAGTACGGACCTTCATGCACCTAGGCTAACTAGGGCCTTTCATGCCAATTACCCACAGAAACCTAGACCCTATTCTAGGAGAGGGGGTCTTTGAAGGGGGGGTACTATCACGGTGCCCGTGATTGCTGCAGTTCCTTGTCTGTCACCAGTAGGGGGCTGCTATTGGCTGTCTGCAGATAGCCCGCCTTTCATTGCCTATTTAAACCTGGATTGGGCACCCTTTGGGTGCCCTTTCGTGTTGTTTCTGACCTTCTTGCTATCACTATGCCAGTGATAGCTGGACCTCTGTTCCAGTTTTCCTGAGTTCCTGATCTCATGTGTTCCTGAGTTCCTGATCTCTGCTGTTCCAGTGTTTCCTGCATGCTGAGTACTTCCGGTCCTGGTTCCGGCCTAGTCTCTGGTGTTGCAGTTCCTGCTGAACTTCTTCTCTGCTGTTTCCTGACCTGACTGATCGTTGCTGGTTCCTGTGTTCTCATCGCCTGTCTCCTGTATCCTGGCGACCTCCTGCCTGGTCGCGTCGGCAACATTGCTTGTTACACCAGCGTGCAGACGCTGGTTTGCTCCTAAGCCTTGCGGCTATACAAACTTGCTTGTTACACCAGTGTGCGGTCACTGGTTTGCTCCAAAGCCTATCGGCTATACAATCCTGTGTTGGTCCCAGCGTGCGGACGCTGGTTTGCTCCTAAGCCTTGCGGCTATACAAACTTGCTTGTTACACCAGTGTGCGGTCACTGGTTTGCTCCAAAGCCTATCGGCTATACAATCCTGTGTTGGTCCCAGCGTGCGGACGCTGGTTTGCTCCTAAGCCTTGCGGCTATACAAACTTGCTTGTTACACCAGTGTGCGGTCACTGGTTTGCTCCAAAGCCTATTGGCTATACAATCCTGTGTTGGTCCCAGCGTGCGGACGCTGGTTTGCTCCTAAGCCTTGCGGCTATACAAACTTGCTTGTTACACCAGTGTGCAGTCACTGGTTTGCTCCAAAGCCTATCGGCTATACAATCCTGTGTTGGTCCCAGCGTGCGGACGCTGGTTTGCTCCTAAGCCTTGCGGCTATACAAACTTGCTTGTTACACCAGTGTGCGGTCACTGGTTTGCTCCAAAGCCTATCGGCTATACAATCCTGTGTTGGTCCCAGCGTGCGGACGCTGGTTTGCTCCTAAGCCTTGCGGCTATACAAACTTGCTTGTTACACCAGTGTGCGGTCACTGGTTTGCTCCAAAGCCTATCGGCTATACAATCCTGTGTTGGTCCCAGCGTGCGGACGCTGGTTTGCTCCTAAGCCTTGCGGCTATACAAACACACTTGTTATACCAGTGTGCGGTCACTGGTTTGCTCCAAAGCCTATCGGCTATACTATCCTGAGTTGGTCCCAGCGTGCGGACGCTGGTTTGCTCCAAAGCCTTGCGGCTATACAAACACACTTGTTATACCAGTGTGCGGTCACTGGTTTGCTCCAAAGCCTATCGGCTATACAATCCTGTGTTGGTCCCAGCGTGCGGACGCTGGTTTGCTCCTACACCTTGCGGCTATACAAACTCGCTTGTTCCACCAGTGTGCTGTCACTGGTTTGCTTGAAAGCCTTGCAGCTATACAAACTCGCTTGTTACACCAGTGTGCGGTCACTGGTTTGCTCCAAAGCCTATCAGCTATACAATTCTGTGTTTGTCCCAGCGTGCGGATGCTGGTTTGCTCCAAAGTCTTGCGACTTTACGATTCCCCAGTTGGTCTCAGTGTGTGTACACTGGGTTGCTTACGATCCTGTCAATTTGCCATTACCATCTGACTGCTGCTACTATCTCTGGGCTGCCCTGCCCGGTATTGGTAAGGCCGGTAGAACCGTTTGCCACATTCCATCTGAGGTTGCCTTACCCGGTATTGGCAGGGCCGTTAGAGCCTACATTGTAAATCTATTGAGGCTGCCTTGCCTGGTATTGGTAAGGCCGGTAGAACCGTTATGCTATTCCATCTGAGGTTGCCTTACCCGGTATTGGCAAGGCCGGCAGAGCCTAACATTCTATTACTTCAGACTGTCCTGTCCGGTATATTGACAGAACCGGTAGAGTCTGCCTTCTGTCTTTGTTATATTCTGTATATATCTGTATGTATGTGAATGCCATCCTACATTATCAATTTATTATTTCAATAAAATTGATTTTTACCTAAAACTTGTGTCTGAGAGTCATAATAAACCGTGACAGCATGGTTTTAATAGACGATAATCCATGTCCCTTTTCAAATCAATGTCTCTTCACAGGTTTATCGGAATGGCCTTTATTCAGTGCCAATCTAATACTAGACCTGTGGGTGCCCATTCTCGCCCTGAAGTAATGCCCACAACTCTGTCCGTGGAATTGCCACGGACCCCCAAGTCACTCAGGACATGGACCAGATGAAAGGGCATGAGGAGACGAGAAAAAATAGCCCATTCTGACTTTTGTATGATAAACAGGGGCAGAGAAATGGCCCATGGAAGATCCCCAATAGACGTCAACTGAGCAATGATGGCGGTTGCATGGAAACCCATTCTTAAAGGGGTCGCACACTAAACGGACAAGAGTCCAAAGGCACCCAAAAAAACACAAGAACCCAGGAAACATAGAGAGCACCAAAAAGGAAGTCCACTACAGGAAAAGCCCCCAACGCAGGGAAAGGGTTAACTATCTCAAATGCAGTAATCCTTGCTTCATAGATCAGGGAATGAACAGTAACCTATAATAAAATACCCAACATGAATGCAAGAGCCCAAGGGCTAAGAGAAAACCTCTGTATGGCCAGGTACAAGGTAGAGACAATGTGGACCAAGGCATTTAAAGGGTTACTCCCCAATCTTTTTCTCCTTATACTCCAGGTACCTCTCCCCAACATCACCTGACTGCTGCTTTATATTCCAGATGCCGCCCCCCACATCACTTAACTGCTGCCTTATACTCCAGATTCCTCCCTCACATCACTTAACTGCTGCCTTATAGTCCAGATACCTCCCTCACATCACCTGACTGCTGTCTTATACTCCAGATACCTCCCTCACATCACCTGACTGCTGCCTTATAGTCCAGATACCTCCCTCACATCACCTGACTGCTGCCTTATAGTCCAGATTCCTCCCTCACATCACCTGACTACTGCCTTTTAGTCCAGATTCCTCCCTCACATCACCTGACTACTGCCTTATACTCCAGATACCTCCCTCTCATCACCTGACTACTGCCTTATAGTCCAGATACCACCCTCACATCACCTGACTACTGCCTTATAGTACAGATACCTCCCTCATATCACCTGACTGCTGCCTTATAGTCCAGATTCCTCCCTTACATCACCTGACTACTGCCTTATAGTCCAGATTCCTCCCTTGCATCACCTGACTACTGCCTTATACTCCAGATACCTCCCTTTCATCACCTGACTGCTGTCTTATACTCCAGATACCACCCTCACATCACCTGACTACTGCCTTATAGTACAGATACCTCCCTCATATCACCTGACTGCTGTCTTATACTCCAGATACCTCCCTCTAATCACCTGACTGCTGTCTTATACTCCAGATACCTCCCTCACATCACCTGACTGCTGCCTTATACTCCAGAAACCTCCCTCACATCACTTGACTGCTGTCTTATACTCCAGATACCTCCCTCACATCACCTGACTAATGCCTTATAGTACAGATACCTCCCTCACATCACCTGACTACTGCCTTATACTCCAGATACCTCCCTCACATCACCTGACTACTGCCTTATACTCCAGATACCTCCCTCACATCACCTGACTGCTGTCTTATTCTCCAGATACCTCCCTCACATCACCTGACTGCTGCCTTATACTCCAGATACCTCCCTCACATCACATGACTGCTGTCTTATACTCCAGATACCTCCCTCACATCACCTGACTGCTGCCTTATACTCCAGATACCTCCCTCACATCACTTGACTGCTGTCTTATACTCCAGATACCTCCCTCACATCACCTGACTACTGCCTTATACTCCAGATACCTCCCTCACATCACCTGACTGCTGTCTTATACTCCAGATACCTCCCTCACATCACATGACTGCTGTCTTATACTCCAGATACCTCCCTCACATCACCTGACTGCTGCTTTATAGTCCAGATAAAAAAAACCTCTGTATGGACAGGCACAAGGTAGAGACAATGTGGACCAAGGCACTCAAAGGGTTTCTCACAAATTTTCTTTCTTCAGATTATCAATGTGCAGAAAGCACAGCTCCAAGGGACCCTGCTGGGAGGGAAAACCTGGATTACAAGATTCTCTCCGCAGGGCTGCAAGGGTCCACACAGCACCTGTAGACTGGTCAATCCACCCCAGGGGACGCCCAGTAATGGTATCCCGCCTAATGGGGGGATTTTGACAGCACCACGTCTATCAGAAAATAATAAAAAAACTAAAAAGCTAAGAGAGTGTCTGTCCATGGTATCACTTCGGAAGGACACATCATTCTGGGGAAGGAAGGGGCTGGTTAAGCTGGAGGAGGGGCTGGGAGTCTCCACCTACAAGACTGTCTTTTTGAGATGTGTCCTGTCCTCCACAAAGAGGCAGTCAACCCCGTGGTACCTGTGTCCCATAGTGGACGTAAGAGAAAGGGAAATTTAACAATTATACTCAAAAGGCAAAGCAGTACATCAATACGAGAACAAAAGAAACATTATTAGAAAACTGGGGTGATATAAACATGTAACTAAGGTATTTAGACATACAATTTAACATCAGAATTGTATGGTCAGGTTTGGAAATAAAACTGGAGTTCATAAGCTTATATTGTTTGACTGCATGATTTGGTCTAATGTTAATTTTGAATCTGCCCACTTTAAAGATCTTTCTCCTTTAACCCTTTGAATGCCAGAGGGGTGTGTAATGCTTTAATTTAAAGGGTTAAAGGCCGTAAAGTTTTGCAATGAATTACACAACTCTCTGGTCCGTAATGATTGGTGATGTGACAGGACCGTCACAATTTTTTGCCCTTAAGTCAGGTGACAGTCCTGGCACGTCACATACTTTGTGCTTACAGCTCTCCTTCTCCTTAAACTGAATTAAACTTGTCCTAATGTCAGAGTGGTATCCAAGGCATTGCTTCGCAGGGAGTCTGGCTGCCCATAGAAACAACCCTGCAATGACCTGGGAATGTATTCCCTTTGACCACACAAAGAGGACTCATGCTCTGCCAGGCAGGGAATGCCAATGACATGATGTGTGTCATAAAATGGGTGGGGCTTAATTAGGTGGGTGGGGCTTATTCATTGTGATAAGAGTTGTAGTCCAGTAACACCTGGAGGGGAAAAGGATTCACGTCAGTTAGTGTGCCATTATGATGTCATAATAGATTTCAGTAGAGAGTTGGTACCATAACAGATTTCAGACTTCCATAAGGCTCTATAAAGTGGTGCCATTATGATGTCACAGTACATTTTAGAATCCTCAGAGTGTATATAAAGTGGTGCTGCACCCAGAGCACCAGCTACCACCACCAGCTCAAGCAGTTATAACACCAAAGTGCCTTACGATGGAAACATCTAAGGTGTAAGTGCATTCATCAAAGTAGCACTATTCTATGTCGCAGGCATCAAAACGGTGAACTACAACTGTTACGTTACACTGACCCAAAATACTCATACCACCCCAAAACCTAACTACCTTACTCCCCCACCAAACTACCTTACTTCCACCCAACCTTACCCCCACTCAACTACTTTACCCCCACCCAACTACCTTAACCCCAACCCAACTACCTTACCCCCAACCCAACTACCATACCCATACCAAACTACCCTAACCTAAACCCTCTTACCTAAACTTCTTCTACCTTCACTAACACATAGGCAACATACACTAACACAGAGGAGACCCCATAGGCTACAATAACTACACTAACACACAGGGAACGTACACTAACACATAAGGAACATACACTAACACATAGGCAACATACACTAACAAAAGGAACATACACTAACACATAGGGAACTCCACAGGGAACCCCAACTACACTAACACATAGGGAACATACACTAACAGATAGGCAACATACACTAACACAGAGGAGACCCCATAGATCAAACTACTAATGTACACTAATGCATAAGGAACATTCATTAGCACGTAAGCAACATACACTAACACAAAAGGAACATGCACTAATACAAAAGGAACATGCACTAACACACAGGGAACTCCATAGGGAATCCCAACTACACTAACACATAGGGAACATACACTGACACATAGGCAACATACACTAACACAAAAGGAACATACACTAACACATAGGGAACCCCAACTACACTAACACACAGGGAACTTACACTAACACATAGGCAACATACACTAACACATAGGGAACCCCATAGATCAAACTATCTACACTAAAACACAGAGAACTCCTAACTGTCCTTACCTAACACGCAGACAAATAAATAACACAGTCATCACCTAACTACCCTAACCAAACACAATCCACACCTAACTAACCAAACACACAGTAAGGCACCTAACGGTTCACCATCACAATATTGCACACTCTAGTGCGAGCAAGTAAATGGCGCATTAACCATGTCACAGGGATGACAAGGGCAACATGAGAATCTTACCCGCATCAAGGGCCAGATTCTCATGTCGCCCTTTTCATCCCTGAGACATGGTATAATGTGCCGTTTACTTGCTCGCACTAGAGTGTGCAACATTTTAAAAACCCTTTGAGTGCCAGAGGGGTACAGAACCTGTTCCGTACCTCTCTGGCACTCAAAGGGTTAAAAGGATACCACACCTACATACCCTAACCAAACACACAGTCAACACCTAACTACCTTTACCTAACTAACCCTTCCTACCCCCAAACCTCTTAACACCTGTACCACCCCCACGCCTCTACCTTCCCCATGCCTCTAATCCCACCACACCTCTACCCCCACACCTCTATCCCCCACACCTCCTAAAACCTGTACCCCCCCACACTCCTCCAAAAACCTCTATCCTCCGAGCCCCACACCCCCTAACACCCCAGTAACAGATAGGAAACTGTCAGATGCCCGCAAAATTTAGAAGGTGCCATTTTGACGACTGCCATTCAGGCACTTAAACTGCCAAGATGGGTCAACACCACAAGGATCAATGGACCCACCCTGCAGGTGAGAGAGGACCCTCACTGCAGGCGAGAGAGGACCCGAGACATAGACGACAAAGACACAGATGACAATCGACCTGCGCAGCAGGCATAGAGAGGACCCACGCAGCAGGCGAAGAGAGGACCCGCGCAGCAGCGTGAGGACCCACGCCTCTGCACGCGAGGACCCCCGCCACTGTGTGAGAGGACCCCAGCCACTGCATGCGAGGACCAAGAAAGAAAGGAAACAGGCAAAAGAGAAAAAGGAAACTGTCCAAAAATTAACTAAGGCAACAGACAAAAATTAACTAACGCAACAGACAAAACTAACTAAGGCAACAGACAAAGACCCCGCACAGCTGCACGAGAGAACCCTCGCCGCATGTGAGAGGCATCAGAACCAAAGCCGCACATAAAAGTACTACAAGTGTGAGAGGACCCGCACCTGGTGAGAAAAACCCATGCCTGGCAAGAGAGGACCCACGCGGGGACCCGCGTTGGGAGAAAACCAACGCCAGGCACAAGAGGACCCAACCAGGAAGAAGAAGACCTACACCATGCATGAGAGGACCCCATCATCCTCCTTATCCATGGCTGGTTCAAGCCCGCATTGCCGCTTGAGAGGACCCGTGCCGACAAGCGAGGCAAACCGCAACACGTGCCGCCACAAGGCATAACCCAGGGCGCGCGTGAGACATATCAAAACGTGAGCCGCATGTGAGAGTACCAGTGCGAGAGTACCAGCGCCACGCATGAGATTACCAGTGCCATGCGTGACAGTACCAGTGTTAGAGACCCCAGCCTGCTGAGAGAGGACCCGTGTCTGGCAAGAGATGACCCACGCGGGGACCCGCGCTGGAAGACGACCAACGCCACACACGAGAGGACCCATTCTGGGCGGAAGAGGATACACACCACATGCGAGAGAACACCCCCATCGTCGCACAAGAGGACCCTCGCCGCATTTGAGAGGCGTCAGAACCAGTGCCGCGCATAGAAGTACTACCAGTGTGAGAGGACCCGCACCTGGTGAGAAAGACCCATGCCTGGCGAGAGAGGACCCACGCGGGGACCCGCGTTGGGAGAAAACCAACGCCAGGCACAAGAGGACCCAACAAGGTGGAAGAAGACCTACACCGTGCATGAGAGGACCCCATCATCCTCCTTATCAATGCCTGGTTCAAGCCCGCATCGCCGCTTGAGAGGACCTGTGCCGACAAGCGTGGCAAACCGCAGCACGCACAGCCACACGAGAGAACCCATGGGGTGCGTGAGACATATCAAAACATGAGCCGCATGTGAGAGTACTAGCGCGAATATACCAGCACCACTCATGAAAATATCAGCGACATGCGTGAGAGTACCAGTGTTAGAGACCCCCGCCTACTGACAGAGGACCCGTGCCTGGCAAGATGCGACCCACGTGGGGACCCACGCTGGAAGACGACCAACGCCACGTACGAGAGGCCCCATACCGGGCGGAAGAGGATCCACACCACACGCGAGAGGACACTCCCGTCCTCCTTATCCCTGTCTGTCCCTTGCCCCACTCATTTCCCAATGAGAAGGACGGCTTTGTAGAGGGCACAGCTTGGCAGTATGCCTTCGCTGCTGGTCAGGAAGGTGTACAAGCAGAAAGTGCCCGTAGAAGGCATCCCAGCAATACAAGACCATCAGGAAAAGAAAGGATTTACCAACATGAAAAGTAAAGTGCTGAGAAGGAAGCCCACAAGCCGATTAGACTGCACCTATCGCCCTTTTCCCTTTCATTACCTTTGAAAAAACAAAATAAAAAAAACAAACATACAAAAACTATTGTCCGGTCTGTGTTGTTTCTTCTATACCCCAAGGATAAGTCTCATTTATACCCCAGGTATCCCACTACCTTATCTGATACTTCCTTATAAAAGAGGAAGACCCCACATCACCTTGTTTTGCTGCCTTGTACCCCAGATACTCCAACCAACATGACACGCCTGCTGCCGCAAACCCCCAGGAACCGCCAACCCCACCTCAATTGGCTGCTGCTATATACCCCAGGAAACACCCCAACACCAAACTAGCTGCTGCTTCATAATTTAGTTATTCCCCATCTCACTGGCCATGGCCTTAGACACCAGGTACCCCTCTTCTTACTTTGATGCTGCTGTATGTATATCACAAGAAGCCACCCACCTCACCCAATTACTGCATTATGCCCAGGAACTCCTACGCTCACTTAGCTGCAGACATACCGGTACCACCCTCACCTCATCTGCCCTATACTAGAGGTATCGCCTCTCACATGGCCAATGACTTTAAACTCAAGGAGATTTGCCATATACTCCAGGTACCCCCAACCTCTTCTGGTTATTGCATTTAACAGAAGTAGCTTCCTACCTCGCCTTGTTATCTTTTACCCCAGGTAACCACCAGCCTGACCTTGCTGCCACTCTATACCCCAGGTACCCACCAACCTGACCTTGCTGACGCTCTATACCCCAGGTACAACCATACCACTTCACATGGCTGCTGCCTTCTACACCAGGTACCACCTCCCATATCACATGACTGCTGCATTATATACTAGGTACCGCCCCACACATTACCTGGCTGCTGCCTTATATTCCAGATTCCACCCTCTCATCACCTAGCTGCTGGCTTATAGTCCAGATACCACCCTCACATCACCTGATTATTGCCTTATATAGTTCAGATACCTCCCTCACATAACCTGACTGCTGCATTATACTCCAGATATCACCCTCACATCACCTGACTGCTGCCTTATACTCCAGATACCTCCCTCACATCAACTGACTGCTGCCTTATACTCCAGATATCTCCCTCACATCACCTGACTGCTGTCTTATACTCCAGATACCTCCCCCACATCACCTGACTGCTGCCTTATCCAGATACCTCCCTCATGTCACCTGACTACTGCCTTATACTCCAGATACCTTCCCCACATCACCTGACTTATGAATCAATCTCGTCCCCTCGTTGCTCTCTTATATCCCAGCATCCCAACTGCTTTATCCCAGGTACCACCTTAACCTAACCTGTCATATATCCCAGGTAAACCCCCACCTCAATTAGCTGCTGCCATATACCACAAGAGCCACTCCATCCAGTCTCTTAAAAGCTTATATGGCTTCTACTGCAGATTATAACAAGGATACTTTCATGGCTCGCAGTTTAAAGTGTCAATAAGTTATGAAACAAACTGTCACTTTCTACAGAGAACTGCAGATGGCCATTCACCACTTCTGAAATGCAATAGAATAACTGTCTAAGGGAGTTTATGGACACTAGAGGTCACTGTGCATACTTTTTGGAGGATCTCATTGCAACATCGCTCTTGACGTCTAGCTCATAAGTGATAGTGTTTTATTGTCTGTTAATGAGCCTGAGAGAAGATATCAGCTTTTCTGAAGAGAACAGTGTGTCCTGATCTCAGCTTTAGCTGCAGCCATCAGGAGAAGAGGAACTTTAGCGGGAGGATATCTGTCAAACCATAGCGTTTGATAGACAGGATTTGTGGCATTTAACTTATTTTTTTAATCTCTACAAAACTTTAAAAAAATGTTATGGGACATTACTGTCCCTTTATGGGTGTCACTCTTAAGTGCACTCAAGGCAATCCCAGTTTATCTATATATATAAAGAAGACTTTGTGCCTGCCAAAACACACCCAGGGGAGGCAGGAAAGGAGAAGTTACTGCTCTGATTGGGTGATTCAATGGGGGCGGATTTTCACACCAATTGCAGTGGCCGAAGGCCACTGCTATTGGTGTGAAAATCATGCAGTAAGTTGGACCACCCCACTATACAGCCACTATGAAAATCAGAAAAAAAACAAAATGGATGCCACTTGCTCCTACACCACAGACAAACACACATGTCCCACTCACACAGCACCAAACACACACACACACACACATTCACCCACTCACACCACACACACAGCATCACACACGCACACATGCCCCACTCACACACAGCACCACACACACACACCAAAGCCAGAAAGAAATATGGCTGACACACACACACAGTCACTCACCCTGACTCCAGTGGCCTCAGCAGGACCTGTAGTATAGCCGCTGAAGGGTGCTGCATCACCAGGGGAACAAAATGGCACTCAAAGGGTTAAGGTAGGTCTTCATTGCTCAATTATTTCTTGCACTGTCATCATTTGCCATAAAAACACAGAGGACAGACAGCCATCAGGTACACACTTAACCCACTGACTGCCACAGGGTTGTGTATCAAGTTTACCCCTCAGGGAGTGTGTTCAAACCCCTCACACTGTAAACTTGCATTTCCCTCCCACTTCTCCTCCTTCCCCAGCCTATTACTAACACTTTTCCACATTTCTCTTAAGCCCCGCCCCTACTCCCGATTAACCCTTTGGGTGCCAGAGTGGTATGGAATGCATTGCAAAGCACTGCCCACTTTTAACCCAGATTGCCCATTTGTCTCTCCAACATCAGCACCACATAACTCCCTCCAGAGACTCACAAATCAAAGTTCCCAGGTATGAATACACTTCCCACTGCTATTTAACTCTGACATGCCTCTCTATACTTAACCCTTTGAAAGCCAGAGGGGTGCACAACTCATGCGCGCATGTGTTTCTGCGCATATATGTTGCGTGTGTGTGTGTACATCTCTGTTACATTTGTGTGTCCATGTGTGCATCTCCGGTGACTCTGTGTGTGTGCGTGTCATTTGCATATTTCTGCCACTCACTGTGTGTATGTGTCTGCCTGTGTGTTGCATATGTCTCTGTTCATCAGTGTATCTACATTTCACACACGTGTGCCCAATGGTCCATAACATGAGGGGCAACGCCATCCCACATTGGTAGTGTATATATGTATTAGAGAAAACCTGCGTCCCCTGCCACACACACACCCAGGGGCGGCTGTAAGGAAGAGTTAGCCTGCCCCCTATCAGTCTTAACCCTTTGAGTGCCAGAGGGGTACGCATAAATTGCAATGCAATGCATTGCATACCTCTCTGGCAACGCAAAGGGTTAACCCTCTCCTCCACAACTCACCTAGTGCTTTATCACTTCTCTCAACTACAACTCGTACCGTAAATTACTCATGGCACAATAATATAACCCACGAACCAGCAAGCTCCCATTTTGCTGGGGAGCCACACATTGATCACTTCTTTCAAAGAAAATAAAAACTTCTGTTTCCACCCCCCGTCCCATAATGCACTGGGACCTTTCAGAGGCCGATTGGAGTCAGGTGAGTGGAGTCAGCTGGGGAACAGGTTAGAACACAGATCTTCAGTTTCCATGGTAAGAACCGGACCTGATGGACTCACTTTGTTTCAATTTAACCCTTTGAGTACTGTTGCAATGCCTTGGATACATCACTGCACTTAGAGGGTTAAGCCCATTAACCCTTGGAGTACCAGAGATGATATGCAAGCAGCATTGCTCTGCGTACCTCTTATTCCTTTACTCACAAACATGTTCTCACTGTGACCTTCACCAAGTAACACAGCACACTTACTTTAACTGTAAGGATACAGGTGTCTTATTCATCAAGTAATACAGCACACTCACTTCAACTGTAGGATACAGGGCCTTATTCATCAAGTAACACAGCACACTCACTTCAACTGCAAGGATACAGGGCCTTATTCATCAAGTAACAGAGCACATCAACTGTAAGGATACAGGACCTTATTCATCAAGTAACACAGCACAATCACTTCAACTGTAAGGATTCAGGGCCTTATTCATCAAGTAACACAGCACACTCACTTCAACTGTAAGCTTCCAAGTACAAAAGGATACAGGACATTATTCGTCAAGCTGAAGAGCTGTAATTAAAACCTTTTTTTACAACTCTTATCAGCATATCTACATCACCACTGCGTCTGTCACACCACTGTCTACATATGTGACATACGTCCATGTAAGTGTGTGTTTCTCTGTATGTATGCGTTTCACAGTGACATGCTCTCTCTCTTAAGTACGTGTCTGTAACATAGGCTGACCAGATCTCACCTTTAACCGGGGACACATAACAAATAGCCATTTTGCAGTACGTCACTGAAATCAGCGCAGTCCTGCAGTATGCATTTCTCCTATGTGTCCCCGGTTAAAGGTGAGGTCTGGTCAGCCTACATCACATGACTGCTGTCTTATACTCCAGATACCTCCCTCACATCACCTGACTGCTGCCTTATACTCCAGATACCTCCCTCACATCACTTGACTGCTGTCTTATACTCCAGATACCTCCCTCACATCACTTGAGTGCTGTCTTATACTCCAGATACCTCCCTCACATCACCTGACTACTGCCTTATACTCCAGATACCTCCCTCACATCACCTGACTGCTGTCTTATACTCCAGATACCTCCCTCACATCACATGACTGCTGTCTTATACTCCAGATACCTCCCTCACATCACCTGACTGCTGCTTTATAGTCCAGATAAAGAAAACCTCTGTATGGACAGGCACAAGGTAGAGACAATGTGGACCAAGGCACTCAAAGGGTTTCTCACAAATTTTCTTTCTTCAGATTATCAATGTGCAGAAAGCACAGCCCCAAGGGTCCCTGCTGGGAGGGAAAACCTGGATTACAAGATTCTCTCCGCAGGGCTGCAATGGTCCACACAGCACCTGTAGACTGGTCAATCCACCCCAGGGGACGCCCAGTAATGGTATCCCGCCTAATGGGGGGATTTTGACAGCACCACGTCTATCAGAAAATAATAAAAAAACTAAAAAGCTAAGAGAGTGTCTGTCCATGGTATCACTTCGGAAGGACACATCATTCTGGGGAAGGAAGGGGCTGGTTAAGCTGGAGGAGGGGCTGGGAGTCTCCACCTACAAGACTGTCTTTTTGAGATGTGTCCTGCCCTCCACAAAGAGGCAGTCAACCCCGTGGTACCTGTGTCCCATAGTGGAGGTAAGAGAAAGGGAAATTTAACAATTATACTCAAAAGGCAAAGCAGTACATCAATACGAGAACAAAAGAAACATTATTAGAAAACTGGGGTGATATAAACATGTAACTAAGGTATTTAGACATACAATTTAACATCAGAATTGTATGGTCAGGTTTGGAAATAAAACTGGAGTTCATAAGCTTATATTGTTTGACTGCATGATTTGGTCTAATGTTAATTTTGAATCTGCCCACTTTAAAGATCTTTCTCCTTTAACCCTTTGAATGCCAGAGGGGTGTGTAATGCTTTAATTTAAAGGGTTAAAGGCCGTAAAGTTTTGCAATGAATTACACAACTCTCTGCTCCGTAATGATTGGTGATGTGACAGGACCGTCACAATTTTTTGCCCTTAAGTCAGGTGACAGTCCTGGCACGTCACATACTTTGTGCTTACAGCTCTCCTTCTCCTTAAACTGAATTAAACTTGTCCTAATGTCAGAGTGGTATCCAAGGCATTGCTTCGCAGGGAGTCTGGCTGCCCATAGAAACAACCCTGCAATGACCTGGGAATGTATTCCCTTTGACCCCACAGAGAGGACTCATGCTCTGCCAGGCAGGGAATGCCAATGACATGATGTGTGTCATAAAATGGGTGGGGCTTAATTAGGTGGGTGGGGCTTTTTCATCGTGATAAGAGTTGTAGTCCAGTAACACCTGGAGGGGAAAAGGATTCACGTCAGTTAGTGTGCCATTATGATGTCATAATAGATTTCAGTAGAGAGTTGGTACCATAACAGATTTCAGACTTCCATAAGGCTCTATAAAGTGGTGCCATTATGATGTCACAGTACATTTTAGAATATTCAGAGGGTATATAAAGTGGTGCTGCACCCAGAGCACCAGCTACCACCACCAGCTCAAGCAGTTATAACACCAAAGTGCCTTACGATGGAAACATCTAAGGTGTAAGTGCATTCATCAAAGTAGCACTATTCTATGTCGCAGGCATCAAAACGGTGAACTACAACTGTTACGTTACACTGACCCAAAATACTCATACCACCCCAAAACCTAACTACCTTACTCCCCCACCAAACTACCTTACTTCCACCCAACCTTACCCCCACTCAACTACTTTACCCCCACCCAACTACCTTAACCCCAACCCAACTACCTTACCCCCAACCCAACTACCATACCCATACCAAACTACCCTAACCTAAACCCTCTTACCTAAACTTCTTCTACCTTCACTAACACATAGGCAACATACACTAACACAGAGGAGACCCCATAGGCTACAATAACTACACTAACACACAGGGAACGTACACTAACACATAAGGAACATACACTAACACATAGGCAACATACACTAACAAAAGGAACATACACTAACACATAGGGAACTCCACAGGGAACCCCAACTACACTAACACATAGGGAACATACACTAACACATAGGCAACATACACTAACACAGAGGAGACCCCATAGATCAAACTACTAAAGTACACTAATGCATAAGGAACATACATTAGCACGTAAGCAACATACACTAACACAAAAGGAACATGCACTAACACAAAAGGAACATGCACTAACACACAGGGAACTCCATAGGGAATCCCAACTACACTAACACATAGGGAACATACACTGACACATAGGCAACATACACTAACACAAAAGGAACATACACTAACACATAGGGAACCCCAACTACACTAACACACAGGGAACTTACACTAACACATAGGCAACATACACTAACACATAGGGAACCCCATAGATCAAACTATCTACACTAGAACACAGAGAACTCCTAACTGTCCTTACCTAACACGCAGACAAATAAATAACACAGTCATCACCTAACTACCCTAACCAAACACAATCCACACCTAACTAACCAAACACACAGTAAGGCACCTAACGGTTCACCATCACAATATTGCACACTCTAGTGCGAGCAAGTAAATGGCGCATTAACCATGTCACAGGGATGACAAGGGCAACATGAGAATCTTACCCGCATCAAGGGCCAGATTCTCATGTCGCCCTTTTCATCCCCGAGACATGGTATAATGTGCCGTTTACTTGCTCGCACTAGAGTGTGCAACATTTTAAAAACCCTTTGAGTGCCAGAGGGGTACAGAACCTGTTCCGTACCTCTCTGGCACTCAAAGGATTAAAAGGATACCACACCTACATACCCTAACCAAACACACAGTCAACACCTATCTACCTTTACCTAACTAACCCTTCCTACCCCCAAACCTCTTAACACCTGTACCACCCCCACGCCTCTACCTTCCCCATGCCTCTAATCCCCCCACACCTCTACCCCCCACACCTCTATCCCCCACACCTCCTAAAACCTGTACCCCCCCACACTCCTCCAAAAACCTCTATCCTCCGAGCCCCACACCCCCTAACACCCCAGTAACAGATAGGAAACTGTCAGATGCCCGCAAAATTTAGAAGGTGCCATTTTGACGACTGCCATTCAGGCACTTAAACTGCCAAGATGGGTCAACACCACAAGGATCAATGGACCCACCCTGCAGGTGAGAGAGGACCCTCACTGCAGGCGAGAGAGGACCCGAGACATAGACGACAAAGACACAGATGACAATCGACCCGCGCAGCAGGCATAGAGAGGACCCACGCAGCAGGCGAAGAGAGGACCCGCGCAGCAGCGTGAGGACCCACGCCTCTGCACGCGAGGACCCCCGCCACTGTGTGAGAGGACCCCAGCCACTGCATGCGAGGACCAAGAAAGAAAGGAAACAGGCAAAAGAGAAAAAGGAAACTGTCCAAAAATTAACTAAGGCAACAGACAAAAATTAACTAAGGCAACAGACAAAACTAACTAAGGCAACAGACAAATATCCCGCACAGCTGCACGAGAGAACCCTCGCCGCATGTGAGAGGCATCAGAACCAGTGCCGCACATAAAAGTACTACAAGTGTGAGAGGACCTGCACCTGGTGAGAAAAACCCATGCCTGGCCAGAGAGGACCCACGCGGGGACCCGCGTTGGGAGAAAACCAACGCCAGGCACAAGAGGACCCAACCAGGAAGAAGAAGACCTACACCATGCATGAGAGGACCCCATCATCCTCCTTATCCATGGCTGGTTCAAGCCCGCATTGCCGCTTGAGAGGACCCGTGCCGACAAGCGAGGCAAACCGCAACACGTGCCGCCACAAGGCATAACCCAGGGCGCGCGTGAGACATATCAAAACGTGAGCCGCATGTGAGAGTACCAGTGCGAGAGTACCAGCGCCACGCATGAGATTACCAGTGCCATGCGTGACAGTACCAGTGTTAGAGACCCCCGCCTGCTGAGAGAGGACCCGTGTCTGGCAAGAGGCGACCCACGCGGGGACCCGCGCTGGAAGACGACCAACGCCACACACGAGAGGATCCATACTGGGCGGAAGAGGATACACACCACATGCGAGAGAACACCCCCATCGTCGCACAAGAGGACCCTCGCCGCATTTGAGAGGCGTCAGAACCAGTGCCGCGCATAAAAGTACTACCAGTGTGAGAGGACCCGCACCTGGTGAGAAAGACCCATGCCTGGCGAGAGAGGACCCACGCAGGGACCCGCGTTGGGAGAAAACCAACGCCAGGCACAAGAGGACCCAACAAGGTGGAAGAAGACCTACACCGTGCATGAGAGGACCCCATCATCCTCCTTATCCATGCCTGGTTCAAGCCCGCATCGCCGCTTGAGAGGACCTGTGCCGACAAGCGTGGCAAACCGCAGCACGCACAGCCACACGAGAGAACCCATGGGGTGCGTGAGACATATCAAAACATGAGCCGCATGTGAGAGTACTAGCGCGAATATACCAGCACCACTCATGAAAATATCAGCGACATGCGTGAGAGTACCAGTGTTAGAGACCCCCGCCTACTGACAGAGGACCCGTGCCTGGCAAGAGGCGACCCACGTGGGGACCCACGCTGGAAGATGACCAACGCCACGTACGAGAGGCCCCATACCGGGCGGAAGAGGATCCACACCACACGCGAGAGGACACTCCCGTCCTCCTTATCCCTGTCTGTCCCTTGCCCCACTCATTTCCCAATGAGAAGGACGGCTTTGTAGAGGGCACAGCTTGCCAGTATGCCTTCGCTGCTGGTCAGGAAGGTGTACAAGCAGAAAGTGCCCGTAGAAGGCATCCCAGCAATAGAAGACCATCAGGAAAAGAAAGGATTTACCAACATGAAAAGTAAGGTGCTGAGAAGGAAGCCCACAAGCCGATTAGACTGCACCTATCGCCCTTTTCCCTTTCATTACCTTTGAAAAAACAAAATAAAAAAAACAAACATACAAAAACTATTGTCCGGTCTGTGTTGTTTCTTCTATACCCCAAGGATAACTCTCATTTATACCCCAGGTATCCCACTACCTTATCTGATACTTCCTTATAAAAGAGGAAGACCCCACATCACCTTGTTTTGCTGCCTTGTACCCCAGATACTCCAACCAACATGACCCGCCTGCTGCCCTAAACCCCCAGGAACCGCCAACCCCACCTCAATTGGCTGCTGCTATATACCCCAGGAAACACCCCAACACCAAACTAGCTGCTGCTTCATAATTTAGTTATTCCCCACCTCACTGGCCATGGCCTTAGACACCAGGTACCCCTCTTCTTACTTTGATGCTGCTGTATGTATATCACAAGAAGCCACCCACCTCACCCAATTACTGCATTATGCCCAGGAACTCCTAAGCTCACTTGGCTGCAGACATACCGGTACCACCCTCACCTCATCTGCCCTATACTAGAGGTATCGCCTCTCACATGGCCAATGACTTTAAACTCAAGGAGATTTGCCATATACTCCAGGTACCCCCAACCTCTTCTGGTTATTGCATTTAACAGAAGTAGCTTCCTACCTCGCCTTGTTATCTTTTACCCCAGGTAACCACCAACCTGACCTTGCTGCCACTCTATACCCCAGGTACCCACCAACCTGACCTTGCTGACGCTCTATACCCCAGGTACAACCATACCACCTCAAATGGCTGCTGCCTTATACACCAGGTACCACCTCCCATATCACATGACTGCTGCATTATAGGTACCGCCCCACACATTACCTGGCTGCTGCCTTATATTCCAGATTTCACCCTCTCATCACCTAGCTGCTGGCTTATAGTCCAGATACCACCCTCACATCACCTGATTATTGCCTTATATAGTTCAGATACCTCCCTCACATAACCTGACTGCTGCATTATACTCCAGATATCACCCTCACATCACCTGACTGCTGCCTTATACTCCAGATACCTCCCTCACATCAACTGACTGTTGCCTTATACTCCAGATACCTCCCTCACATCACCTGACTGCTGTCTTATACTCCAGATACCTCCCTCATGTCACCTGACTGCTGCCTTATACTCCAGATACCTCCCTCACATCACCTGACTGCTGTCTTATACTCCAGATACCTCCCCCACATCACCTGACTGCTGCCTTATCCAGATACCTCCCTCATGTCACCTGACTACTGCCTTATACTCCAGATACCTTCCCCACATCACCTGACTTATGAATCAATCTCGTCCCCTCGTTGCTCTCTTATATCCCAGCATCCCAACTGCTTTATCCCAGGTACCCCCCTAACCTAACCTGTCATATATCCCAGGTAAACCCCCACCTCAATTAGCTGCTGCCATATACCACAAGAGCCACTCCATCCAGTCTTTTCAAAGCTTATATGGCTTCAACTGCAGATTATAACAAGGATACTTTCATGGCTCGCAGTTTAAAGTGTCAATAAGTTATGAAACAAACTGTCACGTTCTACAGAGAACTGCAGATGGCCATTCACCACTTCTGAAATGCAATACAATAACTGTCTGACGGAGTTTATGGACACTAGAGGTCACTGTGCATCCTTTTTGGAGGATCTCATTGCAACATCGCTCTTGACGTCTAGCTCAGAAGTGATAGTGTTTTATTGTCTGTTAATGAGCCTGAGAGAAGATATCAGCTTTTCTGAAGAGAACAGTGTGTCCTGATCTCAGCTTTACAGCTGACATCAGGAGAAGAGGAACTTTAGCGGAGGATATCTGTCAAACCATAGCGGTTTGATAGACAGGATTTGTGGCATTTAACTTATTTTTTTAATCTCTACAAAACTTTAAAAAAATGTTTATGGGACATTACTGTCCCTTTATGGGTGTCACTCTTAAGTGCACTCAAGGCAATCCCAGTTTATCTATATATATAAAAGAAGACTTTGTGCCTGCCAAAACACACCCAGGGGAGGCAGAAAGGAGAAGTTACTGCTCTGATTGGGTGATTCAATGGGGGCGTGATTTTCACACCAATTGCAGTGGCCGAAGGCCACTGCTATTGGTGTGAAAATCATGCAGGGAGTTGGACCACCCCCACTATACAGCCACTATGAAAGTCAGAAAAAAACAAAATGGATGCCACTTGCTCCTACACCACAGACAAACACACATGTCCCACTCACACAGCACCAAACACACACACATGCCCCACTCACACACAGCACCACACACACACACACAAAGCCAGAAAGAAATATGGCTGACACACACACACAGTCACTCACCCTGACTCCCAGTGGCCTCAGCAGGACCGGTAGTATAGCCGCTGAAGGGTGCTGCATCACCAGGGGAACAAAATGGCACTCAAAGGGTTAAGGTAGGTCTTCATTGCTCAATTATTTCTTCACTGTCATCATTTGCCATAAAACACAGAGGACAGACAGCCATCAGGTACACACTTAACCCACTGACTGCCACAGGGTTGTGTATCAAGTTTTACCCCTCAGGGAGTGTGTTCAAACCCCTCACACTGTAAACTTGCATTTCCCTCCCACTTCTCCTCCTTTCCCAGCCTATTACTAACACTTTTCCACATTTCTCTTAAGCCCCGCCCCTACTCACGATTAACCCTTTGGGTGCCAGAGTGGTATGGAATGCATTGCAAAGCACTGCCCACTTTTAACCCAGATTGCCCAATTTGTCTCTCCACATCAGCACCACATAACTCCTCTCCACAAATCAAAGTTCCCAGGTATGAATACACTTCCCACTGCTATTTAACTCTGACATGCCTCTCTATACCTTAACCCTTTGAAAGCCAGAGGGGTGCACAACTCATGCGCGCATGTGTTTCTGCGCATATATGTTGCGTGTGTGTGTGTGTACATCTCTGTTACATTTGTGTGTCCATGTGTGCATCTCCGGTGACTCTGTGTGTGTGCGTGTCATTTGCATATTACTGCCACTCACTGTGTGTATGTGTCTGCCTGTGTGTTGCATATGTCTCTGTTCATCAGTGTGTCTACATTTCACACACGTGTGCCCATTGGTCATAACATGAGGGGCAATGCCATCCCACATTGGTAGTGTATATATGTATGAGAGAAAACTTGCGTCCCCTGCCACACACACACCCAGGGGCGGCTGTAAGGAAGAGTTAGCCTGCCCCCTATCAGTCTTAACCCTTTGAGTGCCAGAGGGGTACGCATAAATTGCAAAGCAATGCATTGCATACCTCTCTGGCACTCAAAGGGTTAACCCTCTCCTCCACAACTCACCTAGTGCTACATCACTTCTCTCAACTTACAACTCGTACAGTAAATTACTCATGGCACAATAATATAACCCACGAACCAGCAGCTCCCATTTTGCTGGGGAGCCACACATTGATCACTTCTTTCAAAGAAAATAAAAACTTCTGTTTCCACCCCCCGTCCCATAATGCACTGGGACTTTCAGAGGCCAATTGGAGTCTGGTGAGTGGAGTCAGCTGGGGAACAGGTTAGAACACAGATCTTCAGTTTCCATGGTAAGAACCGGACCTGATGGACTCACTTTGTTTCAATTTAACCCTTTGAGTACTGTTGCAATGCCTTGGATACATCACTGGCACTTAGAGGGTTAAGCCCATTAACCCTTGGAGTACCAGAGATGATATGCAGCACATTGCTCTGCGTACCTCTTATTCCTTTACTCACAAACATGTTCTCACTGTGACCTTCACCAAGTAACACAGCACACTTACTTTAACTGTAAGGATACAGGGTCTTATTCATCAAGTAATACAGCACACTCACTTCAACTGTAAGGATACAGGGCCTTATTCATCAAGTAACACAGAACACTCACTTCAACTGCAAGGATACAGGGCCTTATTCATCAAGTAACAGAGCACATCAACTGTAAGGATACAGGACCTTATTCATCAAGTAACACAGCACAATCACTTCAACTGTAAGGATACAGGGCCTTATTCATCAAGTAACACAGCACACTCACTTCAACTGTAAGCTTTCCAAGTACAAAAGGATACAGGACATTATTCGTCAAGCTGAAGAGCTGTAATTAAAACCTTTTTTACAACTCTTATCAGCATATCTACATCACCACTGCATCTGTCACACACTGTCTACATATGTGACATACGTCCATGTAAGTGTGTGTTTCTCTGTATGTATGCGTTTCACAGTGACATGCTCTCTCTCTTTAAGTACGTGTCTGTAACATAGGCTGACCAGATCTCACCTTTAACCGGGGACACATAACAAATAGCCATTTTGCAGTACTTCACTGAAATCAGCGCAGTCCTGCAGTATGCATTTCTCCTATGTGTCCCCGGTTAAAGGTGAGGTCTGGTCAGCCTACTGTAACACTGCATATTTCTGTTTCACACAATGTCTCTCTATGTAAATAATATGACGGGCAACGCCGTCCCACATTGCTAGTACATAATAATTTGTAGTGGGGACCAGACAGTCAGTCAGCCTCGGCATGGACATCTAACTGTAATAATCAAATACTGCGCATTAACTACCCGCCTGAGAGTACACACCTCTTATTGACGTAAAGAAAACATGGGGACAATAATATAAACACAAGATAAAGGTACCGTATTCTGAAAATGATAAAAAACTGAAAATAACCATAGAGACTAAAAATATCAAATGAAAGAATAAACACAAAAAAGGGGTGTAAAATAATCTGTAGTCACGTCCTGAATTGACTTAAAATGAAATTTGATAAATGAAATGAAAAAAATACCAGAGCAATGATAAAGATGACAAATGGGGGTGAAGCAATCACTGAACGATAATGTAAACGTTCCAAACACAGTCACTTTAATGTCCAATGTTATAAATGACTAAACAGTAGTCCTATAAAATATATATAGTGAGTCTTGAGTTTAACACTATATTCAGATGAATAGTACCTTAGGCTCCGGTGCAATAACGGATCTCTGCTGTATGCCTGGCACGATGTTGGTGCAATTGATCCCGCAATCAAACAATCTAAGATTCCGCTCCCAACTGCCACAGTTGAGATGGAAAATTAACACCCCTTTCTACCGCCCCTGGTGCCAACATAAAACATCTCTCCATCTGTCCCCTAGATAATTCATAAGCTATCCCGTTATCCACTCTTGGTACATGTACTGTATACATAGTAACATAGTAACATAGTAATTTAGGTTGAAAAAAGACTTGCGTCCATCTAGTTCAACCCTTTTCCTATTCCTATATACCATCGTTGATCCAGAAGAAGGCCAAAAACCCCTCAATATAGCAATTTAAAATTTTGAATGGGGGAAAAAAATTCCTTCTTGATTCCAAATGGCAATCAGATTTCTCCCTGGATCAACAAGCCCTAACTAAATATTAATCCCAATACTAACGTACATAGCCCTCTATGTTCTGCTCTTTTAAATAAGTATCCAGGCCCCTTTTAAAGGCATCTAATGTATTTGATAGCACCACCTCCTCAGGCAGTGAATTCCTTGCCTTTATTGTCCTTACTGTAAAGAAACCCTTCCGCTGTTGTAGATTAAATCTCCTTTCCTCAAGTCAAAGCGGGTGGCCCCTTGTCCTGTGTACTGTTCTGTTAATGAACAGGTCTTTGGAGAGCCCTTTGTATGGGCCCTGAACATATTTATACAGTGTTATCATATCCCCTCTAAGATGCTGTTTCTCTAGTGTGTACAAGTTTAACTTTTGTAGCCTTTCTTCTTAACTAAAACTTTCCATTCCCCTTACTAGTTTTGTAGCCCTCCTCTTCACTCTTTCTAGTTCCATAATGTCCTTTTTCAGAAAGGGCGCCCAGAATTGAACAGCATATTCTAGGTGGGGTCTTACCATGGACCTGTAAAGAGGCATAATAATATCTTCCTCCCTTGAGTCAATACCCCTTTTAATACATGCCAATATCTTATTGGCCTTTGCAGCTGCCAGCTGGCACTGCATGCTACTGCTAAGTCTATTGTCTACCATTACTCCCAAATCCTTTTCATTAGTAGATTTCCCCAGAGAAACACCATTTAAACTATATGTGGCATTTTTATTATTAAACCCAAAATGCATAACTTTACACTTGTCTATATTGAATCTCATTTGCCTTGAATTGTATATTGTGCATCATACAGCCTAAGACCAAGCTCCTCAGCAAACGCACTACTGGCAGTGATCCTGAAGACAGGTTGCTCACTGCATGAACCACCCCATGTTGTCAGACCAAAATGTCACTGCTCTGTTCTCCAGCCAATTCCACCACAGTTCCACAGCCTCCACTATGGGGAAGAGCTCCAGAAATGTCAATTTTTTTGTCAAACCATTCTGTCCCCAGTGCACTAGCCATTGTTGTGCACACAAACTACCCTCCAGATATGCACCAAAACCCACTGCCCCTGCTGCATCCGTGAATAGCTTTAAATCCTTATTTGCCTGTGCAGATGTCAACCATTGACAAACTCCATTGAAGTCCCACAACAAAAACTGTCCTTACCTCCAAATCCTCCATCCACTGTTTTGTCACCCAGATCTTGAAATGCCTTTTCGACACCCCTGCCGTTGCCTTTTCCCATCTCTTATTGCACACTCTACCCATAGGGTTCACCCTGGATGCAAAGTTCAGGACTCCCAGCAATTCCTGAACCTTACATAACTCCAGCTTGCTGGCTAGCTTTGCCTGCCTCACCAGCTGTCTTGCTTTCACCACTTTATCTGCTGGTAATCAACACTTCATGTCTTTGGTATCAATTTCAATGCCCAGGTATGACAACCTGGTGCAAGGCCAAACTGTCTTCTCCACCACCACTGGCACCCCTAAATAGTCCAACAAAGCCATTAATTCCTCCAGCAGCCACAAGCATACCCCTGAATTAGCACTGCCAATCAGTAGGAAATCATCCACATAGTGAGCAACAGTGTCAATTCCTACCCTCCTAACTAGGCTCCAATATATAAACAAACAGACTCAAAATACTCGCATGACACAGCGCAACCCATAGGCAAACATTTATCAACGTAAAACTTCCCCCCGCCACGCAACAACCAGTATACTTAAAGCTCTGGGGATGCAAAGGCAACAACCTAAACGGTGATTCAATATCCACCTTCACCAACAGAGCCCGTGGCCCCACTGACTTCACTATTTCCAATGCCTCATCAAAGGACTTATACTGTACACCACAAGCCACAACCTGTAATGCATCATTCACTGAACCCCCTTCCAGATACAACAAATGATGGATCAACCTTCCCTGGTTCTTTCTGGGGCAACCCCCCAACAGAGGATACCACCAAATCAACAACTGGACTCACGTCAAATGGGCCAGCTATCTTGCCCATCGCCACCTCCTTATCAAATTTTTCTTGCAAAATCTCTGGCTGAACATAAGCCAACTTCAAATTCCTAACCCTGGAAACCCGCAACAATGTTTCATCAGCTGGTATCACAAACCCATGCTTAAACCCTTCCAACAACCAATGTACCCTAACTATCTGGATAATCACTCAACAAGATAGCCAACTCATTTACCCACACTGGGGACCTAGCCATTTCCAGGCTTACGAAAGGACTGCTTATTGTCTCCTCACCTACAGTCCAACACTGCGTGTGTGTGTCCCCACATTGCTTACATGCATGCTTAAACTTTTTTTATGAAAAAATATATATTGTAGGGATTTTCCTACTGAGTAAAATAAGGGTACTCCCACTGCTGAGAGATTTATATTTCCAGAGTTATTACAGTTTAAACCCATGGTTTTTTACATTAGCAGTGCCCTCTAGTGGTCAAATTCTGATTAGATTTCCTGTTAGATTCTAATGGAGAGGAAAGTCAGAAAAGTCAGAGACATAACAGTTCTCCATAGAATGTGATAGACACTGCCTGTCACTTCCTGTCAGTTAGAACTATCAGGAAGTAAACACAGTAAATTCACTTCCTGTCAGTTAGAACTATCAGGAAGTAAACACAGTAAATTCACTTCCTGATTATTTAAACTGCTATAAATTTTGAATAAAACATCTGACAGCAATGGGAGTGACCTTGTTTTATTCAGCAGGAAAAGCTCTGTAAAATATGTGTTTTCATAAAAAAAAGTTTACTGCTCCTTTAAACTTGCATGCAAAGCCCCTGTTACACCTCTTATCGTTATATACATAACACACTGACCTCACCACAGCTGTCCCTGACACTGTCCTGCCAGCCCCCACCACAGGGCCCACCACTCTCTTAGTCCCCGGCCCCATCACCACATTTGTACACAAAGCCATATCCTTTTGCCCAAAACTCAGTGTTTTGCTCACCGCTTTTCTTTTTCCCAAACTCCCTATCATAATCCAGCCATACTGACCCCCCATTGCTTAATATACATGTCCACAATCAGCTCTTGATATTTCAATAGATTATTCACCTCCTCAGGCTTAGCCTCCAAGTACATTCTTGAATAAATTGATTAACCTTTCACCCACTGCAAAATTCCCTTTCTCTGTCTTCCAATATAACTTACAGGTAACTCCGGGGAAGGCGACAGCCCCTTTAAGTAGGCAGGAACAATTCTTGGAAAGAATGCAGGTTGGTGCCTCTCTCCTCCATAGCTGATGACTAACTAGTCCCCACTCAGTTAGATTTGTTCCTTGTAGAGAGAGAGAGAGGCTACAGAGAACAGTTATGTTTAGTTTTAGTTTATGTTATTATTTTCTTGTTAGATATGGGGTGTAGAAATCCCCCATTAGGTGGATTACCATTACTGACTTCCCAGTGGTGGATTGCTCAGTTAACAGGTGCTGTTGTGGACCTTCCAGCCCTGGGGGAAAACCTTGAGTGCTATGTCTTTTCCCTTGGAGAAGCTCACAGAGGCTTCTCCCTTTCTCGATGGTTATCTGAAGGCTGAAGAACTGCAAAAAAGGTGAGCAACCTTTTGAGTGCCATGGTCCACTTGTCCTACTCTCTCCCCTCCTCACAAACTTCTCCTTCTGGAGTTCCTATATCTATACTCCTGCCCTCATTTGGGTTTAGCCTTATGTCTACTTAGAGTCATTGGATCATTTGGGTTTTCTGTGGTACATTAACCCCTTCCTTGCCATGTTAGGTGCTTTGGGGGATGTTTTTCACTCATTTGCCTTGGGGTCCTGTGTTTTCTACTGTTGGTCAGTTGTTCTCTATATGTTTTACAACTTCTGGAACACTTTTGAAAATGTTCATTTATTTGAATTCTGCACCTTTAAGGCTCACTTTCCCACATAGAAGCAATGCTCCATTGATCTTTAAGGGACAGTAGCACTTGGGACATATCTCTGCAACCCCTCCATGTACCGAGTTCAGAGACGGCTCATTCTTCTTGTCTGTCCTTGGCCTACACTCCTGTGCACATCCTTAGTGTCTTGGGGTGGGGGGATGTGGGCGCTGTTTTTGGGCCTTTTTCTAATTGGCTTACAGTTCAGTCGCCATTTTCTTTTTTTCCTCTCATGAGTATCCTACGCAGGTCTTGGATCCTTCCACTCTCCTCCTCAGGGTTACCCTTCACTTGCCAGATAAGTGTATTTTAGCTCTTTCTGGGGTGAATTCTTTAATCTGGGACACATTATTGGGTTCTACCTTTATCTCCAGTCAGGATGTCATACCCGTTGGGACCTGGGGCTAGACCTAAGGCTAAGGACGCTGGGGCGTCTTTGACCCCCATTACTCTTTGCTCCTCATGTCAATCAAGGCTCCCTAAAGAATTTATGCCATTCATGTGCCGTGGCCCCTGTTTCTCCGACTGAGCCTTCCAGCCATGATCAAGAGCCACCTTGGGTGCAGGACTTAAAGTCTACCTTGACACAGTTCCCTACGTACCTTCATGGGGTCCTCCAGTCCTGGAAGCCCGTGGCATTATTCAGTTCTGTGGCCCCTAAACCTCAGGGTATCCCTGATGTTTCAGATTCCTCTGATGAGGAGCTATTGGTGGATTCAGATGAAGGTGAATGCTCTGAAGGAGCTTATTCTCATTTTTTTGGGGACCACTTTGAGGCTGACCCTGAGCCCTCTGCTGAGGGCCTCATTAATGCTGTCTTAGATGCCTTAAATATTCCTGCAGTCTCCTAGGATCCCCAATCTACTTCTGACATCTTTCAAAGGTGCAAGAATCAGTGTACTGTCTTTCCACCTAATCCCACTCTTGACCAGGTTGTCCTAGATGAGTGGAAGACCTCTGACAAATGTCTATCGGTACCTAAGAGATTTGCAAAGTTGTACTCCTTTTCCGAGGTGGCACTGACTCAGTGGGCTTCTCCTCCTAAGGTTGACGCCACTATCTCTAGGCTTTGCCTCTGGCGGATGCTTCTGCTCTCAAGGATTTCACTGACAGGAAGCTGGAGGCTAATTTGAAGGCCACTTTTGCGACCATAGGCACGTACATGAGACCTACCTTTGCTTCAGCCTGAGTAAATAGGGCCATTGCTATATGGACGGAGCAGGTAACCGATGCTGTTCCTCAGGGTGTCCCTACAGCTGTTCTTCTACATCTTTTGCAAGCTAAGCATTATGTTACTGATGATATCTATGACACTATCAGACTTGAGGCCAAGGCCTCTGCTCTGTCTGTGGCTGCCAGACGTTCCCTTTCGCTTAAGATCTGGTCTGCTGACGCGATCTCCAAGAAATCTTCTGTCTCTCTTCCCTTTCTGGACACATCCCTATTTGGCCCTGAGTTGAAGACTCTCATTAGTGAGGCCACTGGGGGCAAGAGCACTTTGTTGCCCTTGATTCCTAAAGAGAACCCTCAGGTTCGCAGGCACCATCTTTTTCGTGCCTACCAGGGCGATGTGCGCAGGGTGAACCTGGCGGTTCCTCAGGCCCCACCCTTCTCCTCTAAGCCCAAACAGCAGTGGAGGCTCAAGCAGTCCTCCACCAAGCCCAAACGCACCAAACCTACTTCAGCATGACTCGCCGAACCACAGTCCGCACGCACCAGTGGGGGGCAGTCTGTGGCA
Organism: Rhinophrynus dorsalis; assembly: GCA_037306005.1. Classification (NCBI taxonomy): domain Eukaryota; kingdom Metazoa; phylum Chordata; class Amphibia; order Anura; family Rhinophrynidae; genus Rhinophrynus; species Rhinophrynus dorsalis. The sequence continues at coordinate 238,382,131 of CM074725.1, read as the reverse complement.
CAGACACTATTGCGGATCTGTGGGTTTTACAGATAGTTTCAGAAGGGTACAGGATTTCCTTTAAAATCCCTTCCTCCCTTCCAGTTCTTTCCTTCTCACTCCACTCAGGAACCGGAAAAGCTTTGTCTTTTCAATGGAGCCATCCAGACTCTCTTGGACAAGGATGTTCTGGAACCAGTTCCTGAACCAGAAACAGGTTTGGACTTCTATTCCAACCTATTTGTGGTTTCCAAGAAGGATGGCGGCTGCCGTCCTATTCTGGACCTCAAGGATCTCAGTTACTTTGGTCAACACTCATTACTACCAGGAGTCTTTACGGTCTGTCATTTCATCAATGTGAATTCCTGGACTCCTTGGATCTGCAGGATACCTACCTACACATTGCTATTCATCCGGAGAGCCAGTGGTACCTCAGGTTCGCTTGTGACAAGGGGCACTTCCAGTTTTCGGCTCTCCCCTTTGGTCTAGCGACTGCTCTGCAGGTGTTTATTCGAGTCTTGGGTATGTTCATTTCTGTCATGCACACAAGGGGGATTTGGGGTGACTTGCTTTTGAAGGCCCCATTCGGGGAACCTCTCCAACAGCAGGTACAGGACTGCATTAACACTCTCACCCTTCACGATTGGGTTCTAGTGAACATGGACAAGTCGGACACTATTCCATCACAGAAACTGGTCTTTCTGGGTCTCCTATTTGACAACCTGCAAGGCATGGTCTTTCTGAGGGAGGACGTGGTTCAACAGATCACCAACAAGGTTTCTTCGGTTCTGGCTTGCGAGTCCATTCAAGTCAAGAAATTGATTTCTACCATACAGGCAGTACCATTTGCGATGGCTCACGCAAGGGAACTACAGAGGTTTGTGATCCAAGTTTGCAAGGGGGAATCCAGATCTCTTCAAGCTATCAGTCTCTCTTCTCTTACATGTGGAGCCTTGGTGGCTGAATCCCTCCAACCTGTGGAAGGAAAGACAGTTCATGATTCCATTTTGGATAACAGTGACGAAGGATGCCAGCCTATCCGGTTGGGGAGCGGTCCTGGGTCACCTGAACGTCCAGGGTCTTTGGTCAGCAGAGGAGTCTCTCCAACCCATCGATATTCTGGAACTCCGGGCGATATTCCAAGCTCTGAGGTATTGGTCGTCTCATCTAGAGGGCTCTCCAGTTCATGTCAGTCGGACAACGCCACGGCCGTGGCTTACATCAACAGGCAATGCAGCATCAGAAGTCTTGCAGATTGGTTGGAGGTCAAGGTTATTTTAACCTGCCGTCTCTGCAGTTCATATTCCAGATGTAGAGAACGTCTTAGCAAGCTTCCTTAGTTGACACACAGCTTGAACAACGGAGAGTGGGAGCTTCATCAGGAGGTGCTCGACTTTATTGTTCAGAGATGAGGACTTCCCTGGATCGACCTGATGGCTACCAGACACAACCGGAAGGTTCCGATATTTTGCTCTCACTGGATGGACCATCTGGTTTATGCAGTGGATACTCTGTCGATTCCTTGGGAGTTTCACCTAGCCTACATTTTTCTTCCTCTTCCCCTGCTCCCCAGGGTTCCGAGGAAGGTACAAATGGAGAGGACTCCGGTAATCCTAGTTGCTCCCTACTGGCCCAGCAACCCTGGTTTCCGGAATTGCTGGACATGTCTGTGTGCGAACCACTTCGGCTTCCATGCAGGTCAGATCTCCTCCTAAAGGGCTACCTGTGGAAGGAGAACATGGAGCATCTGGGTTCGATGGCTTGGTGATTGAATTACAATCTTGAGGAAGAAAGGATTTTCTCGTAAAGTGATCGCCACTATTATTCAAGCTTGGAAGCTTGTTTCCTCTAAGGCTTACCACAGGATTTAGTCTATCTTCAACTCTCGGTGTGTGGACAGGGATCTGTCCTTGCAGGAGTCTGATCTGTCGACTGTCCTGTCATTTTTACAGGATAGTATGAACAAAGGCCTCAGCCTGAGTTCTTTGAAGGTTCAGACATCAGCTCTCTCTGTCTTTTTTCAGCAGTGCATTGCCGTTCTTCCGGATGTCAAGGTTTTCTTTCAGGGTGTCTCTCACGCTTGCCCCACGTTCAAGCATCCCTCTCCTCAGTGGCCCTTATTCTGGTTCTGGGTGTCTTGCAGCGGCCTCCCTTCGAGTCCTTGGCTACCATTTCTCTTCGACTTCTGACTTGGAAGATGGCTTTTCTCTTGGCAATCGTCTCTGTTCGCTGAGTCGCTGAACTGCAGACCTTGTCCTGCAAATCTCCTTTCCGGGCGGTTCACAAGAATAAGGAGGTTCTTCGTACCTCACAGGAATTTCTTCCAAAGGTGATCTCTGAGTTCCACATCAATCAGAAGATTGTTGTGCCTTCCTTTTGTCCTGATCTTAAGTATGACAAGGAGAGGGATCTCCACTTGTTGGATGTGGTGCGCTGCCTTAAATTCTACGTGCATCGCACTGTCTGTCCGTCAGACTGATGCGCTTGTCATCCCTGAGGGTCCTAGGGCTGATAAGGCTGCATTCAAGGTGACTATTGCGTCTTGGATCAAGGCTACCATTCGCAAGGCCTATGGTCTGAGGAAGAAACCTCCTCCTTTTCGCATCACAGCTCAATCCACTAGATCTGTTGGGGACTCTTGGGCCTATAAGAATCAGGCTTCTGCTGATCAGCTGTGCAAGGTGGCCACTTGGTCGTCTGTGCACACCTTTACCAAACACTACCGTGTTGATGTTCTGGCTTCGGCTGATGCAAGCTTTGGCAGGAAAATCATGGATGCAGCTCTGCCTGTCTAGGACTTTGTTTCCTGTTCCTTATTTTGTGATCTGACTCGTCCATGCGAGCTCTGGTATCATGGGGACCGGCGCATGGTCCTTGCCTTCTTTCCCATCACTGGAAACTTAATGTTGGTACATGCCAGAGTTATCTGTAAGCTATATTGAACGACAGAGAAAAGAGGATTTTAGTCTAACCTGTTAAATCCTTTTCTCTTAGTCCATATAGCTTACAGGTCTCCCACCCTTGTTCTCCATAAAACTGGACTGATGCTGGGCCGGACACTTACCAGCCACATGACTGCCCTGAGAAGTCTTGACATCCATAGCCTTAGATTTCCACTCCGCGGCAAAGGACCTCTAAACAGAAAGTCGCGTTACACACGATTTCCAGTTCTGGCTGCAGAGACATGCCGACTTCGGAAGGAGAGGCCTGGGGAATCCTCTCCACCAAAGCAATGGCCATGGGAGCAACATTCTCATCTGCTGGCCCACATTCAAGGTCAGCAGTGAGAGAAGAGGCCTTCATAGCCCGCAGGGCCTCCTGCCTCACCACCCATGCCTCCACCACCTTTGGACCAAACCCATTAGGGAAACAGGGCGCATAGTCCGGATGCAGGGGAGGCACAGATGCGGTAGAAAAGCCAGAAGGAGAAGAAAGAGTAGGCAGACACATGGCAGATACAGAAGGGGAGGAAGAAGGACCGGGCACATTCGAGGAGACCAGAAAATCCCCTGGTGGGGATACAGGGGGGAGGAAGACAGATGGAGTAGGAGGGGAGACGAACACAGGAGGAGACACAGAGGGAGCAGGAGCAGGGGAACACTGGTACAGTGGCTTGGAAGCCACCCTACCTTCCACCTTGATGGTATTTTTTAGTAACCGAAATTGTTCTTTGTGGCAGACACTTCTTCTTCACAGCTCCATGAACTCCACGAGTAGCATCCATGTTGTCTGGAACAGTACAGCACCTGTAACAACAAAAGCTGAACAAGGTTAGTAATTGTGAGGCCAGCCTAGCTGGCCTCACCTTTATACAATTCTACCTGCCTAGGTGTGAAAACCCCACCCCCTCACCTTTTCCTGCCCGTCATGGGGGCCCAGCATTCACCATCCTTTGTTCTCTCCTCCAGGCAACTCTGGACCCCATGGCCTCCATTTTGCTGTGCCTGAGCCTCTGAGGGCGAGCACCTTAAAGGAGCTCGCTCTCAGGCAGTCGGTTGCTCTAACTTACATTTATCCAATTCATGCTTCAGCAATATATTGTTATATCTTCTGTCCAGAAATTTTAGGTGCATCTCTATAAGTTGGTTGTTTCTTATGTCTGTACTGGAGTTATTTAATACAACTCTCAGGAACTGAGAATAAGGTATTCCATTGATTTGTGAGCAGGTGGTCACTGTCTGCTCTCAAAATGGAGTTCCACAGCATAAACAAATTACTTATGTAACCCCTATAAAACAGAACATTCTGTTGAACAAGAGGCTGCTTTTATTGGCGTACATGAAGAGGTTAGCATGTGAAGGAGCTACACTGGAGCCCATGGCTGATCCAGTTAGCTGTAAATAGTGTCTGTCACTGCACCTAGAGCAGTTGTGTGTTAGGGTCAAATTAAGAAAGTCACAGATTAACTCAACAGGTGCCATAACCTCAAATGAGAATGATGGTTTCTAAGCTATTTAAGTCATTGTCACTAGGATAATGTCAGTCATGTTACCACAAATCTGTTTGATGGACTTCAAGAAATCAGACGTATCCTTGGTGTACAGCTGTTGACAGACTTCCGGTCCTGTCGACGTGATGATGTGAGGTGACGTACATCATGAGGAGGCGGGGGCTCCAACTCAAGGAGGGCTGAGGTAGCGCGGGAGAGACCGCTTGTACACGCTATCCAGTGGTGGATGGCATGGCCGACTGCTGGGTTCCAGACTGAATAGCCGCAGAAAAGAACAGAAGGGGCATACTTGGACTGACCAGGATAAAGGAGGCCAATGTTATGGTTTTGGTGTGGAGGTACAGGCAAGCAGCGAGAAGGAGTATGCTGATCTATCTACTCCCGTTCGCCTCCAAGTTCCTTGAACGTCTCGCATATAACCGGCTCACTACATTCCTCTGCTCCCATTCCCTGCTAGATCCCTTGCAATCCAGATTCCGCCCTCATCACTCCACTGAGACTGCCCTCACTAAAGTGGCCAATGATTTGTTCTCCGCCAATTCAAAAGGCCACTACTCCCTACTCATTCTCTTGGACCTGTCAGCCGCCTTTGACACAGTAGATCACCCACTCCTCCTCCAAGCCCTCTACTCCCTAGGTCTCCATGACACTGGGCTCTCCTGGTTTTCATCTTCTCTCTGCAACCGCTCCTTCAGTGTGTCCTACTCCGGCTCCACTTCCCCACCCCTCCCACTGTCTGTTGGAGTGCCTCATGGATCAGTCCTGTGACCCTTGCTCTTCTCAGTCTACACTGCTCCCCTTGGAAAACTAATCAACTCCTTTGGGTTTCACCACCATCTCTATGCTGATGACACCCAAATATATCTTTCCTCCCCAGACCTCTCCCCTTCCCTCCTGTCCCGAGTATCTAACTGTCTGTCTGCTGTGTCTTCCTGGATGTCCTCCCGTCAACTCAACCTTAACCTTGGCAAAACTGAACTAATTCTCTTCCCTCCATCTACAACCAGCCTTATCACAAATATTACCCTCACCGTTAACAACACTACCATCACACCAACCCCTACAGCACGCTGCCTGGGGGTCTCATTTGACTCTGCCCTATCCTTCATTCCTCTCATCCAGTCAATCTCCAACTCATGCCGCCTTCACCTCTGCAACATCTCTAGAATCCGACCCTTTCTCACAGAAGACACTACCAAAATTCTAATCCAAACACTCATCATGTCCCGGCTTGACTACTGTAACTCTTTACTAATTGGCCTTCCTCTCACCCGACTAACCCTCTACAGTCCGTAATGAACTCTGCTGCAAGACTAATCTACCTCGCTCATCGCTTCTCTAACACCAAACCCCTCTGTCAGTCCCTACACTGGCTCCCATTAGCATACAAAATTAAATTAAAAATTCTGGTGATAACTTATAGAGTCCTCACTAACACCCCCCCCTATATTTCATCTCTCATTTCCAAATATACTCCTGCCCGCCATCTTCGCTCTGCACACAACCTTCTGCTCTCCACAGCTCTTATCACATCCTCCCACTCCCGCCTACAGGACTCCTCCCACTCTTACCTACAGGACTTCTCCCGTGCTGCACCTCGGCTCTGGAATTCCCTCCTCCGCCCCATCAGACTCTCCCCCAGCCTTCAAATCTTCAGATACTCCCTGAAGACTCACCTCCTCTGGGAAGCCTATCAATTACCTACATAAACATAATCACCAAGAACCACGCCTTGCACGGACTACTGCACTCAATAGCACTTCTCTCTCCAACCCACTGACCGGCAGTTCATGTGGCAGGAGGTACTTACACCCAAAAGCACTTCTGTTTCCACTCTACCTTCCTCTAGACTGTAAGCTCTCACCAGCAGGGGGCCCTCTGATCCTGTTCTCCACATCTGATTGTACTATTTAATACCTCTGTATGTCTATTCCCTATTGTACAGAGCTGCAGAATTAGTTGGCGCTATATAAATAAAGATTAATAATAATAATATAAGTAAAGGGATGGAAGTTAATTGCCTGAAACTGCTTAAAAAAACTAATAAGCTTCTGAAAGATTGGGGAAGTAAAATCTGGTCATGGTGTGGTAAAATGAATGTGATAAAGGCATATGTCCTCCCAAAATGGACCTATATGTTCAGGATGTTGCCGTTTGCAATGTCTAAAAGTTGGTTGGATTTAATTCAGACTAGTAAAAATATTATAATAATTTCGGCGCCTTATTCCTTAAGTGTAGTATGTCTATTTCACAAAGTAAAACCCAGATCAGCCCAAAAAGCCTAATATACTCCAATAGGTAATAGAAGCACAAATATATATAAACAGGCAATTCCTCTTTTCATAAATATATACAAACAGGCGATTCCTCTTTAGGGGAGTGTGCCTGCCTGCATATCAGACTTGTTACCGTTAATGCTATATTCCCACTTAGAGTGTGTGGATATATTATTACCATCTTTATTTGGAGTAGCGCGGGTCACTACAACCACAGGCTTAACGGTTCCAGTGTCTGAATTGGGAATAGGCGGCATTATTACTTAAAGTTTGAGAAATAATTTTAAGCATATTAATATGCGTTTTTTTAGAGTTGGTGATTTATAACTTAATATTAAATAAAGGTTTTTTAATATTTGAATATCCCAGTGTATATTAATGTAAACAGCGAGATTTTGGAAACGGCAGGACACTGGTGGATTTGATTTGATGATTCATCGCTGGAGGGAGGAAACAGACAATGTGAGTGGATATTTACTTATTGTTACAAAGTAGCGTCAAAGTCGAAACTAAATGCTTGTCTTTCTATATTGTTTGTAATTGGCTGGGAGAGGATTTCCATTGGCCATAGAGAAGACGGAGAAAAACTAGAGACGGAGATCGAGGGTTGGAGTCAACAGATAGGATTCCCTGACAGATTGGAGACGGATAATAATATTTCAACCGTAAGTGGACACTGGATTATTTGTTATATTATACAAATATTGATCCCTAATTGGATATTATTCTCCCTGTTTGCATATATGGTATGGAACGATTTGACCAGTGAGATCACCGCAAGCAAGTAGAGCACGTTACATCTGTGTGGAATAGAGGATGTAATAGGACTGAGTAATCTAAAGTAACAGTGGTAAAAGAGGAATCGCCTGTTTGTATATATTTATGTTTCTATTTTTAATTCAGACTAGATTTTGCAATTTCGTCTGGAGAGGAAAAAGGCCTAGAATAAATTCGCAAAGATATTCAAACAAAATCAAACAAGGAAGATTGGGTTTTCCTCTGATAAATAATCATTATGAAGCAGCTATGATATTTCAGGTATATAAGATGCAATTGGTTCAGGCAACAGAAGAACCCTGGTATGTGATAGAGGCTAATGTTAGTATGTATGGACAGAAATATCAGTAAGCAATAACAACAGTAGGTATATACTGGCTTGATCCGTAGACAGGTCACTGGAACAGGAAAACCACAACAGCACCACATCGTGGCAAGGCCCTACTAAAGCGGTGGGTGACTGCAGGGCAACTCCCTAGAACGCTAGGGATAGTGGCGGCAACACTGATAGGACGCTTACAAGTGACCAACTCCCTAGAACACTAGGAATAGCAGAGGCAGCACAGATAGGACACTGGCAAGTGACCAAGTCCTAGAACGCTAGGGATAGCGGCGGCAACACCGATAGGACACTGACAAGTGACCAAGTCCCTAGAACACTAGGAATAGCGGAGGCAGCACAGATAGGACACTGGCAAGTGACCAAGTCCCTAGAGCGCTAGGGATAGAGGAGGTAGCACAGATAGGACACTGACAAGTGACCAAGTCCCTAGAATGCTAGGGATAGAGGAGGTAGCACAGATAGGACAATGGCAAGTGACCAAGTCCCTAGAATGCTAGGGATAGCGGAGGCAGCACAGATAGGACACTGGGAAGTAACCAAGTCCCTAGAATGCTAGGGATAGCGGAGGCAGCACAGATAGGACACTGGGAAGTGACCAAGTACCTAGAACACTAGGAATAGCAGAGGCAGAACAGATAGGACACTGGCAAGTGACCAAGTCCCTAGAACACTAGGGATAGCGGAGGCAGCACAGATAGGACACTGGCAAGTAACCAAGTCCTAGAATGCTAGGGATAGCAGAGGCAGCACAGATAGGACACTGGCAAGTAACCAAGTCCCTAGAATGCTAGGGATAGCGGAGGCAGCACAACAGATACTGGCAAGCGACCAGAGCTACTCTCAACCCAGTCTCCCAGATGACTTCTGGAGTGACAGGCCAGGCAGAAGCTGTAGCGGTATACTGTATGCGAGAGTAGGTGGAATGGAACTCCTAGTCAGCAATGGAATTGGATACTCAGCCAAAGCCAGGTCGGTACACACAGAGGTAGTCAGCCAGTCCTAGTCAGCAATGGAATCGGATACTCAACCAAGCCAGGGTAGTACACACAAAGGTAGTCAACCAGTCCTAGTCAGCAACGGAATCGGAACACAGGAGCAACAGGAGCGTAGTCAGGCGAACCGGGTCATACACGGAGCAGGAACAAGCAGCAACACAAACGCTAGGTATAGGTACACCACGAAAGGGAGCTGAAAGGATGACAGGAGAGTGTAAAAAAGGCTAACCCTGGGCAGAGCCAGCGCCCAATCGCCAATAAGAACCGTGCACCGAAAACCCGGAAGTAAACATGTCACCCTGTCGCAGAATCATGGGCACCGTGATAGTGAGGTGTTATTGCTAGAGGACACAAAACAAGAACAGTGTGAGAGATAGGAGGAGAGCCATGAAGCAGCTTGATTTAGGAAGCCAAGATTGTGTAGAATATGAGCGAGAAGAGAATGGTTAACTGTGTTGAAGGCAGAGGATAAATCGAGTAGTATAAGTATAGAAAACTGTCCTTTGGCTTTTGCAGTCTGGAGATCATTAGCCACCCTGCAGAGAGCGGTCTCAGTTGAATGATGTCACCGTAAATCAGACTGCATAGGGTCCAAAAGACAGTCAGAGTTGAGTAATTTAGTTATTTGGGAGAAGACAAGGCGTTCTAAGAGTTTTGAGGTAAGAGGTAGAAGGGAGACAGGTCGATAGTTAGAAAATGGCTATTTTTTATGTGTCCCCGGTTAAAGGTGAGATCTGGTCAGCCTACTCCAGGGACTCCACAAGTAAAAGTTCCCAGGTATTACACACACATGCCCCACTCACACAGCACCAAACACACACACAAAGCCAGAAAGAAATATGGCTGACACACACACACACACACACACACACACAGTCACTCACCCTGACTCCCAGTGGCCTCAGCATGACCTGTAGTACAGCCACTGAAGAGTTCTGCAGCACCAGGGGAACAAAATGGCACTCAAAGGGTTAAGGTAGGTAATGTGTTGCGTATCTCTCTGGCAATCAAAGGGTTAACCCTCTCCTCCACAACTCACCTACTGCTACATCACTTCTCGCGACTTACAACTCCTACAGTAAACAACTCATGACACAATAATATAACCCACCAACCAGCAGCTCCCATTTTGCTGGGGAGCCACACATTGATCACTTCTTTCAAAGAGCATAAAAACTTCTGTTTCCAACCCCTGTCCCATAATGCACTGGAACATTCAGAGGCAGATTGGAATCAGGTGAGTGGAGTCAGCTGGGGAACAGGCTAGAACACACAGATCTTCAGTTTCCATGATAAGAAATGGGGCTGATGGACTCACTTTGTTTCAATTTAACCCTTTGAGTGCTGTTGCAATGCCTTGGATACCTCTCTTGCACTCAGAGGGTTAAGCCCATTAACCCTTGGAGTACCAGAGATGATATGCAGCACATTGCTCTGCGTACCTCTGTCACTCAAAGGGTTAATATCTGTTTGGAAATCTTCCACATTTGGGTATTGTGCAGCCCACTCCTTCCTCACAAGCTGCCCACATGGCTACACTGATTTATTTGAAAATGACCATTGATTTCAATGAGACTGTTAATTCCACGAATGCTACAGACAATGCAAACATATTGCCAAAGCAACGCGTTGGGGACCATTGTAGCATTCAAGGGGTTAAAGCCCCTTTTATGTCAACACAATTTTCAATTCAACCCTATGGTGTCAGTTTTTTTTTTGAGTTGCACCCTTTATCTTGATACATAAGGCCCATACAGTTCTTCTCTTACCCCATTAATCTAAACCCATTTATACTTTTGGCTCTTGCAGCAGCTGACTGTGCACTGTGATCTGTGAGGCTGATGTACTAACACAAAGAGGAACAATTCATCTGTACCATACAGAACAAATACAATACTTTGCTGATCTCTCTAGCATTGAAGATGTTAAAACGCCCATTTAAATAAATGGGTATTGTTCCCTGTGCTGCTGTTACTTTTCCACAAAATTCTACCACTTTACTTAGTATATGAGCCTTACTGTTTTGAAGCCTATTAGCTGTTAGGGGTCCCTCTATTGATCCATTGCCTACGGCCCATGGACATATAATCCGGTTCTGTCCGAGCCGACCACCGCGGCTCACTAATGCAAGGAGCGCCCAACATGTGTCACTTAACCCTTTCACTGCCAGAGGTCTATACAACTCATTACACAGCAATGTGTTGCATACCTCTCTCACACTCACAGAGTTAAAGTGCTTCACTCCAACCAACTGCTACACTAGGTCTGTATAATGCAGTAACCCTACAGCCCTGTATTTCATGTCTACTTCACTGTCTATGTACAGTCATTTCTCCCACTCACCCATTACTTTACTTTAACACTTCACTGTCCCTCTTCTCCTCAACCTCTAATCTCCTCCTCCCTTGTCACCCCCATTCACCTATCCTCTTGCCATTCTTCCATAGTCCCAATCTCGCCATTTTACTCCCACATCACCATCACATTATCTTTCACTGCATCTGTCACTTAACCCTCTGTCTGCCAACCTATTTCTTCAAATGTACTGCAGTATCCACTGCTGTAATCTAAATGATTACTTTACTCACAAACATCTTCTCGCTGTGACCTTCACCAAGTAACACAGTACACTCACTTCAATTGTAAGGATACAGGGCCTTATTCATCAAGTAACACAGCACACTCACTTCAACTGTAAGGATACAGGGCCTTATTCACCAAGTAACACAGCACACTCACTTCAACTGTAAGGACACAGGGCCTTATTCATCAAGTAACACAGCACACTCACTTCAACTGTAAGGACACAGGGCCTTATTCATCAAGTAACACAGCACACTCACTTCAACTGTAAGGATACAGGGCCTTATTCACCAAGTAACACAGCACACTCACTTCAGCTGTAAGGATACAGGGCCTTATTCACCAAGAAACACAGAACACTCACTTCAGCTGTAAGGATACAGGGCCTTATTCACCAAGTAACACAGCACACTCACTTCAACTGTAAGGATACAGGGCCTTATTCACCAAGTAACACAGCACACTCACTTCAACTGTAAGGCTACAGGACCTTATTCATCAAGTAACACAGCACACTCACTTCAACTGTAAGGATACAGGGCCTTATTCACCAAGTGACACAGCACACTCACTTCAACTGTAAGTATACAGGACCTTATTTATCAAGCTGAAGAGCTGCAATTAAAACCTTTTTTACAACTCTTATCAGCATATCTACATCACCACTGCGTCTGTCACACACTGTCTACATATGTGATATACGTCCATGTATGTGTGTGTCTCTCTGTATATGTGCGTTTAACAGTGACACGCTGTGTCTCTTTAAGTATGTGTCTGTAACACTGCATATTTCTGTTTCACACAATGTCTCTCTGTGTAAATAATATGACGAGCACCGCCGTCCCACATTGCTAGTGTGGTATAAATGGGTTTGTTTTTTAAAGATAGTGGTATATTTAATTACTGTGAAGAGATTAACTATATAGTTAGATTTGACTGTATGTGTATGTTTTTTGTAAAAATACATTTTTGAATAAAGAATTATTAAAAAAAAAAAAAAAAAAAAAAAAAAAAGATCCCCTCGGTGAGATAATCGGCCTACCCGGTGGAAGTGGAGAATATTTGTGGATTTTGGGTGTTGTATAGAAAATGGGTGTGACAGGGCATTCACAGATCAGGTATTTGAATAATCCTTCAGTTACCCGCTGGTTCTGGACAGCCATTCTCAGCTTCATGTCAATATTGGCCTTGTACCTGAGTGTAGGATCACAAGCAAGTGGTTTGCAGGTCCAATTATCAGCAAGTTGCGAAAACAGCTCCTGGTTATAGTATTCAAAATCCATAATCACAATAGTGCCCCCTTTACAAGCTGGGCATATTATGATGTTCTGGTCTTCTGCCAGACTTTTAATAGCTTCTTTCTCCATCCATGTGATATTGTGTCTCAGTTGTCTAGGTGATCTCAGTTCTTTAGTGTCCTCAATGATTTGCCTAGTGAATGTCCTAGTTGACGGACTAGTATTGGGTATTAAACACTATTTTCACCTCATATCGGCTGAGTCAGTCACACACACACACAGTCTCACACAGTCACACATACATACACACACCCACACATACACACACATATATATACACACATGAGCACATACACACATGCAAACACACACAGTCACACACACACGCACACATACATACACACATGCAAACACACAGTCACACACATGCACACACAGTCACACACGCACGTGCACACACAAAAGGCAGATAAGTAGAAATTCCAGGAAAAACACAAACACAATATTTCTACCAATGATCCCACTGGAATCTAGAGAGCTCTGCAGTGTATTGCAAATAGTTGGAAATATATTCCATACAAGGGGTTAAAAGGAGCCCTTTTCAATAAATGGGTATTTTTATTTGTTATATACGGTGTAACAGTTTCACCCCAGAATTGCTCCCTGTGTCTCGGGGTGTGTGTGTGTATCTGTGTTTGTGCATATGTGTCTGTTGGTGTTTCTGTTTATGTGTGTACTAGTGTAAAAGCCAAAGTGCATGATAAAAGGCCAGGTGTATGTTTGTCCGATGCAGTTATGAGCAGTAGAGACTCCCCAAACGCACAGAAGCAGTCATGTGCAGTAGAGACTGCCATTTGGGCAGTCTGCCTTTACTGGTGTCTCTCCTTTATCCAGCTGTCTCTCACACTCTCCCTTTACTGGAGTCTTCTCTCTCCATTTTTTTCTTACACTCTCCCCTTGCTGGTGTCTATTCTCTCTTACACTCTCCCCTTGCTGGTGTCTATTCGCTCTCCAGTTCCGTCTCACACTCTGCCCTTGCTGATGTCTCTCCAGTTCTCTCTCCCTTTACTGGTGTCTCTCCTCTCTCTAGTTGTCTCATACACTCTCCCCATGGTGGTGTCTCTCCAGTTGTCTCTCACACTGACACAGTGGTGATGCCTCTCCAGCTGTCTCTCACACTCTCCCCATACCAGTCTTTCTGCACTTCTTGCTGTCTCTTCCCCTCACGCTTCCTCCTTATGCGCGTCCCTAGTGGGGTCTCTCCAATTATCTCTAGCACTGTCCCCGTGTTCGCCGTTGGGGCAGTCTCTACTGCACATGACTGCTTCGGACAAACATCCTAGTTTTTTATTATATAGGATGTATGAATGTTTGTGTTACTGTATCTGTACATCTATATATATATGTGTGTGTGTGTGCTCACGCATGACTGTATGTGAATGCGTGTGTGTGTGTGTGTGTGTGTTGGTGTTTCTCAATGTGTATTAGAATATGTGTTTGTATTTTTGTGTGTGTCTGTATGTGTGTAGCTGTGTGTGTTGGTGTTTCTGTATGTGTGTGGGGGTAAGTATGTGTGTGTGTGGGGAGTAAATATGTTTGTGTGGGTAAGTATATGTGTCTGTGTGGGGGTAGGTATATTTGTGTATGTGTGTGTGCGTGTTTGAGGGTCTGTACATTTGTGTCTTTCATCAAAATATACTTTTATATGTTATGTACCCAGAATATTTCACAGTTTTTGAGTAAAAAATAATCTTAATCACTCATTGCTTCCAAGTTTCACATCTTAAGCAGAGCATGTAGTTTGTGATGGGTGCTCGCTGCAGTGCTGTCTCCGTGTCTTCCATTAAATTATTAACTTCAAACACAGATGCGCAAACTATTGATTCTAGTCTCCCCCACGTATATTCCAAAATATTATTTAAAGGGGAACTATCACCCCAAATAAAGCTTATAGTGATAAGCTTACAAATAGTACTATTGTTCAGCATATGTACCGCGTTATTCAGAAATGCGAATTCTTCTAAGACTGACGGCCAGACTTCTTGCTTTAGAGCCATCTGTGCGCCTGTGCCGTCAACCCACAGCACAGATGCGCAGATGTCTCTAAGCTAAGACGTCTGCACTGATGTCTGACTGTCAGTCTCAGAAGAAGTAGGATTTCTGAATAACACGGTAGTTATGCTGAATAATAGTAGTATTTGTAAGCTTATCGCTATATGACTAATTATTGGGGGGGACTTTATTTGGGGTGACAGTTCCGCTTTAATTGCAAAGACCTTTAAAGATATGAGGGAGATGAACACAAGAGATACTACAACAGCCTCACGCGTTGCACCCTAACAAGGTGCATAATCATAGCCTATGATTAAGACCCTTGTTGGATTGAAACGCGTGAGGCTGTTGTAGCGGTTCTTTGTTCATCTCCTTCATTCTTTTAAACGTCTCTACAATAAAAGTGTCATTTTATATACAGAGTACGAGAGAATCATGTTCGATAGCTTGTGTAGCTGTGCATGAAGTTGACCGTTTAATGGAGGACAAATACAACTTCTCACAGAATTAAGTGGTTCACTTTTTTAAAGGGATAGTAATACTTCATTTTAACTTTATTTTATTTTGTAGGCATTAAAAAAACATGAAGACCGATATAAGTCTTATCTCTCAAACATTTATGGTTTAAGAGATATTCACAAGCAAAGTTTCCCCCTCCCGCCCCTTTTACCTAGTGTAAGCCATCTCTTCTCAGATGTGGAATGCAGTCCATAGACCAGACAGATAACAGAAGGGGACAATCTTATTCCTACGAGAACAATGAAAGCCCTGCCCCTTTAACAAGCTTTTCAGGTTTTTCCCTTATCTTAATTGAAGATTGTCCCACTCTGCAATCTACCTGGGCACCTCCCTTCTGATCTGGCTAAGCAGTGTTACATCAGTAAAAGGGGTGGGAGTGGGATACTATGTCATTGAATTACTCTTGAAGTACAACTCTGACAGAACTGAAATAACACTCTCCAAAGTCCAAAGACTATGATGATTAATTAGAGCTGCTTTTATTATGAAACATTACTATCCCTTTAAATGTTAAATATTTACTGAGATTTTCAAGAAGGAACAAAACATACAGTGAAAAACAGAAATAGTGAGTTGTGCATAAGAAATTCACCTACATGATAATCATAGTTAGCTAATAAGATGGAGTAGCAGAGGGATATCCTTCACGTTGCTTTCCCTCTGACAATCAAAAGGTTAATATTAACAAACTGAGTATGACAAAATACATAATATTCTCTCTGTGTGCAGCAGTGATAGAATAACCTAATAAAACAAAGCTGAGGTACCATTACCGAGGAGAAATTTCCACTAACATATTAGACTAATCCCGCCGAAAAGGGCGGTCCAGTTCAAAATGATGGGCAAGTCCCCATTACACGGGAACACCAGCTAACCTAATATGTATATAGAAATTTCTCCTCTGTAATGGCACTAGAGAGCTAAACGTGATGCTTCTGAGCAGTGACTAGCCGTAGAACAGGCCATTGTGCTGTTGTTCGTCCTCAGAAGCCTCTCACATTTTGTATGTGCATTGTGAATACTCTTAGGGGGTCTCCCCAAGAGTGAAGGATAATCCAGACATGGACCCCTTGCTCTCAGTGCCTAGGGAATCCAGCTGCACCTCACTGATGAGGGTCAACAAGGCCGGAACATACGTCTGAGGTTTGCTGGTGTTCCTTTGCAGAGGGGACTTGCCTGTCATTTTGGAACTGGACCGTTGTTTTGGGCGGGAATAGTCTAATCTGTAAGTGGACATTTCTCCTCTGTAATGGCTCTAGAGAGCTAAAACGTGATGCTTCTGAGCGGTGACTAGCCGTAGAACAGGCCATTGTGTTGTTTGTTCATCCTCAGAGCCTCTCACGTTTTGTATGTGAATTGTGAATACTCTTAGGGGGTCTCCAAGAGTGAAGGGTAATCCAGATGTGGACCCCTTGCTCTCAGTGCCTAGGGAATCCAGCTGCACCTCACTGATGAGGCTCAACAAGGCCGGAACCTACGTCTGGGGTTAGCTGGTGTTCCTTTGCAGAGGGGACTTGCCTGTCATTTTGGAACTGGACCGTTGTTTTGGGCGGGAATAGTCTAATTTGTAAGTGGACATTTCTCCTCTGCAATGGCACTAGAGTGCTAAAGCGTGATGCTTCAGAGCGGTGACTAGCCGTAGAACAGGCCATTGTGTTGTTTGTTCATCCTCAGAAGCCTCTCACATTTTGTATGTGCATTGTGAATACTCTTAGGGTGTCTCCCCAAGAGTGAAGGGTAATCCAGACATGGACCCCTTGCTCTCAGTGCCTAGGGAATCCAGCTGCATCTCACTGATGAGGCTCAACAAGACCGGAACATATATCTGGGGTTAGCTGGTGTTCCTTTGCAGAGGGGACTTGTCTATCATTTTGAAACTGGGCCGTTGTTTTGGGTGGGAATAGTCTAACCTGTAAGTGGACATTTCTCCTCTGTAATGGCACTAGAGAGCTAAAACATGATGCTTCTGAGTGGTTATTAGCCATAGAACAGGCCATTGTGCTGTTTGTTCGTCCTCAGAGCCTCTCACATTTTGTATGCATGTAAGAAGTTTCACAGTACAGATATCACGGTTTTCTGTGTCACGCAGTTCCATTCTTGGGAAATCTCAGTGTCTCAGGGTGAAGGGCCAACTTCTCAGGGTGGAAGAGGTCTGTGATACCTACTGAATGATTTGTCCCAATTAAATGTTTCTTTAGTCTCTAAATTGGTGCCATTTGTACCAGAAAGACAGGGGAGATGTCCTGCTAGGCAGTGAGATCTCTAAATTGTAATATGTTAAAGGTTCCTTGCAGACCAACTGCAGCACCTCTGAGTTAGAGAAAGGTACAAATTGCATAAAATCTACTTTATAAGAAGCTTTAAAGAGATACTAATTATAAATTAAGGTTCAGTCATTCCTTATACTTTGTAATAACACTCTGCACCATTGCTAGCGTTCCAATCGGTCTAGTTTTTGTGTAATATATTATAACGTTTCCCCCTCCTGCCCCTTTTACAGATGTCAATCTTCTTCCCTGAGAACTGCAATCCGATCGCTTAACCGTACAGACTGCAATGAGGCACAATATCGTCGGTATCAGTATAAGGAAAACTTTGTCTCCCTTGAAGAAGGAGGGCAGGTTTTTCCCTTATGCTGATACAAGATTATCCCACATTGCGATCTGTCCGGACCTGCTTTCTGCTATAAGGAAAGAATAGTGACGTTTGTAAAAGGGGCAGGAGTATCATGGTGCCCGTGTATTGTTGGCGACATTTTACAGCATTATGCCTGAGTCCTTCTTATTGGCTAGTGTGATATTGCTCCACCCAGTGGTAGCCTTTAAAGGGATAGTAATACTTAAAATGTAAAAAAAAATATGTTGTAGGGTTTATCCCCCTGAGTAAAACAAGAGTACTCCCACTGCTGAAAGGTGTTTCATTCAAAAGTAATTAATTTTCAAAGTTGAATTTTTAGGTGCAATATCACAGTGGCCTGAAATTGTACAGTGGCGCTGTTGCTACACCATCCTATGGAGATTGATGGTCCCGGGACCAGAGCTGTCCATAGGACCGTGTAGCAACAGCGTCACTGTACAATTTCAGGCCACTGTGATATTGCACCTAAAAAGTTCAACTTTGAAAATTAATAACTTTTGAATGAAACACCTTTCAGCAGTGGGAGTACTCTTGTTTTACTCAGGGGGATAAACCCTACAACATATATTTTTTACATTTTATGTATTACTATCCCTTTAAGTACTGAGCCCTGTCATTTCTACAGGGCCCTTTTGTGGTGTTCCTGTTGCTAAGAGCTTGCTGTCGTTATCGTGTGAAATCCTGTGTATGACCCGGACCGCCTGTCTACTCTCTCTGATTCTGTTCCTGCTCCGTGTACCGACTTGGCCTGGCTGACGTTCCTGCTCCGTGTACCGACTTGGATTGACTGACGTTCCTGCTCCGTGTAGCAGCCTGGCCTGGCTGACGTTCCTGCTCTGTGTACCGACCCAGCCTGGCTGACGTTCCAGTTCTGTGCATGACCCGGATTGGCTTCCGTTCCTGCTCTTAGTGCCTCCAGCCCGGTGAACTACTGCGTCCGGTAGAGAGCATCTCCTGTGCTCTGTCTTGAGCGTGCTGGCCCAGTTGGTTGCCTCGTGTACTGCTTTACCGTTCCGTGACTGCTACCCATTTGTGCCTTGCTGCCTCCTTCCTCCTTACCCAGGGCTGACGCAGATCTCGTTTGCTCACTATACGCTTGGCTTGTTATTGCATTGCCACTGAGGTTGGTCTCCTGGGCACCTCAGTTAGTCTCCACTCCTGTCAGTCGCCATCAAGCCTGAGCGTCTATTACCAGAACTGTCCGGTGCTCACCCGGGTAGGAGCTATTCTATTGGCACACTATACGCTGGCCGCCACTACTCCTTAGCTGAGGTTGGTCTCCAGGGCACCTCAGGCAGCTCTGTCACCCGGCAGTTGCCATCGAGCCTAGCGCTGTTACATTTGTTGTCCGTTACCATTACTTTGGGTCGCAGTCTGTGTTGATTCCTGGGCGTTCTGTTATTCCTCCTGTTGCAGTACTGCTGATTGTCTGCGATCCATCCAGGGCCTCACTCACCCTTCCTGGGCTATTGTGACACTCATCCGCAGAGAGTGCTTCTTGGGCCTTGCTATTAGGGCCTCCCAGCCTCCAGGCATAATAGCACCTACACATCAATGTCTCACTGTTTCACACGAACTGTTCCTGACCTGTGTCAGTATATGTACTGCTCTCTGATATATATACTGGACCCGTGTGGGTTAATGTTATTTTGTAACCTGTCCTGTGTCAGTATTGATTGTTAACTATTGCTGGACCCGCGAGGGTTACTTTATTCTGTCTGATTTCAATAAAACTGTGTTTTACCAAACTGTCTGCTTCTGAGTGTACTGAAAACAGATACAAGGAGGGACAAATGTTATAAAATAATTACACAAAAACTAGACCAATTAGAAAATTGGCAACGATGCAGAGTGTTATTACAAAGTATAAGGAATGATGAAACCTTAATTTATAATGAGACATGACTATCTCTTTAAAGGGATAGTAATACTTGTGTTAAAGTTGAGGTCCGAGACGTCTTTATTTTTTAACACGTATCGCTATATTTCAATACTTATAGTTTTGTAGTTCAAGTGCTATGCAATACAAAAGGATCCCCCTCCCTCCCCTTCTGGCCGCCTCCCATCAGATCTGGAATCTGGTCGTGGGACCGGACGGATGCAGCGAGGGACAATCTTCACTCACTAAGAGTAAGGATTTTCCTTTTGCTTACTGAAGATTGTCCCTCACCGCTCTCCATCCAGACCAGCCTAAGAGGCAGAGTGACGCAGGGGAAAGTGGCGAGAGGGGGATCCATTCGGATTGAATAGCTCTTGAACTACAAAACTGTAAGTATTGAAATATAGCGCTATGTGTTAAAAAAAATAAAGAAGACTGGGACCTCGACTTTAATACAAGTATTACTAACCCTTTAAGGGTTAATATTTCAAAGATCTCAGGGTCAGCTCATCTTGAAAGCTCCCAGGGATGAGCAGTTCACGAGGGTGATTTTTACACCTAAAATAATTTTTAATGGCATACTTGTCTTACTGCAACATCTTGAAACAATGTTGCTGCTACAGTTTCCCATGAGAGCTAGTTCTTAGAAGTAAATGGTGATCAGGCCAAAGTACGAGATCATGGTTTCCTCTTCACAAACTGCAGGTTGATAGGCT
The DNA here is from genome assembly GCA_037306005.1 of Rhinophrynus dorsalis. Classification (NCBI taxonomy): domain Eukaryota; kingdom Metazoa; phylum Chordata; class Amphibia; order Anura; family Rhinophrynidae; genus Rhinophrynus; species Rhinophrynus dorsalis. Next base: position 238,361,687 of record CM074725.1, on the reverse strand, counting down.
TGTGGGGTGTCAGGACAATCCTGGCCATGGGCTTTATTTCTCCTCCTCCTTGAGGGTCAGGTCGGACATCATATTTCTGGATTATCTGAGGATGAAGAGGAAAGGAGATGTAAGCCCAGAGGAATCATTTTTGGACAGCTTCATTCCCTGGAGCAGAGCTGCATAGTGATAAAGAATTAACCCCCTGAGTGCCACCAGATCGGAGTCCAACACATTTTGCAGCAATGTGTTGGACACCCTTCTAGAACTCAAAGGGTTAACCTTCTTAAAGGGTAGTAAAGTAAACTTTTTATTACAAAAAAAATGCTATAGTGTTTATTGGCGTTTCAGCTGCTGGAAGATTTTACATTCAAAAGTTATTACAACTCAACATCGATGTTTATAACAAAGGTGACAAGGGGTATCCAAAAGGTATTTCTCTTTTATAACTGCAGTCTATGGGATAACTTGACACACTGACTGCCGCTATCCAGAGAATGGGACAGGAACACCACCACCTGGGGACCGTTAAAGGGATAGTAATGTCAAAAAAAAATATTAACTATATGGTATATACAATTAAAAGAGAGTACTTGCACTTATTTGTATCTCTCAAACCGTTATGGTTTGAGAGATATAGGAAAATAAAGTACTCTGGTCCCTCCCCTTTCTGCTTGACGAGCTGTAAAGCTGTCAGAAGCAGATTCTGGTTGCTTGACCAGATGTGGCTCTTCAGCACCACCAATATAACGATATCTAAAGATAAATACTTAATTTGGAACAGTTTACAACGTGTGTCTGGTTTGCAAGCACACTTTGTAGACTGTTCCAATGAAGTATTTATTTCTAAATAGCGTGATATCAGCTTTGCTGAAGAGCCTCTGTCTGGTCAAATGACTGGAATCTGCAGCTGTCAGCTAGATGGCAGACTTGAGTAAAACAGCCAGGAAAAGGTAACTTAGCAAGTTATATCTCTCAAACCATAAAGATCGGAGAGATAAGACTTACATTGATGTTAACCTTTTTTTAATGTCTACAATATTAAATCAACTTAAAATTAACCATTACTATCCCTTTAACCCTTTGAGCGACAGAGGCATGTGCAATGCATTGCAAAGCAATACACTGCACACCCCTCTGGCATTCAAAGGGTTAAGAAAATGATCTAAGAAGTCTGAGCTGTGATAACGTTTGAATGAAAATCCTTCCAGTGACAGGAGTACCCTTGCTTTACTCATCGGGAAAATATAGATTTTATATCTATCTGCTTTGTCAAATAATCACAATGATTACTTTAAAGGGATAGTAATACATAATTTTATCAAATGTTCATCTTGTAGGTAATACAAAAAAAGAAATTAAATGCCCTCAGTCCCATCTCTCAAACCTTTATGCTTTGAGAGATAATCTTAGTTAAAGTTCCCCCTCCTCCCCTTTCCCTGACGTCAGTGCTCTAGCTGACTGCAGGGGAATGCAGTTCTGGGACCGGCAGAGGCTCCTCAGCAGAGCCAACATCGTGTTATTGGAGGAAACAGATACAAGTGTAACTCTGCAGGGAAACCTAAATAGCCTCAGTCTCAACTCAGAACCTTAACCCTTTGAGTGCCAGTAGGGTTTCCAATACATTGCCAAATAGTGCATTGACACCCCTCAGGCACTCAAAGGGTTAATAAAACTCACCCGAGATAAGGCCATGTGCATTTCCAGCTCTGCAATACGGCGCCCCACACAGGCACGGATCCCATATCCAAAGGGAATGGAGCTGAAGGGATTGTTCTTTACCCGAGCCTCTCGGAACCAGCGCTGTGGAATGAATTTGTTTGGTTCTGAGAAATTCTTTTCATCCCTTGCGATGGCGTAATGACTCAAAGCAAAGAGTGTCTGTAAATGGAATGGAGAGGAATGCAGTCAGGAATGATGTACAGAGGTTGGGTTTTAGTGGTCAACCCAGATGGACAAAGGTAAGGCCTTACAATATGTACAAAAGTTGGGTCTTAGTGGTCAACCAAATATACATCATAGGGTCTTAGTGGTCAAACAAGATGTACAAAGGTAGGGTTGTAGTGGTCAACCAAGATGGATAATGTGAATATCTTACCAGAAAACTAAGATGTACAAAGATAGGGTCTTAGTGGTCAACCAACATGTAGAACGGTAGGGTCTTAGTGGCCTACCAAGATGTGCAAAGGTAGGGTCTTACAAGATGTACAAAGGTTGGGTCTTAGTGGTCAACCAAGATGTACAAAGGTAGGGTTGTAGTGGTCAACCAAGATGGACAATGTGAATATCTTACCAGAAACTAAGATGTACAAAGATAGGGTCTTAGTGGTCAACCAACATATAGAACGGTAGGGTCTTAGTGGCCTACCAAGATGTGCAAAGGTAGGGTCCCACAAGATGTACAAAAGTTGGGTCTTAGTGGTCAACCAAGGTGTACAAAGGTAGGGTTGTAGTGGTCAGCCAAGATGGACAATGTGAATATCCTACTGGTAAACTAAGGTGTACAAAGATAGGGTCTTAGTGGTCAACCAACATATAGAACGGTAGGGTCTTAGTGGCCTACCAAGATGTGCAAAGGTAGGGTCTTACAAGATGTACAAAGGTTGGGTCTTAGTGGTCAACCAAGGTGTACAAAGGTAGGGTTGTAGTGGTCAATCAAGATGGACAATGTGAATATCCTACTGGTAAACTAAGGTGTACAAAGATAGGGTCTTAGTGGTCAACCAACATATAGAACGGTAGGGTCTTAGTGGCCTACCAAGATGTGCAAAGGTAGGGTCTTACAAGATGTACAAAGGTTGGGTCTTAGTGGTCAACCAAGATGTACAAAGGTAGGGTTGTAGTGGTCAACCAAGATGGACAATGTGAATATCTTACCAGAAACTAAGATGTACAAAGATAGGGTCTTAGTGGTCAACCAACATATAGAACGGTAGGGTCTTAGTGGCCTACCAAGATGTGCAAAGGTAGGGTCTTACAAGATGTACAAAAGTTGGGTCTTAGTGGTCAACCAAGGTGTACAAAGGTAGGGTTGTAGTGGTCAGCCAAGATGGACAATGTGAATATCCTACTGGTAAACTAAGGTGTACAAAGATAGGGTCTTAGTGGTCAACCAACATATAGAACGGTAGGGTCTTAGTGGCCTACCAAGATGTGCAAAGGTAGGGTCTTACAAGATGTACAAAGGTTGGGTCTTAGTGGTCAACCAAGGTGTACAAAGGTAGGGTTGTAGTGGTCAACCAAGATGGACAATGTGAATATCCTACTGGTAAACTAAGGTGTACAAAGATAGGGTCTTAGTGGTCAACCAACATATAGAACGGTAGGGTCTTAGTGGCCTACCAAGATGTGCAAAGGTAGGGTCTTACAAGATGTACAAAGGTGGGTCTTAGTGGTCAACCAAGATATACAATAGTAAGGTCTTGGGGGTCTATTTAATAAAACTGTAGGACAAAAAGGTAATGCTCTGAATTTATTAATGCATATAGTGCCAGCTGCATTTTTTTTTATTAAAGGGATAGTAATGTTTCAAAATAAAAGCATCTCCAATTAATCTTCATAGCATTTGGGCCATGGAGAGTGTTATTGCAATACTGTCAGAGTTGTAGTTCAAGAGTAATTGAATGATAAAGTAGCCCCCTCCTGCCCCTTTTACCTAGTGTGAGCCTCCTCCCCTCAGATGTGGAATCTGTTCTTAAAGGGATAGTAATACTTCGTTTTATCTTTATTTTATTTTGTAGGCATTAAAAAAACATGAAGAACGATGTAAGTCTTATCTTTCAAACCTTTATGGTTTGAGAGATATTCACAAGCAAAGTTTCCCCTCACTGACCATAACAGTCAAGTCTGCCATCTAGCTGTCAGATTTGGAATCCGGTCCACAGATCAACCGGTGGCTCTTCAGCAGAGCCGAGATCGCAAGATATAAAAATAACTATTTCATTGGAAGGGTCTAAAAAGTGTGCTTGCAAACCAGGCACACTTTGTAGACTATTCGAGCAAAGTAGTCCTTCTTATATCTTGCGATCTCGGCTCTGCTGTAGGGCCACAGCTGATCCATGGACCGGATTCCAAATCTGACAGCTAGATGGCAGACCTGACCATTTTGGTCAGTAAGGGGAAACTTTGCTTGTGAATATCTCTCAAACCATAAAGGTTTGAGAGATAAGACTTACATCGTTCTTCATGTTTTTTTAATACCTACAAAATAAAATAAAGATAAAACAAAGTATTACTATCCCTTTAAGACCAGACAGCTCACAGCAAGAGACAGTCTTCTTACAGATCAGAAGGAAAATCCTTCCCACCTTGAGAGGTTTTTCAGGTTTTTCCTTATGCTAAATTGAAGGTTGTCCCTGTCTGCAAGCCATCTGGACACCACCTTTCTGTTCTGAGGGAAGCAGTGTTACATCAGTAAAAGGGTTGGGAGGGGGATACTTTATCATTCAATTACTCTCGAAATACAACTTTAACAGTATTGAAATAATACTCTCCATGGCCCAAATACTATGAAGATTAATTGGAGCTCCTTTTATTTTGAAACATTACTATCCGTTTAATGAGCTAAAAACACTGGTTGCTGCTTTAAAAAATTAACTTTTGCATCTACGTAATTTGCACAAAAATACATACAGCTGTAGAAGCCTTGAAACATTTTATCAGCATTGTGAATTTTCTTAGAAACAACAAAAGTTTTTGTTAATACCATTTATTAGCATTGCTCATTTTAGAAACAATTCCAAATTTTAGTAGCAATGCAAAATTATTCTATAAACTATGTGAATTTTCTATAAACAATGCACATTTCTATGCGCAAAATTATTTCTATCATTATTAACCCCTTAAGGACCAGCGGTCCCGGGGTGTCTGGTCCTTTAATGACCAGATAGGTGAGTTCGGCGTGCCGTCCCACGTGACTGATCACGTGGGGCGGCACACCGAACGAAGGACTGAGAGAGATCTCTCTGGTCCACGATCTCCGATCCGCGTTATTACTCACCGCGCTCCTGCAGGAGCGCGGTGCGTAAAAGTGACGTACCAGGACCATCACTGGTCCTTAAGTGCCGGACCAGCGTGACGGTCCTGGTACGTCACAGGACGCGAAGGGATTAAAGGGATAGTAATGTTTCACAAAAAAAAGCAGCTCCAATTAATCTTCATAGTATTTGGGTCATGGAGAGTGTTATTTCATTACTGTCAGAGTTGTAGTACAAGAGTAATTGAATGATAAACTATCCCCCTCCCGCCCCTTTTACTGATGTAACACTGCTCACCTCAGAGCAGCAAGACTGTCCGGATGGATCGCAGAGAGGGACAATCTTCAGTGAGCATAAGGAAAAGCTGAAAAACCTTACAGTGGGGGCAGGGTTTTCCTTATGATCACAGTAAGAAGATTGTCCCTTGCTGTGATCTGTCGGTAAGAGACCATATTCCATATCTGAAGGGTGGTAGTTTACACTAGGTAAAAGGAGTGGGAGGGGGATACGTTATCATTCAATTACTCTTGAACTACAACTCTGACAGAACTGAAATAACACTCTCCATGGCCCAAATACTATGAAGATTAATTGGAGCTTCTATTATTGTGAAACATTATTTTTCAATGCTCTTGGTGACAAGCTCCTTCCATTGAATGATTCTTAAGAATCCATCAGTGGGAGGAGTTTGGGGACTGAAAGTCCAGATACAAACAATATGTCTTCCTCCAAGAGCGTAAGTACAGGAGGTGCAGTTGTACTAGCGTCCAGCATCCTAGGGCCCCCCAACTGCCTTTGTGTGCAATACGTTCTAGTTATGGATCTGTACAAATATTTCTGAGTTAGACGACTCGAAAAATAAGTTTGCACGGGGGCCTGCAATGATTAGTTATGCCAGTGTCTGCCTCTGTGATATCTAGTATTTATTAACCCCTTCCCGACAAGTGAATTACAAGGTACGTCACGAAAAAATGTCACTTAGTGACAAAGGACGTACCTGGTAAGTCACGGAAGTCATTCGCTACAATGCAGAAAAAAAAAAAACCCGTCGTTAAGTGCCGGCCGCGTGCACTCGAGGCTGGTCACTAAGGGGTTAATAGTGGCCATTTGAATTTTCTGGTCTGGTTAAGATAAGGGGTAAGGGGGTTATTATTAGGCGTTGTTAGTGGTCCATTAAGGTTTTGACAAAATGAAATTCAACTTTGCCCCCCGAACCGACTTACATCTTTTGGGAAGTGATAGTCTCCGATAGTTATCGGCTTCTCTACAGCAACTCTAGAGTTGGTTGGTACCACCGGGTACAACCTACAGCAAAACAGGGCAGAATACATTCCATTTTAAGGACCAGCAATGCATTGTGCACCCCTCTGTACCTTAAAGAGTTAAAGCGGAACTTCCATCACATTATTATTGAGCCACAAATCATAATTACAATAGCGATATGCATAGACGTACTTGTATTTTCAAGTATAATTGCGCCTTTAGTGAGAAACAGACCTTTTTAGGCAGACAGACAACGGCAGGGATCTTGCAGTAGGCGCTCTCTGCACCTGCGCCGTCAGTCCTTTCCGGTGCCTTAAGGCACAAAGGCATTCAACTCACCAATCGTGGAGGAGAAGGGGACAGACAGCGCATACTCAGATGCCGTCTCTGCAAGATGTCCGCGCTGTTCCCAGCTGCCTGTCTGCCTAAAAAGGTTGGTTTCTCACCAATGCTGCAATTAGACTTGAAAATACAAATATGTCTATGCATATCGCTATTGTAATTATGATCTGGGGCTCAGTATTAATGTGATAAAAGTTCTGCTTTAAAGTGTTAGTAATGTCCAAAAAAAAAGTTTTTTTTTGCAATTAGAAGAGCTTAAAAAGCTGAGCTAAATGCAAAAGTATGTCTCAAACAGCTATGGTTTAAGAGATACAGGTGTTTAAAGTTCTCTGTTTGTCGTGCCGGTCGACAAGGTGGCGCTTGAAAAGTGCAGAGATCTCGTTTCTTACAATGAATCCCTTCATTGGAATGGTCTAAAACGTGTGCTTGAGGCACAGGTTTTAGACCATTCCAATGAAGGGATTGCTTGTAAGTAACGAGATCACGGCACTTCTCAAGCGCCTCCGTGCTGACCACACGTTTTAGACCATTCCAATGAAGGGATTCCTTGTAAGTAACGAGATCTCTGCACTTTTCAAGCGCCACCGTGTCGACCGACATGAATCTCCTGCTGACAGCTTTACAGCTGTCAGTAGGAAACAGCGAACTTTAAACACCTGTATCTCTTCAACCATAGCGGTTTGAGAGATACGGTTTTTGCATTTAGCTCAGCTTTTTAAGCTCTTCTAAATACAAAAAAAACTTTTTTGGGACATTACTAACACTTTAACAATATAGGTCATTTGAAGTTCTAATCATATAATATCATACATATTTGATTGCATGTGAAAAAGATACTATTGCACTAAAAAACACAAAAACACAAAACAAAAGAAGCATTTACACAAACTAACATATTATTTAGGCAATAGCTTTTCTCCTAAAAGTACTCATTTTTTCTCTATACATTTGCCTCTTAGCAGAGAGTTCTGTTGTGGATTTTGAAGACTATCTATAGTATACTATTCCATTACAGAAATATCTGCAGTAAAAGGAAACTGTATTTTAGGAACAATTGGTTCTGTGGACCTGCCAACCTAGGACAAGTTTAGTTTGTTTCAGATAATTAACCCTTTGAGTGTCAGAGAGGTATCCAACACATTGCAAAATAATGCGCAGGATAATTCACTGATACTCAAAGAGTTAAAATCTGCACATATGCTGCACTGGCCATTTTTCGTGAAAACAAATTGCTTTTAACCCTTTCAGCATCAGGGTTGCGTACCCCTCTGGTGCTGAAAGGGTTAAGAGTATAACATTGGTATTGTGGTGGTGCAGAGTGGCACTTTAAGAGAGAATTTAAGAGAATTCCCAGCATAGTATGTTATATGCATGTTATATACATATGTATGTTATATGCATGTTATATACCAACAAGTAAACATTAATTTCTCAAAACAAACAAAGAAAAAAAGTGTATTATAAACCAATGGCTACCAGAACCTATAGGCAGATTTTGGACCTATCAGAGTGAGTAGTCATGTTAACCAAACGTCCAACAGATTAAAAGACTTACAGTTTAGGACATTTTTGTATTTCTGGGAAAAAGTGAAAGTAAAAATCTCCTGGTGCAGCACAGAGGTTTATTAGCCCTGAAAACCTTCAATAGCATATGAAAAGTCACTGAAAAGGCTTTAGAATATGAAACAATACTGAAAACCTAATTAGCATATGAAACTTCACTTCACTTTATGGTTTGAGAGATATCCGCTTTCAAAGTTTTGCTTTTTGCCTTTTCCCCCTGACATCAGCGTTCTAGCTGACAGCAGGGGAATCCGGTCCCAGGACCAGCGGAGGCTCTTCAGCAGAGCCAACATTGCGTTATGGAAGATGAAATCCTTCACTGAAATGGTCTTCTACGTGTACATGGTCCCGGGACCGGATTCCCCTGCTGTCAGCTAGAACGCTGATGTCAGGGGGAAAAGGCAAAAAGCAAAACTTTGAAAGCGGATATCTCTCAAATCATAAAGGTTTGAGAGATGCCTCTGGGCTCATTCAACTCAGTTTTTTACTGGATACAAGATGCAGGCTAGTAATATTTAAGTATTACTATCCCTTTAAAGGGATAGTAATATTTCAAAAAAACAGCAGCTCCAATTAATCTTCAAGCTATTTGGGCCATGGAGAGTGTTATTTCAATACTGTCAGAGTTGTAGTCCAAGAGTAATTGAATGATAAAGTATCCCCCTCCCGCCCCTTTTACCTAGTGTAAGCCGCCTCCCCTCAGATGTGGAATCTGATCTCTTGACCGGGCAGATCACAGCAAGGGACAATCTTCTTACTGTGATCATAAGGAAACCCTGCCCCCCTTGACAGGTTTTTCCTTATACTCACTGAAGATTTTCCCTCTCTGCGATCCATCTGGACAGTCTTTCTGCTCTGAGGTGAGCAGTGTTATATCAGTAAAAGGGGCGGGAGGGGGATACTTTATCATTCAATCAGGGCTCAAAATTTCAAGTCCTGAGCTACTAGCCAGGCTGAAAGTTACTTGCCACAAGTTTCCATAACTAGCCCCGCCCATATCCCTGCCTTTAACTCCACCCATCTCATGTTCTCTTTGATGCAATGACACTGTTGTTCTGTTTTATTCAGCATATTGCACAAGGGACAGAAACAGTGCAGTACTGCTACACAGACAGATATGCCACCCACTGTAACCCCTTCACTGCCAGGTTTGTACAGCTACAGAGATGCCAACCATTGTAACCCCTTCACTGCCAGGTTTGTACAGCTACAGAGATGCCAACCACTGTAACCCCTTCACTGCCAGTCTTGTACGGCTACACAGGCAGATATGTCACCCATTGTAACCCCTTCACTGCCAGGCTTGTGCAGTAATGCTACACAGGCAGAGATGCCTCCCACTGTAACCCCTTCACTGCCAGGCTTGTACTGCTACACAGGCAGGTATGCCTCCCACTATAACACCTTCATTGCCAGGCTTGTACTGCTACAGTGGGAGAAATGCCACCCACTGTAACCGCGTCACTGATAGGCTTTTCACATGGGGGGGGGCAGACTGGTCTAAAGCAACTGATAATTGGGGGGTACAATAAGTTGTGTGTATAATTCTATATTAAAATATTAATGCAAACATGACATAGAAATTTGTACCAACATATTGGTCTCTATATTAACATGAACTTTAGTTCAAACAATTACAAACAATTATCTGTCTCTATGTTCAGACAGACATCAGTGCAAACACTTTTCTGGATATATATATCTACATAAATGTGCCAGCATATTGGTCTGGTCTGTATATTATCATACTCTTTAAAGCAAGCACTTATCTGTCTCTATCTTCTATATATACATCAGCTAAATAATAACGAATCCCAATATGTAATTGATTGTATTTGTTCCGTGGGGACTTCTTACATACCGGCATACCTGGGAACTCTCCGGATTTACCCCGGAGACTCCGGTTCTGACAGAGCTTTACCGGGTCTCCGGGGCAGAGGGTGATTCCTCCGGATGTGGAGAGTTTCTATTGAAGCTCTGCCTACATCTGCTGTTTCTCCTGGTGTTCCTCCTTCCCCAGCCTTCTGTGTGACACATTTAACCCTTTGAGTGCCAGAGTGGTACGGAATGCATTGCTTTGCAATGCATTCCGTACCACTCTGGCACTCAAAGGGTTAAGCACCCCCCCCTCGTGTCAAGCCCCGCCCCTTTTTGAAGCGATTAGCGTCATTTTTGTCAGCCCCCTGCTGAACACAGGACTCCTCTCCAGGTAGCCCTCAACTGGAAGTTCCCAGGTATGCATACATGATTTAAGCAACTCTAGCGATACGGTGCTGTAGAGTAACCCATTCACTGCTGTATGTTCTACGTGTGCTTGCAAACCAAGCACACGTAGAAGACAATTTCAGTGAAGGATTTCTTCTTCCATAATGCAATCTCGCTCTGCTGCAGAGCCTCCTCTTGCTCAGGGACCGGATTCTCCTGCTGTCAGCTAGAACGCTGACGTCAGGGGAGAGGGAACTTTGAAAGCGGATATCTCTCAAACCATAAAGGTTTGAGAGACTCCGCTGGGCTCATTTAATTCATTTTTTTAAAGGCTACAAGATGGGGGATAGTAAAATTTAAGTATTACTATTCCTTTAAAGCTGAGTTCCAGAGGGTGAGCAATGTGTTGCACAGCCATCTGATGCTCAAACGGTTAGCCACTTATTTCTAAGGCACAATTTCCCATTAACCCTTTGAGTGCCAGAGGGGTACACAACGCATTGCTTTGCAATGTGTTGCGTATTCCTCTGGCACTAAGAGGGTTAACCCAGAGTGGTGTGCAACATGCTGAGAAGATTTCCTTTCTTGGTGCACAGTACTGACTTATTCACACACCAATATTCACACGTTCGGGAATGAGTGTTTTTCTAATAAAAAGTTCTGAGAAATAAATGTCTTAAAGGAGAATTAACACATCATTATAATAAATCCCCACTTACTTTATATGGTCACAAAATCCTAAGGACCCTAATATCTCCTAAAGAGGGACACTTGGGAGGTATGTACCCCTAATATCTCCTAAAGAGGGACACTTGGGAGGTATGGACCCATAATATCTCCTAAAGAGGGACACTTGGGAGGTATGGACCCCTAATATCTCCTAAATAGTGACACTCAGGAGGTACAGACCCCTAATATCTCCTAAAGAGGGATACTTGGGAGGTATGGACCCTAATATCTCCTAAAGAGGGACCCTTGGGAGGTATGGATCCCTAATATCTCCTAAAGAGGGACACTTTGGAGGTATGGATCCCTAATATCTCCTAAAGAGGGATATTTAGGAGGAATGGACCTCTTATATCCCCTAAATAGGGACACTTGGGAGGTACGTACCCATAATATCTCCTAAAGAGGGACACCTGGAAGGTACGGACCCCCTAATATATCCTAAAGAGGGACACTTGTGAGGTACGATGTCCTTTTCATAGAGGCAGACATGACAGTTGATAACAATGACTACAGGACATCAAACTCTGCTCACTGAACACTGTAATCTTAAAGTGGAATTTTCATCTTAATTCAAGTTTGCATATTTGAAAACTGCCTATTTCAAGTTAGCCAGAAAATGTCAGTCATTTTGATAAAATGGATGTATTAAAAAAAAATATATTTTTTAAACAAACCATAGTATTACAATTATATTTTTATTCTAACATTAAATAATTGTTGTATATAAGCTACTCATACGCTAATGAAGCTCTGTGCAGTACCAGGAAATGTTCGCTTTCACTTTTCCCAGAAATAAAAGTGTGAATCTCTCCTAAACTAGACATCTGCTGGAATTTTAGTTGATATGACATATAGGCAGTTTTTAATGTAGATTTCAAAATCCAAATTTGAATTAAGGTGAAAGTTCCAATTTAACCTTTTAAGGACCAGAGGGTTGTGCAATGCACCGCGAAGGGTTAAATGGTTAGTAATGTCTTATAGTAATAAACAGTAATATTGTAGATATTCAAAAAATAAATCAATAGATACCAGTCCAATCTCTCAAAACCTTATGGTTTGAGAGATATACCGTTTTAAAGTCCCCCCTCCCTCCCCTTTCATTTACATCAGCTGTAAAGCTGACAGAAGGAGATTTGAGTCGGCCGACTCGAGGTGGCTCTTCAGCAGAGCTGAGATACCGAAATCTAAATAGAAATACTTTATTGGAACAGGCTACAAAGTGAGCCTGGTTTGCAAGCACACTTTATAGACCGTTCCAATGAAGTATTTATTTTTAGATTGCTGTATTTCAGCTCTGCTGAAGAGCTGCCTGCCTGTCCTAGCCTTCCAGCTGAAGTGGTAGAGGTTAATACAGTGAGGTGGTGTAAGCATGCATGGCATAGGCATAAGGCTGTCCTGAACATAAGACAAGACCAAGGTCCAAAAAAGATTGGAGGATTTTACAGTAGGAAAATGGACAGACTAGATGGGCCGAATGGTTCTTATCTTCCGTCAGATTCTATGTTTCTATGTCCTGGGACCAGGATCTAGAGGCTGATGTCAGGGAAAGGGGAGGGAAGGGGAACTTTAACCCCTTAAAGACCACCGACATGGCAGGACCGTCATACTGGTCCGGCACTTAAGGACCAGTGACGGTCCTGGTACATCATGTACTTTTGAGCTCGGTGACAAATACCAGGGACTGAAGTTGATCTCTCCAAGACCGGAGCGATCTCTTTCAGTCCCCCGTTCGGCGTGCCGGCACATGTGATCAGTCACGTGGGACGGCACGTCAAACTTTCCTATCTGGTCCACACACCCCAGGACCGCTGGTCCTTAAGGGTTTAAAACTTAATATCTCTCAAACCGTAAAGTTTTGAGAGATCAAAATGATGTCTATTGATTTATTTTTTGAATATATAAGATATTACTGTTTATTAATATAAGACATTACTAACCCTTTAAGTAGGCTCATGCATTCTGACGGTTTCATTTTGAAAAAACTACCAGCAACCGTCATGTCCACCTCCATAGACCTGACATCCAGGGCTGATTGAAAATCTTATCTCTTGGAGAAAGGCACAAGGGCAGAACTCATAGGCATCATTAGGATTTTATGACCATAGGAAGAAAAGTGGGGGGTTTATTATTAGGAGGTATATGTTCTTCTTTAACACTTTGAGTGCCACAGGGGTACGCACACATTGCTTTCCATTGGAACCTGTGGGACTGAAAGGATTAAGAACTTCCTGTTTTTGCACTGATGTAAACACCTAATTACAATAGGGTCCTTCCTCATACATCAACATCAAGACACCTACCGCAGGGTTTCCTTGATCACAGCTCTCAGCAGGGGCATTTTGGTGATATCCTCCGCATTGGGAATGCCTTCTTCAGAAACCACCCCGACCACCTCTTCATACAGGGCCTTCTGGATCTCGGGGTTCCTCGACAGGTGGTACAAAGCCCAGGAGAGGGTGTTAGATGTCTGGAGAGAAGGGAGAATGTTGTGTGTTTACAGCTCAGGAAAGTGGGTAGATGGCAGTACTCAGCACTGCAGAATGTGCCTGTCCTCAGTCACTCTCCCTTACTCTCAACGAGGTGTTTTACCTCTGCCACCCTGTCCTATGACTCCCTTACTTACTGTCCATGAGAAAGCAGTGCTGAGGCTGATGTGTTTGACAGTGTATGCATGGTTCTGTGACCACCAGTGGGCAGTGGAACAAGGTTGGAATGTCAGATGGTTCTGTGATTACCACTCTACAGTGGGACAAGGCTAGGGTGTCAGACAGTGTATATGTGGTTCAAAGATTACCAGTGGACAGTACTGTATTGTCTATATATATATATATATAAAAGAAGACTTTGAACCTTTCAAAACACACTCAGGGGCAGCAGCAAGGAGGATTAACTGCTCCCATTGGGTGATTCAATGGGGGTGTGATTTTTGGCCCTCCCCCACTATCCAGCCCGCCCACTACTATCTAAGGCTGAAAAAAAATGGGTGCCACTTACTCCTACACCACAGACACACACACATGCCCCACACACACTGGCAAACACAAACACACATATACACACACTCATATATGACACACACATGCACGCTGAGCAGCTGAGGATGATGGGAACTATGTTCCAGCTACAGCTGGAAGGCCATGGTCCAAATCTGTATTGTGCATCAGGGTTCCCAGCACATAGATACAAGTTTATGGGCTCGCTACAATAAACCACTCATATGCAGCTTCTTCATTCCCTGTCTGTGACCCTGCACAGCCCTGCCAATTACTACAAGTGAGACGATTTCTAACCAATTAGCAGGCAGGATACTGGGGAACTGACTTGCTAGCACAGAGAAGCTGGGAAAGTGGAACAACGGCAGAGACATGATCAGGCAGTGCAGAGCAGGGCTTCAGCTGAGCTGGTAAATGGCAGAGACATGGGTGTGACTGTATTTATATATTGAACAAAGAGAGAGAAAGAGAGCGGATTGTTTGTCAGTCTGTCTGTAAGTAGAGGTGCCAGTTCCTGCAATCATCTCCATACTGTACATACCTCACTGTATAGCATGTATTTATATATGGTCTGGCATTGTATAGTATACAGTCTGCATGTGTCTGTGTATAAGAACTGGCACTATACAGTATAGGAAGGACAGTCCCTGTCTGAGACCCAAATCCCTCTGCTCCTCTATTTAGGAGATCACACTGTGTGGTGTATATACAAGTGTATCAGATCGCTCCACATCAATAAAACCCACAGTAATGTGGGTATAAACTTCTGTATATATCTTATAGATTAGTCTGTGTAAAAAAATACTTTCATCTTCTTCTAAATCATTCACTTACAGAAAGAGTAACTTAACCATTTCAATGCCAGAAAGGTATGCAATGCATTGCTTACCCCCTGGCACTCAAAGGGTTAAAAATTCTCTAAAATACACCACCAGCCACTCCCCCCAGTAACACCCCCTAAAACACAAATGTCCCTCTTTGGCCATTTGAAATGTTGGGAGGTGTGTTACTTACACTGCTCACACTGTATGTATGCATGTATGTATGTTCTGATTTGCATCTGTGTGTCACTGTTTGTGTATGTCAGTGCATGTGTGTGTATGTATGTGAATTGCATACATCTGCCTATCACTGTGTGTCCCCCTGTATATGTGTGTGTTTGCGCATGTGTCTGTGCATCACTGTGTGTACCTTTCTGACACGTACACCTACGCCATATTTCACTATCATAACATTTATTAAAAAAAAAAAACAAAAAAAAAAACATTCCCTGCATAACGTGATGGGCAACGCCGTCCCACATTAATATTATTGTATATTTTACAGTTTACATCATATATAATAATTTGCTAAATCATGTGTAACACCGCAACATGCGCAGTACAGACTGCCCGAGCCGCGGCTGATACAGAGCTGGGCGCTCCGAAGTATCAGCCGCGGTGTGGCCAGTCTCTACTGCGCGTGACTGCCCCACGACCGGGTGGCAGTGGCACTGTGGCCCGTGTAACGGGCTGTTCAACTAGTTTTATATAAAAGGGGTACAATAAGTGCAGTGATTAAGTGCTTATAAAGACAATCATAAGGGGAACAACAGGTGATTATATTTTAGGATAAAATGTCCCTGCCCAGTAGAGCTTACAATCTAAGTATAGGATGGGTGACATACAGATACAAGCCGGTAGAGGAGGAAGTGCAGTTTTTGACATATGAGATAATGTTTTCATATTACATTGTTGCTATATTCAAAAGGTGATCTTTTAGCTTGGATTTAAAGTTGTTGAGGGTTGATGCTTGGCGAATGCTGGGTGGTAGGGAGTTCCAGAGATAGGGAGCAACAAGTGAGAAAGCCTTCAGTCATGAAACAGCGATAGTGGTTAAAGGGGCAGAGAGCCGTCCACCATGCGTGGTACGTAGTAGAAGTGCAGAAATATGGCGGAATATCAAAGATAAAATATAAGGCGGGGACAAGTGATGGAGAGCCTTTAAGGTAATGAGGTGGATTTTGAATGTGATACGACAGTGGAACGAGGCTGGGGTGTCAGACAGTGTATTTGTAGTTCAATGATTACCAGTGGACAGTGGAACAAGGACGAGCTCTCAGACAGTGTATGTGTGGGTCTGTGACTATCACTGGATAGTGGAACAAGGCTGGTGTCTCAGACAGTGTATGTGTGGGTCTGTGATTACCAGTGGACAGTGGAACAAGGCTGGGGTATCAGACAGTGTATATGAGGTTCTGTGACTACCAGTGGACAGTGGAACAAGGCTGGTGTCTCAGACAGTGTATATGAGGTTCTGTGACTACCAGTGGACAGTGGAACAAGACTGGGGTGTCAGACAGTGTATATGTGATTCTGTGATTACCATACCTGGGAACTTTCAGTTGAGGGCTACCCGGAGGGTAGTCCTCTGTTCAGCAGGGGGTAACAAAAATGACGTTAATCGCGTCAAAAAGGAGTGGGGCTTAACTCGAGTCTTGGGGGGATTTAACCCTTTGAGTGCCAGAATGGTACGGAATGCAGAAGGCTGGGGAAGGAGGAACACCGGGAGAAAAAGCAGATGTGGCAGAGTTTCAATAGAAACTCTCCACATCCGGAGGAATCGGCCTCTGCCCCGGAGACCCGGTAAAGCTCTGTCAGAACCGGAGTCTCCGGGGCAAATCCGGAGAGTTCCCAGGTATGGTGATTACCACTGGACAGTGGAACAAGGCTGGGGTGTCAGACAGTGTAAATGTGGTTCTGTGACTACCAGTGGACAGTGGAACAAGGCTGGGGTGTCAGACAGTGTACGTGTGGTTCTGTGACTAACAGTGTGTAATGGAAGATGAGTTCTCAGACAGTGTAAATGTGGTTCTATGATTACCAGTGTGTAGTGGAATTAGGCCGGGTTTTCAGGCAGTGTAAATGTGGTTCTGTGACTACCACTGGACAGTAGAACAAGGCTGGTGTGTCAGACAGTGTACGTGTGGTTCTGTGACTATCAGTGTGTAATGGAAGACGAGTTCTCAGACAGTGTGTATGTGGTTCTATGATTACCAGTGTGTAGTGGAATTAGGCCGGGTTTTCAGGCAGTGTAAATGTGGTTCTGTGATTAACAGTGTGTAATGGAACCAGTGGCATCTCCAGCATTCATATTTAGGGGGGGCACATGGGGAGCCAGGGACAAAAGTAGAGGGGCAATTATAAAACATTTTGCAGCCTCTTGGCTCCACCCCTTGTGTACCACCCCTTTATGTCACGCCCACTTATACCCACCTCCTTATGTGCTAATTCACAGATGTTTTTTGTCTCAATGCTTGAATTAACCCTTTGAAACCCCATAGTAGTTCTTATATAAAACCTTTTGAGTGCCAGAGAGGTATCCAATGCATTGCACAGTCTGTCCTCCCCAGCCTTATTCCACATATACAATGTTTGACTACTCACCCTAGTTCCATTGGTAGTCACTGATCCCCACACACTTTGTTTGGCCCCCAACTTGGTTCCACTGGTTATCACAGCTCCCCACATACATTATCTGCCCCACAACCTGGCTCCACAAGTAATCTCAGATCTACACATACAGTAGAGTATGAACCACTCCCCCAACCTTGTTTCACTGCCCACTGGCAGTTATAGATCCTCATATACACTTTCTTACCCACAGCCTTGTTCCACTGCCCACTGGTCTCATGTCCACAAATACACTACCTGACCTTCAGCCTGATTCCACTGGCAGTCAATTCCCACATACATTATCTAACCCCAACTTGGTTCAACTGGTAGTCTCAGATCTCTGCATACACTGCTTCCCCTCCATGCCTGGCTCCACTGGTAGTCACATATACCCACATATGCTGTCTGCCCCCGGCCTGGATCCACTGGTAATCACAGCCCCCACATACACTGCATGCCTCGGTGGTTCCACTGATAGTCACAGACCCCTAGCCATACCTTTCTGCAGCAGTGGTATGGAGCACTGTAGCACACTGCTGAGCAACATCCTCCAATTACATTTTAGCCGATACTTCCAGGTTGCACTGGGGTCATGGTCATCTCAGTGCAGTTTCGAAGTATAGGGTACGAAACAATGTGTTAGTGGTGTGCTACAGTTTTCCACTCCTGAGGAAAGTAATTAAAAAGGGGCTGATTCTGAGTTAAATGTTCCTTTACTGAGCAATCAGCCATGCTCTATGAGCAACAATTTTTGAGATTGAGTACACGTAAGAAGTATATACTTTGGAACTCAAAATAAAACAAAGTTTATATATAGTTACTTCATTTCCCTCGCTCCTCTTCTCTGTCAGTCTCCCTCCCTCCTCTCCTCTGTCAGTCTCACTTCTCTCTCCCCTGTCAGTCTCCCTCCTCTTCACCTTGAGTCTCCTTTCCTCCTCTGTCAGTCTCCTTTCCTCCTCTGTCAGTCTCCTTCCCTCCTCTCCACTTTCAGTCTCCTTTCCTCCTCTGTTAGTCTCCTTAAATCTCTTCCTCAGTCAGTCTCCATCAGGAGTATGGCATGATTTGACTTACTACATAAAGTCACTAGAGGCATTGCTAGGTTCCCCAAGCATATTGTGTTGTACATTGAACACACTGCTCTGTATAGTGTGCTGAAAAGCATTTTGGTCTGGGCCGGGACACAAAGGGTCTCCAGTGCATTGCTTCTTAATGTAACAGAGACTTTTGTAGTATTCAGTATGTTAAAAACCTGTTTTGGGGAGTTTATTTTCCCTATAATGCAGTTGTTTGCCCCACAATTGATCCTCTCTGGGGTTTTTTGCATAATGCCCCAAGTGTGTGTGTGTGTGGGGTGTGTATATAAATGTATCACATTTCCACAGCAATAAAAATCATGTTAACATTTATTTAAATGTCAGTATGTGTGTGTGTAAATTAGTCTGTGTAAATAAATTACTTTGGACTTGTTATAAGTAATTTATTAGGTTACACAAGGCAGTATCAATAGGTCATGAAATAGCATAAAAATTCTCGGTAATGCCCCACCTGCCTGCTACACCCACATCAACACATCCTAAAACACAAGTGTCCCTCTTTGGTAATTTGAAGTGTGTGTGTGTGTGTGGTGTGTGGTGTGTGTGTGTGTGTGTGTGACAGGCTCCTAGACACAATATGGAGAATAATGGAAAGGGGTGAAAATAAAGGTATACTTTTGCTTAATATAGAACATATATTCTTCCCATTTTAATCCTTTAAGGAACATAGGGTGCATTTTACACCTCCTCTGGCCCTTAAATTGTTAAGAGATAATATTTAAAATGGGAGGGAGAAGGAAGAGAACTAGAATATTAAGTGACGGGGTGGGGGGTGTATAGGAGTGTATATGATTTCCATTTAGGGTGTTAACACTCCTGGCACTCAAATAGTTAAAGTTAGATTATTTACCAGGCTAAGCTAATACTAGTTAGGAAAAAACAAATGCCTTGCTCTGTTCTCCTGTGCAGTGAGTATCCAGTAATGACAAGGAGCTGGACCCTTTAAAGTGATAGTAATGTTTCATAATAAAAGCAGCTCTAATTAATCATCATAGTATTTGGACTTTGGAGAGTGTTATTTCAGTTCTGTCAGAGTTGTAGTTCAAGAGTAATTCAATGACAAAGTATCCCCCTCCCTCCCCTTTTACTCATGTAACACTGCTCAGCCAGATCAGAAGGGAGGTGCCCAGATAGACTGCAGTTGAAAAACTTGTCAAGGGGGGCAGGGCTTTCTTTGTTCTCATAGGAAGAAGATTGTCCCCTGTTGTTATCTGTCTGGTCTTACAACCAGATTCCACATCTGAGGGGAGGTGGCTTACACTAGGTAAAAGGGGAGGGAGGGGGAAACTTTATCATTCAATTACTCTTGTACTACAACTCTGACAGTACTGAAATAACACTCTCCATGGCCCAAATACTATGAAGATTAATTGGAGCTGCTGTTTTTATGAAACATTACTATCCCATGTTTGCGTGAGGAGGGGTGTTAATTTAAAATCTATCAATAGGAGAGGGAGTAGATGTCCACGACCATTTCGTATACAAGTTCATAAATTATAACAATAATGATTAACCCTCTGAGTGCCTGAGGTGTGTCCAAAGCATTGCAATGCCTTGGACCCCCCCACCCACTAGCACTCAAAGGGTTAAGCATATTATTTTTAATCTGGTATAACTGTCATACTCCCTATAAAAATACTAATGCAGTAGTACCTGGATCCAATAGAATCCGGGCAGCACAAGAATTATGCAGGCAGCGGCAGCAACATAGCCTGGAGACAGAGAAGGAGAGAGAAGCACTGCTTACACACCAGCACGAGAGAGGCACTGCTTACACACCAGCACGAGAGAGGCACTGCTTACACAAAAGCACAAGAGAAGCACTGCTCACACACCAGCATGAGAGAGGCACCGCTTACACTCCAACACGAGAGAAGCACTGTTCACACACCAGAACGAGAGAGGCACTGCTCACACACCAGCACGAGAGATGCACTGCTTACACACCAGCACGAGAGAGGCACTGCTCACACACCAGCACGAGAGAAGCACTGCTTACACACCAACAGGAGAGAGGCACCGCTTACACACCAACACGAGAGAAGCACTGCTCACACACACCAGAACGAGAGAGGCACTGCTCACACACCAGCACGAGAGATGCACTGCTTACACACCAGCACGACAGAAGCACTGCTCACACACCAGCACGAGAGAAGCACTGCTCACACACCAGCACGAGAGAAGCACTGCTTACACACCAGCACGAGAGAAGCACTGCTCACACACCAGCACGAGAGAAGCACCGCTTACACACCAACATGAGAGAAGCACTGCTTACACACCAGCACAAGAGAAGCACTGCTTACACACCAGCACGAGAGAAGCACTGCTCACACACCAGCATGAGAGAAGCACTGCTTACACACCAGCACGAGAGAAGCACTGCTCACACACCAGCATGAGAGAGGCACTGCTCACACACCAGCACAAGAGAAGCACTGCTTACACACCAGCACGAGAGAGGCACTGCTCACACACCAGCAGGAGAGAGGCACTGCTCACACACCAACACGAGAGAAGCACCACTCACACACCAGCATGAGAGAGGCACTGCTCACACACCAGCACGAGAGAAGCACTGCTTACACACCAGCACGAGAGAAGCACTGCTTACACACCAGCACGAGAGAAGCACTGCTTACACAGCAGCACGAGAGAAGCACCGCTCACACACCAACACGAGAGAAGTACTGCTCACACACCAGCACGAGAGAAGCACTGCTCACACACCAGTATGAGAGAAGCACTGCTTACACACCAGCACGAGAGAAGCACTGCTCACACACCAGCACGAGAGAAGCACTGCTTACACACCAGCACGAGAGAAGCACTGCTTACACACCAGCACGAGAGAAGCACTGCTCACACACCAGCACGAGAGAAGCACTGCTCACACACCAGCACGAGAGAAGCACTGCTTACACACCAGCACGAGAGAGGCACTGCTCACACACCAGCACGAGAGAAGCACTGCTTACACACCAGCATGAGAGAAGCACTGCTCACACACCAGCACGAGAGAAGCACTGCTTACACACCAGCACGAGAGAAGCACTGCTCACACACCAACATGAGAGAAGCCCCGCTTACACACCAGCATGAGAGAAACACTGCTCACACACACCAGCACGAGAGAAGCACCGCTCACACACCAGCACGAGAGAGGCACTGCTCACACACCAGCACGAGAGAAGCACTGCTTACACACCAGCACGAGAGAAGCACTGCTCACACACCAGCACGAGAGAAGCACCGCTTACACACCAGCACGAGAGAAGCACTGCTCACACACCAGCACGAGAGAAGCACTGCTCACACACCAGCATGAGAGAAGCACTGCTTACACACCAGCACGAGAGAAGCACTGCTCACACACCAGCACGAGAGAAGCACTGCTCACACACCAGCATGAGAGAAGCACTGCTCACACACCAGCACGAGAGAAGCACTGCTTACACACCAGCATGAGAGAAGCAATGCTTACATAACAGCACGAGAGAAGCACTGCTCACACACCAACATGAGAGAAGCACCGCTTACACACCAGCATGAGAGAAACACTGCTCACACACCAGCACACTCTGCAAGTGCAAGTTTTAAGCAGCCTGCACCAAGCAGCTCTCGTCATCATGTGAAGAGGAGTGCGTGACTGAGAATAGTGATGGCCTCATTTCCCATCCTGCCTTGCAAAGCCTCATCGGTCATCTGCCCTGCGCCCCTAGGCCGGAGCCTACGTTGCCTATAGGTGACTCCAGCCCTGGATGCATAAAGTGAAGTGCTCCATCTCGGTGCTTATTAATTAGGGCTGCCTGAATGAATAGAGCCTGAATGAATAAGCGCCAAGATAGAGCACTTATTTAATCAGGAGGTGAAGAAAACTGGGGGGGGCACATGGGGGGGAACAGTAGAATGTAGGCTCTGGCCCCCCCCTGGTGACACCACTGAACGGAACTAAGCCAAGTTTTCATACAGTGTAAATGTGGTTCTACGATTACTAGTGTATAGTGGAACAAGGCCGAGTTCTCAGACAGTGTATACGTGGTTCTGTGACAATCAGTGTGTAGTGGAACTAGGCCGAGTTCTCAGACAGTGTATACGCGGTTCTGTGACTACCAGTGTGTAATGGAACTAAGCTGAGTTTTCATACAGTGTAAATGTGGTTCTCTGATTACCAGTGTGTAATGGAACTAGGCCGAGTTCTCAGACAGTGTATACGCGGTTCTGTGACTACCAGTGTGTAGTGTAACTAAGCTGAGTTTTCATACAGTGTAAATGTGGTTCTATGATTAACAGTGTGTAGTTGATCTAGGCCGAGTTCTCAGACAGTGTAAATGTGGTTCTGTGACTACCAGTGTGTAGTGGAACTAGGCTGAGTTTTCAGACAGTGTAAATGTGGTTCTCTGATTATCAGTGTGTGGTGGAACAAGTCCGAGTTCTCAGACAGTGTATACGCAGTTCTGTGATTACCAGCGGACAGTGGAACAAGGCTGGGGAGTCAGACAGTGTAAATGTGGTTCTATGGTTACCAGTGGACAGTGGAACAAGACTGGGGTATCAGACAGTGTATACGTGGTTCTATGACTACCACTGTGTAGTGGAACTAGGCCGAGTTCTCAGACAGTGTATACGTGGTTCTGTGACAATCAGTGTGTAGTGGAACTAGGCCGAGTTCTCAGACAGTGTATACGCGGTTCTGTGACTACCAGTGTGTAATGGAACTAAGCTGAGTTTTCATACAGTGTAAATGTGGTTCTCTGATTACCAGTGTGTAATGGAACTAGGCCGAGTTCTCAGACAGTGTATACGCGGTTCTGTGACTACCAGTGTGTAGTGTAACTAAGCTGAGTTTTCATACAGTGTAAATGTGGTTCTATGATTAACAGTGTGTAGTTGATCTAGGCCGAGTTCTCAGACAGTGTAAATGTGGTTCTGTGACTACCAGTGTGTAGTGGAACTAGGCTGAGTTTTCAGACAGTGTAAATGTGGTTCTCTGATTATCAGTGTGTGGTGGAACAAGTCCGAGTTCTCAGACAGTGTATACGCAGTTCTGTGATTACCAGCGGACAGTGGAACAAGGCTGGGGAGTCAGACAGTGTAAATGTGGTTCTATGGTTACCAGTGGACAGTGGAACAAGACTGGGGTATCAGACAGTGTATACGTGGTTCTATGACTACCACTGTGTAGTGGAACTAGGCCGAGTTTTCAGACAGTGTAAATGTGGTTCTATGATTACCAGTGTGTAATGGAACTATGCCAAGTTCTCAGACAGTGTATATGCGGTTCTATGATTACCAGTGGACAGTGGAACAAGACTGGGGAGTCAGACAGTGTAAATGTGGTTCTATGATTACCAGTGTGTAGTGGAACTAAGCTGAGCTTCAGACAGTATAAATGTAGTTCTGTGACTACCAGTGTGTAATGGAACTAAGCCGAGTTCTCAGACAATGTATACGCAGTTCTATGATTACCAGTGGAACAAGGCTGGCAGATATCATGTGGTTATTGCCCTATTGGTAGATCGCCCCACTGGGCACCTCCTAATAATGAACCCTCACCTATAGTAATCTAGTCAGAAAATCCAAATGGCCATTGTTAGTAAATTCTGAGCTGTTTGGTTCTAAAAATGAATTATTAATAGATATCATGTCCCAGGAGGCAGACTTAACCCAATGATTGCCAGGGGGAGTATGTAACGCAACCCTTTGAATGCCAGAGGGGTACGCAACACATTACTTTGCAATGCTTTGCGTATCCCTCTGGCAGGCAAATGGTTATTTTTTTCTGCAGGACTCCAGAACCAAAGAAACCCAAGCACTACATTTTTCTTATGGAGTCTTCGGTGGGAGGAGTTTGAGGTCCTGGAGTTCTGCATGAAAAGTTTCACTTAGGCCACCTGGTACATGATATCCTGAATTAAATTTTGGACAACCAGGTTGCATAGAATTGACAGTGGCCATTACAATGTTCTGCCTAGATTAACAGACGTGAGGTTTCATTACTAGAGGGCTTAACCCTATACGGATCAACAGACAGCACAGCATATGGTACACCCCTCTGGTCTTTAAAAGGTTAAAGGGATAGTAATACTTCGTTTTAACTTTGTTTTATTTTGCAGGCATTAAAAAAACATGAAGAACGATATAAGTCTTATCTCTCAAACCTTTATGGTATGAGAGATATTCACAAGCAAAGTTTCCCCTCCCGCCCCTTTTACCTAGTGTAAGGCATCTCTTCTCAGATGTGGAATCCAGTCCATAGACCAGACAGATAACAGCAGGGGACAATCTTCTTCCTGTGAGAACAATGAAAGCCCTGCCCCCCTTGACAAGTTTTTCAGGTTTTTCCCTTATCTTAATTGAAGATTGTCCCTCTCTCCAGTCTACCTTGGCACCTCCCTTCTGATCTGGCTGAGCAGTGTTACATCAGTAAAAGGGGAGGGAGGGGGACACTTTGTCATTGAATTACTCCTGAACTACAACTCTGACAGAATTGAAATAACACTCCCCAAAGTCCAAATTCTATGATGATTAATTAGAGCTGCTTTTATTATGAAACATTACTATCCCTTTAATGGTATTATGCACAAAAGAAAAATGGTGTTATTCTGTGGCAAACCAATTGCACCATTGAGGAGAGATAAAAATTCCCAAACCACCTATGGAACTAACTGGAGCTTTTAACCCCTTGAATGCTAAATAGCATTCAAAGGCTTAGAAGACCCATATAAGTCAAGGAGAGTTTTTTTTTTATTTATCCCCTATGGAGCAGTTGGTTTGCTCCAGAATTACTTACATTTTCTTGTGTGATTAAGGTCCTTAGTGGTCCATTAACTCATCTAGGACCAAAGGGATACACAAGGATTAAACATACATAGCGCTTCCCCTTTTGGTTTTCCCCAAACATTGATATCCCACCCCTTTTTATATTGAAACAAACGTGTCCCTTTGTATATTTTTCTTCTAGAAAAAAAAACACATTGCTGTTTGGGTGAAAAGCATGGTGATGGGAGAACTATTCTACTGTCCCCTACACACACACACTGTCAGACACCTCAGGCTTCTTCCATTGATAGTCAGGGACCCACTTTAACATTGTCTGACACCCCAGTGTCTTTTCACTATCCCACTGCAGGTGGAAGACCCAAACATACACTGTATGACACCCCAGCCTTGTTCACTGTACATGGGTAATCACAGACCTACCCACACATACACTGTCTGACACCCCAGCCTTGTTCACTGTACACGGGTAATCACAGACCTACCCACACATACACTGTATGACACCCCAGCCTTGTTCACTGTACACGGGTAATCACAGACCTACCCACACATACACTGTCTGACACCCCAGCCTTGTTCACTGTACACGGGTAATCACAGACCTACCCACACATACACTGTCTGACACCCCAGCCTTGTTCACTGTACACGGGTAATCACAGACCTACCCACACATACACTGCATGACACCCCAGCCTTGTTCACTGTACACGGGTAATCACAGACCTACCCACACATAGACTGTCTGACACCCCAGCCTTGTTCACTGTACACGGGTAATCACAGACCTACCCACACATACACTGTATGACACCCCAGACTTGTTCACTGTACACGGGTAATCACAGACCTACCCACACATACACTGTCTGACACCCCAGCCTTGTTCACTGTACACGGGTAATCACAGACCTACCCACACATACACTGTATGACACCCCAGCCTTGTTCACTGTACACGGGTAATCACAGACCTACCCACACATACACTGTCTGACACCCCAGCCTTGTTCACTGTACACGGATAATCACAGACCTACCCACACATACACTGTCTGACACCCCAGCCTTGTTCACTGTACACAGGTAATCACAGACCCACCCACACATACATACATACACTGTCTGACACCCCAGCCTTGTTCACTGTACACATGTAATCACAGACCCACCCACACATACACTGTCTGACACCCCAGCCTTGTTCACTGTACGTGGGTAATCACAGACCCACACATACACTGTCTGACACCTTAGCCTTGTTCATTGTACACGGTTAATCACAGACCCACACATAGACTGTCTGACACCCCAGCCTTGTTCACTGTACACTGGTAATCACAGACCCACACATACACTGTCTGACACCTTAGCCTTGTTCATTGTACACGGTTAATCACAGACCCACACATCCACTGTCTGACACCCCAGCCTTGTTCACTGTACACGGGTAATCACAGACCCACACATACACTGTCTGACACCCCAGCCTTATTCCACTGTTCACTTATAGTCACAGAACCACACATACACGGACCTGATGCCCCATCCTTGTTCCACTGTCCACTGGTAGTCACAGAACCCCACATACACTATGTGACACCTGAACCTTGTTACACTGGTCAGTGGTAATCCCAGAATCCCATACATTGTCTTACATTCTAGCCTTGTTCTACTGTCCACTGGTAGTCACAGAACCCCACATACACTGGCACCCCAGTTTTGTTCCACTGGTAATTACAGAACCACACATACACTGTCTGACACCCCAGCCTCATCTCATGCAATGCTTTAATGTGGATAGTAAGTGAGGGAGTCATAGGACAGGGTGGCAGAAGTAAGACACCTTGTGGAGAGTAAGGGAGAGTGACTGACGACAGGCACATTGGGAAGACTGGTGGATGTAAGGTGGGTAAGGGAAGGTTGCCATAACCTATAAAGATTATAAAAAGGTCCCTGCAAGGAATGGGATGACTAAATGCATGTGGAAATTCACCCTCCATGTGTTTAAAGCAGAACTACCACCCCACCTAAAGTTGCCCCTAAAGAAATACCCATCTGGCAACTAGCTGCTCAATAGTGCTAGTCACCAGAATTATTACCTCCGTCTAGAGAATTCCTACTGCTCCCGGGACTGACAGCCAGGAAACAGTCAGTCCCAGTCTGCTCTAGGATGCGTTGCTAGGTACCTTATGGCACCGGAAGGGACTGACATCGCAGGCACGCAGACGTCACTATGTAAAGATGTCTGCGCTGTTTCCTGGCTGTCATTTTAGGCGGGATGGTAGTTCCGCTGTAACTCCCTATTCCCTGCATGTGTGAGTGTGTTCAGAACAAATAGCATAGTAAAACCTGCGGTTGCTCAGCCCAGGGGAGTGGCAGGCACAGAATTAGAAACTCCACACACAGGGTCATGAGATATTAATTTTTATCCATGGATTAATTTGCATTTAATACATTTTGTAATATATTTTTGAAGAAGTCAATTTATTTTACACCCTTTCGTTTGTCACTGGCCTTTCTACAAACCAAGAGAAATATTCTGCCTGCCAAACACATGCATATAACAGGTTGGTACTAATATGGCAGACTCGCTGTACACAGTTGTCATACCTAGGAACTCCCCGAATCTGCCCCAGAGACTCCTGTTCTTAGAGTTAATTACCGGGTCTCTGGAGACAGAGACTAATTCTCCAGCAGAAGTGAGTTTCTTCTCCTTCCAAATCTGTTCCTCCTACTTCCTGTATTTGGCAACACTTAAAGGGATAGTAATACTTCAGTATTACAAATCCCTATATTAAAGCCCTAGTAAAAAAAAAAAAACATATTGGCCCCAGTGTCATCTCTCAAACCTTTATGGTTTGAGAGATGAACGCTTCTAAAGTTGCCCTCTCCCTCCCCCTTCCCCGTAGTGAGCATTTTAGCTAACTCAGGGAAATCCGGTCAGAGATCAAATCGCGGCTCTCCGCATTTTAGCTGACTGCAGGGAAT
Source organism: Rhinophrynus dorsalis (assembly GCA_037306005.1). NCBI lineage: Eukaryota > Metazoa > Chordata > Amphibia > Anura > Rhinophrynidae > Rhinophrynus > Rhinophrynus dorsalis. Next base: position 238,333,332 of record CM074725.1, on the reverse strand, counting down.
AGAGTCGTACGACTTTCAGGTGGCTCTCCAGCACAGCCTGATCGCGTTAACTAAAAAAAAAAAACTTTCACTAAAACGGTGTTCTACGTGTGCTTGCAAGCCAAGCACATGTAGAAGACCATTTCAGTTTAAGTTTTTTTTTTTTAGTTAACGCGATCAGGCTGTGCTGGAGAGCCACCTGAAAGTCGTACGACTCTATTCCCTGCAGTCAGCTAAAATGCGGACTACGGGGAAAGGGGAGGGAGAGGGCAACTTTAGAAGTGTTCATCTCTCAAGCCATAAAGGTTTGAGAGATGGCACTTGGGCCAATATGTTTTTTTTTACTAGGGCTTTAATATAGGGATTTGTAATACTTAAGTATTACTATCCCTTTAAGCTTGCAACATCAGAATGTCGCCCTTTTGATGCGGATGACATTCTGATGTTGTCCTCATGATTCGGGTGACATTATGATCTCGCTCTTCTGATGGTCGCTAAATAGAGGGTGACATTTCAATAAGATACCCAGATGTAGATGCCTTGATACATTTTATTAGATTTGCTAACATGGACGACCATCGTCTTTTTTTCTGTGTTGGGGGGCAAAGCTATAACATGTAGGGTGACCACATATCCAGTCTGCCATTCAGGGACACTGCAGAGACGAGAGCAGCAGAGTACTTGTTCTCGGCTTTAGCGCAGTCATGCGGAAGAGGTCATTGTACATCACTTGACATAAGTACACTGCCTGCTCTTTATCTGGCGCACCACAGAGTTCTAAACTCTAGAGGGGGAACTGCCCTTTGACTGCTGTGACAGAAAGTGATGACTGTGGTGGACTACATGAACTGGTACTTCACGCCCTTAGACTAGCCTTATACTACTACAAAATTGTATTGCAGCTCCTGTTTGATATCAGGATGAAGGCTCCATTCTCTCTAGTGATTAGCGATCTGTCTGGAGGCCATTTTCTTGTAGTCCAGCAGAGGCGTCACTTCCTGTCACAGTATGTAATGGGATGTTCTCCTTCCAGTGTTTAGACCTCTTTGCTCTGGAGTCTTTTTTCCAGGACTTTTTATTGTCCCAGGAACTCGTCATCAGGGACAAGGGACACACATTCAAAATCGGGGACTGTCCCGGGTAATTAGGGACAGGTGGTCACCCTAATAACATGACCCCAGGCCAGCCTACATAGCCCCTATGTTTCTCTGGAGTTGACAAGTGTAGGGGGCAAGTTCCCTCTCCTTACCTCTTCCCCTCCGGATGCCTGTGACTGTTATCTTTTCTTAGAAGCACTAACTTTTTTTTTTTTTTTAACATTCATAATTTGTTTTACAAATGTGAATTTTTATTAACATTTATAGCTTTTCTTAGAAACAATGGCACTTTTTATTAGCAAAGCAAATTTTTCCATTAACAATGTAAATTTTCTAGAAGATAAGCCAGTTTTTTTAGGAGCAAAATTACTTTCTATCATTAAATATGACAAAAACAATCATGCTTGCTATTAGTATTGCTCTGCATTTTTAAAGACATTTTTATTAAAGGGATAGTAATACTTGAAAATAAGTTTATTTTATATTGTAGCCCTTAAAAAAACATGAAAAATTATATAAGTCTTATCTCCCAAACCTTTATGGTTTGGGAGATATTCAGAAGTAAAGTTTCCCCTGGAGTGACGTCATTGCTCCACCCTTCAGATTTGGAATCCGGTCCGGGACCGGTTATTCCTCTCCAGAAATGCTGAGATCACCATCTTTAAAAAGAATTTCTTAATTGGAATAGTCTACAAAGTGTGGTTTCAAGCCAGTCACACTTTGTAGATAGCTCCAATTACAGTGGGGCAAAAAAGTATTTAGTCAGCCACCAATTGCGCAAGTTCTCCCACTTGAAAAGATGAGAGGCCTGTAATTTTCATCATAGGTACACTTCAACTATGAGAGACAGAATGGGGGGAAAGAATACAGGAAATCACATTGTAGGATTTCTAATGAATTCATTGGTAAATTCCTCGGTAAAATAAGTATTTGGTCACCTACAAACATGCAAGATTTCTGGCTCTCACAGACCTGTAACTTCTTCTTTAAGAGTCTCCTCTGTCCTCCACTCATTACCTGTATTAATGGCACCTGTTTGAACTTGTTATCAGTATAAAAGACACCTGTCCACAACCTCAAACAGTCACACTCCAAACTCCACTATGGCCAAGACCAAAGAGCTGTCGAAGGACACCAGAAACAAAATTGTAGACATGCACCAGGCTGGGAAGACTGAATCTGCAATAGGCAAGCAGCTTGTTGTGAAGAAATCAACTGTGGGAGCAATTATTCGTAAATGGAAGACATACAAGACCACTGATAATCTCCCTCGATCTGGGGCTCCACGCAAGATCTCACCCCGTGGTGTCAAAATGATCACAAGAACTGTGAGCAAAAATCCCAGAACCACATGGGGGGACCTAGTGAATGACCTGCAGAGAGCTGGGACCAAAGTAACAAAGGCTACCATCAGTAACACACTACGCCGCCAGGGACTCAAATCATGCAGTGCCAGACGTGTCCCCCTGCTTAAGCCAGTACATGTCTGGGCCCATCTGAAGTTTGCTAGAGAGCATTTGGATGATCCAGAAGAGGATTGGGCAAATGTCATATGGTCAGATGAAACCAAAGTAGAACTTTTTGGTAAAAACTCAACTCGTCGTGTTTGGAGGAGAAAGAATGCTGAGTTGCATCCAAAGAACACCATACCTACGGTGAAGCATGGGGGTGGAAACATCATGCTTTGGGGCTGTTTTTCTGCAAAGGGACCAGGACGACTGATCCGTGTAAAGGAAAGAATGAATGGGGCCATGTATCGTGAGATTTTGAGTGAAAACCTCGTTCCATCAGCAAGGGCATTGAAGATGAAACGTGGATGGGTCTTTCAGCATGACAATGATCCCAAACACACCACCCGGGCAACGAAGGAGTGGCTTCATAAGAAGCATTTTAAGGTCCTGGAGTGGCCTAGCCAGTCTCCAGATCTCAACCCCATAGAAAACCTTTGGAGGGAGTTGAAAGTCTGTGTTGCCCAGCGACAGACCCAAAACATCACTGCTCTAGAGGAGAGCTGCATGGAGGAATGGTCCAAAATACCAGCAATAGTGTGTGAAAACCTTGTGAAGACTTACAGAAAACATTTGACCTCTGTCATTGCCAACAAAGGGTATATAACAAAGTATTGATATGAACTTTTGTTATTGACCAAATACTTATTTTCCACCATAATTTGCAAATAAATTCTTTAAAAATCAGACAATGTGATTTTATGGATTTTTTTGTCTCATTCTGTCTCTCATAGTTGAAGTGTACATATGATGAAAATTACAGGCCTCTCTCATCTTTTTAAGTGGGAGAACTTGCACAATTGGTGGCTGACTAAATACTTTTTTGCCCCACTGTAAGTAGTTCTTTTCAAAGATCGTGATCTCGGCACTGCTAAAGAGCTGCTGGTTGCTCTGTGGACCGAATTCCAAATCTGTCCACTAGATGGCAGACTTGGCTGAAACAGCCAGGAAAAGAGAATTTTTCTATATTTTACAAATGAATATCTTCCAAACCATAAAGGTTTGGGAGATAAGACTTATATCATTTTTCATGTTTTTTAAGGGCTACAATATAAAATACAATTATTTTCAAGTATTACTATCCCTTTAAAGAGATCCTCATAGAACTTTTAGACATTGGAGGTATCATCTACTTACTGTGTCCACTCCAGCCAACAGCAATTCAGCCACACTGCCATAAATCTCCTTCATGGTCAGCTTGCCGCTGGAAAGCAGATAAGTCAGGTACTCTCCCTGCACCTCCTCGCCCCGTTCCAATCGAGCCTGTATCTTCTCCATCTTCTGGTCTATCAACTTATTTCCTAGAGTGAAATAATACCCCAAAATTGTGTGTCATTAAAAAACTCTTTACTATGTAATGTTGATAATGCTGCTTTCATGATGTATGCTCTCTGATGCTTGTAGAGAAAAGATATTTAATACTATAAGGACTACGATGAGTTCAATGTGCTCCCCCATTAAAGGGATAGTAATACTTCGTTTTAACTTTATTTTATTTTGTAGGCATTAAAAAAACATGAAGAATGATATAAGTCTTATCTCCCAAACCTTTATGGTTTGAGAGATATTCACAAGCAAAGTTTCCCCCTCCCGCCCCTTTTACCTAGTGTAAGCCATCTCTTCTCAGATGTGGAATCCAGTCCATAGACCAGACAGATAACAGAAGGGGACAATCTTCTATCTGTGAGAACAATTAAATCCCTGCCCCCCTTGACAAGTTTTTCAGGTTTTTCCCTTATCTTAATTGAAGATTGTCCCTCTCTGCAATCTACCTGGGCACCTCCCTTCTGATCTGGCTGAGCAGTGTTACATCAGTAAAAGGAGCAGGAGGGGGACACTTTATCATTGAATTACTCTTGAACTACAACTCTGACAGAATTGAAATAACACTCTCCAAAGTCCAAATACTATGATGATTAATTAGAGCTGTTTTTATTATGAAACATTACTATCCCTTTAACTAGAAATGGGATATAAATCCGTCCCTTGTAGTCTATGGGGATTAATGGGACCCACCTCTCAGAGTTTCTCTCAGGATTAAAAGGAGAGAAACGGGGGTTACTTTTTCAGACCCCTGCCCAGAATCCCTGCTGATCTTCAGAGGCTTCTAAAAACAACAAACAAATAACCGCTCAGGTATGCAATGTATCGTGTAAAAATAGGGTAATTCACAGGGTAACAAAAAGTTAACAAACATATGATTAATACTGGAATCTTCACTCACTTACTCCACTTTATAACTCCAACTCGGGAAAATCTTCCACTTATTCCAATGAACATCAAACACAGCTGATCAGTCCGTGCTGGACAGGGAATCCTCTCGTTCTCCCAAATATGAAACAAAGGTGACAAAGTATCCGCACAGCGACAAAACTCTTCATAAAAATACAATACTTTATTGAATGTATAAGGACTGACTAAGGACTGGTTCAGTCCGAAACGCGTCAGGGAGCTATTGGGGTGATCTGGTAGTGGTCCCATTTTGTGTCTCCAAGTTTTTATACATTCAATAAAGTATTTTATTTTTGTGAAGAGTTTTGTCGCTGTGCGGATACTTTGTCACCTTTGATCTTCAGAGGCTCACAATGCAGTTTTGGCAGGTCTGCTCTTACGGGTGCGGATATATTGGTTGTGATCAAATTGTACAATAGTCACCCTTCTAAGTTTTAATAATATTTTACTTTTTTGGTAATAAATCTAAAAAAGGTGTAATCACCTAAAAGCAACTTTTGGTGACTTTAAACGAGCTTTTAAAATCATGTTTATGTTGTATAATATGATTTATTTAACAAAATAGTTTTTGAGGTATGTTGTTCTATAGAAGATGCTAATTAACCCCTTAAGGACCGGCGGTCAGGGGACATTTCCGTCCCATAATGACCACATAGGGGCACTTGGACGCGCCGGTACACGTGACCTGTCACGTGTATCAGAGCGTCACTATGGGGCTTGAAAGAGATCGCTCCGATCTTGGAGCGGTCTATTTCAGGCCCTATTTTTACTTACAGCTCTCCCGGTAGAGCGCTGTGAGTAAAAAGTACGTGACGTACCATGACCGTCATCGGTCCTTGAGTAGTTCAAGGACCGTGACGGTCCTGGTACATCAAGGGTCCTTAAGGGGTTAATGCAGGCCGTGCAGACATTTCCTGTTTTGCCCTGCATTACTTCATCCACTCTGACACTTAACTCTGTTGGTGCTTGGGGTGGTGGGAAATACTGTACATCCCTGGGCAGTGTCAGGGAGTTGGGGGCGGTAATAGGGTGATCACGTGTCCCTGATTGCCCAGGACTAGGGTTACCACCCAGCCGGTATTTTACCGGCAGGCCGGTAAAAAATTGGCTTCTGTCCAATGTTAAAGGGATAGTAATACTTAAAATGTAAAAAAAAATATGTTGTAGAGTTTATCCCCCTGAGTAAATAAAAGGCACTCCCACTGCTGAAAGGTGTTTCATTCAAAAGTTATTAATTTTCAAAGTTGAATTTTTTAGGTGCAATATCACAGTGGCCTGAAATTGTACAGTGGCGCTGTTGCTACACCATCCTATGGAGATTTATGGTCAACTGACCAGAGCTGTCCATAGGATCATGTAGCAACAACACCACTGTACAATTTCAGGCCACTGTGATATTGCACCTAAAAAATTCAACTTTGAAAATTAATAACTTTTGAATGAAACACCTTTCAGCAGTGGGAGTACTCTTGTTTTACTCAGGGGGATAACCCCTACAACATATTTTTTTTTACATTTTAAGTATTACTGTTCCTTTAAGTCTATGGAGAGAATGCCATGGCCGGTATTTTTTGTAAGAAAAGGTGGCAACCCTACCCAGGACAGTCCTTGATTTTAAATGTGTGTGTCCCTTGTCCTGGGCAGCCCCCTTCAGGGACAATACAAAGTCCCTGAATGAAGACTCCAGAGCACAGAGTTCTAAACACTGGAAGGATAACTGCCCAATGTCTACTGTGACAGGAAGTGATGCCTCTACTGGGCTACAAGAAAATGGCTTCCAGACAGAGCACTAAACCCTAAAGAGCGATTTGAACCTATATCCAGACATCAAACAGGAACTGCAGTGCAGTATTGTTGCAGTGTAATACTAGTCTAAGGCTTTAGGTCTGATGTACATTATCTTGTACCCACAAAAGGCATCACTTATCTGTGACAGCAGTCAGTGGGCAGTTCTCCCTCCAATGTGGTGCGCTTGAGAAAGAGCAGGTTGCACACTGATGTCCTCTGATGTATAGTGACCTCTCCATACCTCCCATGTGTCCCTCTTTAGGAGGGACAGTCCCTCTTTTAGACCCAAATCCCTCTGTCCCTCTTTCCCACCCTGATGTCCCTCTTTTTAGGAGATCAGACTGTGTAATGTGTATATAATGGTATCACATTGCTCCACAGCAATAAAATTCAAATCAATGTTTGTTTAAACATCAGTATATGTGTTTAAACATTAGTCTGTATAAATAAAATATTTTGTTCTTGTTATAAGTCATTTATTAGGTTACACAAGGAGGTGTCAATAGGTCACAAAATAGCCTAAAAATCTCTGTAATGCCCTGCCCACCATCCACACCCCCAGAAACACCCCCTAAACCATAAGTGTCCCTCTTAAGCAATTTGAAATGTTGTGAGGTATGCCTCTCCCACAAAGCTGCACTAGAGGCGAGGACAAGTACTCTGCTGCTCTCTTCTTCACAGTGTCCCTGAATGGTAGTATGGAAATGTGGCCACACTCGGTGGTAATGAGAGGATAAGACAGGAAGTCAGTGCTAGGGGAGGTGGGTAATACATTGCTGAACAGTGTCAGTGAGTGGGGAAGGTAATGTAGGGATGAGACAGGAAGTCAGTGCTAGGGGAGGTGGACAATGCATTGCTGAGCAGTGTCAGTGAGTGGGGAGGTAATGTAAGGATAAAACAGGAAGTCAGTGCTAGGGGAGGTGGACAATGCATTGCTGAGCAGTGTCATAGAGTGGGGGGAGATAATGTAGGGATAAGACAGGAAGTCAGTACTAGGGGAGGTGGGTAATGTATTGCTGAGCAGTGTCAGTGAGTGGGGAGGTAATGTAGAGATAAGGCAGGAAGTCAGTGCTAGGGGAAGTGGGCAATATATTACTGAGCAGTGTCAGTGAGTGGAGGACGTAATGTAAGGATAAGACAGGAATTCAGTGCTAGGGGAGGTGGGCAATACTTTGCTGAGCAGTGTCAGTGAGTGGGGGGAGATAATGTAGGGATAAGACAGGAAGCCAGTGCTAGGGGAGGTGGGTAATGCATTGCTGAGCAGTGCAGTGAATTGGGGAGGTTATGTAGGGATAAGACAGGACGTCAGTACTAGGGGAGGTGGGTAATGCATTGCAGAGCAGTGTCAGTGAGTGGGGAAGGTAATGTAGGGATAAGACAGGAAGTCAGTGCTAGTGGAGGTGGGTAACGCATTGCTGAGCGGTGTCAGTGAGTGGTGGAGGTAATGGAGGGATAAGACAGGAAGTCATTGCTAGGGGAGGTAAGTAATGCATTGCTGAGCAGTGTCAGTGAGTGGGGATGTAATGTAGGGATAAGACAGGAAGTAAGTGCTAGGGGAGGTGGGTAATGCATTGCTGAGCAGTGTCAGTGAGTGGTGGAGGTAATGTAGGAAGAAGACAGGAATTCAGTGCTAGGGGAGGTGGGTAATTAATTGCTGAACAGTGTCAGTGAGTGGGGGGAGATAATGTAGGGATAAGACAGGAAGTCAGAGCTAGTGGAGGTGGGTAATGCATTGCTGTGTAGTGTCAGTGAGTGGGGAGGTAATGTAGGGATAAGACAGGAAGTCAGTACTAGGGGAGGTGGGTAATGCATTGCTGAGCAGTGTCAGTGAGTGGGGAATGTAATGTAGGGATTAGACAGGAAGTCAGAGCTAGTGGAGGTGGGTAATGCATTGCTGAGCGGTGTCAGTGAGTGGAGGAGGTAATGCAGGTATAAAACAGGAAGTCATTGCTAGGGGAGGTGTGTAATGCATTGCTGAGCAGTGTCAGTGAGTGGGAAGGTAATGTAGGATTAAGACAGGAAGTCAGTGTTACAGGAAATGGTCAGTGCATTGCTGAACAGTGTCAGTGAGTGAGGGAGGTAATGTAGGGATAAAACAGGGTGTGCCGGCACAGCATGCCTTAATCAGCATCATCATCTATAAATAGATAAATAAAGTAACGCAAAAACGTTTTTCAAATTCACTAAAATTGGGTCCCTTTAATGTTTTTTTGAGATTTAAACTTAAATAAATTCATTTTTCACAAATTTTGCTTAATTTTAAGTAAAAGTGCTTTATAACGTAACTGTGCCTCCTTTGATGAAGTAATCAAGTCTTGAAATGTGTTAGGACGGAGGATGTCTCTTCTAGATACGAAGAGCCTTTTCTCTGTGGTTCTACTTCATTTTTAAGTAACGCTTTTTTAATGTTGATTTTGCACCACTACAAGGATAGTGGGCACCCTAGGTGAACCTTCAGGCTGACAGTTATTCCAAAATAACCTCTGTTAAAATCCCACCACCTGCCTACTCTTTGAGTGCAGAGCAATGCATTGGATACTACTCTGGCACGCTAAAGGTTAATGAACTTTACGAAATAAATAGCTTAATTTTATGAACAGAAATTCAACAATAACAATTAAGTTTATTTTATAATGGAAAAACAGAATATGGGGAAAAGATAGTAAGTGGCATGGCCTATTCTCCTATATTAGTATCTTTGTGTCTGCCATCTAATTCCTCCACCCTAGATGGCAGCATAGATGCAAGGGTAGGAAAACATTGGCTCTCTACATATTGAATGCTACACATTCCATCATCTAGAGCTAGACAACTGGTGAGCCATAAGGTTTTGAACCTCTACCCCAATGCTTGAATTGGATACGCACCTACTTTGCTAAGTCCTTAAATTAAACAAATTAAGATCCTCTTATTCTTATTGGTAAAGTCCCCCGCCTCTTACAGAGAAAGCACTCACCAAACGCAAAGATGTGGTCCCAGCTGTCCATATAACGTTTCCAGTAAGGCAACAGATCCTTAGTCCATGTTGGTAAAACGGTGACAATGACAGAATTCTTCATCATGGCTCCAATTGAATCGATGAACTGCTGTGTTTCAACTGGGATTTGCTTTTGCAAACAGCCGATTCGGGTCTCAAAAAGAATATATGAGATTCCTAGGATATGAGGATAAACACTGTTAAATTGGACCTGTCACCTTAAGACAAGTTTAGCTTGCTTTTCAGAGAAGTCAGGATGCTGTGCTTGCAGATACTGTAACTACTTTCAAAAAAAGAAATGGATACCTATCTAGCACAGAACAATGTTGAGAATTATGACAGTTGGCTTCAATGCAAATAGGAGGTTGATCCAGGGAAATATCACACTGCCATTTGGAGTCAGGAAGGATTTTATTTACCTACTTGGGGCTAAATTGGAAATGGCTTCAATGGGTGTTTTTGTTGTTTTTTTTTTGCCTTCCTATGGCTCAACAGGGGTGATTTGGCATGGGCTGGACTTGATGGACACGTCTTTTTTCAGCCTCATCAACTACGTTACTATGTTACTATATTACTGTGTAACTATGTTACTGTTCCTCTGTTACTGTGTTACTATTTTACGATGTTACTATGTTACTGTTCCTGTGTTACTATGTCACAATGTTACTCTGTTACTGTTCCAGAGTTACTATGTTACTGTTACTATGTTAGTATATTATTCGTGTTACTATGTTACTGTTCCTGTGTTACTATGTTACCGTGTTACTATGTTACTGTTCCTGTGTTACTGTGTTACTATTTACGATGTTACTATGTTACTGTGTTACTGTTCCGCTGTTACTGTGTTACTATTTTACTGTGTTACTATGTTACTGTTCCGCTGTTACTGTGTTACTATTTTACTGTGTTACTATGTTACTATTTACGATGTTATTATGTTACTGTGTTACTGTTCCGCTGTTACTGTGTTACTATTTTACTGTGTTACTATTTACGATGTTACTATGTTACTGTGTTACTGTTCCGCTGTTACTGTGTTACTATTTTACTGTGTTACTATGTTACTGTTCCTGTGTTACTATGTTACTATTTACGATGTTACTATGTTACTGTGTTACTGTTCCGCTGTTACTGTGTTACTATTTTACTGTGTTACTATGTTACTATTTACGGTGTTACTATGTTACTATTTACGGTGTTACTGTGTTACTATTTTACTGTGTTACTATTTTACTGTTCCTGTGTTACTATGTTACTATTTACGGTGTTACTATGTTACTGTTCCGCTGTTACGGTGTTACTATGTTACTGTTTCAGTGTTACTATGTTACTGTGTTACTGTTCCGCTGTTACTATGTTACTATTTACGGTGTTACTATGTTACTGTTCCGCTGTTACTGTGTTACTATTTTACGGTGTTACTATTTTACTGTTACTATGTTACTGTTTCAGTGTTACTATGTTACTGTTACTGTGTTACTATGTTGAGATTTGCCTCTATGTTGTACTATCCATTTTTTCTGTAAAATAAATAGTTTTCATGGAAATAACATTAATGTCTATGTGCCATTTGATGCTAATTATCTGCACAATATGTTCAATAACTACATTTGAAGCCAAACTTATCCCCTCTCTGTGATTTTAGACACAACCCCAGTGGGTGGGCTCCGCCTAGTTTCATTCATTTCACAGTGTGTGGTGATATTGGTCCACAACAAAAACTAATTAGCATAATGTGTTAGACTGTGTTACCAAGAAGTAATGGTTATTTTTAGGGCTGCAACTAACGATTATTTTGATAATCGATTAGTTGTCTGATTATTTTTTCGATTAATCGGATAAAAAACCAATATGCTAATTTTTCATTATTTAAAATGATTAAATGAACAAACTGAGTGTTAAAAACAAACAGCAGAATAAAAAACTTTACACATTTAACATGCGTCGTTGTTATTTTACTATGGGGTCTATGCACCTCTCTTTCTCCCCCTTGCACCTCTATTTCTCCCCCATGTACCTCTTTCTCCCCCTTGTGCCTCTCTTTCTCCCCCATGTACTTCTTTATCCCCCTTGTACTTCTTTCTACCCCTTGTGCCTCACTTTCTCCCCCTTGTGCCTCTCTTTCTCCCCCTTGTACTTCTTTCTCCCCCTTGTGCCCCTCTTTCTCCCCCTTGTACTTCTTTCTCCCCCTTGTGCCTCTCTTTCTCCCCCTTGTACTTCTTTCTCCCCCTTGTGCCTCTCTTTCTCCCCCTTGTGCCTCACTTTCTCCCCCTTGTACTTCTTTCTCCCCCTTGTGCCTCACTTTCTCCCCCTTGTACTTCTTTCTACCCCTTGTGCCTCTCTTTCTCCCCCTTGTACTTCTTTATCCCCCTTGTACTTCTTTCTCCCCCCTTGTGCCTCTCTTTCTCCCCCTTGTACTTCTTTCTCCCCCTTGTGCCTCTCTTTCTCCCCCTTGTACTTCTTTCTCCCCCTTGTGCCTCTCTTTCTCCCCCATGTACTTCTTTATCCCCCTTGTACTTCTTTCTCCCCCTTGTGCCTCTCTTTCTCCCCCTTGTGCCTCTCTTTCTCCCCCTTGTACTTCTTTATCCCCCTTGTACTTCTTTCTCTCCCTTGTGCCTCTCTTTCTCCCCCTTGTGCCTCTCTTTCTCCCCCTTGTGCCTCACTTTCTCCCCCTTGTACTTCTTTCTCCCCCTTGTGCCTCTCTTTCTCCCCCTTGTACTTTCTCCCCCTTGTGCCTCTCTTTCTCCCCCTTGTGCCTCTCTTTCTCCCCCATGTACTTCTTTCTCCCCCTTGTGCCTCACTTTCTCCCCCTTGTACTTCTTTCTCCCCCTTGTGCATCTCTTTCTCCCCCCTTGTGCCTCTCTTTCTCCCCCCTTGTACTTCTTTCTCCCCCTTGTGCCTCACTTTCTCCCCCTTGTGTCTCTCTTTCTCCCCCATGTACTTCTTTCTCCCCCTTGTGCCTCTCTTTCTCCCCCTTGTGCCTCACTTTCTCCCCCATGTACTTCTTTCTCCCCCTTGTGCCTCTCTTTCTCCCCCTTGTACCTCTCTTTCTCCCCCTTGTGCCTCACTTTCTCCCCCATGTACTTCTTTCTCCCCCTTGTGCCTCTCTTTCTCCCCCTTGTGCCTCACTTTCTCCCCCATGTACTTCTTTCTCCCCCTTGTGCATCTCTTTCTCCCCCTTGTACTTCTTTCTACCCCTTGTGCATCTCTTTCTCCCCCTTGTACTTCTTTCTCCCCCTTGTGCCTCTCTTTCTCCCCCTTGTACTTCTTTCTCCCCCTTGTGCCTCTCTTTCTCCCCCTTGTGCATCTCTTTTTCCCCCTTGTACTTCTTTCTCCCCCTTGTGCCTCTCTTTCTCCCCCTTGTGCATCTCTTTCTCCCCCATGTACTTCTTTCTCCCCCTTGTGCCTCACTTTCTCCACCTTGTGCCTCTCTTTCTCCCCCTTGTGCCTCTCTTTCTCCCCCTTGTACTTCTTTCTCCCCCTTGTGCCTCTCTTTCTCCCCCTTGTGCCTCTCTTTCTCCCACTTGTGTCTCTTTCTCCTCCCTTGTACTTCTTTCTCCCCCCTTGCACCTCTCTTTCTCCCCTCTGTACCTCTAGACTGTCACTGTCGCTCTCCTTCTCACCTCTGTGTTGAGTTGGCGGGCTAGGGGGTAATCTGAGTGGCATCCAGTCCCCTGTGGCTGGCAGGCCCTGAGTTCCCTCCTGCCCGCCCGCATCATCACGCGCCCCTGCAGTCCGTGATGACATACAGACAGAGAAGAGGAAGAGGGCAGAGGCACCGGAAGAGAATCGCTTGCTGCCAGACAGTAACGATCAGTCTGCTGGCAGCAAGCGCTTCTCTTCCGGTGCCTCTGCCCTCTTCCTCTTCTCTGTCTGTATGTCATCACGGCGCGCAGGGGCGCGTGATGATGCCGGCGGATGGATCTTGTCATATTGACACTGGCGGCGGCAGTCGGGGGCTGCAACTAATCGATTATGAGAATCGTTGACAACGATTCTCATAATCGATTTTTATCGATAATATCGATTAGTTGTTGCAGCCCTAGTTATTTTCTCAAAACTATTTATACTAAATAAATGGTTAGGACAACATATAGTTAGTTTTTAATTATTTTTAAAGTGGACCAGTCAACTTAAAAGGATATTAACACTTCTAATAAAGTGCAGGTCCGAGTTTTCTTTATTCTCTTTTGAGCAGGTAAGGCTATATTTCAATACTTACAGTTTTGTAGTTCAAGCGCTATGCAAGAGGAAAGGATCCCCCTCCCTTCCCTTCTGACCGCCTCCCTTCAGATCTACAATCCAGCTGTGGGACCGGACAGATGCAGAGAGGGACAATCTTCACTCAGTAAGTATAAGGAATACACTGCCCCCACATGACGAAGGAGGGCAGGATATTCCTTATGCTTATTGAAGATTGTCCCTCTCCACACTGCATCCGGACCAGACTGAGAGGTATGAGTGACACAGGGGTAAGGGACGGGAGGGGATCCTTTCAGATTCAATAGCTCTTGAACTACAAAACTGTATGTATTGAAATATAGCGCTACTTGCTCAAAAAAGAATAAAGAAGACTCAGACCTCTGTTTTATTAGAAGTATTTCTATCCCTTTAATTTATTTTTACATATTTGAAAACTTCATTCAAACCTGCCTAAGTGTCATGTTAACCAAAAGTCCAGCAGATGTCTAGTTTAGTATATATTCACACGAGTATTTCTGGGAAAAGTGAAAGTGAAAATCTCCTGGTGCAGCATATAGCTTCATTAGCATAAGACATGTCACTGAAAAGCTTAATTAGCATATGCAACGTCACTGGTAATGCACAGGTGCTGCAATTAGCATTCAATAGCATACAAGTAGCAATATCTCCTTAAAGGGATAGTAATGTTTCATAATAAAAGCAGCTCTAATTAATCATCATAGTATTTGCACTTTGGAGAGTGTTATTTCAATTCTGTCAGAGTTTAGTTCAAGAGCAATTGAATGATAAAGTATCCCCCCCGCCCCTTTTACTGATTTAACAGTGCTCTGTCAGAGCAGAAGGGAGGTGCCCAGGTAGACTGCAGAGAGGGACAATCTTCAATTAAGATAAGGGAAAACCTGAAAAACTTGTCAAGGGGGGCAGGGCTTTCATTGTTCTCATAGGAAGAAAATTGTCCCCTGCTGTTATCTGTCTGGTCTATGGACTGGATTCCACATCTGAGAAGAGATGGTTTACACTAGGTAAAAGGGGCGGGAGGGGAAACTTTGCTTGTGAATATCTCTCAAACCATAAAGGTTTGAGAGATAAGACTTATATCGTTCTTCATGTTTTTTTAATGCCTACAAAATAAAATAAAGTTAAAACGAAGTATTACTATCCCTTTAACTGCACATTTGCTGGCCGTCAGTCTCCGAAGAATAAGGATTACTTCAGAACCGGGTACTTGTGTGAGATAATAGCACCAAGGCTCAAAATTTCCACTCACCACTAGCCAATGGCGAGTGACAATTCAGCCCTGGCGACTAGAAATTCAGCCCTGGTGAGTATGCTATGGCTTGCAGTGGCGAGTAACTTTTCAGGTCTGGCTAGTAGCAAAGGACTTCACATTATAAGCCCTGATAGTATTATTAAAAAGCTAGTTGCCATATGCCTAATTTTTTTGGGGGGTGACTTTATATAGGGTGGTAGTTCCGCTTTAATCCCTCCAATATATACCTTGCAATGCATTGGAGACCTCTCATGCTTTCAAGGGGTAAAATGATAATTTAAAAACATCTACAGCGAGGGGGAGATGTACTAAGGAATGATAGGAAGGTGATAAAGGATGAGGACAGTTGTGCCCTCCCCCCAGCCCAATAGTGGAAGAGAGAGAGCAAAGGACACAGGCCCATATGAACATAGGCTTAACCCTTTCACTGCCAGAGAGGTAAGCAATGCATTGGTGTGTAATGCTTCGTGCACCCCTCTGACATTGAAAGGGTTAATGGGAGTGATTACTATTGGTAAGTACGTGGCTGTACGATTAGCAGTGGCCCATGTCACATCTTAACCCTTTGAGTACCACGTGGGTACGCAACACATTGCAAACCATAATTACTGTTACACACAGTAATTTTATTGCATTTCCACGGAGGCTTCATATTATGCATTAAACTCTCTTCACTGCCTCCTAGCAGCAAAGACAAACTTTATTTAATACATCAAATAAAGAGATAGAAAACTTGCTAGTCCTTGTAGCTATATTCCACCAATAACAGTGAGGCATCTATGATATATTGAGCTGCAAACACTTCCTCTTTCTCTTTCTTTGCTGCTTTCCTAGCTACAGGATAAGTATTGCCATTTATTATTATTATTCTTGTTTAATATATATATGTTTAACCCTTTCCTATTGATAACTTACTATTTCATTTAGGGTCTAGTTTTCCTTCCAGCGGTGCTCCGCTTTTTTCTATAGATCCTCCCTTTACTCCTTTATATCGGTCGGCTTCGCTTAAATCTTTCACTACAATTTAGGAGTCAACCTGTTCACCGTTTTTTCCTCCGCTCCTTTCCGCAGTCATACTGTAAGCGTTTCTTGTTTTTTCCCTTCCGGACGACACGCCGGTGTCTCTCTTAAGCGCACCTCCGGACTTCTAAGAGTGCCTCAGCGCATGCGCGTTTTCTGCTTCAGGCGTCTCGTCACGTTCTGACGGCGCCTTTTTTTCAATTCCTGTCACAAGTAGCGGTACTGTCTAATACATGCTCCGTTTTTTCTCCTGCTTCACCAAGCATAAGTATATTATTTTATTGGCTATTTCCTACACATATTCACACATAATACAACTTATACATAAATTACTGTGATATATTTAAAGTGCCAGCTTTATCTTATAAGTTTTCTGTCACTATGTCTAATGACAGTTCTGAATATGACAGCCCTATATCTCCAGGAATAGACCATCAAGGGTCTGCTGAATTATCTAAAGGAAATGTTTCTAGCCAAGAATTGGGGAATCCTGGCTCCTGCTCCTTTTCTGACAATCTTCAATTTCAAAAGATGATGGAGATGTCATTAAATTCTACTATGAAAAAATAGTCTAACTCTTTGGTGGAGTCCTTTGCTTTAGCGTTAAAGGGCCATGTCCCTATAACAAGTAATACTCCTTTACCTATTAATCCCACGATACAGGATGAAACTCATTTTCCTTCGACCAGGTCGGGGGAAAATCCGTTACCTCCAATGAATTCAAATAAAAAAGGGGGAAAATGCCTGCGTAAATCACGGCATATTTCTGAACCAGCAGATCATAATTTGAATAAATTGGCTATTTCTCTTGTTGATACGCCCTCTAGTGGCATTATTGAACCGTGTGGCTCTGGCCCACAAGGAAGACCCTCACCTCAAGAGGAAGTGTATTTGAGGAAGAGGAACCTGAGGAGGTCAAAACCGTACTCATATTGTTCCTCGTATAGCGAGGATACATCTGATGAGGATTGGGAATTATAATCAAGTGTTGGAGATAGTTCTGATGTATCTCCACCTAAAAAATCAAAAATTGTTGAGCCAGAATCTAAACTTAATGAATCTGATATTGCTAACCCAATTATTCTAGATTCCATGGGAAACCCCCTTTTTGACCCGGAGGGTATCAAACACCCCCGTTCCTCTGACTGGACTCCTACCCCCCATATATCTCAATATCTAGAAAACTGGGTGCGTAAATCTATGAATAGATCTACTAGAAATAAACTCAGAGCGGAATGCCCTCGCCCCATTGTGGCTCATAAGGTATGTGAAACACCTGAACTGGATACTAAAATAGTTCAGTTTATAGCAAAATCTGGTAAGGACCCTAGAAAAGGGTTAGATAGAGCTTTAAAATCCTGCCAGGATAAGCTCTTGGATTCTTTGGGGCCTCTCACAAAAATCTTTGTGCTCTCAGAATCAGCCATTCAAAACAAAACCCCTATTGATATACATGTACTTCGTGGGTGGATACAGAGGGCCATATGCCTCATAGGTAACTCTGCCATAGCAGCTGAACGGCGGAGAGCAATTTTATTAAGAATTGACCCCAAATTAGCAGATATGGCTAATACAGAACCTGGCCCGTCCGCTAACGGACAATTATTTGGGGATTCTTTTATAAAAGAACTAGGCAAATTTGTATCAGCCTTTACCGCTTTGGACAAGGCTCAGACCTCCTTAAAAAAGGTCTTCAACCCTAGAGTTTTCGCCAAGGCAGGGAGAGGCAGGGGTCGCTCTCTCGGCCGTTCCCATTATAGCCAACAAAAGTTTCAGGCCCCACCCCAAAACATGTTCTGAGGACAATTCCCTCAAGAGACTGGATTCCAAAGTCCGTTTTTCCCTTCAAGGGGCAGAGCGTGGAGGTCACGCTCCGGCAGGAGGGCATTCAGATCACGATCTTTTACAGGTAAGATTACACCAGTCAACCCTTTCTTTCCAGGGAAAAGTGGGGGGCAGACTCTCCCATTTTTTCCACCATTGGTGCAATCTAACATCAGATCAATGGGTGTTACAGACAGTGAGGGGATATCACATAGAGTTTTACACTCCCCCAGCCCAAAGGAATATTCCTCCTCCTTTCCATTTTTCAAAAGCAGACGCTCTTTTAGTAGACGCCGAAATCAAAGAACTATTTCGCAAAGGGGCCATCAAACCAGCTTCAACTTCCGGCCCGGGGTTTGTGAGCAATATTTTCCTAGTACGGAAAAAAGATTCAGGACTTCGTCCGGTAATCAATTTAAGATCCCTAAACGAGTACGTTTTATACCAACATTTCAAGATGGAAGGAATCCATCTCTTGAGAGATCTTCTTCTCCCGTCAGACTGGCTGGTCAAGATAGACCTACAGGATGCATACCTGACAGTTCCGATGTCAGTTTCTTCTCAAACCTATCTTCGTTTCCTTTGGCAAGGTCGGACATGGCAATTCACTTGCCTTCCTTTTGGTCTGTCCTCTGCACCTTGGTGCTTCACGAAGCTCCTAAAGCCTGTTATCGCGTTTTTGAGGAGTCGTGGAATTCGACTCATCATATACCTAGACGACATTCTAATCATGTCGCAGGATCAATCTATTCTACGCAATCAGACCAATTGTACAATTCGACTTCTCACGAGTCTGGGCTTCCTGATCAATTGGAAAAAATCCCAGTTAGTGCCAGCCCAGACCATAGAATTTCTAGGATTTGTGGTGGACACTCTACAGACTTCTTTGAGTCTTCCAGGATCCAAAGTTCGAGCCATCCGCAAGGAGATTCGTTCCATTCTCAGAAGGGAACTGATCTCCTTGCGAATGCTTGCCAGGATAGTAGGCCTCTTATCAGCCTCCATTCAGGCGATATTCCCAGGCCCTCTTCATTATCGGGCACTTCAAAGACTGAAAGCACTTCATTTACGCAGAGGCCTCGGGTACAACGACTTCATCGCTCTTTCTTCCGATGCAAAGGAAGAACTTATTTGGTGGCTAAAACATCTCGATGCATGGAATGGCAAAGCCATTTTTGGTATGGTGCCAGATCTCGTCATCGAATCGGACGCCAGCCTTTTGGGTTGGGGTGCTCGTTTAAACGATCTTTCTACCGGCGGAAAATGGTCCCCGCAAGAAGCAACATTACACATCAACTGCCTAGAATTACTAGCGGGATCTTTCGCTCTGAAGAGCTTAGCAAAAGACCGTGTCAATTGTTGTGTTCTTTTAAAAATGGACAACATCTCGGCGGTTCAATACATCAACCGTTTAGGAGGCACGAAGTCCAAAAAATTGGCGGAATTAGCCAAAGATTTTTGGCATATTTGCCTGGACCGGAATGTAACCGTCGTTGCACAACATCTACCTGGACTTTCCAACACAGTAGCGGACTGGAACTCCAGATACCTATCGGACCACAGCGATTGGATGCTACACAGACAAGTTTTCTATCTGCTACATCTCTTATGGGGACCCTTTCGGATCGATCTCTTTGCATCCCGTCTCAATCGACAGGTTCCCCAATTCTTCAGTTGGAGACCAGATCCGGAAGCCCTAGCCACGGACACATTTTTACAATCTTGGATTCCAGAAACAAACTATGCTTTCCCTCCTTTTGCAATGATACCATGGACTTTGTTATCGATTCGCCGTCAACAAGCAACAGTGGTTTTAATCACTCCCTTTTGGCCAATGCAACCGTGGTTTCCTCCCCTTCTGGAGCTTTCCGCAGACATTCCTCGTCTACTACCATCCTTTCCCAATCTATTGACGAACCCTTCCGGCGATCCACACGATCTAATGATTTCAGGGGAACTTCAACTCATGGCCTGGTTCATATCGGGAGTTCCATCTGTTCCGGACAAATTTCGGAATCAGCTCGTTTCCTTCTGGCAGAATCTTGGGCCCCAGGTACCCGATCCATGTATAAATCAGCCTGGTCCTTTTGGAGTAGTTGGTGCCTGGAACGGGATTTGGATCCCATTTCAGCGTCTCCAATAGAAATAGTTAATTTTCTTTCCCATTTGTTCGATCTAGGTAAGGCGTATCGCACTATTAATACTTACCGTTCGGCCATTTCAGCAGGTCATGAATCCATAGATGGCATTCCGGTTGGTCAATCAACTGTTGTTTGTCGTCTTATGCGGGGGATCCGATTTTCAAGACCCCCTCAATCAAAGTATCATTCCTTATGGAATGTGAACGATGTTCTACATTTTCTAGAGAACTGGCCAACCAACAACAATTTGTCTTTGAAACAGTTATCGGCAAAATTGACCATGCTTCTTTGCTTAGTGTCTTTTAAACGAGTCTCGGATGTTAGAGCTTTGGATTTACATTCGAGATCTTTCACTCCTTTAGGAGTCCAATTTTGAATCTCCCGTCGCACTAAGATGACGATCCGAACGGTTTCCTATCCTTCTTTTCCTTCGCAACCACAATTGTGTGTGGTCCGATGTTTACAACAATATGAGAAGCGAACGGCTTCTCTTCGCAGTGCCAATTGGTCTCAATTACTGATATCTTTCCGTAAGCCATTTCTACCAGTTTCAGTGGCCACATTAGCCCGTTGGATCCGATGGATCATGCAATTGGCCGGCATTAATGTCGCTTTATTTGGAGCGCATTCTTCTAGGGGAGCGATGGCTTCTATGGCTCTCCAATCCGGGGGAAGATTGGAGGATATCCTAAGGGCTGCAGACTGGTCAAGGGAATCTACCTTTAAAGATTTTTATTGTAAACCCATTGATCATGTATCAATTAATGTGTTAAACAATCTCTAACATGCTTATTTTTCTCTAGCTTTGAACTTGCATAATATGAAGCCTCCGTGGAAATGCAATAAAATTCGTGGATTTTCCTAACATTTGTGAAGGAAAGTCAGAATTTTATAAAAGACACGGAGGCGAATATTAACCCTCCCTATGTCTACCCCCCCCCCACTCATGTATATTTTTGTGTCTCCTTTAGGCTGAAAGTTGGCTGTATCCGGAGAGATTCCGACTACTTACCAAGACTTCAATTCAGATGTCGTTGATTTAATCTGTTAAAGTTCGAGAGAATATTTGGTTCAATGGATGTTTAACGTTTGTTATAATATTGAAGATCCTTATTTCAGAACAACAACACGCAAGAAAGAGGAAGAGGAAGTGTTTGCAGCTCAATATATCATAGATGCCTCACTGTTATTGGTGGAATATAGCTACAAGGACTAGCAAGTTTTCTATCTCTTTATTTGATGTATTAAATAAAGTTTGTCTTTGCTGCTAGGAGGCAGTGAAGAGAGTTTAATGCATAATATTCGCCTCCGTGTCTTTTATAAAATTCTGACTTTCCTTCACAAATGTTAGGAAAATCCACGAATTATACAGATACACCTGACTGCTGTGTGATGGACTCCTACCTAGGTAAGTGCTTCTGTTACACACAGTAATTATGTAGATACACCTGACTGCTGTATGATGGACTCCTACCTAGGTAAGTCCTTCTGTTACACACAGTAATTATATAGATACACCTGACTGCTGTGTGATGGACTCCTACCTAGGTAAGTGCTTCTGTTACACACAGTAATTATATAGATACACCTGACTGCTGTGTGATGGACTCCTACCTAGGTAAGTGCTTCTGTTACACACAGTAATTATATAGATACACCTGACTGCTGTATGATGGACTCCTACCTAGGTAAGTGCTTCTGTTACACACAGTCATTATACAGATACACCTGACTGCTGTGTGATGGACTCCTACCTAGGTAAGTGCTTCTGTTACACACAGTAATTATATAGATACACCTGACTACTGTATGATGGACTCCTACCTAGGTAAGTGTTTCTGTTACACACACAGTAATTATATAGATACACCCGACTGCTGTATGATGGACGCCTACCTAGGTAAGTCCTTCTGTTACACACATTAATTATATAGATACACCTAACTGCTGTATTATGGACTCCTACCTAGGTAAGTGCTTCTGTTACACACATTAATTTTATGGCAGCACGGAGGCTTCATATTATGCATTATCCTTCCTCACTGCCCCCTCAGCAGCAAAGGAAACTTTATTAAAATAACAGTTTAACAGAAGAAAAACTTGCTAGTATGACACTCCTCCCTCCCAACCAATCACCAGTCCTTAATCCTGTAAAACTGGGATACAGCCTTGACTTTCCCTCTTTCCTTTGCTGCTCCCCTCAGAGATAAGTGCATCTTTACTAGTACTTTGCTCCACCCTTTGTATTCCAGTCAGTCATTGCCTATATATATATTTATGCTGTACTTGTATACAGTTGTATGTATTGGTTTGTTTGTCCTCTGACTGACAGGACCGCTGGGGTTTGCTCCACCCTTTGTATTCCAGTCAGTCATTGCCTATATATATATATATATATATTTATACTGTACTTGTATACAGTTGTATGTCTTGGTTTGTTTGTCCTCTGACTGACAGGACTGCTGGGGTTTGCTCCACCCTTTGTATTCCAGTCAGTCATTGCCTATATATATATATATATATATATATATATATATATATATATATATATATATATATATATTTATACTGTACTTGTATACAATTGTATGTTTTGGTTTGTTTGGCCTCTGACTGACAGGCTTGCTGGGGTGCGCTCCACCCTTTGTGCTCCAGTCAGTCATTGCCCATATTTTGAACTGACCTTGTATATTTTGCCTTTGTTTAATTAACCTGTTATGGGCTTTATGTGGAATTGCTGTTCTGCTCTTTGGCGCAGGCCTCCTTGTCATTCAATTTGCAATGTTACTTTCTCCCTGGCCTTGTGTGACCTGCTTTTTCCCGTCACGCCAACCTTTTCGGCGCATCTTTGCGTCTCTGTTCGGCCTGGTCATTTCAATGCGAGGACAGCCTTCTACTGTCTCTGACATAGGATCGCTCACCTCGCGGGTTCCTGGGCTAGTTTGCGTCTGAACGTTCCTATTGCTTTTAAGAAGTTTGTTTTCTTTTCCATATCGTTTTTTGCTGCAGCATTAATAGCTTTGGAGCTTATTTATTGGGCTACTCATAGTCTTCCAGGCTTCTCCTAGGCAGCCTGTTCCTGAGTATTGTTTTCTCTATCCATTGTGTCTCTTGACATTAATATTTTGTTATTAACTATATGTCCACTATATATTTATTGAGTCTATTCGTTATAGGTTCGGTATAGGTATATATTCGGTATAGGTACTTATTTTCAGCCTCTGGTTGCCCAGAGTTTCCGCCTGTATTTTGGCAAATTATATTATGGGTTTTATCTTTAACTCTAGTAATCTGGCATATATCTTTAACCTAGTAATTCCTATCTAGGCATAGATCTACTGGTATATATATCTTTAACCCTAGTAATTCCTATCTAGGCATAGATATACTGGTTTATATCTTTAACCCTAGTAATTCCTATCTAGGCATGGATCTATTGGCTTATATCTTTAACCCTAGTAATTCCTATCTAGGCATGGATCTACTGGTATATATCTTAAACCCTAGTAATTCCTATCTAGGCATGGATCTATTGACATATATCTGTAACCCTAGTAATTCCTATCTAGGCATAGATCTATTGGCAAGGCATGGATTTATTGGCATATATCTTTAACCCTAGTAATTCCTATCTAGGCATGGATATACTTGTATATATATTTTACCTTAGTACTTCCTATCTGGGCATATATCTACTGGCATATATCTTTACCCCTATTTCCTATTTGGACATGAATCTACTGGCATATATCTTTACCCCTAGTAATTCCTATCTAGGCATGGATATACTTGTATATATATTTTACCTTAGTACTTCCTATCTGGGCATAAATCTACTGGCATATATATTTAACCCTATTTCCTATTTGGACATGGATCTACTGGCATATATCTTTAACTGTAGCATTTCCTACCTAGGCATATATCTATTGGCTTATATATTTGACCCTAGTAATACCTATCTGGGCATTTATATCTACTGTCATATATATTTCATCTTAGAAATTCCTATCTAGGCATGGATCTACTTGAATATCCTTTTAACCCTAGTAACCCCTGTCTAGGCATGGATCTTGCATATATCTTTAACCTGGTAATTCCTATCTGGGAATATATCTACGGGCATATCTATATTTGACCTTAGTGATTCCTATCTAGGCATGGATCTACTTGCATGTTTTTATGTCTTAATTCCTATGGGCATAGATCTACTTGCATTTATCTTCAACTCTAGTAATTCCTATCCGGGCATAGATATGCTTGCATATTTCTTATACCCTACTAAGACCTATCTGAATATGTATGTGTGTGTATCTATATATATATGTATGTATGTGTATGTATATAAAATATGTGTATGTAAATATTAACCCTAGTAGTTTTGTATCTGGCCACGTGTGTATGTTTATATGTATGTGTTATGTTCCACTGACAGTACTCATCTTGTTACTTTGGATCTGCCTATATCTACTATACTTTCCTCCAGTGATGCAGGAGTTCTTTGCCTATCATACAACTACTTGACGCTGGCACTCTGCCTGGCAGGGCTGAGGGGGTTTCCAGTGACCTGGTCTGGGACTTCCCTCTGCTTTTGGCACACAGACTGCGCAGTTCATCAGCTTCATGGAGCAGTCCATGCTGTGCATGTTTATATATGTTTGCCTTCCTTTGAGTCATGTCTGCGGCTCTGTTTCACACGACCCGGCAGTGGGAAGTACTGCACATGATGCCCCCATCATGTCTGCACAGGCCGTCCCTCGGACGGCTGCTTCTGTCTATCCTGGAGGAGACCTTTCTACTACACACAGACATACTGTCCCTGACTCAGATGAATTT
The DNA here is from genome assembly GCA_037306005.1 of Rhinophrynus dorsalis. Lineage (NCBI taxonomy): Eukaryota > Metazoa > Chordata > Amphibia > Anura > Rhinophrynidae > Rhinophrynus > Rhinophrynus dorsalis. The sequence goes on along the minus strand of CM074725.1, from coordinate 238,308,457 downwards.
ACTCTGGAAAAAAGGCAAATTATGCTGGCGCAGGCTGTACCCTGCTTTGACACCGCAAACTGATGGCGGTCATGACTGGTGCGGCTCTGTCCCACTACCAAGACCCTCACCTCAGGAGGAAGTATATCTGAGGAGAATGAAGTATTCAGGGCTAAACCTGACTCCTACTGTATTACCAGTGCTTTTGGGAATGCCTCCCTGTAGCATTTACCTGCAATGGCCAGCTTTGATTTTGTGCGGCTTAGTTCCCACACCAGTGATCCTCTCCTCAAGAGGAAGATTTATTGAGGAAATGAGATCTAGAATGTTGAGTCTAATCTTACCTATGCCGAGTATGGGCAGCTTTAATTGTGCGGCTTAGTTCCCACATGAGACACTCACCTCAAGTGGAAGGTATATGAGGAAATGAGATCCAGCAGGTTGAGCCCGGTCTCTGGATGTTCCCGATTCCTTGACTATGTTGAGTCTAATCTTGCCTATGCCGAGTATGGGCAGCTTTAATTATGCTGCTTAGTTCCCACATGAGACACTCACCTCAAGTGGAGGGTATATGAGGAAATGAGATCCAGCGGGTTGAGCCCGGTCTCTGCATGTTCCCGATTCCTTTACTGTGACACTTCTGGGCAGCTTTGATTTGTGCGGCTTTGCCCCCACATGAGTACCTCTCCTTAAGAGGAAGATCTTTTTGCGGACTTGTGACCACACGTTTTGAAACCGTTGGTTTTCTTGACTACGTCAGCCAGTTTTGTTGAGGCATGTTGAGTCCTTTTTCTTGACTCTGCCACTTATGGGTGGCTTTGGTTGGTGCAGCTTCATTCCTTTCTGCATCTTTTTCCTCTAGTGGCAGATATCTGTGATGGAACGCCCTCACGAGTGCAACCTGATTTTTTGTTTTTCCTCTTTAAGTGCGGCCAGTGATGTTGAGGTTTGGGGCTGTCCTCTGGTGATGATAGTGGTTTTGGGGTTTCCTTTCTTAACTCTGGAAAGTGGGGGGCAGACTCTCCCACTTCTCCCTCTGCTGGTCTTGTTTCTTTCAGTTCCATGGGTGTTACTACCAGCATGAATGTTTCTTCGTTTCTTGAATGTCTCTTCGTTTTCTGTCTTGTTTCCAATTGTCAGTCTCGTCTGGGAGACCCTACGCCAGTTGACTGGCATTCTTGGTTGGGTGTCTTGGCGTCTCTGCCGGATAGAGGTTTTTTTTTTTTCCCGTTTCTAGCTGTTTGTTTTCTGTGTCGGTCCCGCATGGTGTCTGCAGTTGCTACACTTTTTGCTAGTTGTGAATACCCTTGCATATTGCGGGTTCAGTCTGACAATTTTCGTGCATGCTGCACTTCTGTTCCCATCGTGCTTTCTGTTCTCTCGTTTGGCTGCAGTATGCCTCTAAGGCGAATCCTCTGTATCTCTCTGTTTTCCGACATCTTCATCCTTGGTATTTTTCTTTTCTCTTTCTTTGGGAAGGCCTGCACTGTGTTTTGGATGTATCCTCCGTTTTTTTTCCCCTTGTTACACTTTTCAGACTATTTGTCTGTGCTGTTCGGTCTGCTTGGATGTTTGTGGCTCCTTTAAGAGGGTATCTGACATCAAGGTGTTCAGTACTAGGTCTTTTACCCCTGAAGGTGTTCTTTTCCAGATCTTTCTACATACTAGATGAGAGTGTGTGTGGTTTCTTACCCATCTTATGAGGTTCGGAGGGTAAATTTGAGGAGTACTGTATTTAAACAGTTGCTAATTTCCTTTCACAAGCCACTTTTACTGGTTTCTGCAGCTACCTTGGCCCACTGGGTTCGATGGATTATGCATCTTGCAGGTATTGATATCACCTTATTCGGAGCACATTCTTCTAGAGATGCTGTGGCATCAATGGCTTTGCAAGTTGGTGGTAAGTTGGAGGATATACTTAGGCCTGCAAATTGGTCTAGGGGGTCCATGTTTAAAGGTTTTTAGTGTAAACCAATTGATTGTTTCTAATCAAGTTGTAGATAATTTGTGGATGAGCTTTAAACTTGCATAATATGAAGCCTCCGTGCTGCCATAAAATTCGTGGATTTTCCTAACTATTGTGATGGAAAGTCAGAATTTTATTAAAGACACGGAGGCGAATATTATCCCTCCATTTGTTTCCCTACCCTATCACGTTTCTCTTTGTTTTACAGGTTAACTATCAACCAATGGTTAATTAATTAAGCTTACATATTCTGCACAGCTATCGTCCCATGGGTTGAGGATACGGGACTGAAGACTCTGATATGTTGAACTCAAGGTTTCAGTTATTGGATGGAGAAATTTCCAGCACAAGGATTATAGTTCTGATTGTTGTGATGGATGAATTCGAGAGTTTTCTTCGGTCGCAGGAAAGAGGGAAAGTCAAGGCTGTATCTAAGTTTTACAGGATTAAGGACTGGTGATTGGTTGGGAGGGAGGAGTGTCATACTAGCAAGTTTTTCTTCTGTTAAACTGTTATTTTAATAAAGTTTCCTTTGCTGCTGAGGGGGCAGTGAGGAAGGATAATGCATAATATTCGCCTCTGTGTCTTTAATAAAATTCTGACTTTCCATCACAATAGTTAGGAAAATCCACAAATTATATAGATACACCTAACTGCTGTATTATGGACTCCTACCAGGTAAGTACTTCTGTTACACACAGTAATTATATAGATACACCTGACTGCTGTATTATGGACTCCTACCAGGTAATGATTCTGTTACACACAGTAATTATATAGATACACCTGACTGCTGTATGATGGACTCCTACCTAGGAAAGTGCTTCTGTTACACACAGTAATTATATAGATACACCTGACCGCTGTATGATGGACTCGTACCTAGGTAAGTGATTCTGTTACACACAGTAATTATATAGATACACCTGACTGCAGTATGAGGGACAGTGTAACATTCTATTACCTTACACCAGAGCATTCAGTGCTGCAGGGATAGTGTAACATTGTATTACATCACACAGAGTATTCAGTGCTGCAGGGAGAGTGTAACATTGTATTACATCACACACAGTATTCAGTGCTGCAGGGAGAGTGTAACATTGTATTACATCACACAGATCATTCAGTGCTGCAGGGAGAGTGTAACATTGTATTACATCACACACAGTATTCAGTGCTGCAGGGAGAGTGTAACATTGTATTACATTACACAGAGCACTCAGTGCTGCAGGTAGAGAGTAACATTGTATTACATCACACAAAGTTTATATTTTTTCCCAAACACTCATTATTGTGAGTATATATAATTATCCTACGATCTGTTGTTATTATATTGATCAGGCACTACTGGGCGCCCCTATTGTCTTCTGTTTCTTATATATCACTTCCTTCGTGGACAACTTGGGAGCTGCCTGCTACAGGAACCAAAAGAAACTGCTGTTGGGACAGTGTAAATCCCTCCTGCTCATATATCCAGCTAGCACATAAGTGTTTTAGCTGGATACAGCTCTTGTGAGTAAGATTCTATGTGGCTAAGAAATTGATTCTTTCCATTTATTATACAGTTCTGCACTTGGAGTGCCGCCGCCTTTTTGTTCTTGTCTCTACAGAGGGCTCACCGAACACATGCAGCCACGCGTGGAGCCCTGAATTGGGTTGTTAAAGGAGCAGTAAACTTTTTTTTATGAAAAAATATATATTGTAGGGATTTTCCTGTTGAGTAATATTTATATTTCCAGAGTTATTACAGTTTAAACCCATGTTTTTTACATTGGCAGTGTCCTCTAGTGGCCAAAGTCTAATTAGATTTCCTGTTAGATTCTAATGGAGAGGAAAGTCAGAAAAGTCAGAGACATACAGTTCTCCATAGAATGTGATAGAAACTGCTGAGTCACTTCCTGTCAGTTAGAACTATCAGGAAGTAAACACAGTAAATCCACTTCCTGTCAGTTAGAACTATCAGGAAGTAAACACAGTAAATTCATTTCCTGATTATTTAAACTGCTATAAATTTTGAATAAAACATCTGACAGTGATGTGAGTGACCTTGTTTTATTCAGCAGGAAATGCTCTATAAAATATATGTTTTCATAAAAAAAGTTTACTTCTCCTTTAAGGTCCAAAGCTACTCCTCCTCACCAATCCTGGAGGAGACCAGGACGGACAGCACAGGAGCACAGATGTCTCTAAGGCAAGATGTCTGCGCTGATGCCTCCCTGTTCGTCTTGGATCAAATAGGATTTCTTTATAACGCTGGACCTATTCTGGATAATACTAGTAAGCTTATGGCTATGGGTGCACTGAAATTTCGGTAGCTGAAATGTCTTGGGCGAACATGGCATTTTCGGCAAAAAGCCAAAATAAAAATAATGGCTGAAAATCCATGGAGGCAAGAAATAGTAAGTACCTTCACCGAAGCGGTGGGCAAGCCGGCAAAAAAAGTGCTGTCAGTTCAGGTATATCGAGCAACAGTTGATCCGGATGACATCTTGATCTGTCATTCTCCCCATCAGAGGTCATGTTCCGGTTCCTGTCTCGCTTCCGGTTCCAATATAATACAACTAATTGAAGAGCCCGTGTACACGGGCCACATTGCCAGGCAGCAACAACTGCAGTGCAGTCATGCACAGTGTAACGGGGTTCGTCGTCCACGGATGGACTCAGGACCTCCTTCCGGGGATCTACCTCCTATAGCCGGTTACTCTCTAGACAGATACCTCGGTCTGCACGGCAGCTTCTCCTCCTAGGATGGGGGTCACAGGAAGACCCTTGATACCATCCTCCAGTAAAGTGGCAGGACATGATTCTGGATCAAGCAATAACACTTTATTTCACGCAATTCCAGCTCTTTTATGTACAGTTAAACAGGTTAAGCTAACTTCATCAACCCTGGCATACAAAAGGCTGTATTCATGTAACAATGGCACACACATAACTTCATTAACCACACAAAGGATGGGAGGCGTGGGAACTCTGGCTGCAATGGGTGTTAGGGGCATACAATGGGCCGGGGTAGCCTACCTAGACAATGGGGTTAAGACTTAGTGGCGCCAGGGACCTAACTCCACTTCTTGGTCTCAGCCAATGGACGACTGAGCTACTGAGTTCTCACAGCCAATCCCAGGGCCGCCGACATTTTCCCATGTTAAGTCAATGGAGTCCCTTTAACTCAGTCCCTAGGTCGGCGGCCAATCAGGAAACGGCCGACAGTTCCATTATAAGTCTATGGGAGTATTCTCCCCGAGCCATATGTTCGACAACCAATAGGAAGAGGGCCGACCGTTCGCCATGTTATCCCTATGGCAGCCCTTTAACTCCTGCTCCTCCAATCAGGCTACGGCCGACCATTCGCCATGTTATTCCTATGGCGTCCCTTTAACTCCGGCTCCTCCAATCAGGCTGTAGCCAGCAGCAGAAAACCCCCACAGTATTGTACAGGCCCAGCACTCCCGTGAACTCACAACTCCTTTAAGAGAGCTAGTTTTTCCCGTGGCCTTAGGAAGACCTGTCCAGTAACGGGTCCCAACCCGTTACACACAGTACAGACTGCCCGTGCCACGGCTGATAACAGAGAGGGGAGCTCCAAATTCAGACTATGGTCTAAATTCGGAGCACCCCGCTCCATTATCAGCCATGGCACAGGCAGTCTGTACTGCAAATGACTGCGGCTTGCCCAGCCGTCTGTACTGTGCATGACAGCGTCTGACAAACATACATTAGCAAATTATTATACAGGATTATCCCAAAAACTATTTTAAAAAAAGGTGGGTGGAAAAAAAATGTAATTTTTGGCCAAGCGCATCCTGAAGTTTCCTTTTCGGTTCAGAATATTCATTTAGGTGCACCCCTACTTATGGCTATATAACATACAGAATGTGAGGGGTTTCTGGGAACGAACAACAGCACAATGGCCTGTTCTACGGCTAGTCACCGCCCAGAATCATCACGTTTTAGCTCTCTAGTGCCATTACAGAGGAGAAATTTCCATGTGCATATTAGACTTATCCCGCCCAAAAGGGCAGTCCAGTTCCAAAATGATGGGCAAGTCCCCCCTGCACGGGAAATCCAGATGTGGACCCCTTGCTCTCAGTGCTTAGGGAATCCAGCTGCCTCCTGACGAGGCCCAACTAGGCCAAAACGTACGTCCGGGGTTAGCTGGTGTTCCCGTGCAGTGGGGACTTGCCCGTCATTTAGGAACTGGACTGCCCTTTTGGGCAGGATTAGTCTAATATGTACATGGAAATTTCTCCTCTCTAATGGCACTAGACAGTTAAAGCGTAATGCTTCTGAGCTGTGACTAGCCGTAGAACAGGCCATTGTGCTGTTGTTCATTCCCAGAAGCCTCTCACATTCTGTATGTTATTATGGCTATATGAATAATTATTTGGTGGGCACTTTATTTGGAGTGATAATTCCACTTTAAAATAAACTAGCAATGTGGGACGGCATTGCCCGTCATGTTATGACCGTTGGGCGCACGTGTGTGAAATGCAGACGCACTGATAAACACAGACATATGCAACACACAGGCAGACACATACCATACATCCCAAGTGTCCCTCTTTAGGAGGGACAGTCCCTCTTTGAGGGTCAAATCCCTCTGTCCCTCTTTCCCACCCTGTTGTCCCTCTTTTTAGGAGGTTAGACTGTGTGCAGGGCTGGCTCCACCTATAGGCGAGGTGGGCGCTGGCCTAGGGCGCACAGGTACTGGGGGAGCGGGCATGCAGCGGAGAAGAGCTGCGTCTGCACACACCGCGCCGGGAACCACAACACAGTCAGGTCTGTGTTGCTACTGCGCTCCCTCATTGGGTCGGATCTTTAGTAATGCAGAGCGTGCAAGGGAGTCATGATCTCCCGCCACACTCTGCATTACTGAAGAGAAGACTGCGCGGGAGCTACAGGTATGTGATGGGGGGCAAGTTGGAGCTGAGGGGGCATACTGGAGCTGCTGGGGCCAAGTTGGAGCAGATGGGGGGCAAAGTGGAGATGATGGGGGCAAGTTGGAGCTGATGGGGCAAGTTGAAGCTGAGGGGCATAGTGGAGCTGCTGGGGGCAAGTTGGAGCTGATGGGGGTAAGTTGGAGCGGATGGAGGTCAAAGTGGAGCTGATGGGGACAAGTTGGAGCAGATGGGGGACAAAGTGGAGCTGAAGGGGGGCAAAGTGGAGCTGGTGGGGGCAAGTTGGAGCGGATGGGGCGCAAAGTGTAGCTGATGGGGGCAAGTTGGAGCGGATAGGGGGCAAAGTGGAGCTGTTGGTGGCAAGTTGGAGCTGCTGGGGGCATAGTGGAGCTGCTGGGGGGCAAAGTGGAGGCGATGGGGGTAAGTTGGAGCTGATAGGGGCAAGTTGGAGCTGATAGGGGCATAGTGGAACTGAAGGGGGGGCAAAAGTGGAGCTGGTGGGGGCAAGTTAGAGCGGATGGGGAGCAAAGTGGAGCTGATGGGGGCAAGTTGGAGCGGATGGTGGGCAAAGTGGAGCTGATGGTGGCAAGTTGGAGCTGCTGGGGGCATAGTGGAGCGGATGGGGGGCATAGTGGAGCTGATGGGGGTAAGTTGGAGTTGATGGGGGGCAAAGTGCAGCTGATAGGGCCAAAGTGGAGCTGATAAGGGGCAAGTTGGAGCTGGTGGGGGGCATCTCTTACAGGCATCTCCAGACCAGGGGCAGACTGGCCCAGGGGGCAGAGAGAGGACAATCATGAAAAGAGGTGGGGTATAAGTAGGCGGGGTATAAAGGGGTGGGACACAAGGGGCGAAGCGAAATGGGTGGCAAAATTAGGTTTTGCCTAGGGTGGCAAAAATCCTTGCACCAGCCCTGACTGTGTGGTGTGTATTACTTTGCTCTCCAGCAATAAAGCTCATATAAATATTTTTTTAAACTTCAGTATATGTGTTTATACATTAGTCTGTGCAAATAAAATACTTTGGTCTTGCACTAAATCATTTATTCAGTTACATAAATATAGTCAGTAATAGGTCATGAAATAACCTAAAAATTCTTACTAATGCCCTGCCCACCAGCCACGCCCCAACAATATCACCTAAAAGTAAAGTGTCCCTCTTTGGCCATGTGAAATGTTGGGAGGTATGCACATACACACAGTGAGCGGCAGAAACATGCAAAAGACACGCACACACACAGACACACTGGAGATGGACACACATATGTAACAGAGATGTACACACACAACATATATGAGAAGAAACACATGCGTGCATGAGTTGTGTACCCCTCTGGCACTCAAATGGTTAAGGTATAGAGAGGCATGTGAGAGTTAAATAGCAGTGGGAAGTGTGTTCATACCTGGGAACATTGACTTGTGTAGTCCCTAGAGGGGACTGATGTGGTGCTGATGTGGAGAGACAAATGGGGCAATCTGGGTTAAAAGTGGGCAGGGCTTAATCGAGAGTAGGGGTGGGGCTTAACATAAATGTGGAAAAAGTGTTAGTAATAGGCTGGGGAAGGAGGAGAAGTGGGAGGGAAATGCAAGTTTACAGTGTGAGGGGTTTGAACACACTCCCTGAGGGGTAAAACTTGATACACAACCCTGTGGCAGTCAGTGGGTTAAGTGTGAACCTGATGGCTGTCTGTCCTGTGTTTTGCATGGCAAATGATGACAGTGAAGAAATAATTCAGCAGAGGGCCTACCTTAACCCTTTGAGTGCCATTTTGTTCCCCTGGTGCTGCACTATAGGTCCTGCTGAGGCCACTGGGAGTCAGGGTGAGTGACTGTGTGTGTGTGTCAGCCATATTTATTTCTGGCTTTGTGTGTGTATGTGGTGCTGTGTGAGTGGGGCATGTGTGTGAGTGGGGCACGTGTGTGTGTTTGTTTGGTGCTGTATGAGTGGGGCATGTGTGTTTGTCTGTGGTGTAGGAGCAAGTGGCAGCCATTTTATTTTTTTCTGACTTTGATAGTGGTGGGCGGGCTGCATAGTGGGGGCGGGCCAACTCCCTGCATGACTGAATCACCCAATAGGAGTAGTAACTCATGCTTTATGCCTCCCCTGGGTGTGTTTTGGCAGGCACAAAGTCTTCTTTTATATATATAGATTGAGCTTTTAACCCCCCCAAATGCTAGCAAGGACTCCCTGGCATTCAAAGGGTTAAATTTAGGAATTATTATTTATTTTAGGGCAGTTGATTTACCCAAGAATAACAACAGTTTGCTTTTTAAATATGGCTTTAGGTTTGTAACATGAATACCTTCAAAGGAGAATCGATACAGGGCATTTGCTATGTCATTCACCATCTCCCCGGATGGAGATTCCTCTCGCATCTCATCCAGCCTGACAAGAAAGTCCGTCACCACCTCGTTAACCACCCCGGTGTACAGCACGGCCTCCGCTGGCTTCAGCATCCGCTTGTTCAGCACGGAGCGCAGTGTGTGCCATCGGTGCCCTTCTCTAAGGAGAGACACAAATCAAGTTCTATGCGCTGCAAGTTTAACCCTTTGAGTGCCTGGGAGGTATCCAATGCAATGCGTTGGATACCTCGCTGGCACTCAAAGGGTTAAAGGGCCAGTAAGCCCTAATTATAAAAATATATATATTGAAGGGATTGTTCTACGGAGTGAAAAAAGATACCCATGATGTTGCAAGACACTTCTTTCAAAAGTTATTACAGAGTTAACCAGGCATGTTCCTTATAACTTCAGTTTAAAGGGATAGTAATGTTTCATAATAAAAACAGCTCTAATTAATCATCATAACATTTGGGCCTTGAAGAGTGGTATTTCAATACTGTCAGAGATGTAGTTGAAGAGTAATTGAATGATGAAGTATCCCCCTTCCGCCCCTTTTACTGATGTAACACTGCTCACCTCAGAGCAGCAAGATTGTCCCTCTCTGCAACCCATCCGGACAATCTTCAGTGAGCATAAGGAAAAATCTGTCAATGAGGGCAGGGGTTTTCATTGTTCTCACAGTAAGAAGATTGTCCCTTGCTGTTATCTATCTGGTCAAGCAACCAGATTCCACATCTGAGGTGAGCAGTGTTACACTAGGTAAAAGGGACGGGAGGGGGATACTTTATCATTCAATTACTCTTGAACTACAACTCTGACAGTATTGAAATAACACTCTCCATGGCCCAAATACTATGACGATTAATTGGAGCTGCTGTTTTTGTGAAAATTACTATCCCTTTAAGAGGGTTTGGTGCCTTGTGGTGCTGTTGCTACAGAGTTGTATGGAAAACTAGTGTCTGTGACACAGCTTTTCACAGGCAGTAATAGCGTCACCTGGCTACAAAATAATTAATGAATTTAGATTATAAATTGCCATAAAATTGCCCCATTTTTCATCAGTGAATATGGCCCTTACTGTGGTACGCTATTGCGATATAACAGCATTAGGGTCCAAGTGCACGCTTTCCCTTCACTAAACCCTGCATAATGCTAACACATACACAATAGGACAGGGGCGTCCATGTTTTTTCAATCGTAGTTCATATGATAAGAAAGCCATAAGTGTTAGAGCGGCATTATTTTTTTTATTGATAACAATGGTGAATTATAGCCTGTCAGCTACTCATAAATATGGATTCATTTATTTAATAGCTAGTTGAAAAGCCCGTGTACACGGGTCACAGTGCCACCCAGCAACCTCGGCTGGTGGCCGGATCTTCTCATCAGTGGCGGCGTTGCAGTATTGCGCAGTAGAAACTGGCCTCACCGTGGCTGATATGGGGCTAGGTGCTCCGAATTCAGACCGTAGTCCTCCCTGTCTGAATTCGGAGCGCCCCTCTCCGTATCAGCTGCGGCGTGGGCAGTCTGTACTGCGCATGACTGTATGTCTCTGACATTTCTGACTTTCCTCTCCATTAGAATCTAACAGAAAATCTAATTAGAATTTGACCACTAGAGGGCACTGCTAATGTAAAAAAAGCATGGGTTTAAACCGTAATGACTCTGGAAATATAAATCTCTCGGCAATGGGAGTACCCTTATTTTACTCAGTAGGAAAATCCCTACAATATGTATTTTTTCATAAAAAAAGTTTACTGCTCCTTTAAGGTTTGCATGACAATCTACCTCTACCCGCGAACACCTCCACCATTTGCTAATTGACAGTCACTCACCCACAGCCCATCCTGCCGTCACTGCCTCAGTCTCACAGGTACTGTGGCCGAAGCATACACAGCTCTCCCACAGCAACTATGCCCTCTACTCCTTCCCTCCGATTCCAATTAAACCTGTCACTCCTCTCTTCTCATACTGCATCACAAGGCCTCCAAATCTACATTCTCACTAAGGGTATCCGTTCAAAATGGTGCATACAAAACACTGTGTGGCGACATGGCACATTAAAGGGATAGTAATACCTAAAATGTAAAAAAAAATATGTTGTAGGGTTTATCCCCCTGAGTAAAACAAGAGTACTCCCACTGCTGAAAGGTGTTTCATTCAAAAGTTATCAATTTTCAAAGTTGAATTTTTTAGGTGCAATATCACAGTGGCCTGAAATTGTACAGTGGCGCTGTTGCTACACGATCCTATGGACAGCTCTGGTCTCAGGACCATAAATCTCCATAGGATGGTGTAGCAACAGCGCCACTGTAAAATTTCAGGCCACTGTGATATTGCACCTAAAAAATTCAACTTTGAAAATTAATAACTTTTGAATGAAACACCTTTCAGCAGTGGGAGTACTCTTGTTTTACTCAGGGGGATAAACCCTACAACATATTTTTTTTTACATTTTAGGTATTACTATCCCTTTAACCATGTCGCTGTGATGCATGCAGAGAAGACTGCTGAGGAACAGTCTCCAGAACGTTTCATGACACATGGCTCAGATGCCTACTACAGCAGCTGGGGTGGCTGTACAATTAGCAGTGGCTCATGTCACATCTTAACCCTTTGAGTGCCACGTGGGTACGCAACACATTGCAAACTAATGTGTTGCTTACCCCTCTAGGGCTCAAAAGCTTCACTAAAACATGGGCGCACACAACTTTCATAGTTATGGGCAAAAGGTGTCTGAAAGTTAATTCCAGTCTAGTACAGGCTCATGCGCGCCAGGTGACGTGTCACATAAGGGCAGGACAAGGAGGACACAGGCAGGATAACAGAGAACGATGGGAGTGACTAAGTAACCGCACGGTAACCAGACTGACACGCACAGTAGCACTCACAATGCTCTACACGTCACAAGGTTAAACTTTAATCTTCTTTTGTGCCTTATCGATCAGTTTTCTGATTTTTAAAATTACACAGAGCTTTATAACTACATTAATGCTACACACACAGATAAGGTCATGGTGGGGTGAATGTTCAGCTTAAATATTCACACATTGTATACATTAATATACATTATATATATACAGGCCTTTGTGTACAGTAATATACATTATATATACAGTCCTGTGTGTACATTGATATATATTATACAGTGCTGTGTGTCCAGTATGTATATACAGTCCTCTGTCAGTGAGGCTCACATTAAACCTTTTAGTACCACAGGGGTATGTAATGCATTGTAATACTTTGCATCACCCTCTGCCACTCACAGGCTTAAGCATTGCTTAATGCGCCCTAGGCCGGCGCCTACCTCGCCTATAGGTGGAGCCGGCCCTGCACACAGTCTGACCTACTAAAAAGAGGGACAGAGGGATCCGGCCCTCAAAGAGGGACTGTCCCTCCTAAAGAGGGACACTTGGGATGTATGGTATGTGTCTGTCTGTGTGTTGCATATGTCTGTGTTTATCAGTGTGTCTGCATTTCACACACGTGCGCCCAACGGTCATAACATGACGGGCAACCCCGTCCCACATTGCTAGTATATCCTAAAGAGGGACACTTGTGAGGTATAGACACTAATATCTCCTATAGGGGATGTGACGGTACCAGCGGACACCCAGCCTTGGTGTCCCCGTCAATGGTCACTTCTTCCACTATGAGCCAGATGGACATCCAACAGCTATCACTGTGCCCGTGCCTTTTGCACCAGGTGGAAACATTCTGACTGCTAGATTGCATTGCTGGTTATTGATTGGCTAACGCCTTTTGTTGCTGCCCAGTGATGGCCTTTATATACACTGTCATTTCCCCAGGATGATGCCCTTTCGTGGTGTATTTGTTCCTGCATTCTGATCCCTTATTATTGACGGAGTATGATCCGGCCTGCCTGACGACGTTCCTGATTCTGCTCTGCTTGCTGACTGTATCCGGTTGAGAACCTGCTCCGTTGCTGACCTGACCTGGCTGAGAACCCGCTTCCGTTACCAACTGCATCTAGCTGAGGACCCGTTCCCATTACCGACTGTATCCAGCTGAGTACTCGCTCCGTTGCTGACCTGGCCTGGCTGAGAACCCGCTTCCGTTACCGACTGCATCTGGCTGAGAACCCGCTTCCGTTACCGACTGCATCTGGCTGAGGACCCGTTCCCGTCTGTATCCAGCTGAGTACTCGCTCCGTTGCTGACCTGGCCTGGCTGAGAACCCGCTTCCGTTACCAACTGCATCTAGCTGAGGACCCGTTCCCGTTACCGACTGTATCCAGCTGAGTACTCGCTCCGTTGCTGACCTGGCCTGGCTGAGAACCCGCTTCCGTTACCGACTGCATCTGGCTGAGAACCCGCTTCCGTTACCAACTGCATCTGGCCGAGAACCCGCTCCGTTGCTGACCTGGCTGTGAACCTGCTTCCGTTACCGAGTGTATCTGGCTGCACTGCTTCCGTTTCCCGGTGCTGGTCAGTGCACCTGTCCTGATCTGACCCTTTGGGCTGCCAGTTGCCCTGTGCGCTTCCTTGTGTTTGGTACCGTGCATTTACAGCTTACCACTGTGGCCTCGCTGTTGTCTCCGTTACGTTCAGTGGTGCTGTATGTTAACTCGTTGTGCCGCGAGGCACTGTATCTTGTCGACCGTTAGCTAGGCTTAGTGCCTAGTCTCTCTCCATCCCGCTTTTGCGGAGTGTACAAGCGAAGTACTGGTGCAGTGTTCTATCACTGACTGTGTTACTCTGATCTCTCTGTGTCCACCTCTCATACCTCGCTGGGCTCACTCCCTCTGGGAGTTGCAGGATTCTGGGTGTTACCATTTGACCCTTGGTGTACCTGGACGTTCCAGGTAGAGTTTGCTATTCTCAAACTGCAGGAGCCTCCGGCTCAAGAGCCAGCATTACGTTGCTCCATCCTCTAGAGGGGACATTGGTTGTTTCTACCACTATACGTGCTGTGCTGCGATCCACCCCTAGCGCTCTAGGGATATTCTGGGAGAGTTATCTCGGTCTGTTGCCATCCGGTGCCAGGTCAGTGGTGCCTTGATCCTTGGGTTTTACACCACCCAGGCGTCTGGTTTGTGCCAGTAGTGTTGCCTTACTCCTTGGGTTCTGTGCCTCCCAGGCGTCTGGGTGTGCCTACACAGTTGCCTCGCTCCTCTGGGTCGAGCCAGTCACCCTTATCTGGACCACCTTGATCTAGGTCCTGTGGTCAGTCTGCTGCGTACCGATTCTGCCAGCTGTCCTGATCCTTGCCAGGTCCTCTTCTGCCTAGTGACTTATTTTCTTTACATGTAAATTCCTGTATTGGCATATACTGTTATATTCACGTGCCTGTATATCTACTCCGTTGTATGGGCCATAGACCTATCTTTGTCTTTGAACTTTTCTCTAATAAAGTTATTTTAACCTTACCAAACTGTTCTGAGTGTTCATCAAAAAACGTGACAACAGCATACCGCAATATACCCCAAAACTAGCAAAACTAGTATCAGGGTAACCAGCACACACTCTGCATACAGCAAGCTTTACCTCACCAGGAATCACCAGTGTAGGTAAGACAAGAACTGCTTTATTGGAACAAACCACACATATTTATACTCAAACCTTACATTGAAATACCTGGACCAAGCAGATACAATAGGGACATAATCCAATCACAATACAGTAGACAAAAGGCCAACAGCAGATGGTCTAACAAATACAATGACTGAGACATGATTACATTTCAAACACAAAAGGGTTGCTGAACTCAGACAGAGGACACAAAGACTTGAGGGTCTTGAATGAATTAAAACACGGCAGAGGGTTTCAGTACAGTTCACCATACACTGGCTTGAGTGGCTACAATACACATTGAAATTAACTTTAGGTAAACTCAAATAATTAACCCTTACTGTCCATTGCCTTGGAAGCAAGCCAGCAGTCCATGGTTGTCAGTCTCTTTGGGCCCAGATATGTCCACAGATTCTGGGGTTCGTGGGATAACAGTTCCTTGTTTAACAGTCGCAGGGAGAGGCCATACCCTGTTCCAGGGCTAGGTCCATAGTCTGTGGGCAGGAGGCTGGCCCTCAGGCCCCTCCAGGAGCCAGGGGCCCAGTGGTTCCTGTGACAGGGGACACTTGGGAGGTATGGACCCTTAATATCTCCAAAAGAGGGACACTTGGTAAGTATGAACACTAATATATCCAATAGAGAGACACTTGGGAGGTATGGGTTTAACATTTTGAGTGCCAGAAGGGTATCCAATGCATTGTAGAGCAACGGGTTGGATACCCTTCATGTAATCAAAGAGTTAACCAGATATTGGACTTCCAGCTGTTGTGGACTACAACTCACATCATGGCCAAACAGATATTAGTTGTATTCCCCCAAAAAAGCCAGAGATCAAACAACTGATGACCCTTGGTTTCCCCATTTTGGGGTGATTACATGTCATAGACACTGCAATATAGTGGACTCACTCTGTAAATGGGCCCAAGGTCAGATCCCGTAGGCGCCGGTGCTCTTTCCAGACCCACATA
This sequence comes from Rhinophrynus dorsalis, assembly GCA_037306005.1. Lineage (NCBI taxonomy): Eukaryota > Metazoa > Chordata > Amphibia > Anura > Rhinophrynidae > Rhinophrynus > Rhinophrynus dorsalis. Next base: position 238,292,776 of record CM074725.1, on the reverse strand, counting down.
TCACTCCTCATGGGGTACTTCCCCTCCTGCCGCAGAACAATCTCCAGCAAGTCAGCATCAGTTATGTTCACCGTTGTGTAGCGCCCCAAAGAGTTCTTCCACATTGGTCCATATTTCTTCTTGTAGATAAACTTAAAGACACAGAGAGTTAAAATGGAGCTGTTGATACTCAACCATTGGAATGTAATACAAACTGTGCTACACCCCCTGCCACTAAAAGGATTTAACCTATCAATTACATTATTACCATGCACAGCTTCATATGTATTCCCCAGTGTGTGTACAGTATGTATTCCTAGTGTGTGTACAGTATGTATTACTAGTGTGTGTACAGTATGTATTACTAGTGTGTGTGTACAGTATGTATTTCCTAGTGTGAGTATAGTATGTATTACTAGTGTGTGTACAGTATGTATTCCCTAGTGTGTGTACAGTATGTATTCCTAGTGTGTGTACAGTATGTATTCCCTAGTGTGTGTACAGTATGTATTCCTAGTGTGTGTACAGTATGTATACACTAGTGTGTATACAATATGTATTCCTAGTGTGTGTGTGTACAGTATGTATTTCCTAGTGTGAGTATAGTATGTATTACTAGTGTGTGTACAGTATGTATTCCCTAGTGTGTGTACAGTATGTATTCCTAGTGTGTGTACAGTATGTATACCCTAGCGTGTGTACAGTATGTATTACTAGTGTGTGTACAGTATGTATACCCAAGTGCGTGTACAGTATGTATACCCTAGTGTGTGTACAGTATGTATTCCAAGTGTATGTACAGTATGTATTCCTAGTGTGTGTACAGTATGTATTTCCTAGTGTGTGTACAGTATGAATTCCTAGTGTGTGTACAGTATGTATTTCCTAGTGTGTGTACAGTATGTATTCCTAGTGTGTGTACAGTATGTATTTCCTAGTGTGAGTATAGTTTGTATTCCCTAGTGTGTGTACAGTGTGTATTACTAGTGCGTGTACAGTATGAATTCCCTAGTGTGTGTACAGTATGTAGTCCTAGTGTGTGTACAGTATGTATTACTAGTGTGTGTACAGTATGTATTCCCTAGTGTGTGTACAGTATGTAGTCCTAGTGTGTGTACAGTATGTATTCCTAGTGTGTGTACAGTATGTATACACTAGTGTGTGTACAGTATGTATTCCTAGTGTGTGTACAGTATGTATTCCTAGTGTGTGTGTACAGTATGTATTTCCTAGTGTGAGTATAGTATGTATTACTAGTGTGTGTACAGTATGTATTCCCTAGTGTGTGTACAGTATGTATTCCTAGTGTGTGTACAGTATGTATACACTAGTGTGTATACAGTATGTATTCCTAGTGTGTGTGTGTACAGTATGTATTTCCTAGTGTGAGTATAGTATGTATTACTAGTGTGTGTACAGTATGTATACACTAGTGTGTGTACAGTATGTATTCCTAGTGTGTGTACAGTATGTATTACTAGTGTGTGTGTGTACAGTATGTATTTCCTAGTGTGAGTATAGTATGTATTACTAGTGTGTGTACAGTATGTATTCCCTAGTGTGTGTACAGTATGTATTCCTAGTGTGTGTACAGTATGTATACCCTAGCGTGTGTACAGTATGTATTACTAGTGTGCGTACAGTATGTATACCCAAGTGCGTGTACAGTATGTATATCCTAGTGTGTGTACAGTATGTATTCCTAGTGTATGTACAGTATGTATTCCTAGTGTGTGTACAGTATGTATTTCCTAGTGTGAGTATAGTTTGTATTCCTAGTGTGTGTACAGTATGTATTTCCTAGTGTGAGTATAGTTTGTATTCCCTAGTGTGTGTGCAGTGTGTATTACTAGTGTGTGTACAGTATGTATTCCTAGTGTGTGTACAGTATGTATTACTAGTGTGTGTACAGTATGTATTCCCTAGTGTGTGTACAGTATGTATTCCTAGTGTGTGTACAGTATGTATTCCTAGTGCGTGTACAGTATTATTAGTGTGTGTGTACAGTATGTATTCCTAGTGTTTGTACAGTATGTATTCCTAGTGTGTGTGCAGTATGTATTCCCTAGTGTGTGTACAGTATGTATTACTAGTGAGTGTACAGTATGTATACCCTAATGTGTGCATAGTATGTATTACTAGTGTGTGTACAGTATGTATTCCCTAGTGTGTGTACAGTATTTGTTATTAGTGTGTGTGTACAGTATGTAACCCTAGTGTGTGTGCAGTATGTATTACTAGTGTGTGTACAGTATTTATTAGTGGTGTATGTACAGTATGTATTCCCAGTGTGTGTACACTATGTATTCCCTATTGTGTGTACAGTATGTATTACCTACTGTGTGTACAGTATGTAGTCCTAGTGTGTGTACAGTATGTAGTCCCAGTATGTGTACAGTATGTATTCCTATTGTGTGTACAGTATGTATTTCCTAGTGTGTGTACAGTATGTATTCCTAGTGTGTGTACAGTATGTATTCCTAGTGTGTGTACAGTATGTATTCCTAGTGTGTGTGTATAGCATGTATTACTAGTGTGTGTGTACAGCAGGGCTCAAAATTTCCACTCGCCACTAGCCAATGGCGAGTGAAAATTCAGCCCTGGCGAGTAGAAATTCAGCCCTGTTTGGTATGTTATGTCTTGCAGTGGAGATTAACTTTTCAGGTCTGGCTAGTAGCAAAGGACTTAAAATTATAAGCCCTGGTGTATAGTATGTATTCCCTAATGTGTGTACAGTATGTATTCCCTAGTGTGTGTACAGTATTTATTATTAGTGTGTGTACAGTATTTATTATTAGTGTGTGTGTACAGTATGTATCCCTAGTGTGTGTACAGTATTTATTAGTGGTGTATGTACAGTGTGTATTCCCAGTGTGTGTACAGTATGTATTCCCTATTGTGTGTACAGTATGTATTACCTACTGTGTGTACAGTATGTAGTCCTAGTGTGTGTACAGTATGTATCCCTAGTATGTGTACAGTATGTATTCCTATTGTGTGTATAATATATATCACTAGTGTGTGTACAGTATGTATTCCCTAGTGTGTGTGTACAGTATGTATTCCTAGTGTGTGTATAGTATATATCACTAGTGTGTGTACAGTATGTATTTCCTAGTGTGTGTACAGTATGTATTCCTAGTGTGTGTACAGTATGTATTACTAGTGTGTGTACAGTATGTATTCCCTAATGTGTGTACAGTAAGTATCCCTACTGAGTGTACAGTATGTATCCCTAGTGTGTGTACAGTATGTATTAGTAGTGTGTGTACAGTATGTATTCCCTAGTGTGTGTACAGTATGTATTCCTAGTGTGTGTACAGTATGTATTACTAGTGTGTGTACAGTATGTATCCCTAGTGTGTGTATAGTATGTATTACTAGTGTGTGTACAGTATGTATTCCCTAGTGTGTGTACAGTATGTATTCCTAGTGTGTGTACAGTATGTATTCCCTAGTGTGTGTACAGTATGTATTCCTAGTGTGTACAGTATGTATTACTAGTGTGTGTGTATAGTATGTATTCCCTAGTGTGTGTATAGTATGTATTTCCTAGTGTGTACAGTATGTATTCCTAGTGTGTGTACAGTATGTATTACCTACTGTGTGTACAGTATGTAGTCCTAGTGTGTGTACAGTATGTATTCCCTAGTGTGTGTACAGTATGTATTCCCTAGTGTGTGTACAGTATGTATTCCTAGTGTGTACAGTATGTATTACTAGTGTGTGTGTATAGTATGTATTCCCTAGTGTGTGTATAGTATGTATTACTAGTGTGTGTACAGTATGTATTCCCTATTGTGTGTACAGTATGTATTACCTACTGTGTGTACAGTATGTAGTCCTAGTGTGTGTACAGTATGTATTCCCTAGTGTGTGTATAGTATGTATTCCCTAGTGTGTATAGCATGTATTACTAGTGTGTGTGTGTAGCAGGGCTCAAAATTTCCACTTGCCACTAGCCAATGGCGAGTGAAAATTTAGCCCTGGCGAGTAGAAATTCAGCCCTGGTGGGTATGTTATGTCTTGCAGTGGAGAGTAACTTTTCAGGTCTGGCTAGAAGCAAAGAACTTAAAATTATAAGCCCTGGTGTATAGTATGTATTCCCTAATGTGTGTACAGTATGTATTCCCTAGTGTGTGTACAGTATGTATTCCTAGTGTGTGTACAGTATGTATTCCCTAATGTGTGTGCAGTATGTATTATTAGTGTGTGTACAGTATGTATTCCCTAGTTTGTGTACAGCATGTATTTCCTAGTGTGTGTACAGTATGTATTCCTAGTGTGTGTATAGTATATATCACTAGTGTGTGTACAGTATGTATTACTAGTGTGTGTACAGTATGTAGTCCTAGTGTGTGTACAGTATGTATTTCCTAGTATGTGTACAGTATGTATTCCTAGTGTGTGTATAGTATATATCACTAGTGTGTGTACAGTATGTATTACTAGTGTGTGTACAGTATGTATTCCCTAGTATGTGTACAGTATGTATTCCTAGTGTGTGTGTATAGTATATATCACTAGTGTGTGTACAGTATGTATTCCGTAGTGTGTGTACAGTATGTATTCCCTAGTATGTGTACAGTATGTATTCCTAGTGTGTGCATAGTATGTATTCCTAGTGTGTGTACAGTATGTATTCCTAGTGTGTGTACAGTATGTATTCCTAGTGTGTGTACAGTGTGTATTCCTAGTGTGTGTACATTATATATCACTAGTGTGTGTACAGTATGTATTCCTAGTGTGTGTATAGTATATATCACTAGTGTGTGTACAGTATGTATTCCCTAGTGCGTGTACAGTATGTATTCCTAGTGTGTGTAAAGTATGTATTCCCTAGTGTGTGTACAGTGTGTATTCCTAGTGTGTGTACAGTATGTATTCCTAGTGTGTGCATAGTATGTATTCCTAGTGTGTGCACAGTATGTATTCCTAGTGTGTGTACAGTGTGTATTCCTAGTGTGTGTACAGTATATATTACTAGTGTGTGTACAGTATGTATTCCCTAGTGTGTGTAAAGTATGTATTCCCTAGTGTGTGTACAGTGTGTATTCCTAGTGTGTGTACAGTATGTATTCCGTAGTGTGTGTACAGTATGTATTACTAGTGTGTGTACAGTATGTATTCCCTAATGTGTGTATAGTATGTACTACTAGTGTGTGTACAGTATGTATTCCCTAGTGTGTGTACAGTGTGTATTCCTAGTGTGTGTACAGTATGTATTCCTAGTGTGTGCATAGTATGTATTCCCTAGTGTGTGTACAGTATATATCACTAGTGTGTGTACAGTATGTATTACAAGTGTGTGTACAGTATGTATTCCCTAGTGTGTGTACAGTATGTATTCCCAGTGTGTGTATAGTATGTATTCCCTAGTGTGTGTATAGTGTGTATTCCTAGTGTGTGTACAGTGTGTATTCCTAGTGTGTGTACAGTATATATTACTAGTGTGTGTACAGTATGTATTCCCTAGTGTGTGTAAAGTATGTATTCCCTAGTGTGTGTACAGTGTGTATTCCTAGTGTGTGTACAGTATGTATTCCGTAGTGTGTGTACAGTATGTATTACTAGTGTGTGTACAGTATGTATTCCCTAATGTGTGTATAGTATGTATTACTAGTGTGTGTACAGTATGTATTCCCTAGTGTGTGTACAGTGTGTATTCCTAGTGTGTGTACAGTATGTATTCCTAGTGTGTGCATAGTATGTATTCCCTAGTGTGTGTACAGTATATATCACTAGTGTGTGTACAGTATGTATTACAAGTGTGTGTACAGTATGTATTCCCTAGTGTGTGTACAGTATGTATTCCTAGTGTGTGTATAGTATGTATTCCCTAGTGTGTGTATAGTGTGTATTCCTAGTGTGTGTACAGTGTGTATTCCTAGTGTGTGTACAGTATGTATTTCCTAGTGTGTGTACAGTGTGTATTCCCAGTTTGTGTACAGTATGTATTCCTAGTGTGTGTACAGTATGTATTCCCTAGTGTGTGTGTACAGTATGTATTCCTAGTGTGTGTATAGTATGTATTATTAGTGTGTGTACAATATGTATTCCCTAGTGTGTGTGCAGTATGTATTCCATGGGGGGGGTAGTGTATATACCACAAGGGGTGTGCAGTGTGTCTACTACAGGGGGTGTACAGTGTGTATACCACAAGGGGTGTGCAGTGTGTCTACTACAGGGGGTGTACAGTGTGTATACCACAGGGGGTGTGCAGTGTGTATACCACAGGGGGTGTGCAGTGTGTATACCACAGGGGGTGTGCAGTGTGTATACCACAGGGGGTGTGCAATGTGTATACCACAGGGGGTGTGCAGTGTGTATACCACAGGGGGTGCGCAGTGTGTATACCATAGGGGGTGTGCAGTGTGTATACCACAGGGTGTGCGCAGTGTGTATACCACAGGGGGTATGCAGTGTGTATACCACAGGGGGTGTACAGTGTGTATACCACAGGGGGTGTGAAGTGTGTATACCACAGGGTGTGTGCAGTGTGTATACTACAGGGTGTGTGCAGTGTGTATACCACAGGGGGTGCGCAGTGTGTATACCACAGGGGGTGCGCAGTGTGTATACCACAGGGGGTGCGCAGTGTGTATACCACAGGGGGTGCGCAGTGTGTATAACACAGGGGGGTGTGCAGTGTGTATAACACAGGGGGTGCGCAGTGTGTATAACACAGGAGGTGTGCAGTGTATATACCACAGAGGGTGTACAGTGTGTATACCACAGGGTGTGCGCAGTGTGTATACCACAGGGTGTGCGCAGTGTGTATACCACAGGGGGTGTACAGTGTGTATACCACAGGGGGTGTGAAGTGTGTATACCACAGGGTGTGTGCAGTGTGTATACCACAGGGGGTGCGCAGTGTGTATAACACAGGGGGTGCGCAGTGTGTATAACACAGGGGGTGCGCAGTGTGTATACCATAGGGGGTGCGCAGTGTGTATACCACAGGGGGTGCGCAGTGTGTATACCACAGGGGGTGCGCAGTGTGTATACCACAGGGGGTGTGCAGTGTGTATAACACAGGGGGTGCGCAGTGTATATACCACAGAGGGTGCACAGTGTGTATACCATAGGGGGTGCGCAGTGTGTATACCACAGGGGGTGCGCAGTGTGTATACTACAGGGGGTGCGCAGTGTGTATACCACAGGGGGTGCGCAGTGTGTATACCACAGGGGGTGCGCAGTGTGTATACTACAGGGGGTGCGCAGTGTGTATAACACAGGGGGTGCGCAGTGTGTATACTACAGGGGGTGTGCAGTGTATATACGCTATGTGTGATACAGTTGTACATATGTAGAAAAGAGAACTGTTGCAGTTCTGGAGAAATAAAATTTCTCAATATCTCCATTGCTGCAAATGTGTCTTTTAACCCCCTGAATGCCAGAGAAGTTGTATTTCTCCAAACTGGTACAGTTGTTGCAGTTTTTCCATTTCTGTACTGTGTATATTTCCTTCCCCTCTAGTAGAAGTTTCACTTTAGAAAGCCAGAAGTGTAGCACAGAGGCAGCGCAGTGCTGTGTGTCTGTCCGCTCTCCCTGTGGGTATAGGAAGGGTGGAAGTCTTACCTGTAACTCTTGGCTGTAAAGCATGTATCCTCTCAGGAATATCCAGTACAAGTTGGTCAATAGTGAGGGTCCAGGTAAGTCATCAAATGTCTTCATCCTCTTCTCTCCTTCCGCTGCCCCCACAGCAGCCCCTGTTACTGCTCTCCCCTGGGTCACAGTGACCCTCGATCTCTTCAGCAGCAAGCACCCCCTACCCCTTCTCAGAGGCAGGGTGCACAGCCTGGATTTAGGGGGTAGCATGGCTGTGAACCGTGCCTGAATGGTCTTGTTTAGCCTGGGGCTGCACAGAAGAGAAGAAAGCCTAGTCATGGCTGACGGTCAAGGCTGGTTGTGCTGGTTATACAATGCACTGAACACAAAGCAGTCAAAGCAACTCCCACAGCTAACTGCTTCCCTACTTGGCAGACCTATCACAGGAAGGAAAGCTGGAGTCCTAAGGCAGCACTCATAAGTAAAAATGATCTACAATTACACACACTTATTTCTTTGCCTGCCAGAGGGGTATCCAGTGCATTCACACCTCCCAACGTTTCAAATGGCATAAGAGGGACACTTTTGTTTTAGATGGATTTGCTGGGGGGTGGGGTGGGGGGATAGGTGGCTGCTGGCAGGGCATTGATAACCAGGTTAATTTATTTCATGACCTAATTACACCTATTTGCGTAACAGAATAAACTATTTAGAACAAGACCAAAGTATTTTATTTACACAGACTAATTTATATTATACTAAAGTTTAAACAAACAATAATGTGATTCTTATTGATGTGGAACAATGTGATACACTTATATACACGCTACACAGTCTGATCTCCTAAACACAGGGACACCGGGGTGATACACTTATATACACACCACACAGTCTGATCTCCTAAACACAGGGACACCAGGGTGATACACTTATATACACACCACACAGTCTGATCTCCTAAACACAGGAACACCAGGGTGATACACTTCTATACATACCTCACAGTCTGATTTCCTAAACACAGGGACACCAGGGTGATACACTTATATACACACCACACAGTCTGATCTCCTAAACACAGGGATACCAGGGTGATACACCTATATACACACCGCATAGTCTGATCTCCTAAACACAGGGACACCAGGGTGATACACTTCTATACACACCACACAGTCTGATCTCCTAAACACAGGGACACCAGGGTGATACACTTATATACACACCACACAGTCTGATCCCCTAAACACTGGGACAACAGGGTGATACACTTATATACACACCACACAGTCTGATCTCCTAAACACAGGGAAACCAGGGTGATACACTTATATACACACACCACACAGTCTGATTTCCTAAACACAGGGACACCAAGGTGATACACTTATATACACACCACACAGTCTGATCTCCTAAACACAGGGACACCAGGGCGATACACTTATATACACACCACACAGTCTGATTTCCTAAACACAGGGACACCAGGGTGATACACTTATATACACACACACACACACACACACACAGTCTGATCCCTAAACACAGGGACACCAGGGTGGTACACTTATATACACATCACACAGTCTGATCTCCTAAACACAGGGAAACCAGGGTGATACACTTATTTACACACCACACAGTCTGATCTCCTAAACACAGGGACACTAGGGAGATACACTTATATACACACCACACAGTCTGATCTCCTAAACACAGGGACACCAGGGTGATACACTTCTATACACACCACACAGTCTGATCTCCTAAACACAGGGACACCAGGGTGATACACTTATATACACACCTCACAGTCTGATTTCCTAAATACAGGGACACCTGGGTGATACACTTCTATACACACCACACAGTTTGATCTCCTAAACACAGGGACCCCAGGGTGATACACTTCTATACACACCACACAGTCTGATCTCCTAAACACAGGGACACCAGGGTGATACACTTATATACACACCACACAGTCTGATCCCCTAAACACTGGGACAACAGGGTGATACACTTATATACACACCACACAGTCTGATCTCCTAAACACAGGGAAACCAGGGTGATACACTTATATACACACCACACAGTCTGATTTCCTAAACACAGGGACACCAGGGTGATACACTTATATACACACCACATAGTCTGATCTCCTAAACACAGGGACACCAGGGTGATACACTTATATACACACACACACAGTCTGATCCCTAAACACAGGGACACCAGGGTGGTACACTTATATACACATCACACAGTCTGATCTCCTAAACACAGGGAAACCAGGGTGATACACTTATTTACACACCACACAGTCTGATCTCCTAGACACAGGGACACTAGGGTGATACACTTATATACACACCACACAGTCTGATCTCCTAAACACAGGGACACCAGGGTGATACACTTCTATACACACCACACAGTCTGATCTCCTAAACACAGGGACACCAGGGTGATACACTTCTATACACACCACACAGTCTGATCTCCTAAACACAGGGACACTAGGGTGATACACTTATATACACATCACACAGTCTGATCTCCTAAACACAGGGAAACCAGGGTGATACACTAATATACACACACCACACAGTCTGATCCCTAAACACAGGGACACCAGGGTGGTACACTTATATACACACCACACAGTCTGATCTCCTAAACACAGGGACACCAGGGTGATACACTTCTATACACACCACACAGTCTGATCTCCTAAACACAGGGACACCAGGGTGATACACTTATATACACACCGCACAGTCTGATCATCTAAACACAGGGACACCAAGGTGATACACTAATATACACACCACACAGTCTGATCTCCTAAACACTGGGACACCAGGGTGATACATATATACACACCACACAGTCTGATCTCCTAAACCACCAGAGTGATACACTTATATACACACACCACACAGTCTGATCTCCTAAACACAGGGACACCAGGGTGATACACTTATATACACACCACACAGTCTGATCTCCTAAACACAGGGACACCAGGGTGATACACTTCTATACACACCACACAGTCTGATCTCCTAAACACAGTGACACCAGGGTGGTACACTTATATACACATCACACAGTCTGATCTCCTAAACACAGGGAAACCAGGGTGATACACTTATTTACATACCACACAGTCTGATCTCCTAAACACAGGGACACTAGGGTGATACACTTATATACACACCACACAGTCTGATCTCCTAAACACAAGGACACCAGGGTGATACACTTATATACACACACCACACAGTCTGATCCCTAAACAAGAGGGATTGTCCAGACTAAAGCTGGACACTTGGGAAATATATGGAGCTTTAATATCTATTAAAGGGGGGTCACTTGGGAGGTCTCAACCTCTAATATCTCCTAAAGAGGGACACTTGGGAGGTACGGGCCCCAAATATCTCCTAAAGAGGGGCACTTGGGAGGTACGGGCCTATAATATCTCCTAAAGAGGGACACTCAGGAGGCATGGATCCCTAATATCTCGTTAAGAGGGACACTTGGGTGGTATGGGCCCATAATAGCTCCTAAAGAGGGACAGTTGGGAGACATACCTCCCAACATTTCAAACTGCCAAATAGGGACACTTGTGTTTTAGGGGGTGTTGTTGGGGGCGTGGCTGGTAGGCAGTGCATTACCAGGAATTGTTAGGCTATTTCATGACCTATTGACACCTCATTGTGTAACCTAATAAATGACTTATAACCAGACCACAGTACTTTATTTACACAGACTAATTTATAAAAACATAATTATGTTTAAACAAACAGTAATGTGAGTTTTATTGTTGTGAAGCAATGTGATACACTTATATACACACCATGCAAACTGCTCTTCTAAAAAAGAGGGACACCAGGGTGGGAAAGAGGGACACTTGGGAGGTGTGGATGTATGGCCCCCTAATATTGCCTAAAGAGGGACACTTGGGAAGTACAGACCACTAATATCTGAAAAAGAGGGACACTTGGGAGGTACAGACCCCAAATATCTCCTAGAGAGTGACACATGGGAGTTATGGACCCCTAATATCTCCTAAAGAGGGACACTTGGGGGCTATGGACCCCTAATATTGCCTAACAGAAGGACACTTTGGAGTTATAGACCACTAACATCTTCTAAAGAGGGACACTTGAGGGGTGTGGACCCAAAATATCTCCTAAAGGGGGACACTTGGGAGTTATGGACCCATAATATCTCCTAAAGAGGGACACTTGGGAGGTATGTACCCCTAATATCTCCTAAAGAGGGACACTTTGAAGGTATGGACCTCTAAAATCTCAGCTCTCATTCCTGTTTTTCCAAGACCCCCATTACAAAACTGTATTGATAGATGTCTTATAAGTGATTGTGTTTTATTGCCTGTTAATGGACCTGAGATAGGATATCAGATGTTGTGAACAGAAGAACAGTGTGTACTGATCTCAGTAAAATAAAATTAGCTCGTCACAAGCAATTAATCAGATTGTATCTATACACGGTAGTTAGCCGACCAGACTTCAGCTTTCAAGGGATAGTAATACTTCGTTTTATCTTTATTTTATTTTATAGGCATTAAAACATGAAGAATGATATAAGTCTTATCTGTCAAACCTTTATGGTTTGAAAGATATTCACAAGCAAAGTTTCCCCTCCCGCCCCTTTTACCTAGTGTGAGCCATCTCTTCTCAGATGTGGAATCCAGTCCATAGACCAGACAGATAACAGAAGGGAACAATCTTCTTCCTATGAGAACAATGAAAGCCCTGCCCCCCTTGACAAGCTTTTCAGGTTTTTCCCTTATCTTAATTGAAGATTGTCCCTTTCTACAAGCCATCTGGACAACACCTTTCTGTTCTGAGGTGAGCAGTGTTACATCAGTAAAAGGGGGGGAAGGGGGATACTTTTTCATTGAATTACTCTTGAACTACAACTCTGACAGAATTGAAATAACACTCTCCAAAGTACAAATACTATGATGATTAATTAGATCTGCTTTTATTATGAAACATTACTATCCCTTTAAACTGGGGAAATAGAAAATATGCATTTTTCTGGGCTGCGCTGAAGTCAGGTCTCCCTGCAGTATGTCTTTTCATATGCGTCCCTAGTTAAAGGTGTGACATAACATAAAAATCCCCGTTGAATTAAATTGTGTTTTTTAACCCCTAGAATTCTATAGACATTCCAGTGTGTTGAGTAGGAATCAGGGCTGGATTTATCTCCCAGGTATCCGTAGGAAAGGAATTTTCATGCCTTTAGCTCCACCTATAACTACCCCCCCACCCCTTCTTCACATGGCTCCACGCCCAGTACCATCTACTATTTCCTTCCACAGAAAATACCATGGGCCTAAAAAGAGTAAGGACAAAAAAAGCTTTAACCCCATGTTTGCTAGCGAGATCACCAACGCATTGCTAGATCGTTCAAGCATAAAAGGGGTTAAACAATAGGCTGTAAATGGGAATAAAAGTGGAACAGGGACACTGAAATTGCTCTGGCCACACCCACAATCGAGAATGTGGGTGTGGCCAGCACAGTTGATGCATTGAGGCAGTTGCCTACTCTGCCGACTGGGAAATCTGGCCCTGGTAGCAATTCCCCACCGCCTTCACCCATAGCATGTGCAAGGCATTTCACTGTGATTGTACATTCACCCCAATGAGAATTTATAGAAATTTTATTTTTTCCCTGTGGTGTAGTAGGTTTGTCCAAAACTTGCTCCATATTGGTTCGTACATCAGCCTCACTGATTTGACCAGGTGCAGTCTACATTAGACCCAAAGTCCACTCAACCCTCCTTTCAAGGCCAGTGTTCTGCAGAGTATTATAGACATGAATGTCTTCAGCCTCCAAAAGGAGGTCAGAGGCAGAGAAGAAGATCAAGATCAGATATATCAAATGAGAGAACAATGACCGCTTTAACCCTCTCCTGTCCTTCTGTTATTCTAAAGATACTATGTACTAAAGTGAGATAAACTCACCGGTCCCTATGTTATTCTAAGGAGACTATGTACTAAGGTGAGATAAACTCTCCGGTCCCTATGTTATTCTATGGAGACTACGTACTAAGGTGAGATAAACTCTCCGGTCCTTCTGTTATTCTAAAGATACTATGTACTAAAGTGAGATAAACTCACCGGTCCCTATGTTATTCTAAGGAGACTATGTACTAAGGTGAGATAAACTCTCCGGTCCCTATGTTATTCTATGGAGACTACGTACTAAGGTGAGATAAACTCTCCGGTCCCTATGTTATTCTATGGAGACTATGTACTAAGGTGAGATAAACTCTCCGGTCCCTATGTTATTCTAAGGAGACTATGTACTAAGGTGAGATAAACTCTCCGGTCCCTATGTTATTCTATGGAGACTAAGTACTAAGGTGAGATAAACTCTCCGGTCCCTATGTTATTCTATGGAGACTATGTACTAAGGTGAGATAAACTCTCCGGTCCCTATGTTATTCTAAGGAGACTATGTACTAAGGTGAGATAAACTCTCCGGTCCCTGTGTTATTCTATGCAGACTAAGTACTAAGGTGAGATAAACTCACCGGTCCCTATGTTATTCTAAGGAGACTAAGTACTAAGGTGAGATAAACTCTCCGGTCCCTATGTTATTCTAAGGAGACTAAGTACTAAGGTGAGATAAACTCTCCGGTCCCTATGTTATTCTAAGGAGACTATGTACTAAGGTGAGATAAACTCTCCGGTCCCTATGTTATTCTAAGGAGACTAAGTACTAAGGTGAGATAAACTCTCCGGTCCCTATGTTATTCTGTGGAGACTATGTACTAAGGTGAGATAAACTCACCAGTCCCTATGTTATTCTAAGGAGACTAAGTACTAAGGTGAGATAAACTCTCCGGTCCCTATGTTATTCTAAGGAGACTAAGTACTAAGGTGAGATAAACTCACAGGTCCCTATGTTATTCTATGGTGTCTATATACTAAGGTGAGATAAACTCTCCGGTCCTTCTGTTGTTCTATGGAGACTATGTACTAAAGTGAGATAAACTCACCGGTCCCTATGTTATTCTATGGAGTCTATATACTAAGGTGAGATAAACTCTCCGGTCCTTCTGTTATTCTAAAGATACTATGTACTAAAGTGAGATAAACTCACCGGTCCCTATGTTATTCTAAGGAGACTATGTACTAAGGTGAGATAAACTCTCCGGTCCCTATGTTATTCTATGGCGTCTATACACTAAGGTAAGATAAACTCTCCAGTCCCTATGTTATTCTATGGAGACTATGTACTAAGGTGAGATAAACTCTCCAGTCCTTATGTTATTCTATGGAGACTATGTACTAAGGTGAGATAAACTCTCCGGTCCCTATGTTATTCTATAGAGACTATGTACTAAGGTGAGATAAACTCTCCGGTCCCTATGTTATTCTATGGAGTCTATGTACTAAGGTGAGATAAACTCTCCGGTCCCTATGTTATTCTATAGAGACTATGTACTAAGGTGAGATAAACTCTCCGGTCCCTATGTTATTCTATGGAGTCTATGTACTAAGGTGAGATAAACTCTCCGGTCCCTATGTTATTCTATGGAGACTATGTACTAAGGTGAGATAAACTTTTCAGTCCTTATGTTATTCTACAGACTGTGGAAAACTAATTGTGACACAGGGAACACATTAAAAGTATCATTGATTTAAATGGTGCATTTAACCTCTTGAATACTAAGTTGACAAACTCTCCTATTCCAATTCCTTTATAGTCCCCTAGGGCAATGTTCAATATGTCGCAATTCTGGTATAAACCAACTACAGGATAGTTGATAAACAGAAAATCTCCATTGATTTAAATTGGGCTTTTAACCCCTTAAATGCCACAAAGTAGAGATGCACCGATACCAATTCTTTAAGACCGAGTACGAGTACCGATACTTTTTTCAAGTACTCACCGATACCAATTACCGATACTTTTTTTGCGATCATTTGCTAGTTTTCCAAGTACCTAAAGCATATATATATAGCTCCCCGGGCTCCCTCTCTGCAGCACCGACCCTGACACAGGGTACCGGTGCTGGCATCGACCACATTTGCACAAGTACGAGTACTCGCGCAAATGCTGGTATCGGCACCAATACCAGTATCGGTATCGGTGCAACCCTACCACAAAGGTCTCTAAGCCCAGTTTTTTCTTGACTCCCTCTATGCAGATGGTTTGCCCCAAAACTGATAAAGTTCTTTTTCATACAATAACCTCAATGTAACTGTCTCTTACAGAGTTAACAGTAAGAGTGTGTTTGGATTGTAGGCCCTGGAATTTGTTGGTTTACATGAAGGTCTCTTCTTATAAACATGTAGAGATAACACAGCACTCAGAACAGTTCTAATGTAACATCTGATTCTGATCCCTGGTGGAAAAATTATGTAAAATGGCTTACATTTCAGGGCTTCTGAGCTTTTACTCAGTCTTTAAAGGGATAGTAATGGTTAATTTTACCTTGATTTGATAACTGTAGGCATTAAAAAAAGGTGAAGATCAATGTAAGTCTTATCTCTCAAACCTTTATGGTTTGAGAGATACCGCTTGGAAAAATTACCTCTTCCTGTCTGTTTTAGTCAAGTCAGTGCTCTATGGGACAGCTGCAGATTCTGGTCATGTGACCTCATGGAGGCTCTTCAGTAGAACCGAAAGCACAGTATTTAAAAATAAATACTTCACTGGCATGGTCTACAAAGTGTGCTTGCAAAATTCACTGAAACAGGCAGGAAGAGGGAACTTTACCAAGTGATATCTCTCAAACCATAAAGGTTTGAGAAATAAGACTTACATCGATCTTCATCTTTTTTTAATGCCTACAATATTAAATGAAGTTAAAATTAACCAGTACTATCCCTTTAATACAAAATGGACCAGGAGTGGATTTCAAATGTCCCAGTTTTCCCAGCACCGTCAGAGTCTTTGGGAGCCTGTCCCAGTATGCTCACTAAAGGTGACCAGGACTATTAATGGTCCCTGATTTTTTTTTCCTTGTGATCCACCCACACACACACCTCCCAGCATTTCAAACAGGACACGTGTTGTAGGGGGTGTTGCTGGGTGTGTGGCTGGTAGGAGGGGCATTACCAATAATTATTAGGATATTTCATGACCTATCGAGACCTTTTTTTGTAACTGAATAAATAAATTAGAACAAGACCAGATTATTTTATTTACACAGACTCATTTATAAACACATATGTTGAAGTTTATACAAACATTAATGAGATTTTTATTGCTGTGGATCAATGTGATACACTTATATACGCACCACACAGTCTGATCTCCTAAACACAGGGACAACAGGGTGATACACTTATATACACACCACACAGTCTGATCTCCTAAACACAGGGACACCAGGGTGATGCACTTATATACACACCACACAGTCTGATCTCCTAAACACAGGGACACCAGTGTGATACACTTATATAGACACCGCACAGTCTGATCTCCTAAACACAGGGACACCAGGGTGATATACTTATATACACACCACACAGTCTGATCTCCTAAACACAGGGACACCAGTGTGATACACTTATATACACACCACACAGTCTGATCTCCTAAACACAGGGACACCAGGGTGATACACTTATATACACACACCGCACAGTCTGATCTCCTAAACACAGGGACACCAGTGTGATACACTTATATACACCGCACACAGTCTGATCTCCTAAACACAGGGACACCAGTGTGATACACTTATATACACACCACACAGTCTGATCTCCTAAACACAGGGACACCAGGGTGATACACTTATATACACACACCGCACAGTCTGATCTCCTAAACACAGGGACACCAGTGTGATACACTTATATACACCGCACACAGTCTGATCTCCTAAACACAGGGACACCAGGGTGATCCACTTCTATACACACCACACAGTCTGATCTCCTAAACACAGGGACACCAGGGTGATACACTTATATATACACACCATACAGTCTTATCTCCTAAACACAGGGACACCAGGGTGATACACTTCTATAAACACCACACAGTCTGATCTCCTAAACACAGGGACACCAGGGTGATACACTTATATACACACCACACAGTCTGATCTCCTAAACACAGGGACACCAGGGTGATATACTTATATACACACCACACAGTCTGATCTCCTAAACACAGGGACACCAGGGTGATACACTTATATACACACCACACAGTCTGATCTCCTAAACACAAGGACACCAGGGTGATACACTTCTATACATACCACACAGTCTGATCTCCTAAACACAGGGACACCAGGGTGATACACTTCTATACACACCACACAGTCTGATCTCCTAAACATGGGGACACCAGGGTGATACACTTATATACACACCATGCAGTCTGATCTCCTAAACACAGGGACACCAGGGTGATACACTTATATACACACACCACACAGTCTGATCTCCTAAATACAGGGACTCCAGGGTGATACACTTATATATACACACCACACAGTCTGATCTCCTAAACTAGGGTTGCCATCCAGCCGGTATTTTACCGGCAGGCCGGTAAAAAATTGGCTTCTGTCCAATGTTAAGTCTATGGAGGGAATGCCATGGCCGGTATTTTTCTGAAGAAAAGGTGGCAACCCTATTCTAAACACAGGAACACCAGGGTGATATACTTATATACACACCACACAGTCTGATCTCCTAATCACAGGGACACCAGGGTGGGAAAGAGGGACAGAGGGATTTGAGTCTCAAAGAGGGACTGTGCCTCCTAAAGAGGGACACTTGGGAGGTATGGGTCCTTTATATCTCCTAAAGTGGGATACTTGGGAGGTAAGGACCCCTAGTATCTCCTAAAGGGGGACACTTGGGAGGTATGGACCCCTAATATCTCCTAAATATGGACAATTGGGAGGTATGGACCCCTAATATATCATAATGAGGGACACTTGGGAGGTATGGACCCCTAATATCTCCTAAAGAGGGACACTTGGGAGGTAAGAATCCCTAATAAGTCCTAAAAAGGGACACTTGTGAGATATGCAGACACACATTGTTCTGCCACAAAATCAAGTGGCAGATCAATATGCACCAATGAACAAGTCAGTGGGGTAACTGTATGGCTGCATTTCCAAACTAAAGCAGGTGCTAGAATCACCTTTAAGGACCTACACCCGCCTATTGCCAATTTACTGAGCCACCAAAAAGACTCCATTTAATGCCAGTTTTGCTAAGAGGTGGGCATTGAGGCAGACTGTGGGTACTCTGAATCGTTCCTATTGTCACCTCCAAAGCACTGGCGAAACTAGTTAGTAGTGGTCACTGGTGCAAATTTTTTTTGGGTCCCTTTCATAAAAATCTTTTCACAGAGGCATAACTACAGCCTATTTGACCTTGGCACATATTGGGACCCCTGGATGCTGGTCATTGGTGCAACAGCACCTGTGCAGCCCCTGTAGTTCCGCCTATGCTCCAAGGTCTACACCATGTAATTAACATGGCGTCTGTAACTTGCTTAACATCCCTTCAGATTCCATGCTCATGCTATGGCGCTGGTGTCGGTTTACTGGCGTTAAGGTGTGCCTGCCGGTATGCACTACAGTGATCATATGATGCAGGAACAGCAAACTTTTTATAAAAACCTATAAAATATAGACATTTTTCTGCTGAATAAAACAAGGGAACTCCCACCTCTGTCAGTTGTTTTATTCAAAAGTTATAACTGTTCAGATAATTAGGAAGTGAACTGACAGGAAGTGACTCAGCAGTTTCTCGTCACTTTCAGTGGAGAACAGTACATCACTGACTTTCCTCTCAAATAGAATGTAACAGAATAACTAATTGGAATTTAACCACTAGAGGGCACTGTAAAAAAAAAAAAAACATGGGTGTAAACTGTAATAACTCTGGAAATATGCATCTCTCAGCATTGAGAGTACCCTTATTTTACTCAGCAGGAAAACCTCAACAATATATGTATTTCTATAACAAAAGTTTGGTACTCAAGGGGTTAAACCTTTGCACTTTCAGGAGGTGAAAGGGAGCGTGAGATTTATCTAGTGTGAAATGACTCCTATTATACTGTTTGCATTTCAAATATGTTATTGAATTACACTTCTGATATATTGCATCTGAGGTGGAGAAACTGATACAATTGTTTTTTTAATTTGGAGCTATTCAGTAAAAACAAGCAAACTCCAATCTGAGTGACAATCGTTAGCAATTAAGGTTTAAAGTGTGCCCTGCATCCTACTTCTGGGTAAACCACTCTTGCCGCAGTTTGCCGCTCTGCCTCTGCGCCCGTCACTCTACCCAGCATTCCCCAATGTCGGAGGCGTTCTGTTAGTAAGCTGGAGCGATCTCATTGGCTAGATATCGATCTCTGCCAATGAGATCGCTCCAGCTTACTAAAAGAACGCCTCCGACATTAGAGGATGCTGGGTAGAGTGACGGGAGCAGAGGCAGAGCGGCAAACTGCAACAAGAGCAGTTTACCCAGAAGTAGGGATGCAAGGCACACTTTAAACCTTAATTTTTGCGCAAATAACGTTTTTTTTTTTTTTTTTTAAATAATGTTCTAAACGTATTCGCTAAGTAATCTACCTAATGAACATAACTTGTAAAGTGGTGATAGGTCCACTTTAAAGTGGAGCGATTTCTGGTGCAAACTAACTGCTTCCTAATAGGAAACGTAAATGTGTCTGATTTGTAGAGATGTCACAGTGCATTGCTTTGCAATCTCTTGGAGAACATCTTTAGAACTGAAGGAGTTAAAAGTCCCCTTTAAAGCAGTAGTAAACTTTTTTAATGAAAACCTATATATTACAGAGCTTTTCCTGACGAGTAAACCAAGAGAACTCCCACTGCTGTCAGTTGTTTTATTCAAATAATATAATAGTTAAAATAACCAGGAAGTGAATTTACTGTGTGTTTACTTCCTGGTTGTTCTAACTGACAGGAAGTGACTCAGCAGTTTCTATCACATTCTGTGCAGAACTGTAAGTCACTGACCTTCCTCTCCATTAGAATATAACAGAATAACTAATTGGAATTTTCCCACTAGAGGGCACTGCTAATGTAAAAAAACAGGTTTACATACCTCCCAAGTGTCCTTCTTTAGGAGGGACTGTCCCTCTTTTAGACCCAAATCCCTCTGTCCCTCTTTCCCATCCTGATGTCCCTCTTTTTAGGAGATCAGATTGGTGAGGTGTATATAAGTGTATCACATTGCTCTACAGCAATAAAACTCACATTATTGTTTGTTTAAACATCAGTGTATGTGTTTATAAATTAGTATGTGTAAATAAAATACTTTGTTCTTGTTATAAGTAATTTATTAGGTCACACAGGTAGGTGTCAGTAGGTCATGAAATAGCCTAAACATTCTCGGTAATGCCCACCCATCAGCCACGCCCACCAGCCACACCCCCTAAAACACAAGTGGCCCTCTTTGGCAATTTGAAATGTTGGGAGATATGGGTTTAAATGGCACGAACTCTGGAAATATGCATCTCTCAGCAGTAGAAGTTCCCATATTTTACTCAACCGGAAACATCCTTCAATATATATTTTTTCATAAAAAAAAGTTTACTGCTCCTTTAAAACAATGAAAATTTGCAGAATTTTCATTTCTTCCCAATGGTGCAATCGGTTTGCTCTATAGCTGATGAAGAAGGCAATTAATCTCTGCATAGAGATAAAAGAGAAATATAATGCTGACTGCAGACCACACCCTGTGCAAACATGCACTCTGTCCCCGGGGAACTGGTCCAGGAGAGGGTGGACAAAGGTCCACTTGGGTGGCCACTGCCTCACAGCCTTAACCTTTTGGATTCTTGGCACTCAAAGGGTAACAAGGATCTAAGTAACCACATGTGCTCGCTGCTGTCTGTTGTTCCAGACAGGCATATTTGAATCTTGCTCTATGCCATTTGAATCAACAGAGACAACCTGGCAAAGGCTGAATTTGAAGTTCTCTTCAGGAACTATGTAACAATGGGTGTAATGTATGAAGATAAAGTAGAGCAATTCTGGGGCAAACCATCTGCATCATAGGGGACAATTTAAAATCCCCATTCACTGAAATGCAATGTTTAACCCTATGAATGCTAAGTGAGCTCTCCAATGCATTCAAGGGGTTAAAAGACCCATTTAAATGAATGAGAATTTGAGATATTTTTATTTGTTCTTTCTGATGCAGTTGGTTTGTTCCAGAATTGCTCCAGAATACACTTACACAAAACACACAGTCTGATCTCCTAAATACAGGGACACCAGGGTGATACACTTCTATACACACCACACAGTCTGATCTCCTAAACACAGGGACACCAGGGTGATACACTTCTATACACACCACACAGACTGATCTCCTAAACACAGGGACACCAGGATGATACACTTCTATACACACCACACAGTCTGATCTCCTAAACACAGGGACACCAGGGTGATACACTTCTATACACACCACACAGACTGATCTCCTAAACACAGGGACACCAGGATGATACACTTCTATACACACCACACAGTCTGATCTCCTAAACACAGGGACACCAGGGTGATACACTTCTATACACACCACACAGTCTGATCTCCTAAACACAGGGACACCAGGGTGATACACTTCTATACACACCACACAGCCTGATCTCCTAAACACAGGGACACCAGGGTGATACACTTCTATACACACCGCACAGTCTGATCTCCTAAACACAGGGACACCAGGGTGATACACTTATATACACACCGCACAGTCTGATCTCCTAAACACAGGGACACCAGGGTGATACACCTATATACACACCACACAGTCTGATCTCCTAAACACAGGGACACCAGGGTGATACACTTATATACACACCACACAGTCTGATCTCCTAAACACAGGGACACCAGGGTGATACACTTCTATACACACCACACAGTCTGATCTCCTAAACACAGGGACACCAGGGTGATACACTTCTATACACACCACACAGTCTGATCTCCTAAACACAGGGACACCAGGGTGATACACCTATATACACACCACACAGTCTGATCTCCTAAACACAGGGACACCAGAGTGATACACTTATATACACACCACACAGTCTGACCTCCTAAACACAGGGACACTGAGGTGATACACTTATATACACACTGCACAGTCTGATCTCCTAAACACAGGGACACCGGGGTGATACACTTCTATACACACCACACAGTCTAATCTCCTAAACACAGGGACACCAGGGTGATACAGTTCTATACACACCACACAGTCTGATCTCCTAAATACTGGGACACCAGGGTAATACACTTATATACACACTACACAGTCTGATGTCCTAAACACAGGGACACCAGGGTGATACATTTATATACACACCACACAGTCTGATCTCCTAAACACAGGGACACCAGGGTGATACACTTCTATACACACCACACAGTCTGATCTCCTAAACACAGGGACACCAGGGTGATACACTTATATACACACCACACAGTCTGATCTCCTAAACACAGGGACACCAGGGAGGGAAAGAGGGACAGAGGGTTTGGGTCTAAAAGACAGACTGCCATTCCTAAAGAGGGACACTTGGGAGGCATGGACCCATAATATCTCCTAAAGCGGGACACTTGGAATGTATGGACCCCTAATATCTCCTAAAGAGGGATACTTGGGAGGTATGGACCCCGAGATCTCCTAAAATGGAACACTTGGGAGTTACGCCAAGGAATATGTAGGTGCGTTATAAATATATACTGATCTCCACACCAACCCTTACTGCCAATAACCCACTTGCCTCAGAATACCGAATTAGTGCGACATGCCACTGGCCTTCCCCTTCCTTCTATATCCTCCTGCACCCCCCACTCAGCAACAGGCCTCCATAGCCATTTTTAGTTAACTAGGAAACCCCTTTAACTCCCCTACATTCAGAAATTTGGAACATGTGTGTGTGTGTATGGGTGTGTGTGTGTATATATATATATATATATATATATATATACACACACACACACACTCAGACACTCAGATCTTACAAATACAACATTTAATTGAAATTTCATAAATAGCTGTCCTATTAAATTAATAATTTTAAAATAGCCTTTTCAGTGGGCAACGACGTGCTTCTGTTGCTGTTGTTGGATGAAAGACCAACAAATGTATTGTTTCTATTAACACTTTGAGTCCCAGAGGGGTACGCACTCAAAGGGTTAATACTGTTGTTTACAAAACGCGAACATCTCTTTCAGTGAGTTACCGTTTGCTAATTAATCTCTGTGCTGCACGGAGAACTCAATTAATAAATGTTGCCAAACACATTTCAGAAATAAAAGAATCAATATATCTTAAACTATATATCTACTGCTGGTCTTTTAGCTAACGTGATATGTAGGCAATTTTGACTTAGATTCTGAAATATGCAAATGTGAGTTCATTTTCACAGGTTCACTATAACCAAACATTGTGATAGGTCCAGGTCTGACTAGTGTGTTAAACAAGGACATTGTTCTTACTGAGAGTTTATATCAGGTAGTAAAAATAGCACTGAGATGAAGTGGGTGAGTGAGCTAAGAAAAACAAGAGAGAATATATCATGTAGGTAAGAGGTTATAGGAAGGACCATAATAGCTCTTAAATTCCACAGATATTTTTACAGTGTCTTTAAAATCTCTGTTAAATGCAAAGTAACAACTGGAAATGTTGGTTTTTAAAGGGATAGTAATGTCTATAATCATGTTTATCTCTGAGTCTTCTCTATTGTGTTTATAACACTTTGCTCTATGTTTAAAGGGATAGTAATATTTCACAAAAACAGCAGCTTCAATTAATCTTCATATTATTTGGGTCACTGAGAGTGTTATTTCAATACTGTCAGAGTTGTAGTTCAAGAGTAATTGAATGATAAGGTATCCCCCTCCTGTCCCTTTTACTGATGTAACACTGCTGCATCAATAGATGGGAGCAATTATAGTCTAATAGTCACTAAAACCCTTAAAGGGATAGTAATGTTTCATAATAAAAGCAGCTCTAATTAATCATCATAGTATTTGGACTTTGGAGAGTGTTATTTCAATACTGTCAGAGTTGTAGTTCAAGAGTAATTGAATGATAAATTATCCCCCTCCCACCCCTTTTACCTAGTGTAAGTCACCTCCCCTCAGATGTGGAATATGGTCTTGAGACCAGGCAGAACAATGAAAACCCTTCCCCCCTTATACAGTTTTTTTCCCTTATGCTAATTGAAGATTGTCCCTCTCTGTGATCCATCCGGACAGTCTTGCTGCTCTAAGGTGAGCAGTGTTACACCAGTAAAAGGGGCGGAAGGGGGATACTTTATCATTCAATTACTCTTGAACTACAACTCTGACAGTATAGAAATAACACTCTCCATGGCACAAATACTAGGAAGATTAATTGGAGCTGCTTTTATTATGAAACATTACTATCCCTTATAACTGTTCTGTAGTTCAAAAGATATTCATTGTAAAAGGATCCCCCTCCCACCACCTCCCCTTAGATCTGCAGCAAAGGACAATCTTCAGTCAGTAAGTATAAGGAAGACCCTGTCCCCCTTGACGAAGGAGGGCAGGATTTTCCTTTGGTTACTGAAGATTGTCCCTTGCCGCTTTCCATCCAGATCATGCTTAGATGCAACTTGACGCTGGGAAAGGGGAGGGAGGGGGATCCTTTTACACTGAAAATCTTTTTGAACTACTGGTTTCCCTATGAGGTAGCGATCTAGGAGTTAAATAGCTGTAATGACCAGTGATCGAAGCTAGATTTTGCTAACGTGCAATCCAGTCAGAGGCGTAACTAGAATCCACGGGGCCCTGGTGCAAGAATTGCCACGGGCCCCCCTCAACCACATTGGCCACCTCCACATTGCCCCTTCCACAACACCCCCATCACAATGCCCCTCATGCTCCACATTTCCCCCCAATCTCCACAATGCCCCCATTGCCACATTGCCCCTTCTGACCCCTGTCCTCCTACCTCCTGGTGGTCTAGAGTTGTGTGTGACATGCTCCCGCGTGGTCCTTAGTAATGCAGAGCGCTGGGAGATCATGTCATCTCCCAGCACTCTGCATTACTCGAGCGTTGGCCGCCGGGACGTCAGCTGCGCTGTGGGCGGGTGGCGAGGGGGTCGCAGGGGGCGGCCGGGCCCCTGAGAGTGACGGGCCCGGTCGCAGGTGCGACCCCTGCAACCCCTATTGTTACACCACTGAATCCAGTGAAACATCGTAGAGAGCAATATATGAGAGGTACATACAGTAGGCTGACCAGATCTCACCTTTAACTGGGGACACATAGGAAATAGCCATTTTGCAGTACTTCACTGAAATCAGTGCAGTCCTGCAGTATGCATTTCTCCTCTGCGTCCCCGGTTAAAGGTGAGGTCTGGTCAGCCTAGCATACAGTACAGCTTATATCTAGTATGTGTTGATCACGGAAAACTAAGATTGTGATACACACAATTAAGAATTACAATTTCAAAGCTTTTCTAGTTACATGGTAACACAGCATGGATTACATCAAAGCCAAACAATAACGTTTGTTACAATACACAATTGGGATACGTTTAGAAGCATGTATTTTCTACAGCTGTTATTAGTTACTTCAAAGAGGTAAACTACCTAGAACGATTTAGATAGTAGTTTCCAATAGACTTATTACACCTGACTGAGATTACTGAGCATGCTTATTTAAAGAAGCAGTAAACTTTTTTTTTATGAAAACACATATTTTATAGAGCTTTCCCTGCTGAATAAAACAAGGTCACTCCCACTGCTGTCAGATGTTTTATTCAAAATTTATAGCAGTTTAAATAATCAGGAAGTGAATTTACTGTGTTTACTTCCTGATAGATCTAACTGACAGGAAGTGAATTTACTGTGTTTACTTCCTGATAGTTCTGACAGGAAGGGAATTTACTGTGTTTACTTCCTGGTAGTTCTAACTGACAGGAAGTGAAAGGCAGTTTCTATCACATTCTATGGAGAACTGTATGTCTCTGACTTTTCTGTCTTTCCTCTCCATTAGAATCTAACAGAAAATCTAATTAGAATTTGACCACTAGAGGGCACTGCTAATGTAAAAAAGCATGGGTTTAAACTGTAATAATTCTGAAAATATATATACCCTTATTTTACTCAGTAGGAAAATCCCTACAATACATATTTTTTCATACAAAAAGTTTACTGCTCCTTTAAAGGAACCACAACAGCTTTACTGACGTAATAGGCTTAGTCTTCCATATCCCTAAGACTTATACAATTTATTAGTGGGTAAATCAGCTCACTATTTTTAAAGATTCCCAGATTTTGACACTACACTACTATGCAGGAACAAATACATGGTTGTTTTTAATTTAGGCTATTAAAATTGTAGTTTTAAACGGTGTTTAACACAGAGGGGTACATATAAGAAGTGAACGGATCTCTTTTTCTGTTATGTTACTGTAGCCCTAAGACAATATAAGGGACTTACAGAAAATAACAGTATCTTTTTCTTGTTTTTTGTTACAGAACAGTAAGTTATTAACCATTGCGCAAAGTGTTATAAAAACAACAGAGCAGACTGGGAGATAAACTTTATTGTAGACGTTACTATCCCTCTAAAACCCTTTACATGACCTAAGATGGCGTGAAACTGTACATCGCAGTCTTTCCCAGATCCCAGGGGATAAACCAATTGCACTGTAGGGGACAAAAATCCCATCACTTTGCAATGCATTAGAGACCTAATTAGTAGTGATGAGCGAGCACCTCAATGCTCGGATGTTCGGGTGCTCTGACCGAGCACCCCCTGAGGCTCGAGTGCTCGGCCGAGCATCCGAGCCCCATTGAAGTCAATGGGAGGACTCGAGCATTACACCAGGCACCCCCTGCTCTGATGAGGGGAGGGTGCCTGGTCCATAGGAAAAGGGCAGAAAAAGATGGAAACACTACAGAAATGGTTCAGGGACAGCATAGGGAGGATGTCTGGATGCACCTTGGACTCCAACATCGCTGCTGGGAACGATCTTTCGCCCGTAGTACGCCATTTTTACAGACTGACCGTAAAACACACAAAAAGGAAAATAAAAACGACTTTAGGCGAAAAATTGTTACCAAACAGTATTTGCTGTATATTTACTTGTATATCATCTGCAAATTCTCCCAAAAATTTCCTTGATTTTCAGAACTGAGGCCATGATTAAGAGGGAAACGTGCGCAGAGGCAAATTATCCCAAAAATTTCCTTGATTTTCAGAACTGAGGCCATGATTAAGAGGGAAACGTGCACAGAGGCAAATTCTCCCAAAAATTTCCTTGATTTTCAGAACTGAGGCCATGATTAAGAGGGAAACGTGCGCAGAGGCAAATTCTCCCAAAAATTTCCTTGATTTTCAGAACTGAGGCCATGATTAAGATGGAAACGTGCGCTGAGCTGACCATCTAAAACATTATGGGTGAGGGTCTGCTGCAGAGCTGACCATCCTAAACATTATATGCGAAGGCCCGCTAGTGAGCTGACGCTATAAAACATTATATGAGAAGGCCCGCTGGTGAGCTGACCTATATAAAAATTGGCAAACAGGGCCCGCTGGTGAGCTGGCCCTATATAAAAATTATATCACAGGGCCCGCTGGTGAGCTGGCCCTATATAAAAATTATATCCCAGGGCACGCTGGTGAGCTGGCCCTATATAAAAATTATATCCCAGGGCACGCTGGTGAGCTGGCCCTATATAAAAATTATATCCCAGGGCACGCTGGTGAGCTGGCCCTATATAAAAATTATATCCCAGGGCATATGGAAGAGGAGGAGGAGGATGAGAAGATTAAGAGTCAACCATATACCCGTTTTTGGGGTGGAAGGGGTGAATGGGAATACAGAGTATTCCCATCATTGTAAATAACATATATAAAGTGAGTTTATGTTCCCCCAGGGCTTTCCTCCAGTGGAGTGGAGAAGTCAGGGGAAATCCAGGCCTTGTTCATTTTTATAAGTGTCAACCTATCAGCATTGTCGGTGGAAAGGCGGATACGCTTATCTGTTATGATGCCACCAGCAGCACTAAATACCCGCTCAGACAGAACGCTGGCGGCAGGGCAGGCCAGCACCTCCAAGGCGTAGAGTGCCAGTTCATACCACGTGTCCAGCTTGGACACCCAGTAGTTGTAAGGCACAGAGGGATCATTGAGGACGCTGACACGGTCTGCTACGTACTCCTTCACCATCTTCCAAAACTTTTCCCTCCTTGTGACACTAGGCTGCGTATCAGGGTGAGGGTGCTGGCGGGGTGTCATGAAGGTGTCCCACGCCTTGGAGAGTGTTGCCCTGCCTTTCTCGGAACTGCTGTGTGCTCCCCTTTTCTCCCCTTCTCGGTTGGCCAAGGTAGCACGTACTCTGCCGCCAGCGTTGTCAGATGGAAAATTTTGGAGCAATTTTTCAACAAGAACCTTCTGGTATTGCACCATTTTGCTTGTCCTCTCCACCGGAGGAATGAGAGATGAGAAATTCTCTTTGTAGCGGGGGTCCAGAAGGGTGAACACCCAGTAATCCGTGTTGTCTAAAATGCGTACAACGCGTGGGTCACGGGAAAGGCAGCCTAACATAAAGTCAGCCATGTGTGCCAGAGTACCAACAGGCAAGATTTCGCTGTCCTCACCAGGAGGCTGACTCTCAATATCCTCATCCTCTTCCTCCTCTTCTGCCCACCCACGCTGAAGAGATGGAACTAAAGTTCCATGGCTACCCTCTGTAGCGGAGGCAACCGTGTCTTCCTCCTCCTCCTCCTCCTCCTCCTCCGCCTCCTCCAATTGTCGCTGAGAAGACGAAGTGAGGGTGCTCTGGCTATCACCTTGTGTAAGCTCTTCCTCCCCCATTTCCACCTCTTCCACATGCAAAGCGTCGGTTTTAATTGTGAGCAGCGAGCGTTTCAGTAGACACAGAAGTGGGATGGTTACACTGATAATAGCGTTATCGCCGCTCACCATCTGTGTCGATTCCTCAAAATTGCGTAAAACCTCGCAGAGGTCTGACATCCATTCCCACTCCTCACTTCTGATTACAGGAAGTTGAATGGAGAGGCGACGACCGTGTAACAGCTGGTACTCCACTACTGCCCTCTGCTGCTCACAAAGCCGGGCCAACATGTGGAAGGTGGAGTTCCAGCGCGTGCTCACGTCACACAGCAGCCGGTGAGCTGGCAATTGTAAGCGCTGCTGCAGCTTCAACAGGCCGGCTGAAGCTGTTGATGACTTACGGAAATGTGCACACACGCGGCGCACCTTGGTCAAGAGATCATGCACATTGGGGTAGGTTTTTAGAAATCGCTGCACCACTAAATTAAATACATGCGCTAGGCATGGTACGTGTGTGAGCTTGCCGAGCTCCAAAGCCGCCACCAAGTTACGCCCATTATCACACACAACCATGCCTGGTTGCAGGTTGAGTGGCGAGAGCCACTGCTCGGTCTGGTGACTAATCCCTTGCAACAGCTCTGAGGCCGTGTGCTGTTTGTCCCCAAGGCAGATCAGCTTCAGCACGGCCTGTTGACGCTTCCCCACTGCAGTGCTACACTGCTTCCAGCTACTGGCTGATGGGGGAGTGGCGGTGTGTGTAGAGAATTCGGAGGTGGAAACGGAGGAGGAGGAGCCAATAACATAGGTGCTGGTGGAAACCCTGATGGAGGTAGGGCCCGCAATCCTCGGCGTGGGTAGCACCCGTGCCATCCCAGGGTCCGAGTCGCTCCCAGCCTCCACGACATTCACCCAGTGTGCCGTCAGGGAAATGTAGCGTCCCTGGCCACAAGCACTTGTCCATGTGTCAGTCGTTAAGTGGACCTTCCCAGTAACTGCGTTGGTCAGGGCACGGGTGATGTTACGGGACACATGGTGGTGTAATGCGGGGATGGCACACCGGGAAAAGTAGTGGCGGCTGGGGACCGCGTACCGAGGGACAGCTGCTGCCATCAGGCTGCGGAAGGACTCAGTGTCCACAAGCCTAAATGGCAGCATTTCGATGGCCAGTAATTTGGAAAGGTGTGAGGTTAGTGCTATGGCCTGTGGGTGGGTGGCTGGGTATTTTCTCTTGCGCTCAAATGCCTGGGGTAACGACATTTGGACGCTGTGCTGGGACAGGGAAGTGGATGTGGTCGCTGATGGTGCTTCAGATGCTACAGGTGCAGGGCGGGAGGTATGCGGGCCTGCGCCTTCGACAGGCGATTGGCCGGCACCGAAAACAGGGGAAGAGGAGGCAGTGGTGTGGCCTGCAGACACAGATGGGCGATCCAGGCGTTCCTCCCACTTACTACGGTGCTTGGATGCCATGTGTCGGATCATGCTGGTGGTGGTGAGGTTTCTAGTGTTCATGCCTCGGCTCATTCTGGTGTGGCACAGGTTGCAAACTACAAATCTTTTGTCGTCCGCACTTTCCTTAAAAAAACGCCATACCGCGGAACACCTACCCCTTGGCAAGGTAGATTTACGCAAGGGGGTGCTCCGTGGAACATTTGCGGGCCGGTTTGGTGCGGTCCGCCTTCTTTCTGTAGCCACACCACTGCCTCTTCCAGCCTGTTGCGGTGCTGCAGATGGCTCACCCTCAGGACTGCTGTCATCGCTCGGCTCTACACCTTCCCAGGTGGGGTCAGTCACCTCATCGTCCACCAAGTCCTCCTCCACTTCCTCACTCTGATCATCCTCCTCAAGTCTTGATCCCACCACATACTCAGTCATTGACAACTGTATAACATTCTCCTCAACAAGGTCTTGAGACGGAAATAGTGGTTGATTTAATGGCAACTGTGTCTCATCATCATCATCATCATCATCCACTACTTCCTTTGACCTTAAATGCCGTTCACATCTGTCATCTTCTTGTGATTGGGTAGCCTCTAGAGGTTGTGAATCAGGGCACAAGATGTCATGTTCCTCTGCAAGCGTGCTTGGAGAGAGGGTCAAATGAAGGATTGGTGATGAGACGAGCTCATCACTATATCCCAGTGTGGGATCACTTCTTTGACCAGACCGTGTATGGTGGGAGGAAGGATGATCAGAGTGAGGATTATGTTGACCAGAGTCTTGGCTACTGAGAGTGGACTTGGTGGAAGACAGGGTGGTGCTTAACCGACTGGAAGCAGTATCAGCTGTCATCCAACCGACCACCTGTTCGCACTGGTCGGACCTCGAGAGTGATGTCCTGCGACGCCCTGTGAAATCAGACATGAAGCTAGGTATGGTGGATGTCTTTCTTTCTTGTGCTCTGGCACCAGGCACAGTTTCTCCGCGTCCTGACCCGCGCCCTGAACTTTCAGGATCACGTCCACTTCCCCGTCCCTTTTTACCCGCCTTCTTCATCTTACACGATATATATGACTTTAATATATATGAGTTTGAAAACTTAACAGTATTTCTTCCTATTCTGCAACTGTGCAGAGTACACAGAATAGGCTGCTAAACTGCGGTGACACACACTGAATGGAATATGTGACTTTAATATTTGGGTTTGAAAACTTAACAGTATTTCTTCCTATTCTGCAACTGTGCAGAGTACACAGAATAGGCTGCTAAACTGCGGTGACACACACTGAATGGAATAAGTGACTTTAATATTTGAGTTTGAAAACTTAACAGTATTTCTTCCTATTCTGCAACTCTGCAGAGTACACAGAATAGGCTGCTAAACTGCGGTGACACACACTGAATGGAATATGTGACTTTAATATTTGGGTTTGAAAACTTAACAGTATTTCTTCCTATTCTGCAACTGTGCAGAGTACACAGAATAGGCTGCTAAACTGCGGTGACACACACTGAATGGAATAAGTGACTTTAATATTTGAGTTTGAAAACTTAACAGTATTTCTTCCTATTCTGCAACTCTGCAGAGTACACAGAATAGGCTGCTAAACTGCGGTGACACACACTGAATGGAATATGTGACTTTAATATTTGGGTTTGAAAACTTAACAGTATTTCTTCCTATTCTGCAACTGTGCAGAGTACACAGAATAGGCTGCTAAACTGCGGTGACACACACTGAATGGAATATGTGACTTTAATATTTGGGTTTGAAAACTTAACAGTATTTCTTCCTATTCTGCAACTGTGCAGAGTACACAGAATAGGCTGCTAAACTGCGGTGACACACACTGAATGGAATAAGTGACTTTAATATTTGAGTTTGAAAACTTAACAGTATTTCTTCCTATTCTGCAACTCTGCAGAGTACACAGAATAGGCTGCTAAACTGCGGTGACACACACTGAATGGAATATGTGACTTTAATATTTGGGTTTGAAAACTTAACAGTATTTCTTCCTATTCTGCAACTGTGCAGAGTACACAGAATAGGCTGCTAAACTGCGGTGACACACACTGAATGGAATAAGTGACTTTAATATTTGAGTTTGAAAACTTAACAGTATTTCTTCCTAGTCTGCAACTGTGCAGAGTACACAGAATAGGCTGCTAAACTGTGGTGACACACACTGAATGGAATAAGTGACTTTAATATTTGAGTTTGAAAACTTAACAGTATTTCTTCCTAGTCTGCAACTGTGCAGAGTACACAGAATAGGCTGCTAAACTGTGGTGACACACACTGAATGGAATAAGTGACTTTAATATTTGAGTTTGAAAACTTAACAGTATTTCTTCCTAGTCTGCAACTGTGCAGAGTACACAGAATAGGCTGCTAAACGGCGGTGAAACACACTGAATGAAATATGTGACTTTAATATTTGAGTTTGAAAACTTAACAGTATTTCTTACTATTCTGCAACTCTGCAGAGTACACAGAATAGGCTGTTAAACGGCGGTGAAAGACACTGAATGGAATATGTGACTTTAATATTTGGGTTTGAAAACTTAACAGTATTTCTTCCTATTCTGCAACTGTGCAGAGTACACAGAATAGGCTGCTAAACTGTGGTGACACACACTGAATGGAATAAGTGACTTTAATATTTGAGTTTGAAAACTTAACAGTATTTCTTACTATTCTGCAACTCTGCAGAGTACACAGAATAGGCTGTTAAACGGCGGTGAAAGACACTGAATGGAATATGTGACTTTAATATTTGAGTTTGAAAACTTAACAGTATTTCTTACTATTCTGCAACTCTGCAGAGTACACAGAATAGGCTGCTAAACTGCGGTGACACACACTGAATGGAATATGTGACTTTAATATTTGGGTTTGAAAACTTAACAGTATTTCTTCCTATTCTGCAACTGTGCAGAGTACACAGAATAGGCTGCTAAACTGCGGTGACACACACTGAATGGAATAAGTGACTTTAATATTTGAGTTTGAAAACTTAACAGTATTTCTTCCTAGTCTGCAACTGTGCAGAGTACACAGAATAGGCTGCTAAACTGTGGTGACACACACTGAATGGAATAAGTGACTTTAATATTTGAGTTTGAAAACTTAACAGTATTTCTTCCTAGTCTGCAACTGTGCAGAGTACACAGAATAGGCTGCTAAACGGCGGTGAAACACACTGAATGAAATATGTGACTTTAATATTTGAGTTTGAAAACTTAACAGTATTTCTTACTATTCTGCAACTCTGCAGAGTACACAGAATAGGCTGTTAAACGGCGGTGAAAGACACTGAATGGAATATGTGACTTTAATATTTGAGTTTGAAAACTTAACAGTATTTCTTATAATTCTGGAACTGTACAGAGTACACAGAATAGGCTGTTAAACGGCGGTGAAACACACTGAATGGAATATGTGACTTTAATATTTGAGTTTGAAAACTTAACAGTATTTCTTATAATTCTGGAACTGTACAGAGTACACAGAATAGGCTGTTAAACGGCGTTGAAACACACTGAATGGAATATGTGACTTTGATATTTTAGTTTGAAGACTTAACAGTATTTCTTCCTATTCTGCAACTGTGCACAGTACACAGAATGTGCTGCTACACTGCGGCGAAGCACACTGAATGGAATATGT
The DNA here is from genome assembly GCA_037306005.1 of Rhinophrynus dorsalis. Classification (NCBI taxonomy): domain Eukaryota; kingdom Metazoa; phylum Chordata; class Amphibia; order Anura; family Rhinophrynidae; genus Rhinophrynus; species Rhinophrynus dorsalis. The sequence goes on along the minus strand of CM074725.1, from coordinate 238,258,270 downwards.
GACTTTGATATTTTAGTTTGAAGACTTAACAGTATTTCTTCCTATTCTGCAACTCTGCACAGTACACAGAATGTGCTGCTACACTGTGGCGAAGCACACTGAATGGAATATGTGACTTTGATATTTGAGTTTGAAGACTTAACAGTATTTCTTCCTATTCTGCAACTGTGCACAGTACACAGAATGTGCTGCTACACTGCGGCGAAGCACACTGAATGGAATATGTGACTTTGATATTTTAGTTTGAAGACTTAACAGTATTTCTTCCTATTCTGCAACTCTGCACAGTACACAGAATGTGCTGCTACACTGCGGCGAAGCACACTGAATGGAATATGTGACTTTTATATTTTAGTTTGAAGACTTAACAGTATTTCTTCCTATTCTGCAACTCTGCACAGTACACAGAATGTGCTGCTACACTGCGGCGAAGCACACTGAATGGAATATGTGACTTTGATATTTGAGTTTGAAGACTTAACAGTATTTCTTCCTATTCTGCAACTGTGCACAGTACACAGAATGTGCTGCTACACTGCGGCGAAGCACACTGAATGGAATATGTGACTTTGATATTTTAGTTTGAAGACTTAACAGTATTTCTTCCTATTCTGCAACTCTGCACAGTACACAGAATGTGCTGCTACACTGCGGCGAAGCACACTGAATGGAATATGTGACTTTGATATTTTAGTTTGAAGACTTAACAGTATTTCTTCCTATTCTGCAACTCTGCACAGTACACAGAATGTGCTGCTACACTGCGGCGAAGCACACTGAATGGAATATGTGACTTTGATATTTTAGTTTGAAGACTTAACAGTATTTCTTCCTATTCTGCAACTCTGCACAGTACACAGAATGTGCTGCTAAACTGCGGCGAAGCACACTGAATGGAATATGTGACTTTGATATTTTAGTTTGAAGACTTAACAGTATTTCTTCCTATTCTGCAACTCTGCACAGTACTCAGAATGTGCTGCTAAACTGCGGCGACGCACACTGAATGGAATACGTGACTTTGATATTTTAGTTTGAAGACTTAACAGAATGTGCTCTAATCTGCAACTTTGCACACTAAACAGAATGTGCTCTAATCTGCAACTTTGCACACTAAACAGAATGTGCTCTAATCTGCAACTTTGCACACTAAACAGAATGTGCTCTAATCTGCAACTGTGCACACTAAACAGAATGTGCTCTAATCTGCAACTTTGCACACTACACAGAATATATATATATATTTTTTTTTTTTTTTGTTTTTTTCCCCCCACACCAAATAACCTGCTGCCCCCACACACAGTAGTCCTAAAAAGGACTTTTGGTTCTTTTTTTTTAACAATTTTTGTTTTTTTCCTCCCTACACTGCCTTTCCCTTCCTATCCTCAGCTCTCCCTGGCTCAGACTGAGCCGAACTCGATGGTCAGGTGCTATACAGCACCTGACCACGGGTTCTGGCCAGCCAATCAGTGTAATGCCAGCAGCCAACATGGCTGCTGGCATTACACCGATGTCAGAGCCTCCCTGCACGTTTATTGGCTGCGCAGCAGGCGCAAAACGTGCGGGGAGGAGACACGAACATGGCGGGCGAGCACATGCGGTACTCGTACGAGTACCGCCATGTGCCGAGCAGAGCGATGCTCGTGCCGATCCGAGCATCGGCCGAGCATGCTCGCTCAACACTACTAATTAGCATTAAAAGCATTAAAGCCCCTTTTAAATCAATGGGAATTTGGGTCATTTTCGATGGTGCACTGTTTGTGCTTATCATAGCTATTTTGTTTTGAAGTATCCCAAAGTATAACAGTATCCCAGGCAATGGACCTCGGCTCTCCCTGATCCTAGCGGGAATAAGCTGCACCTCACTGACGAGACCCACAAAACAGCACTTGTCACACGTCTTATTGCTTGGTAAGCTTTAGTTGGGACACGTGAACAGTATGTGGAAAATCTCAATTTATGGAAGGGTGGGGGGATGATGGGCGGTTGATGGGCTACTCCTGAAGAATGGACCCTAAGGGTCTTGATAGTTATGGTATGTATCTGTGCATTCTTGGGACCTATCTGGCTCTGCGCTGGAGACACTGGTTTTCTGACTTAAAGGGATAGTAATAACTTCGTTTTAACTTTATTTTATTTTGTAGGCATTAAAAAAATATGAAGAATGATATAAGTCTTATCTCTCAAACCTTTATGGTTTGAGAGATATTCACAAGCAAAGTTTCCCCCTCCCACCCCTTTCACCTAGTGTAAGTCATCTTTTCTCAGATGGGGATCTGGCTGTAAGACCAGACAGATAACAGAAGGGGACAATCTTCTTTGTATGAAAACAATGAAAGCCCTGCCCCCCTTGACAAGCTTTTCAGGTTTTTCCCTTATCTTAATTGAAATTTGTCCCTCTCTGCAGTCTACCTGGGCACCTCCCTTCTGATCTGGCTGAACAGTGTTACATCAGTAAAAGGGGCGGGAGGGGGATACTTTGTCATTGAATTACTCTTGTACTACAACTCTGACAGAATTGAAATAACACTCTCCAAAGTCCAAATACTATGATGATTAATTAGAGCTGCTTTTATTATGAAGCATTACTATCCCTTTAATGAATGGATTTTCGGGAGCCGAGAATGATTTTCTGGGTTAATGAGCACCATGGCAGCAACACCCACTTTCCCACCCGTCCCCTGCACTGGAAACTCCTATTAACCCTTTGAGTGCTAGAGGGGTATGCAACACATTGGCAATGTATTACATACCCCTCTGGCATTCAAGGGTTAATTTCCAATTGTGAAGTGAATTGCATCATTTAAAAACTGCCACCTCCAGCTCTACCTGTTACTCTGGTTTAGTTACCCAATAAGTTCCCAGATTCGTATCTGTACGTCATTGCTGGATTTGCTCCTGCCTCTAATGTAATACACATCTGTGCCTTTCATGTCTATTGATATTGAGTCAGTTATTTCTTTTTTTGGAGTATCTTGAGATAAAAGGTTTGGTAACTGGGTTTACTTGAATGTAGGGCTGGATTTACATCCCAGGTTCCCTTAGGCAAGGCACTCTAGGTGTCCTTAAAGCGGAACTACCACCTCTTGCAAACTTTACCCTAAATAATTACCCATCTGGTGTCTAGCTGCTCAGTAGTGCTTGTCGCCAAAATTATTACAGTGTTAGTGAGAATTCTATACTGCTCCCGGACAGACAGCCAAGAAACAGCGCAGACATCTTTCTATAGTGACGTCTGCGCGCCTGCGCTGTCAGTCCCCTTTGGTACCAAACGGCTCCTAGAAACGCCTCCTGGAGCAGGCTGGGACTGACCGCGCAGGCACGCAGATGTCACTATGGAAAGTTGTCTGCCCTGTTTCCTGGCTGTCTGTCCGGGAGCAGTATAGAATTCTCAATAACGTGGTAATACTTTGTGACTAGCACTACTGAGCAGCTAGTCGCCAGATGGGTGATTATTTGGGACAAAGTTTACAAGGGGTGGTAGTTCAACTTTAACTCCGCCCATGAAAATACCCCTTACATGGCTGCACCCCCAGACTCAGACACTATTTCCTGGTAAGGTAAATACCCTTGGCCTATAAAAAGCAATGCCAAAAAGGGATTTAACCCCTTGGTTAGATCTCCAAAGCATTGTGTTGGAGATCTCTCTTGCATCCAAAGGCTTATTTTATAGCTTTTAGAGGGGCTTAAAAATGAAGCAGGGACCAGGGCCGGATTTACATCTCAGGAGCCTGTAGGCACAGATATCTGAAGCACCTCCCTCGGACATCTCCACAATGCTCCAAATCTTAATATTGCCCTCACATTGCCCCCCAACACCTTCACATTGCACCCTATCAGCTCCACATTGACCCCACCAGCTCCACATTGCCCCCCATCAGCTCCACATTGACCCCATCAGCTCCACATTGACCCCACCAGCTCCACATTGCCCCATTCAACTCCATATTGCCACATACACCTGTAGTGAGACATACACACACACATCCCATACTGAGACACACATACACCTATATTGAGATACACACATCCCATAGTGAGACACACATGCCATAGTGACACACATATACACATCCTGTAATGAGACAGACACATACAGATCCCATAGAGACACAAACACACACATACACATACACATCCCATAGTGAGACAGACACATACACATCCCAGAGATACACACACACACATGCACATCCCATAGTGAGACACGCACACAAATACACACCCCATACAGAGAAACACACAATGCATAGTGAGAGACACACATACACGTGCCATAGTGAGACACACACATACACACATATCCCATACAGAGACACACACATGCCATGGTGATACACACATTCCATAAAAAGACACACACACGCCATAGTGAGACACACACACACATGCACATCCCATAGTGAGACACACACACATCCCATACTGAGACACACACACATCTCATATAGAGACACACACACACTCCATAGTGAGCACACACATACACATCCCATACAGACACACACACAGACATGCCATAGTGAAACACACACATACACATCCCATACACAGACACACACATCCCATAGTGAGACACACACGCACACCCTATAGTGAGACAGAGAGATACACATCCTATGCAGAGACACACACCCGTACACATGGCATAGTGATACACACACACATCCCATAGTGATATACACACATATACACATCTCATACACAGACACACACATCCCATAGTGAGACACACACGCACACCCTGTAGTGAGATAGAGAGATACACATCCCATGCAGAGACACACACCCATACACATGGCATAGTGATACACACACACACACATCCCATAGTGAGATACACATATATACACATCTCATAGTGAGGCATACACACACACATCCCATAGTGAGACACACACGCACACCCTGTAGTGAGATAGAGAGATACACATCCCATGCAGAGACACACACCCATACACATGGCATAGTGATACACACACACACACACACATCCCATAGTGAGATACACATATATACACATCTCATAGTGAGGCATACACACACACATCCCATAGTGAGACACACACGCACACCCTGTAGTGAGATAGAGAGATACACATCCCATGCAGAGACACACACCCATACACATGGCATAGTGATACACACACACACACATCCCATAGTGAGATACACACATATACACATCTCATAGTGAGATACACACATATACACATCTCATAGTGAGGCATACACACACACATCCCATAGTGAGACACACACACGTACACCCTACAGTGAGACAGAGAGATACACATCCCATGCAGAGACACACACCCATACACATGGCATAGCGATACACACACATCCCATAGTGAGATACACACACATCTCATAGTGAGTCATACACACACACATATAACCATCCATAAGTGTATATTTGTTATTCATTTGCAATGCATTGCCTACCCCTCTGGCAGTGAAACGGTTAATGCAATGTACTCTTTTTTTTCCCCCCACTGGGCTTCAATGGGTTAATATCAGATCTGTGAGTGATGGTATTTCATAAGTTCCCAGCTATGGCCATAGTGAGAGACACACACAGTCACACAAATATACATACACATCCCATAGTGAGACAGACACACACACACACATACATACACATCCCATAGTGAGACAGACACACACACACATACTACACATCCCATAGTGAGAGACACACAGCCACACACACATACATACACATCCCATAGTGAGACAGGCACACACACACATACATACACATGCCATAGTGAGAGCCACACAGCCACACACATACATACACATCCCATAGTGAGACAGACACACGTCATAGTGAGACACACATATCCCAGAGTGAAATACACACATTACATACTGAGACACACATACAGATCTCAGAGTGAGACACACACACATAACATACACACAGATACACAAATACAGATCTCATAGTGAGAGACACACACACACACACATACAGATCTCATAGTGAGACACACACAAACATTCCATAGTGAGACACACATACAGATGTCATAGTGAGACACACATACAGATGTCATAGTGAGACACACACACATACAGATGTCATAGTGAGATGCACACACATAGATCTCATAGTGAGACATACACACACATTCCATACTGAGACATACATACAGATCTCATAGTGAGACACACACAAACATTCCATAGTGAGACACACATACAGATGTCATAGTGAGACACACACACATACAGATGTCATAGTGAGATGCGCACACACACAGATCTCATAGTGAGACATACACACACATTCCATACTGAGACATACATACAGATCTCATAGTGAGACACACACACACATATTCCATACTGAGACATATATACAGATCTCATAGTGAACACACACATACAGATCTCATAGTGAGACATACACACACACACACACACACACACACACACATTCCATACTGAGACACACACACCCACATTCCACACTGAGACACATACAGATCTCATAGTGAGACACACACACACACACACACACACACACACACACACACATATTCCATACTGAGACACACACACCCACATTCCACACTGAGACACATACAGATCTCACAGTGAGACACACACACACACATTCCATACTGAGACACACATACAGATCTCATAGTGAGAGACACACAAACACACATATTCCATACTGAGACACATATACAGATCTCATAGTGAGACACACACACACACACATATTCCATACTGAGACGCATATACAGATCTCATAGTGAGACACACACACACACATATTACATACTGAGACATACATACAGATATCATAGTGAGATACACACACAAACACACATATTCCATACTGAGATACACACACACATACACATGTCATACTTAGACACACATACACAACTAGTGTTGCCCCCTTTTCCTCAAAAAAATACCGGCCATAGTTGTGGGTCGGTGAATTGCCTTATATATAGATTAGGGGTTCATTCCTCCAATGTGTCCCTCTTTAGGAGATATTAGGGGTCCGCACCTCCTAAGTGTCCCTTTTTAGGAGATATTAGGGGTCCGTACCTCCCAAGTGTCTCTCTTTAGAAGACATTAGGGGTCCGTACATCCCAAGTGTCCTCTTTAAGAGATATTAGGGGTCCTTACCTCCCAACTGCCCCTCTTTAACCCCTTAATGACTGGCCACACACACATGTGGCCGTCACTTAAAGCCCGGCTAAGAATTTTTTTTTTAATTATTCCGGAGTCCCCGAACAGCGTGCAGGCGCACGGGGACCTGGATTTCTGGGACGTACATGTACGTCTTCTGTCACTAAGTGACAGTTTTTGCAGGACGTACATGTACGTCCATTGTCGGGAAGGGGTTAAGAGATATTAGGGGGTCTGTACCTCCCAAGTGTAATTCTTTAGGAGATATTAGGGTCCATACCTTCCAAGTGTCCCTCTTTAGGAGATATTAGGGGTCCATACCTCCCAAATGTCCCTCTTTAGGAGATATTAGGGATCCATACCTCCCAAGTGTCCCTCTTTAGGAGATATTAGGGGTCCATACCTCCCAAGTGTCCCTCTTTAGGAGATATTAGGGGTCTTTACTTCCCAAGTGTCCCTCTTTAGGAGATATTAGGGGTCCATACCTTCCAAGTGTCCCTCTTTAGGAGATATTAGGGGTCTTTACTTCCCAAGTGTCCCTCTTTAGGAGATATTAGGGGTCCATACCTTCCAAGTGTCCCTCTTTAGGAGATATTAGGGGTCCATTCCTCCCAAGTGTCCCTCTTTAGAAGATATCAATGCCCATACCTCCCTTAATTACCGGATCTCCGGTCATAGAGACTGATCCTTTGGCTTGGTGAGTTCAGGTATAATCCCATCCACTTTCCTGCCTGTTTGGCCCACTCCTACCCCATTCTGCCTACTTTCCCACCCATTTCATGGCAAACTCCTCCTTTTACCCACCCTCCATCATCCCCAACCACCCATTGCCTGGTTGGGGATGATGGCAGTTGTAGTCACCAACAACAGGAGGTCCAGAAATTGATTACACCTGCTTTTTGCATATCTGTGAACTGACTCTACCACTGTTACATCTTTAATGTCAGCAAACCCCTTACATCTGCACCATGGGACAAGGAGGAAAATAGCGTAAAGTTACAGCAATTTCCTCTGCAATTCGTTACTACATCACGTACAACAAGGTACAGAGGAAAGCAATAACCCAAAATTCCCAAACACTACAGAACTACCCTACCCTTGGTACAAGGGAAAATCCTAGGTGTATGTATCTTAGTAACTAAACTGTAGACTTGTGCGATTCGGTTCGTCCACATTCGGATTTTGGATGAATATGGCTAATTCGGAGCCATTCGGACATGTCGAAAATCTTAGAGCTATTCGTTTTAAGATCCTGAATCCGAAACATTTCTGGGCAAAATTTCAGTACAAGATTCGGATATTCGGATGATGGTCTCCCTGCGCGTGAGCTGCTTCCATCCCTCAATAGTCCAATTAGCTTCTGCGTTTCATGATGGGGGTTGGACTAATGACATCACAGAGACCCACACAGCTCTTGCATTTCCTGTTAGTGTGCATTGCGTTGTTGGAGCTTGGAGAGAGAAGAAGCAGACAGAGGGAGTCCAGTTGTTGTATAGGCATTCAGATAGGCATAGGCAGGCAGTCAGCATTTGTGTCAGTTACTGCCACTGCAAGGGAGAGTCACCTTTGTTCCTGTGTAAAAGCTGAAAATTCAACTTCGGAGTTTGAATAATTTGCAGTGACACAGTCTCACACTTGTGTAAGGGGCTAGGAGGCCTAGCAGCTCACTGCCAACACAAGGGGGAATCATCATTGTTTAAAAAATTCAAAATCCAACTTAGGAGTGTATTTGAATAATTTGCAGAGATATACCATCTCAGAGCTGTGTAGGGACTGGGGGGCCTGCTGTCTAACTGCCGCCACAAGGGAGACTCATTAGTGTTTAAAAAAATTCAAAATCCAACTTAGAAGTTTATTTCAAAAATTTGTAGAGTGACACAGTCTTACAGTTGTGTACGGCCTGGGAGGCCTAGTAGCTCACTTCCAAGGCAAGGGGGAATCATCATCTTTCCATTGTTAAATTTTAAAATTCAACTTACGTGTGTACATGAAAACTTTGTAGAGTGACACAATCTTACAGCTGTGTACAGACTGGGAGGCCTAGCAGCTCACTGCCATCACAAGGGGCAATTATCATTGTTCCAGTGTTAGATTTTAAGTCAACTTACGAGTGTGTGAAAAATTTGTATAGTAATACAGCCAGTCTGACAGTTGTCGTGTGGCCAGGTTGTAAAATTGTCAAATTATTATAGTACACTACCTACCTATCTGTAATGGATGAGTAGTGATGAGCGAGCACCCCAATGCTCGGGTGTTCGGGTGCTCTGACCGAGCACCCCCTGAGGCTCGAGTGCTCGGCCGAGCACCCGAGCCCCATTGAAGTCAATGGGAGGACTCGAGCATTACACCAGGCACCCCCTGCTCTGATGAGGGGAGGGTGCCTGGTCCATAGGAAAAGGGCAGAAAAGGATGGAAACACCACAGAAATGGTTCAGGGACAGCATAGGGAGGATGTCTGGATGCATCTTGGACTCCAACATCGCTGCTGGGAACGATCTTTCACCCGTAGTACGCCATTTTTACAGACTGATCGTAAAACACACAAAAAGGAAAATAAAAACGACTTTAGGCGAAAAATTGTTACCAAACAATATTTGCTGTATATTTACTTGTATATCATCTGCAAATTCTCCCAAAAATTTCCTTGATTTTCAGAACTGAGGCCATGATTAAGAGGGAAACGTGCGCAGAGGCAAATTCTCCCAAAAATTTCCTTGATTTTCAGAACTGAGGCCATGATTAAGAGGGAAACGTGCACAGAGGCAAATTCTCCCAAAAATTTCCTTGATTTTCAGAACTGAGGCCATGATTAAGAGGGAAACGTGCGCTGAGCTGACCATCTAAAACATTATGGGTGAGGGTCTGCTGCAGAGCTGACCATCCTAAACATTATATGCGAAGGCCCGCTAGTGAGCTGACGCTATAAAACATTATATGAGAGGGCCCGCTAGAGAGCTGACCCAATAAAACATTATATGAGAAGGCCCGCTGGTGAGCTGACCTATATAAAAATTGTCAAACAGGGCCCGCTGGTGAGCTGGCCCTATATAAAAATTATATCACAGGGCCCGCTGGTGAGCTGGCCCTATATAAAAATTATAGCACAGGGCATATGGAAGAGGAGGAGGAGGATGAGAAGATTAAGAGTCAACCATATACCCGTTTTTTGGGTGGAAGGGGTGAATGGGAATACAGAGTATTCACATCATTGTAAATAACATATATAAAGTGAGTTTATGTTCCCCCGGGGCTTTCCTCCAGTGGAGTGGAGAAGTCAGGGGAAATCCAGGCCTTGTTCATTTTTATAAGTGTCAACCTATCAGCATTGTCGGTGGAAAGGCGGATACGCTTATCTGTTATGATGCCACCAGCAGCACTAAATACCCGCTCAGACAGAACGCTGGCGGCAGGGCAGGCCAGCACCTCCAAGGCGTAGAGTGCCAGTTCATACCACGTGTCCAGCTTGGACACCCAGTAGTTGTAAGGCACAGAGGGATCATTGAGGACGCTGACACGGTCTGCTACGTACTCCTTCACCATCTTCCAAAACTTTTCCCTCCTTGTGACACTAGGCTGCGCATCAGGGTGAGGGTGCTGGCGGGGTGTCATGAAGGTGTCCCACGCCTTGGAGAGTGTTGCCCTGCCTTTCTCGGAACTGCTGTGTGCTCCCCTTTTCTCCCCTTCTCTGTTGGCCAAGGTAGCACGTACTCTGCCGCCAGCGTTGTCAGATGGAAAATTTTGGAGCAATTTTTCAACAAGAACCTTCTGGTATTGCACCATTTTGCTTGTCCTCTCCACCGGAGGAATGAGAGATGAGAAATTCTCTTTGTAGCGGGGGTCCAGAAGGGTGAACACCCAGTAATCCGTGTTGTTTAAAATGCGTATAACGCGTGGGTCACGGGAAAGGCAGCCTAACATAAAGTCAGCCATGTGTGCCAGAGTACCAACAGTCAAGATTTCGCTGTCCTCACCAGGAGGATGACTCTCAATATCCTCATCCTCTTCCTCCTCTTCTGCCCACCCACGCTGAAGAGATGGAACTAAAGTTCCATGGCTACCCTCTGTAGCGGAGGCAACCGTGTCTTCCTCCTCCTCCTCCTCCGCCTCCTCCAATTGTCGCTGAGAAGACGAAGTGAGGGTGCTCTGGCTATCACCTTGTGTAAGCTCTTCCTCCCCCATTTCCACCTCTTCCACATGCAAAGCGTCGGTTTTAATTGTGAGCAGCGAGCGTTTCAGTAGACACAGAAGTGGGATGGTTACACTGATAATAGTGTTATCGCCGCTCACCATCTGTGTCGATTCCTCAAAATTGCGTAAAACCTCGCAGAGGTCTGACATCCATTCCCACTCCTCACTTCTGATTACAGGAAGTTGAACGGAGAGGCGACGACCGTGTAACAGCTGGTACTCCACTACTGCCCTCTGCTGCTCACAAAGCCGGGCCAACATGTGGAAGGTGGAGTTCCAGCGCGTGCTCACGTCACACAGCAGCCGGTGAGCTGGCAATTGTAAGCGCTGCTGCAGCTTCAACAGGCCGGCCGAAGCTGTAGATGACTTACGGAAATGTGCACACACGCGGCGCACCTTGGTCAAGAGATCATGCACATTGGGGTAGGTTTTTAGAAATCGCTGAACCACTAAATTAAATACATGCGCTAGGCATGGTACGTGTGTGAGCTTGCCGAGCTCCAAAGCCGCCACCAAGTTACGCCCATTATCACACACAACCATGCCTGGTTGCAGGTTGAGTGGCGAGAGCCACTGCTCGGTCTGGTGACTAATCCCCTGCAACAGCTCTGAGGCCGTGTGCTGTTTGTCCCCAAGGCAGATCAGCTTCAGCACGGCCTGTTGACGCTTCCCCACTGCAGTGCTACACTGCTTCCAGCTACTGGCTGATGGGGGAGTGGCGCTGCGTTTAGAGAATTCGGAGGTGGAAACGGAGGAGGAGGAGCCAATAACGTAGGTGCTGGAGGAAACCCTGATGGAGGTAGGGCCCGCAATCCTCGGCGTGGGTAGCACCCGTGCCATCCCAGGGTCCGAGTCGCTCCCAGCCTCCACGACATTCACCCAGTGTGCCGTCAGGGAAATGTAGCGTCCCTGGCCACAAGCACTTGTCCATGTGTCAGTCGTTAAGTGGACCTTCCCAGTAACTGCGTTGGTCAGGGCACGGGTGATGTTACGGGACACATGGTGGTGTAATGCGGGGATGGCACACCGGGAAAAGTAGTGGCGGCTGGGGACCGCGTACCGAGGGACAGCTGCTGCCATCAGGCTGCGGAAGGACTCAGTGTCCACAAGCCTAAATGGCAGCATTTCGATGGCCAGTAATTTGGAAAGGTGTGAGGTTAGTGCTATGGCCTGTGGGTGGGTGGCTGGGTACTTTCTCTTGTGCTCAAATGCCTGGGGTAACGACATTTGGACGCTGTGCTGGGACAGGGAAGTGGATGTGGTCGCTGATGGTGCTTCAGATGGTACAGGTGCAGGGCGGGAGGTATGCGGGCCTGCGCCTTCAACAGGCGATTGGCCGGCACTGAAAACAGGGGAAGAGGAGGCAGTGGTGTGGCCTGCAGACACAGATGGGCGATCCAGGCGTTCCTCCCACTTACTACGGTGCTTGGATGCCATGTGTCGGATCATGCTGGTGGTGGTGAGGTTTCTAGTGTTCATGCCTCGGCTCATTCTGGTGTGGCACAGGTTGCAAACTACAATTCTTTTGTCGTCCGCACTTTCCTTAAAAAAACGCCATACCGCGGAACACCTACCCTTTGGCAAGGTAGATTTACGCAAGGGGGTGCTCCGTGGAACATTTGCGGGCCGGTTTGGTGCGGTCCGCCTTCTTTCTGTAGCCGCACCACTGCCTCTTCCAGCCTGTTGCGGTGCTGCAGATGGCTCACCCTCAGGACTGCTGTCATCGCTCGGCTCTACACCTTCCCAGGTGGGGTCAGTCACCTCATCGTCCACCAAGTCCTCCTCCACTTCCTCACTCTGATCATCCTCCTCAAGTCTTGATCCCACCACATACTCAGTCATTGACAACTGTATAACATTCTCCTCAACAAGGTCTTGAGACGGAAATAGTGGTTGATTTAATGGCAACTGTGTCTCATCATCATCATCATCATCCACTACTTCCTTTGACCTTAAATGCCGTTCACATCTGTCATCTTCTTGTGATTGGGTAGCCTCTAGAGGTTGTGAATCAGGGCACAAGATGTCATGTTCCTCTGCAAGCGTGCTTGGAGAGAGGGTCAAATGAAGGATTGGTGATGAGACGAGCTCCTCACTATATCCCAGTGTGGTATCACTTCTTTGACCAGACCGTGTATGGTGGGAGGAAGGATGATCAGAGTGAGGATTATTTTGACCAGACTCTTGGCTACTGAGAGTGGACTTGGTGGAAGACAGGGTGGTGCTTAACCGACTGGAAGCAGTATCAGCTGTCATCCAACTGACCACCTGTTCGCAGTGGTCGGACCTCGAGAGTGATGTCCTGCGACGCCCTGTAAAATTACACATGAAGCTAGGTATGGTGGATGTCTTTCTTTCTTGTGCTCTGGCACCAGGCACAGTTTCTCCGCGTCCTGACCCACGCCCTGAACTTTCAGGATCACGTCCACTTCCCCGTCCCTTTTTACCCGCCTTCTTCATCTTACACAGAATATGTGACTTTAATATTTGAGTTTGAAAACTTAACACTATTTCTTACTATTCTGCAACTGTGCAGAGTACACAGAATAGGCTGCTAAACGGCGGTGAAACACACTGAATGGAATATGTGACTTTAATATTTGAGTTTGAAAACTTAACAGTATTTCTTACTATTCTGCAACTGTGCAGAGTACACAGAATAGGCTGCTAAACGGCGGTGAAACACACTGAATGGAATATGTGACTTTAATATTTGAGTTTGAAAACTTAACAGTATTTCTTACTATTCTGCAACTGTGCAGAGTACACAGAATAGGCTGCTAAACGGCGGTGAAACACACTGAATGGAATATGTGACTTTAATATTTGAGTTTGAAAACTTAACAGTATTTCTTACTATTCTGCAACTGTGCAGAGTACACAGAATAGGCTGCTAAACGGCGGTGAAACACACTGAATGGAATATGTGACTTTAATATTTGAGTTTGAAAACTTAACAGTATTTCTTACTATTCTGCAACTGTGCAGAGTACACAGAATAGGCTGCTAAACGGCGGTGAAACACACTGAATGGAATATGTGACTTTAATATTTGAGTTTGAAAACTTAACAGTATTTCTTACTATTCTGCAACTGTGCAGAGTACACAGAATAGGCTGCTAAACGGCGATGAAACACACTGAATGGAATATGTGACTTTAATATTTGAGTTTGAAAACTTAACAGTATTTCTTACTATTCTGCAACTGTGCAGAGTACACAGAATAGGCTGCTAAACGGCGGTGAAACACACTGAATGGAATATGTGACTTTAATATTTGAGTTTGAAAACTTAACAGTATTTCTTACTATTCTGCAACTGTGCAGAGTACACAGAATAGGCTGCTAAACGGCGGTGATACACACTGAATGGAATATGTGACTTTAATATTTGAGTTTGAAAACTTAACAGTATTTCTTACTATTCTGCAACTCTGCAGAGTACACAGAATAGGCTGCTAAACGGCGGTGAAACACACTGAATGGAATATGTGACTTTAATATTTGAGTTTGAAAACTTAACAGTATTTCTTCCTATTCTGCAACTCTGCACAGTACACAGAATGTGCTGCTAAACTGCGGCGAAGCACACTGAATGGAATATGTGACTTTGATATTTTAGTTTGAAGACTTAACAGTATTTCTTCCTATTCTGCAACTCTGCACAGTACACAGAATGTGCTGCTAAACTGCGGCGAAGCACACTGAATGGAATATGTGACTTTGATATTTTAGTTTGAAGACTTAACAGTATTTCTTCCTATTCTGCAACTCTGCACAGTACACAGAATGTGCTGCTAAACTGCGGCGACGCACACTGAATGAAATATGTGACTTTGATATTTTAGTTTGAAGACTTAACAGAATGTGCTCTAATCTGCAACTTTGCACACTAAACAGAATGTGCTCTAATCTGCAACTTTGCACACTAAACAGAATGTGCTCTAATCTGCAACTGTGCACACTAAACAGAATGTGCTCTAATCTGCAACTTTGCACACTAAACAGAATATTTTTTTTTTTTTTTTTTTTTTTTTTTCCCCCCACACAAAATAACCTGCTGCCCCCACACACAGTAGTCCTAAAAAGGACTTTTGGTTCTTTTTTTTCACAAGTTTGGTTTTTTTCCTCCCTACACTGCCTTTCCCTTCCTATCCTCAGCTCTCCCTGGCTAAGACTGAGCCGAACTCGATGGTCAGGTGCTATACAGCACCTGACCACGGGTTCTGGCCAGCCAATCAGTGTAATGCCAGCAGCCAACATGGCTGCTGGCATTACACCGATGTCAGAGCCTCCCTGCACGTTTATTGGCTGCGCAGCAGCCGCAAAACGTGCGGGGAGGAGACCCGAACATGGCGGGCGAGCACATGCGGTACTCGTACGAGTACCGCCATGTGCCGAGCAGAGCGATGCTCGAGCCGATCCGAGCATCGGCCGAGCATGCTCGCTCAACACTAGATTTGAGTCCTAGTGATCAACCTGATTTTTCTCATCCTGGTATCAGCTGCAGTGACCCAGCAACCACCAACACCACCACAGTGATGTTGCGTTCAAGCAGAGCTAGCAGCAGCAGGCGGGTAAAGAAGAGTACTAGTACTAGTCAGACTCGGCAGCAGAATTCAAAACAAAAAAATAAGAGGGGAACTGCAGGTCGTTCTACCTCTACTAGTAGGGTAGAGAGGTCCAGCTCCTCCTCTAAGACCACGAAGCAGCCGTCACCTGTGTCTCATCAGCTGTTTCATGATGATCCCCCCAGAACCACCTGCACAAAGAGTAGTGCCACTGGCAGTTTAGTCACCACCTCCACTACAGCCAGTTGTATAATCCTGGGGACACCTAGCGTTGGTAACAGTTATGGTCGGACACTGCAGTCAGTCTCAACGTGGGATTTTTATAGCAAACGTCTGTGTAAGCAGCCCAAACGGAAATTATTGCAGTATTTGGATAACATTTTTCCTGCCACCACTGTCACTGCCACTGAGAGCATGTCCACTCCAGAAAATGTTATTGAAGGAGATAGTTTTCCATTTCCCAGTAGTCACCAGGCAGAAGAGGAAACTAAGCCGGTTTCCACAAAATCTGCTGCTGCTGCTGATGTTTTCTCCTTGCAAAATCTACAAGAGGTAGAAGAAGAATCTGAGGGATCAAAGTCTCCTAAGCTTAATTTATTCCCTGAGCTTGATTTTTCCAGTGACCTTGATTATTCCCCTGAGCTTAATTTTTCGTCTGCTTCTCATAGTACTCCTCCTGTTTCTCCAGTTACACTTGTATCTTCTATTGACAACTCAACACCTGCCTCCCCAGTTACATTTGAGTCTCCAAGCTAGGTAGTAGCTGCTAGTGTCTCCACCACCAGTATCACTGTTACTCCACAATCCTCCTCCATTCCCAGCCCCAGCATCCCTGCTGCCATCTTTAGGTCTACTGGTACCCCTGTATCACAGTCCCCGTGATCCTGTGTGTCACTCTTTGCTGTGCTGCTCCCTGATTGGCTGAGCTGTGTTGGCCCGCCCCTGGTTACCCTTTTTATACTGGCCGCTGGCACCAGTCTGGTGCCCTTTCGTGGTGTTGCTGAGCCTTGCTGCTGTTCTCTGCGTTCCTGATTTCCGTGTACCGACTTGGCCTGCTTGAGACTCTCCTGTGTTCCTGCCCGTTGCTGATCCGGCTTGTCTACGAACCCGCTCTGGTATCCGACCCGGCCTGGCTGACGTTCCTGCTTGTTGCTGATCCGGCTTGTCTACGAACCTGCTCTGGTATCCGACCCGGCCTGGCTGACGTTCCTGCCCGTTGCTGATCCGGCGTGTCTACGATTCTCCACAGTTCCCGGTTCCAGTCTATCTACGTTCCTGCTGCTGACTACTGGGCAACATTCTTACTCCTGGAGTCGCGCTCGTGCTCGAGACTGACCTTAACCCTTGAGTCACTGTTCACTGTCAAACGCTACTGAGCTATACTACTGCTGAGTCTCCTTAAGCTTGCAGAGCGATATTATCAGGGCGATTCCGATTGCTGAGCTGATTCCTTGGTGTGCCTCACCTCCTACCAAGTGCTTAGTTAACCCGTTCAGTGCTATGCTACTACTGCTGAGCCGGCCGCTTGGGCTCATATCCATCTATGCAGGGTAGTTGTTCCGGTACCGTACCAGTGGTCATCTTGCCCACGCACTTGCACTGGTGGAGTGGTTATATGCCCGTGGGGGCTACCTGGCACTAGCTATTGGCTTCCGTTACGCCTGAGGGGGCTTGATCCTTACACTTGCAGCTTGCAGTCTCCGTTGTACGCCCGTGGGGGCTAACATGCCTTGCTCTTGCAGCTTGTAGTCTCGGTTTACGCCCGTGGGGGCTAACGACTCACAGTTCCCAAATACTGGTGGCACTTGTTATGCCCGTGGGGGCTATCCATTATTGCTCTAGCGTTCTGGGTCAGTTCTGCCGTGCAAGTTGAGTGCTTTCCTACAGACTTGGTATTGACTCCTCATACTTATACAAGCTTCAGCTACACCTTGGGCGTGCCAACACCACAACAAAGACTGATGAGGACTGAGTTAACTATTATGTGCTCCTGTCTGGGTTACCAGTCCTAGTATATATTTCTTGTACATATATTCTACTCTGTCTGTTCTCAGTATACTGGCCTGTAAGGGTCTAGACACTTGTTCTTGTTTACCCTGTGTGCCTGTAGAGGGCGATATTGTTCATTAATTTATTTAATAAAACTGCGTTTTACCATACCCTCTGTCTGAAGTGTCTGAAAACCGTAACACCCTGTAACTGTACGTAGAAAGAAAATTCAAAGTGAGGTTGCTCCAGCATGTGAAGATGAAGAAAGTGTCACCTCAGTTTCTTCTTCTCCACCACCTTCCAGAGTCATCCGTCGCTCCAAAGTGTGGGACCATTTTGTGGCAAAATTTAAGTTGTGTGGCAGGGAAGTCAGCTGTGGGTGGGTGTTGGGTCATCAGACCACCTCTGGGATGAAGCAACACCTGAACAACTACCACATGTCTGTGCTGATAAGTGCAGAAGGTGGCAGTACTAGTACAGCATATACCAGTGTCACACCCACCACCAGTAGGCAGCAGGAGAAAAGGTAGGGGGATCATGCCACATCTAGTCCCAGTAAGAGCAGCAGACAGTCACAGCCCATCCCAAAAACAATACAGGCCATGCTTGAAGATTTTGGTGGGTTTCATCCCAAGGGGAGCCCTTCCATCAACTTATGGAGGCTGTTGCACCCCAATATAAAATTCCATCCTGCACCACATTTAGTAGAAATATAGTGCCTTCATTCTACTGGTCATGCGTTGGGCTTTTGAAGGACCAGCTAGGAAAGGCTGCTAGCCAGTCAGTGCACTTTACCACTGACTTATGGAGTGCTCCGAGTGGCCAGCATGGCTTCCTGTCATTGACGGAGCATTGGTGGCAGCCTAATGTGTTGCAAGACACACTGACAGCAAAAAGTTTGGGTGCAGTAGCCAAGCAGGCAGGGCACTGCTCTTTCCTCCTCCATGCTGAGGTAATGGATCAGCAGCACACCTCAGATAACATTCGGAAAGCACTACAGAACATGGTGGAGCACTGGCTAGGGGAGCAGGCAGGCACACAGGTGCAAATGGGGTTTGTGGTTACTGATGGTGCAGCTAACATGATCAAGGCTCTACGGGATGGCAGATTTGTGGGTGTTCGCTGCTCAGCGCATGTCCTGCATCTAGTAGTGAAGGCTGCTCTCAAGGATGGCAGTAACACTGGAAGGTTGCCAGCACTTCTGGAGTCGTGTCGACAAATATCTGGTCACTTCCATCGGAGTATCAAAGATAGCTGTCTACTCAGGGGGGAACAGGAAAAGACAGGCCTCCCAGAGCACTGCCTAAAACAAGATGTTGGGTCCAGGTGGAATTCCACCTTAGATATGCTAGAGCATATCTTGGAGCAGAAAAAGGCAATTCACGCAATGTCATGTCACCATTTCACTGGCAGTAACAGAACACTGGGCAGGACTGACTGGGCCCTGATGGAACAGGTAGTGACAGTCCTTACACCTTTCCATGCTTTGACGGAAATTTTGAGCAAAGAGAATGCTAGCCTGGCAGAAGTTATTCCCCTCTTCACACACCTCTCCTTAAAATTGGATGATTTCTTTGCCCACAGGGAACGCGTGCCTGGTGCTGATGGTAATATACTTCCTGATGTTGCTGCCCTTCTAACGAGGCTGAAGAAGGAACTGACTCGGCGCATGGAAGACCGCATGGACAATTGTCCCAAGTTAATGCTGGCCACAATGTGCAATTCACGAGTCAAAGGCAAGATGACACTTACTTCCAATTCACTCAAAGCCTGGAGGGAACAATTGATAGCGATGGTGCGTGAGAGGCAAAGGAAAAACAGGATGCAGTTACACGAGGCGGGAGAAGATTCCACAGTAGCAGCGTCAGTAGCACATCATCTTCTTCCAGTGAAGCAGCTGCTGCTTTTTATTCTGAGGCAATGGACAGATTTTGCTTCGGGCAAAACAAACAGCTCTCAATCAGTAGAAAAAGAGCTGAGTTTGAGGTTGAGGCTTACCTTGCAGAACCTTATTTGCCTCAAAGTACAGATCCCTTGACTTTCTAGGATAACAAAAGGCTGTGTGGCCTACTTTGTCCCTGGTAGCCCAGGAGTTGTTTTCTTGCCCCCAACCACTGTCCAGAGTGAGCGGGTATTTTCTGTTACTGGAAATATACTTAGCCCCCAGCTCTCCCAACTGGCCTCCCAGCTCATGGAGCAAATTACTTTTTTAAAAGTCAACCAGCCAAAGCTGGGTTACCCTGCTCTCAGCTTCGATGCAGATTAGAAGTAAAAAAGTACCATAGTAACATAATATGCTGAGTGCTCCAGCTTACCCAGCTCTAGGACAGTGGTTGGTTGGGCAGAGGACACCCCCCTGTCTTGGTGGGTCTCAGGGGGGAATTTAAAGTCTACATTGTTGTCCCACTATACAGGTTGGTCAGTCTGGCTCTGCGGTATCTATTTACTGAGTCCTGCCTGCTCTGGTGTTCTGTGGTTTTCTTCTGGCTACATCTCCAGTATTGCTGTCATCCTCAGTCTGCCTCGCACCAGTCATCCTCAGTTGCTGTATCCATGTATTTACTGAGTCCTGCCTGCTCCAGTGTTCTGCAGTCCTGGCTACATGTCCAGTGTTGCTGTCATCCTGAGTCTGCCTCGCACCAGTCATCCTCAGTCGCTGTATCCATCTAATGACTGAGTCCTGCCTGCTCCAGTGTTCTGCAGTCCTGGCTATATCTCCAGTGTTGCTGTCATCCTGAGTCTGCCTCACACCAGTCATCCTCAGTCGCTGTATCCATCTAATGACTGAGTCCTGCCTGCTCCAGTGTTCTGCAGTTTGCTGCTGCCTACATCTCCAGTATTGCGGTCATCCTCAGTCTGCCTCGCACCAGTCATCCTCAGTTGCTGTATCCATGTATTTACTGAGTCCTGCCTGCTCCAGTGTTCTGCAGTCCTGGCTACATCTCCAGTGTTGCTTCATTCTGAGTCTGCCTCGCACCAGTCATCCTCAGCTGCTGTATCCATGTATTTACTGAGTCCTGCCTGCTCCAGTGTTCTGCAGTCCTGGCTACAACTCCAGTGTTGCTGTCATCCTGAGCCTGCCTCGCACCAGTCATCCTCAGTCGCTGTATCCATCTACTGACTGAGTCCTGCCTGCTACAGTGTTCTGTGGTTTTCTGCTGCCTACATCTCCAGTTTGCTGTCATCCTCAGTTTTGTAGTCTAACTCTATTCTAAGAAAAGTTGTATGTCTACGAGTCCTGCCTGCTCCAGGCTTCCTGTATGATTTTTGTATTGTTATCCAACGGTACCTCTTTTCGGTGGAAACGGGATGAAGTCAAAGACGATATCGTCCCAACACCGGATCCCAAAGACACATGCCACATAGTGACTACTAAACTCACATTCTAGCAAACATGTGGCGGCGTCAGTAAACTCCTGCCTGCTCCAGGCTTCCTCAGTTTTGTAGTCTAACTCTAATCTAAATAAAGTCGTATGCCTATCTATATACTGAGTCCTGCCTGCTCCAGTGTCCTGTAGTTTGCTGCTGGCTACATCTCCAGTGTTGCAACAAAGGGATTCCGTGATGTCAGATTTGTGGGTGTGCGCTGCTCAGCACATCTCCAGTGTTGCTGTCATCCTCAGTTTTGTAGTCTAACTTTAATCTAAGTAAAGTCTTATATATTTATCTACTGAGTCCTGCCTGCTCCAGGCTTCCTCAGTTTTGTAGTCTAAGTCTAATCTAAGAAATGGTGTATGTCTAATACCTACTGAGTCCTGCCCTCTACCAGTCATCCTCAATCTTCCTTCTTCCCTCAAATAGCTACATCCATGCTTCATCTACATTACCATAAGGCTAAAGCTCCACCTTACCCTGTTCTACCATCTTCATTTAGACCCTGGAAAAGGTTCCACTTATTTTTATTTATCTAATTTTGATTTTATTGTATTTTTAAAATCATGGTGAATTCGGCCGAATAATTCGGATTCCTTCCAAATTTCGTCCGAGTCGAAAAGGTCCGGTCTGATTTTCAGATCGACCGAATAAGAAAAAAAAAGTGTCTGAAATCGAATTTTACCGAATTTTTTTCCCGTGCACAAGTCTAGTAAACTGGTATTCTTCAAGTATACATCAAGAAAATCCATTCCAGAGCTTGGATTTGTATTTGTACAGTCTTACAAATGCACACAAAAACACACACACACACACACACACAACAATAAACACACACACTGTGTTGTCCAGATCTCCTTGATGTGTTGCAGTGTGATTAGCCAATTGTAGAAAGGAGACTTCTCTTGACTTAAAATCTGTAATACTTTTTTTAGTGGTGTTACAGTATTTGTTAGAGGATTAGCATTCCTGGGAAATCTCCGGATCTGCCCCAGATATTCTGGTTTTTAGTGTTAATTACTCGGACTCCGGATAGAAGCTGTTTCTCCAGCAGTGAGGGGTTTCCTGTGAAACTCTGCCCACTTCTCCTCCTTCCCACACTGTTCCACCCACTTCCTGCCCACTTCTCCTACTTTCCACCCTGTTCCACCCACTTCTCCTCCTTCCCAACCCCGTTCCACCCACTTCCTGCCCACTTCTCCTACTTTTCATCCTGTTCCAACCATTTCCCTCATACTTCTCCTCCTTCCCACCCTGTTCAACCCACTTCCTGCCCACTTCTCCTAATTCTCACCCTGTTCCAACCACTTCCCTCATAGTCTCCTCCTTCCCACCCTGTTCAACCCACTTCCTGCCCACTTCTCCTACTTCCCACCCACTTTTCCTCCTTCCCGCCCTGTTCTACCTACTTCCAGCCCACTTCTCCTCCTTCCCACCACTTCCCACCCACTTCTACTCCTTCCCACCCTGGTCCACCTACTTCCCACCCACTTTTCTTCCCTCCCACCCTGTTCCACCCATTTCTAGCCCACTTTTCCTCCTTCCCAAAGTGTTCTGTTCACTTCCCACCCACTTTACTACAAAAGGATGTTAAATCGCACCCACCCAATTAAGGCCCACCCCTTTCTTAAGCGTATCACATTGTCTGTAAACCCCTGAGTGCAGCACATGAGTCCTCTCTGGGGGTTCAAGAGGATGAAGTTCCCAGGTAATAAGACCGGTCAATTTAGAAGCATACCTGGGAACGCCCAGACTTTTAACCCAAATCTGAGGGTCTCAGAGTGAAGGACCAAATTCTCAGGGTGAGTAGAGCCCAGTATCATCTACTGCTTGATCTGCACCAATTCACTGATTTTTTTTTTATTTTTAAATTGAGTCCATTTCTACCACAAAGGCAGTGGGGAAAGTCCTGATTGTCTTTTTTGTGTTCAAGCAGTGAGTTCTCTAAACTATAGCATGTTTAGAAACATAGAATTTGACGGCAGATAAGAACCATTCAGCCCATCTCGTCTGCCCATTTTCCTACTGTAAAAACCTCAAACCTTTTTTGGTCCTTGCTCTTGTCTTCTTATGTTCAGTACAGCCTTATGCCTATCCCATGCATGATTACATTCCCTCACTCTATTAACTTCTACCACTTCTGCTGGTAGGCTATTCCACTTATCTACTACCCTCTCAGTGAAGTAAAACTTTCTTACATTACGCTTAAACCTGTGTCCCTCTAGTTTTAGACTATGGCCTATTGCCCTAACATTTTTACTCCTTTGAAATGTACTTCCATCCTGCACTTTGTTGAATCCCTTCATGTATTTGAATGTGTCTATCATATCCCCTCTCTCTCTTCTCTCCTCCAGTCTCTATACACATTCAGATCCTTTAGTCTATCCTGATATGTCTTTTCCTGTAAACCAGTCACCATTTTAGTAGCCCTTCTCTGAATTCTCTCTAGATCTATCCTTCTGGAGATGGGGTCTCCAGTACTGTACACAATACTCTAGGTGAGGTCTAATTAGAGATCTGTAGAGTGACATGACCACTTCCCTTTTTCTGTATAGCCCCTAGCTATACAACCCAGTACCCTGCTTGCATTCCCCGCTGCTTTGTTACTTTGCCTGCCTACCTTTAAGTCATTAGAGATAATTGCTCCCAAATCCCTTTCCTCTGTTGTCTCTGACAGCACAGTACCCTTGATAGTATATTTTTCATTTGGATTTTTACTTCCCAAGTGCATTATTTTACATTTATCATTGTTTAATTG
This sequence comes from Rhinophrynus dorsalis, assembly GCA_037306005.1. Taxonomy (NCBI): domain Eukaryota; kingdom Metazoa; phylum Chordata; class Amphibia; order Anura; family Rhinophrynidae; genus Rhinophrynus; species Rhinophrynus dorsalis. The sequence goes on along the minus strand of CM074725.1, from coordinate 238,234,231 downwards.
AGGACTAATTGGAGCACTTCTAAGTCAAAGCAAGCAGGGATATTTCACATATAATCTACATTATTAGGAGTGATATGAGTTAATATTTCAAATATCTCAGGGTCAGCTCATTTTGAAAGTTCCCAGGTCTGTCTGACAGATAGAACCCATTCTTCATTAACCTGTGCTAGCATTTTTATGAAAAAACTAAATCTATTGTATGGCTTTTCCTTCTAAGTAAAGCAAAGATACTCCTACTGCTACGAGATACATGCTTCCAGACTTGGTACAGTTTAAACTGTTGTTGTGTTTTTTATATATATTAACAGTTCCCTCTAGTGGTCAGATTTAGACAGTTATTCTATAGCATATTGTGGGAAAGTGAGACACTGGCAACAATTTCCACAGAATGTGATTGTAACAGCGCTATCACTACAGGTCAGTATGAACTTTTAGGAAGTAATGAAGCCGTTACTTCTTGACAGTTTTGAACTGTTGTAACTTTGAAAAAAAAACAACTGTCAGCAGTGGGAGTACACTTATTATATATAGTTTTTCAATACAGTGGTTACTGCTTCTTTAAGAGACACAAACTGGTAAAACCTGCACCAGGGATAGTCAGATTTTGAACCTTCACCTTCTGGAAACTACAGCTCCAAAGACTGTCTACCGCTGACCAATAGTGCTGGTTTAGCTTGTGGGTAACATATGAGATCCTGTTACCTACAGGAGTCGTGAAGTGCCATTCACTGGAAATGTACTTTTATTACATGACTACCTCTATACTGACATCTTTGAGTAAAACAGGGACACTCAATTGTTAACACTACAATAAAGAAGTCCTTGGGTCTTGCAACAGTGTTTCTCTCTCTCTGAGAGACTAGAAACCAAACCCATCTTCATAGGTTCCTCTCGAGAAGTGTTGTTGTCAGATGTAACTATAGGGGTCACATCTGCGACCGGGCCTGTCACTCCAGGAGCCCGGCCGCCCCCTGCGACTCCTCCGCCTGGCGCCCACAATCTCCCTCCGGCGCTCTAGTAAAGCAGAGCGCTGGGAAATGACATCATCTCCCAGCGCTCTGCACTACTAAGAGGACCGCGTGGGAGATCCAGGGAGGTAGGAGATGGGGCCATTGTAGAGGGGTCAGTGTGGTCAAGATGGGCCAATGTGGTGGTGGGGGGCTCATGGCACTTCTTGCACCAGGGCCTGGAGGCTGCTAGTTACACCTCTGAATTCCTGCAACCGGGTGTCTAATTCTAGACACAGGGTTATGAAACATTCAAGATCCTCTGGTATCTCTCAGCATGTTAGAGCATCTTTAAGTCACTGAGACCTCTCTGGAATTCCATTCTCAGAGCCCATGGATTCCAAACAGTCTTGTTCGATAATGTATGAAACTCCACGGCATACTGTGGGACCATTTAGGATCCCTGCAGGAGATCTAATAGTCTGGCCACTGATGCTATGCTGCATCCTGACACGTCAAACACCATGCGGAAGGCTGCAAGAAAAACTTGTAAATCACCAGTAAAGGTGAATAATTTTCTACCAGAGGTGAAACCCAGATGAGAGCCTCATCCTTTAGCAGGGAGATAAGAAAGGCCACCCTGGAGGCGTGGATGCTAAAGGGATGAAGTACGGTTCAAAAATGCAACAGGCACTGGTTCAGGAACACACGACAATCCGCAGGACGCCCAGAGAAGCGTTCAGGTAGGGGAATCTTGGGAGGCTTATGCCTGGGTGGGCTGCTAGTAACTGCAGTATGAAGTCTGGGGAGACTCCTGGGTAGCTGAAGTCATAGAGGTGAATTGCAACATTTCTAGAATAGAGTTCAGTGTGTGATCCAGGTTCTGCAAATGAACCACATGAGAGGGCAGGACTTGTTCTTGCTGATCCTGGAGGGTTTGGATTCTGGCTGCCTCTGCAGGGTCCATAATAGTTACTTGCTTTTACTGTCAGAATCAGGATGGACCTAGTAGGTGAGTAATACCTAGCTGCTAGAGAGCCCAGGATAGGTTGCGTAGCTGGGGAACATAGGCAGCCCTAGGGAGCCCTTGCTGAGGCCGGGTAGAGTTGCTCTCCGCCAGGCCAGATAGCCAGTCGCAGAGGAGTCAGGAGCTGGACCAGGACGAGCACCCCCAGGAATTGCTAGTGGTACTAGGTCTACCAGGAGTAGAAGAACCCTAGTATGCAGAGGCAAGGGGATACTGCCTGTATGTGAGCTCGCAAGCTTGTGGAGCAAGAAGAGTAACGGTACAAAGATCACAGTTCCTTACGTTTGACAAACTGGGCACCTGGTAGGTCTAAGCTGGAAATGGGGGAAGCCAGTCAAGCAATATATGACTTAGCTGAATGCCAGTCAAACAATGTATGACTCAGGAACAGCAAGCAGAGCCAGAGGTCATAGCCAGGAGTCAGAGCCTGTGGTTCAATGGAGAGTAACCAGAGCAACTGGTAATATGAGTTGGAGTACGTAGCCAAGGGTCAGAGCTCTGAGAAGGCATCAGCAGAGACAAGATGGGAAGCAGGGTCATGACAGAGCTGGGTTGAAGACTTGAAGATCCCACAGAAGGTCACTCAGAAAAGCTAACTTGCCCAGATACAGGGCTGGACTGACCTACTGGGATATCGGGAAAATTCCCGGTAGGCCGCCTGCACTGGGCTTCCCTGGGGCTGCTTTAAAATCAAGAAGCAATCCGCGGCAGCGGTCCTGTCACCTTTGCGGCCGCGGACTGCTTCTTGATTTTAAAACCAATTTGAAGGACCGCCGGCCAGTGCTGTATCTTGGCCTAGGCCAGAGGTGTAGCGGAGCCCGTCGGACTTAAGGGCCCCCAAAGAATGTAGGCCGTTATGTTATACTGAGGCACTGGGGGCCTCCTAGACAGTTCAGTGCACATCACTTTTGTGGTTTGCTCCCGCCCCCCCTTCCCTCGGCCTTCCCCCCTCCCCTGAGCCTTACCCCCTCCTGAATCTCGTTGCTCACCAGCTGCCTATGAGTGAAGAGGAAGTCTTTCTTTCTGCAGGCAGGAGTTGTGTCTTCACCCAGCCGCGAGCTACGGCAGCTGTCACATGACTTGCAATGTGCGGGCTGCTTAAGTTTTGTAAACAGTAGCTAGTGTGTGTTGAAAACACATACGAACAAACAAACCTGCGCTTCTCTATATGCTGTAAATAATGTGTGCCCTGTAATGGGCATATATAATAATTCATAATAAATCTTAGTGAAAATAAGTGAGAATTTAGTTCCACAAATTGGCCAATCCATGTGCAAGGTTACCACCACGCTAAGGTATCTCACTTTACGGTAAGTCCTACTCTAATACATCTACAAATACTACCTAAAATTATCTAAATTAAAATTCTCTGAAGAAAGAGGTTATTTTGAAACGTGTTAGAGGGGACCCTTTAAATAATATTATGATGTTTTTATTGTTATTTGTGGGTCCCAATGTGGTGCAATTAAAAACAGCAGACAAACAGTAATATAAAAAATTGTAGATGAAGGACTTACCTGGTGCAGGACCTATGTGGGCCTGCACTAACAAAGTGATTACATAGAGAACTGTGTTCCATTTATATCCTTCCCCACAAATCATGTGAGGAATGGTTGATACCAAATGGATAGGGGGCACACACAATGGAACAGGCCAAAAAGGCTAGTTCTTAAAGGCAAAGTGGAAAAGAAAAGGAATGGTGAAATAAAGTAAAATAATAATGTGTTTGTATTTAGTCATGCCTCCCAACATTTCAAATTGCCAAAGAGGGACGCTTGTGTTTTAGGGGGTGTTGCTGGTGGCGTTGCTGGTGGGTGGGACGTTACCGAGAATTTTTAGGCTATTTCATGACCTATTGATACCTCCTTGTGTAACCAAATAAATATCTTATAACAAGATCTAAGTATTTTATTTACACACAATAATTTATAAACACATATACTGACATTTAAACAATCAATAAAATGATTTTTATTGCTATAGAGCAATATGATACACTTATATACACACCATGCAATCTGATCTCCTAAAAAGAGGGACATCAGGGTGGAAAAGAGTGACAGAGGGATTTGGGTCCAAAAGAGGGACTGTTCCTCCTAAATAGGGACACTTGGGAGGTATGATTTAGTGATTGCATTGGATAAAATGAGAAGCTGCTAAATTGAGCTGAAATGAGATGTGTGCAAAAAAAACAGAAAGAAGAAAGATCACAGCGCTAAACTCATCATAAGTCATCCTTATTATAAATATAAATTAAATATAAGTATATAGATGAAAGATATAGATAGCAGCAAGGAATGAGAGGGTTCTCCAGTCCCCCTGACATTAGGCCTAAACCCAAAAGCGAAAACACATACGAACAAACAAACCTGCGCTTCTCTATATGTTGTAAATAATGTGTGCCCTGTAATGGGCATATATAATAATTCATAATAAATCTTAGTGAAAATAAGTGAGAATTTAGTTAGTTGTGTTATGTTGCTGGTGGCATGGATTTTAATGTTTTGTTTGCTGTATCGGATCTGCAACAGCTCCTTCTTCCTGCTTGGTGATTCAAGCATTGGGAGGAAATTCTGCATCCCTGCTGACCTTGATGTAAGGGTCCTGCATACCTCCCAAGTGTCCCTCTTTAGGAGGGACAGTCCCTCTTTTAGACCCAAATCCCTCTGTCCCTCTTTCCCACCCTGATGTCCCTCTTTTTAGGAAATCAGATTGTGTGATGTGTATATAAATGTATCATACTGGGCTACAGCAATAAAACTCACATTATTGTTTGTTTAAATATCAATATATGTGTTTATAAATTAGTCTGCGTAAATAAAATATTTTTGTCGTTATAAGTCATTTATTAGGTTTTACAAGGAGATTTCAGTAGGTCATGAAATAGCCTAAAAGTTCTCGGTAATGCCCCACCCAACAGCCACACCCCCAGCAACACCCCCTAAAACACAAGTGTCCCTCTTTGGCAATTTGAAATGTTGGGAGGTATGGTCCTGCAGCAACCGCAATGGACCCAAATTGCATGCTGCCACTCTTTTTTGTCAGAGAGGGATAGACTTCAATGAGGCAGAATGTGGAAAGTAAAATGGAAACATAGTCACTTCAGCTAAGGCAAGGGAATGAGCTGGACAGGATGGGGTCTGGTGTAACTGAAAAGGGAGCAAGCACCTCGAGAATGCATCATGGAGGGGCATGACACACTCAGAGGAATCGTGGGAATTACATATTTTTGTTAGCAGTAGGGTGACCACGGGTCCCGGAATGTCCGGGACTGTCCCTTATTTCAGGGCTATGTCCCGCGTCCCGGGTCATCTCCAACCGGGACAATGAAGTGAATACTTGAAAACCAGGCACATGTTGTAAACCATTCCGATGAAGTATTTATCTTTAGATATCGCTATGTCGGCACAGCTGAAGAGCCGCTGTCTGATCTAGGAACTAGAATCTGCTTCTGACAGCTTTACAGCTCATCAAGCAGAAAGGGGAGGGACCAGAGAACTTTATTTTCTTATATCTCTCAAACCATAACAGTTAAGTGCATGTGCTCTCTTTTAATTGTACCGATCATATTTTTTCTGACATTACTATCCCTTTAATAATATTTATTAGTGATGAGCGAGCACCCCAATGCTCGGATGTTCGGGTGCTCTGACCGAGCACCCCCTGAGGCTCGAGTGCTCGGCCGAGCATCCGAGCCCCATTGAAGTCAATGGGAGGACTCGAGCATTACACCAGGCACCCCCTGCTCTGATGAGGGGAGGGTGCCTGGTCCATAGGAAAAGGGCAGAAAAAGATGGAAACACTACAGAAATGGTTCAGGGACAGCATAGGGAGGATGTCTGGATGCACCTTGGACTCCAACATCGCTGCTGGGAACGATCTTTCGCCCGTAGTACGCCATTTTTACAGACTGACCATAAAACACACAAAAAGGAAAATAAAAACGACTTTAGGCGAAAAATTGTTACCAAACAGTATTTGCTGTATATTTACTTGTATATCATCTGCAAATTCTCCCAAAAATTTCCTTGATTTTCAGAACTGAGGCCATGATTAAGAGGGAAACGTGCGCAGAGGCAAATTCTCCCAAAAATTTCCTTGATTTTCAGAACTGAGGCCATGATTAAGATGGAAACGTGCGCTGAGCTGACCATCTAAAACATTATGGGTGAGGGTCTGCTGCAGAGCTGACCATCCTAAACATTATATGCGAAGGCCCGCTAGTGAGCTGACGCTATAAAACATTATATGAGAAGGCCCGCTGGTGAGCTGACCTATATAAAAATTGGCAAACAGGGCCCGCTGGTGAGCTGGCCCTATATAAAAATTATATCACAGGGCCCGCTGGTGAGCTGGCCCTATATAAAAATTATAGCACAGGGCATATGGAAGAGGAGGAGGAGGATGAGAAGATTAAGAGTCAACCATATACCCGTTTTTTGGGTGGAAGGGGTGAATGGGAATACAGAGTATTCCCATCATTGTAAATAACATATATAAAGTGAGTTTATGTTCCCCCGGGGCTTTCCTCCAGTGGAGTGGAGAAGTCAGGGGAAATCCAGGCCTTGTTCATTTTTATAAGTGTCAACCTATCAGCATTGTCGGTGGAAAGGCGGATACGCTTATCTGTTATGATGCCACCAGCAGCACTAAATACCCGCTCAGACAGAACGCTGGCGGCAGGGCAGGCCAGCACCTCCAAGGCGTAGAGTGCCAGTTCATACCACGTGTCCAGCTTGGACACCCAGTAGTTGTAAGGCACAGAGGGATCATTGAGGACGCTGACACGGTCTGCTACGTACTCCTTCACCATCTTCCAAAACTTTTCCCTCCTTGTGACACTAGGCTGCGCATCAGGGTGAGGGTGCTGGCGGGGTGTCATGAAGGTGTCCCACGCCTTGGAGAGTGTTGCCCTGCCTTTCTCGGAACTGCTGTGTGCTCCCCTTTTCTCCCCTTCTCGGTTGGCCAAGGTAGCACGTACTCTGCCGCCAGCGTTGTCAGATGGAAAATTTTGGAGCAATTTTTCAACAAGAACCTTCTGGTATTGCACCATTTTGCTTGTCCTCTCCACCGGAGGAATGAGAGATGAGAAATTCTCTTTGTAGCGGGGGTCCAGAAGGGTGAACACCCAGTAATCCGTGTTGTCTAAAATGCGTACAACGCGTGGGTCACGGGAAAGGCAGCCTAACATAAAGTCAGCCATGTGTGCCAGAGTACCAACAGTCAAGATTTCGCTGTCCTCACCAGGAGGCTGACTCTCAATATCCTCATCCTCTTCCTCCTCTTCTGCCCACCCACGCTGAAGAGATGGAACTAAAGTTCCATGGCTACCCTCTGTAGCGGAGGCAACCGTGTCTTCCTCCTCCTCCTCCTCCGCCTCCTCCAATTGTCGCTGAGAAGACGAAGTGAGCGTGCTCTGGCTATCACCTTGTGTAAGCTCTTCCTCCCCCATTTCCACCTCTTCCACATGCAAAGCGTCGGTTTTAATTGTGAGCAGCGAGCGTTTCAGTAGACACAGAAGTGGGATGGTTACACTGATAATAGCGTTATCGCCGCTCACCATCTGTGTCGATTCCTCAAAATTGCGTAAAACCTCGCAGAGGTCTGACATCCATTCCCACTCCTCACTTCTGATTACAGGAAGTTGAATGGAGAGGCGACGACCGTGTAACAGCTGGTACTCCACTACTGCCCTCTGCTGCTCACAAAGCCGGGCCAACATGTGGAAGGTGGAGTTCCAGCGCGTGCTCACGTCACACAGCAGCCGGTGAGCTGGCAATTGTAAGCGCTGCTGCAGCTTCAACAGGCCGGCCGAAGCTGTAGATGACTTACTGAAATGTGCACACACGCGGCGCACCTTGGTCAAGAGATCATGCACATTGGGGTAGGTTTTTAGAAATCGCTGCACCACTAAATTAAATACATGCGCTAGGCATGGTACGTGTGTGAGCTTGCCGAGCTCCAAAGCCGCCACCAAGTTACGCCCATTATCACACACAACCATGCCTGGTTGCAGGTTGAGTGGCGAGAGCCACTGCTCGGTCTGGTGACTAATCCCCTGCAACAGCTCTGAGGCCGTGTGCTGTTTGTCCCCAAGGCAGATCAGCTTCAGCACGGCCTGTTGACGCTTCCCCACTGCAGTGCTACACTGCTTCCAGCTACTGGCTGATGGGGGAGTGGCGGTGTGTGTAGAGAATTCGGAGGTGGAAACGGAGGAGGAGGAGCCAATAACATAGGTGCTGGTGGAAACCCTGATGGAGGTAGGGCCCGCAATCCTCGGCGTGGGTAGCACCCGTGCCATCCCAGGGTCCGAGTCGCTCCCAGCCTCCACGACATTCACCCAGTGTGCCGTCAGGGAAATGTAGCGTCCCTGGCCACAAGCACTTGTCCATGTGTCAGTCGTTAAGTGGACCTTCCCAGTAACTGCGTTGGTCAGGGCACGGGTGATGTTACGGGACACATGGTGGTGTAATGCGGGGATGGCACACCGGGAAAAGTAGTGGCGGCTGGGGACCGCGTACCGAGGGACAGCTGCTGCCATCAGGCTGCGGAAGGACTCAGTGTCCACAAGCCTAAATGGCAGCATTTCGATGGCCAGTAATTTGGAAAGGTGTGAGGTTAGTGCTATGGCCTGTGGGTGGGTGGCTGGGTACTTTCTCTTGCGCTCAAATGCCTGGGGTAACGACATTTGGACGCTGTGCTGGGACAGGGAAGTGGATGTGGTCGCTGATGGTGCTTCAGATGCTACAGGTGCAGGGCGGGAGGTATGCGGGCCTGCGCCTTCGACAGGCGATTGGCCGGCACCGAAAACAGGGGAAGAGGAGGCAGTGGTGTGGCCTGCAGACACAGATGGGCGATCCAGGCGTTCCTCCCACTTACTACGGTGCTTGGATGCCATGTGTCGGATCATGCTGGTGGTGGTGAGGTTTCTAGTGTTCATGCCTCGGCTCATTCTGGTGTGGCACAGGTTGCAAACTACAAATCTTTTGTCGTCCGCACTTTCCTTAAAAAAACGCCATACCGCGGAACACCTACCCCTTGGCAAGGTAGATTTACGCAAGGGGGTGCTCCGTGGAACATTTGCGGGCCGGTTTGGTGCGGTCCGCCTTCTTTCTGTAGCCACACCACTGCCTCTTCCAGCCTGTTGCGGTGCTGCAGATGGCTCACCCTCAGGACTGCTGTCATCGCTCGGCTCTACACCTTCCCAGGTGGGGTCAGTCACCTCATCGTCCACCAAGTCCTCCTCCACTTCCTCACTCTGATCATCCTCCTCAAGTCTTGATCCCACCACATACTCAGTCATTGACAACTGTATAACATTCTCCTCAACAAGGTCTTGAGACGGAAATAGTGGTTGATTTAATGGCAACTGTGTCTCATCATCATCATCATCATCCACTACTTCCTTTGACCTTAAATGCCGTTCACATCTGTCATCTTCTTGTGATTGGGTAGCCTCTAGAGGTTGTGAATCAGGGCACAAGATGTCATGTTCCTCTGCAAGCGTGCTTGGAGAGAGGGTCAAATGAAGGATTGGTGATGAGACGAGCTCATCACTATATCCCAGTGTGGGATCACTTCTTTGACCAGACCGTGTATGGTGGGAGGAAGGATGATCAGAGTGAGGATTATGTTGACCAGACTCTTGGCTACTGAGAGTGGACTTGGTGGAAGACAGGGTGGTGCTTAACCGACTGGAAGCAGTATCAGCTGTCATCCAACCGACCACCTGTTCGCACTGGTCGGACCTCGAGAGTGATGTCCTGCGACGCCCTGTGAAATCAGACATGAAGCTAGGTATGGTGGATGTCTTTCTTTCTTGTGCTCTGGCACCAGGCACAGTTTCTCCGCGTCCTGACCCGCGCCCTGAACTTTCAGGATCACGTCCACTTCCCCGTCCCTTTTTACCCGCCTTCTTCATCTTACACGATATATATGACTTTAATATATATGAGTTTGAAAACTTAACAGTATTTCTTCCTATTCTGCAACTGTGCAGAGTACACAGAATAGGCTGTTAAACGGCGTTGAAACACACTGAATGGAATATGTGACTTTAATATTTGGGTTTGAAAACTTAACAGTATTTCTTACTATTCTGCAACTCTGCAGAGTACACAGAATAGGCTGTTAAACGGCGGTGAAAGACACTGAATGGAATATGTGACTTTAATATTTGAGTTTGAAAACTTAACAGTATTTCTTATAATTCTGGAACTGTACAGAGTACACAGAATAGGCTGTTAAACGGCGTTGAAACACACTGAATGGAATAAGTGACTTTAATATTTGAGTTTGAAAACTTAACAGTATTTCTTATAATTCTGGAACTGTACAGAGTACACAGAATAGGCTGTTAAACGGCGTTGAAACACACTGAATGGAATATGTGACTTTGATATTTTAGTTTGAAGACTTAACAGTATTTCTTCCTATTCTGCAACTGTGCACAGTACACAGAATGTGCTGCTACACTGCGGCGAAGCACACTGAATGGAATATGTGACTTTGATATTTTAGTTTGAAGACTTAACAGTATTTCTTCCTATTCTGCAACTATGCACAGTACACAGAATGTGCTGCTAAACTGCGGCGAAGCACACTGAATGGAATATGTGACTTTGATATTTTAGTTTGAAGACTTAACAGTATTTCTTCCTATTCTGCAACTGTGCACAGTACACAGAATGTGCTGCTACACTGCGGCGAAGCACACTGAATGGAATATGTGACTTTTAAATTTTAGTTTGAAGACTTAACAGTATTTCTTCCTATTCTGCAACTCTGCACAGTACACAGAATGTGCTGCTAAACTGCGGCGAAGCACACTGAATGGAATATGTGACTTTGATATTTTAGTTTGAAGACTTAACAGTATTTCTTCCTATTCTGCAACTCTGCACAGTACTCAGAATGTGCTGCTAAACTGCGGCGAAGCACACTGAATGGAATATGTGACTTTGATATTTTAGTTTGAAGACTTAACAGTATTTCTTCCTATTCTGCAACTCTGCACAGTACACAGAATGTGCTGCTACACTGCGGCGAAGCACACTGAATGGAATATGTGACTTTTAAATTTTAGTTTGAAGACTTAACAGTATTTCTTCCTATTCTGCAACTCTGCACAGTACACAGAATGTGCTGCTAAACTGCGGCGAAGCACACTGAATGGAATATGTGACTTTGATATTTTAGTTTGAAGACTTAACAGTATTTCTTCCTATTCTGCAACTCTGCACAGTACTCAGAATGTGCTGCTAAACTGCGGCGAAGCACACTGAATGGAATATGTGACTTTGATATTTTAGTTTGAAGACTTAACAGTATTTCTTCCTATTCTGCAACTCTGCACAGTACACAGAATGTGCTGCTACACTGCGGCGAAGCACACTGAATGGAATATGTGACTTTTAAATTTTAGTTTGAAGACTTAACAGTATTTCTTCCTATTCTGCAACTCTGCACAGTACACAGAATGTGCTGCTAAACTGCGGCGAAGCACACTGAATGGAATATGTGACTTTGATATTTTAGTTTGAAGACTTAACAGTATTTCTTCCTATTCTGCAACTCTGCACAGTACTCAGAATGTGCTGCTAAACTGCGGCGACGCACACTGAATGGAATACGTGACTTTGATATTTTAGTTTGAAGACTTAACAGAATGTGCTCTAATCTGCAACTTTGCACACTAAACAGAATGTGCTCTAATCTGCAACTTTGCACACTAAACAGAATGTGCTCTAATCTGCAACTTTGCACACTAAACAGAATGTGCTCTAATCTGCAACTGTGCACACTAAACAGAATGTGCTCTAATCTGCAACTTTGCACACTACACAGAATATATATATATTTTTTTTTTTTTTTTTTGTTTTTTTCCCCCCACACCAAATAACCTGCTGCCCCCACACACAGTAGTCCTAAAAAGGACTTTTGGTTCTTTTTTTTTCACAATTTTTGTTTTTTTCCTCCCTACACTGCCTTTCCCTTCCTATCCTCAGCTCTCCCTGGCTCAGACTGAGCCGAACTCGATGGTCAGGTGCTATACAGCACCTGACCACGGGTTCTGGCCAGCCAATCAGTGTAATGCCAGCAGCCAACATGGCTGCTGGCATTACACCGATGTCAGAGCCTCCCTGCACGTTTATTGGCTGCGCAGCAGGCGCAAAACGTGCGGGGAGGAGACACGAACATGGCGGGCGAGCACATGCGGTACTCGTACGAGTACCGCCATGTGCCGAGCAGAGCGATGCTCGTGCCGATCCGAGCATCGGCCGAGCATGCTCGCTCAACACTAATATTTATATTACCTCTCTGAATGAGCGGATTCCTTAACCCTTTGAGTGCCAGAGGGGTATGCAACGCATTGCAGAGCAATGCGTTGTGTACCTCTCTGGCACTCAAAGGGTTAATCTTCGGAGACTGACGGCCAGGTTAGTGCAGTCTGCTAGTCTGTGCCATCAGTCCCTTCCGGTGCCTCTCGGCACAGCGCAATGTTTCTTAATGCAGACCGGGACTGACAGCGCAGGCGCGCATACTAGATGTCTGCACTGATACCTGGCTTCTCGGAAGATTAAGGATTTCTTTAGAATCCACTCATTCAGAGAGGTAAGATAACTATTATTAAGTAGTCGCCATCTGCCTAAGTATTGAAGGGCGACTTTAACTATGGTGGTAGTTCTGCTTTAAATATATATTACATGTCCTGTTTTTCAGCAGGCTAGGAAAAGCAATTTCTCTTCGCTCTCTGCCCTTCCTCCTTAATTTACCTGTAGGTATTGGGGCAGGAGTAGCCAGTCCTGTTCCTCCAGAGCTATATGAGGATATCCCACCTGGAACATGGGTGGAATAGTTAGTGGCTCACTTACTTTAATTGATCCATCTGTTTTCATTCATATATATCATAAAATCTTGCATCGTTAATATCTGTTGCAGGCAGACCAGGGTTGGCTGCTCAGTTACTGGGGACTACAACAGTGTTCCCACTAGGCAAGTGGTTACCAACCATCTCATTAGGGAAACACTAACAGTCCGTGTGTTTAGGATCTCCCTGCCTGTGCATAGGTGAGATAATCAGAGGCTCAGTCATTTAATTAACTCACCTCTGCACAAGCAGGGAAATCCTAAACACACTTCCTGTTACAGATCTCTGAAGAAAGTTTTGAGAACCACTGATCTATACCAGGGGTGGGAAATCTCAGGCCCTCCAGCTGTTCAGGACTACAACTCCATCATCCCTGTTTAGGGATGATGGGAATTGTAGTCCTGATCAGCTGGAGGGCCTCAGTTGTCTACTAATACATTATACCAATAGTTCCCAGCCCTCTCCTTTGAGTCCCCTAACAGTCCACGTGTTTAGGATTCCCTGCTTGTGCAGAGGGGAGTTAACTAAGTGGTGGAGCCTCTGATTAACTCACCCGTTCACAGTAGGCTGACCAGATCTCACCTTTAACCGGGGACACATAGGAAATAGCCATTTTGCAGTGCTTCACTGAAATCAGTGCAGTCCTGCAGTATGTATTTCTCCTATGCGTCCCCGGTTAAAGGTGAGGTCTGGTCAGCCTAGTTCACAGGCAGGGAAATCCTAAACACACGGACTGTTAGGTAGGCTGACCAGACCTCACCTTTAACCGGGGACACATAGGAAAAATGTATACTGCAGGACTGCTTTGATTTCAGTGCAGTCCTGAAATATGCCTATTTCCTATGAATCCCCAGTTAAAGGTGAGGTCTGGTCACCCTACTGTTAGGGGACCCAGAGGAGACAGTTGGGAACCACTGCTCTAAGGCAGCATACCTCCCAAGTGTCTGTCTTACCAAAACCTGTCACTTCTTTCTTCAGAATATAGCAAAAATCCGGCCATTACTCTCTCACTCTACAACAGAAACCTCATGCATGCTCTTATCCTTTCTCGCCTGGACTACTGCAACTTTTTACTTACTGGTCTTCCTGCTAACCATATCGCTCCTCTTCAATCAGTTCTTAATTCAGCCACCTGAATAATCTTCCTCTCCTCCAGAACAGTACTCACCCCACCACTCCCAAAATCACTGTCATGTCTTCCCATAAAGCAGCGTATCACATTCAAAATCCTCCTCATCACCTTCAAGGCTCTCCATCACTTGTCCCTGCCTTATATCTCATCTTTGATATCCGCCATATTCCTGCACGTCCACTACGCAGCACACATGTTGGACGACTCGCTGCCCCTTTAACCACTATCGCTGTCTCACGATTGAAAGCTTTTGCACATGCTGCCCCCTACCTCTGGAACTCCCTACCACCCAGTATTCACCAACCATCAACCCGCAACAATTTTAAATCTAAACTAAAAGAGCACCTTTTATTTCTAGCAACAGCGTAATATGGAAACATTATCATTATTATCATAAGCCAAACACTGCACTTCCTCCTCTACCAGCGTGTATCTGTATGTCACCCATCCTATACTTAGATTGTAAGCTCTACGGGGGAGGGACCTCTTATCCTCATGTATACTCACCTGTCGTTCCCCTTATGACTGCCTATATAAGCACTTAATCACCGCACTTACTGTACCCCTGCTATATTAAATGTAATCTGTAAAGTGCCAAGTACACCAGTTGGCGCTATATAAATATACAATACAATAGTAATTTGGCTGTGCACAAGCAGAGAAATTCTAAAGACATGGCCTGTTAGGGGTCCCTGAGGAGAGGGTTTTGGGATACACTAATCTATATCAGAAATGGGCAACCTCAGGCCCTCCAGCTGTTCAGAACTACAACCTACACCATCCACAGCCAGCCAGCGACTGGCTGGGGATGATGGGAATTATTGTCTTGAACAGCACTAAGGCCTCAGATTAGGGTGACCAGACCTCACCTTTAACAGGGGACACACATGAAAAATGCATACTGCAGGGCTGTTTTAATTTCAGCACAGTCCTGAATTATACCTATTTCCTATGTGTCCCCGTTTAAAGGTGAGGTCTGGTCAGCCTACCTCAGGTTTCCCACCATTGCTTTATACCAGTGGTTCCCAGCCCTCTCCTCTGGGACCCCTTAAAGGTGTATGTAAGTGTAGCACATTGCTCCACAGCAATAAAACCCACATTCATGTTTGTTTAACCCCTTAAAGGGACAGTAATGTCCCATAAAAAATTATTAGAGTTTTGTAGAGATAAAAAAAATAAACGATATGCCACACAACCATAGCGGTTTGAGAGAAATCCTCCATTAAAGTTCCCCCCTCCCTCCCTTTCTCCTGACGTCAGCTGTAAGCTGACAGCAGGAGTTCCTGGTCCGGGGACCGACAAGCGGCTCTTCAGCAGAGCCGCAATAGCGAGATTTAAAAAGAAATAGTTGTTTGGACGGTCTACAAAGTGTGTCTGGTTTGCAAGCACACTTTGTAGACCGTTCCAAAGAAGTAATTCTTTTTAAGTTGCGCTATTGCGTCTCTGCTGAAGAGCCTCCTCGTGTCGGCTGACACGGATCTCCTTCTGTCAGATTTACAGCTGACATCAGGAGAAGAGGAATTTTAGCGGGGGATATCTCTCAAACCATAGCGGTTTGAGAGATAGGATTTATGGCGCATAGCTTCTTTTTTTAATCTCTACAAAACTCTAAACATTTTTTATGGGACATTACTGTCCCTTTAAGGACCAGCAGTCCCAGGGTGTGTTGTCCTTTAAGGACCACGTAGCGAAGTTTGACGTGTTGGCACATGTGGCTGATCACGTGTGCCGGCACACAGAACGGGGGACTGATAGTGACCGCTCCAGTCTTGAAGCGGTCAGTTTCAGTCACCGCTACTACTCACAGCTCTCCCGCAGGAGCGATGTGAGTAAAAACTACGTGATGTGTCAGGTAAGCTGACCAGACCTCCCCTTTAACCGGGGACACATAAGAAATAGGCATATTTCAGATCTGCATTGAAATCAAAGCAACCCTGCAGTATGCAGTTTTCATTTGTGTCCCCGGTTTAAGCGGATGTCTGGTCTCCCTAGTGTCAGGACTGTCACTGGTCCTTTAGACAAAAACAGCAGTGATGGTCCTGACACATCACTGGACCTTAAGGGGTTAATCTTCAATTTCTGTTTATCAGTCTGTGTGAATAAATCTCTGTAATGCCCCGTCCACAGGCCACACCTCCAGCAACACCATATAATACCGGAGTCCCTCTTTGACCAAATGAAATGTTGGGAGGTCTGAGGAGGTGGTAGCCAACCTTAGTCCACAAGAGCTACCGACAGGGTATCTATTCAGGATTTCTCTGAACGATCACAAATGGACTAATTAAAGTTATACAGCCACTAAACAGTCCACCTGCACTCCAGCTGGAATATCCTGAACACATGTACTGTTGGTAACGCTTGAGGCCCAGGATTATCTACCCCTAAGGGGATCAAGAGTGAATGACAGCACTGGAAGCGTTAAAAGAGCAATCTAAACTGGGCACAAATGTATTGTGTATCTGTTTTACCAATGCCGCCCTGCAGGCACAGTCATATTTCATTTCTGGTTCACTCACCTGTACACACCTCAGAGTAGGGTGACCAGACCTCACCTTTAACCAGGGGCATGTAAAAAAAATGCATACTTCGGGCTGCTTTGATTTCATTGCAGTCCTGAAATACGCCCCGGTTAATGGTGAGGTCTGGTCACCCTACCTCAGAGCAAGTGCGCCCAAATTGAGTCCTTAAGGGCTACCAACAGGCCAAAATTTAATGATTTCCCTGCTTCAGCATAGGTGAGTCCGTCAAACTGAATGAACCACTGATTAACCCGCCTGTGTTTAATCAGATATATCTTTAAAGAGGATCTCTCACCCCTATAAAAGTTAAGCTTATTAGGTACAGTATTTAGCGATAGCGATGAGAACGTTATTTATTAAAAAACAAACAAACGCTATTTGGACTAAAATTCTTCATTACGTAATGCCCTGTGCCCTGCTTCCACATACACTGGTCTTGCCGCACTGTCTCTGCTCCTTCCCACTATCCAGCCTCCTCCGATGATGGAGGCTTCTGTCTGTAAGCTAAAGCGGTCTCATTGGCTAGCTATCGATCTCTGCCAATGAGATCGCTCCAGCTTACAGACAGAAGCTCTGTACAGCTCAGAAAGTATTGAAATAACACTCTTCAAGGCCCAAATACTATGAAGATTAATCGGTGCTGCTTTCTTTGTGAACTATTACTATCCCTTTAAGAAAAGCATTGACTCTGAGCTGGAGGCGGTGTGTGGTTGCCGGCGTGGCGCTATCGTATGAAACACCAGCCTTTATCATAGCAGTAGGTCTCATGGTGTTTCATTCAGAGGCTGGTCATCCATTATGGCAACCTATGCTACTGCCTAGGCTCAAAGGCAATATGGGGGGCCCTGACTGCAAATGATGGGTCACAGACTAAGGCTCTGTCATTGCTGCCGGTAACATCTTGTGTCAGATGCCCTTTTTGTTGAAAGAGACCAGCATTATCCAGTTGCTTTCTGTGTCAGAAGAAATGGATAAAGAGATATGGGATCCCAAATTGGTACATTGCCTAGAGCCCTATGGCATCTTAGGGCCGTATGTTCAAAAGGGATAACGACATAAAATTGTCATATGAAAGACAAAAATAAGTCCTTGAACGCATGAACAACATATTTTCTATAGAAAAAAGCTAGTAATGTCCGTTGTGTACGACACAACTCTAGAATTGATGGGCAAAGGGGCGTGGCTAGGGCGTGGCTAAACTATTCTCCAGTGTCGTATAGAGGAAAAGAAAATTTGTCGTAACTAATGACAAAAAATGTCTTCGAAAAGACAAAATGTGTACGTTAAGAAAAAAGTGGAGGGAATGTGTTCTGAATGTGAGAATTTTTGTCTTTAGTTAAGACATAAAGACATTTTTGTTGTTAAGACATTTTTTAAGACATTTTTTTGTCGTCACATACGACAATTTCAGTCAGGACAAACGACATATTTCCAATCACAACTGACACTCTCTGAAAATATTAATCATCCCAGCGACACTGTACTTTGAAAAGTGGTTACAAACAACAAAAAGCTATTTCGCTACTTCTTTGAACATATGGCCCTTAATCTGTCTCTGGTTTAGTTGGACAGCAAAGCAGTCACACACAGACAATGGGAAAAGGAGGAGGAAGTGACAGCGTACTGTAAGTTGCTGCGTAGCGCCATCTCCTTGGCTCTGTCTGACAGGTTCTGACAAGCTGTTTCAGCAGGAGCGTAAGGGCTATCAGCAATCATCGGTGTTGGTATTTCAAAGATCTCCAGGTCAGCCCATTGTGAAGGTTCCCAAGTATGGATATATATTAACCCCTTGGATGCTAGAAATGTTTCCAACGCAGTGGAGACATTTCTACAATCCAAGTTGTTATAATCTGTCAAGATGAAGAATATCTTACATGTACATCTGTGGATTTAATAGCATGTTCTTTCATATATGACAACTTGTAAATTAGCATTGATATTGCTTTTTAAATTATTATTTTTTGAAACTTGTAGTTTACTGTTGAAAGTCCCTTCTAGTTAATTTCTATTTGATTATTTTTTGCCTTTCACAATGATATCACCTGATGAAGTGAATTTATATTCACAAAACGCGTAGGGAAAAGATAATGAAGAATTGTTGGAGCCACATCCCAGCTGGTTCTCATCTCTCGATTGAGCTATAGACTGGGGCTGATCTGGTGAGTAGTGTATATTGGGCAGAGGCGTAACTAGTACGGTCCGGGTCCTGGTGCAAGAAGTGCCATGGGCCCCCCCAACCCCCGAACACATTGACCCCCGGGCCCTCCACAATGCCTCCATTTCCTACCTCCCAATCCCTGGTGGTCCAGTGGAGTGGCAGGATAGACGGGCTGGTGCGACGTGCTCCCGCGCTGTCCTCTTCTGTAATGCAGAGCGCTGGGAGATGATGTCATCTCCCAGCGCTCTGCATTACTAGAGCGTGGGAGGGAGATTGCGGCTCCAGGTGGAGGGGGTAGCAGGGGGCAGCCGGGCCACTGGAGTGACGGGCCCAGTCACGGTTGCGACCCCTGCGACCCCTATAGTTACGCCACTGATACTGGGAGTCTCTATGTAGAGTTCACATATTATACAGGTTTACCCTTAGAGGAAATATCTCATTCTTCCCAGAAACACTACTCCAGCCCTGGAATACAGCATAGCGGATGATCAGCATCTAAGATCTGCATACTAACGCGGCCATCCTGCTGTCGGGCGGAATATATTCTGTATATATATCGATGGGATTACACCTGTGATTAATCGCTGCCTTTCTTACAAGAATTTATCTTGTAAGTATAATCACTTAAAGCGGAACTTTCGCTCTATAAAGTCGCCCTTCAATAATTAGGCATAGGCGACTAGCTTCATAAGCTATAAACTCTCATAAGTACTCAGTTCTGAAGTAATCCTTAATCTTCAGCGACCGGAAGCCAGGCATCAGCGCAGACATCTTGTCTTAGAGACGTCTGCGCGGCTGTACTGTCAGTACCAGTCTCCTCTAGGAGGCACTGTACCTTAAGGCACCGGAAGGGACTGACAGCGCAGACAGCACTAAAGCAAGAAGCTTGGCCGTCATTCTCCGAAGACTAAGGATTATGAGAGGTAATAGCACTATTGTGAAGCTAGTCACCATATGCCGAGGGCAACTTTATAGAGAGTGAAAGTTCCAATTAAATCATACAGAGGCTACTCTCAGATTGCATGCGCTTCTCCCTTCTTCTTTTGATTCCTGTGTAATGCAAAAATGATATAGCTGAAATATTGGGTGCAGAAAGTACAAAGTGGAACAATTCTGGGAGAACCCAACTGCATCATAGGGTAGAAATAGAGTCCTCTCGATTTAATTCCTTACGGACCACCCCTGTGGTCCTTAAGAGATTAAACGAGAATTTTAGTTTAAAGTAAATAGACTACCTTACGGATTGCCGGGGTGTGCAAAGGATTTTACTTTAAAGGAGTAGTTACTTGAAACTTTTTTGAACATTAAAGGGATAGTAATACTTCGTTTTAACTTTATTTTATTTTGTAGGCATTAAAAAAACATGAAGAACGATATAAGTCTTATCTCTCAAACCTTTATGGTTTAAGAGATATGCACAAGCAAAGTTTCCCCCTCCCCGCCCCTTTTTCCTAGTGTAAGTCATCTCTTCTCAGATGTGAATCTGGTTGTAAGACCAGACAGATAACAGAAGGGGACAATGTTCTTTGTATGAAAAGAATGAAAGCCCTTCCCCCCTTGACAAGTTTTTCAGCTTTTTCCCTTATCTTAATTGAAGATTGTCCCTCTCTGCAGTCTACCTGGGCATCTCCCTTCTGATCTGGCTGAACGGGGGGGGTATACTTTGCTTGTGAATATCTCTTAAACCATAAAGGTATGAGAGATAAGACTTATATCGTTCTTCATGTTTTTTTAATGCCTACAAAATAAAATAAAGATAAAACGAAGTATTACTATCCCTTTAAACTGCAGTTTTCTATTCTGGCCTCTAGGTGCTGCTGTTTTTATGACATTACAGATAAACACGGGCTATGATTCAAGCTATCCCATAGAATACATTGTAAAACAAAATGCATTTTGGGCCCTAGCTGATGCTGTTGCTAATTGATAAAAAAAAAAGTATGAGCTGTATTAACGTTTGGATGAAACACTTTCCATCAGTGGGAGTACATTTGTTTTAATTAGCAGCAAACATCCTATAACATATGTTCTCATAAATTAATTTTACTTTATTTATTTTATTTGTTCCCTATGGAGTAAATTGTTTACCCCATAATTGCCCCACATTTTCATTAGACACGATCTTTATCTCCAGTTACCCGGTGCACTGGCGGTGAATTTACTGCAGTTTAATTCCCTGTTTCACAGTTCTTAGCACATGCGAGTGGATTCTTTTTTCATTTGATTTCAGGGCTCCAGATTTTCCTAAATTGTCTTAGAAGCAAAAGTGGTGATGACCAGATAAAAATATCACAAGATTTATCAGAAATGAATAAAATCCAGAGTTTATCGTGCTAATAATTTGGTGCCGATTGCATCATAACAGATGTATCAAGGCATGGAACACTGCGAGTGAGATGATCACTGGGATATCCCGATTTAATTCACAGTGTGTTTTCTCTCCAAGAATTGCAGGTTGACTGGTTTGCTGGGTGATAAGACAATACGGGCGATGGATTTGATATCTCCTCCCTTGGGGTCTTGTCTGATCTCAAACATCCTGATTATCTGCAGAAAAAAAGCAACAGCAAAACATGCCCAGATTTAGTTATATGCATTCAGATTGTAAATGAATAAATTAACCCTTTCCCGACAATGGACGTACATGTAAGTCCCACAAAAACTGTCATTTAGTGACAGAGGACATACATGTACGTCCCGGAAGTCCGGGTCCCCGTGCGGCTGCACGCCATTCAGGGACTCCGGAATAATTAAAAAAAAATAAATTCTTAGCTTGGTGTTAAGTGACGGCCGCCTGTGCGTGCGGCCGGTCACTAAGGGGTACACCATAAGTGTACGCATCGCTTTACAATTTAAAGGGATAGTAATACTTTATTATTACTATCCCTCATGTCGTAGGTATTTGCAAAATAAGTTAATAGCCCCCAGGTTAATCTCTCAAACCTTTATGGTTTGAGAGATAACCAAAGGCAAAGTCCCCACCCCCCCCTTCCCTGAAGTCAGCGTTGTACTGACTGCAGGGATATCCAGTCTGACATGAGGCTCTGCAGCAGAGTCACAATCTCATTAGTGACAATTATTTCACTGAAACGGTCTTCTACATGTGCTTGCAAACCAAGCACATGTAGAAGACTGTTTCAGTGAAATAATTCTTTGTCACTAATGGGATCTCGGCTCAGCTGCAGAGCCGCGAGTCTGTCGTATGACAGACTTCCCCTGCAGTCAGTACAACACTGACTTCAGGGAAGGGGGAGGGAGGGGGGAACTTTGTGTTCGGTTATTTCTCTACACCATAAAGGTTTGAGAGATGAACCTGGAGGCTATTAACTTATTTTGCAAATACCTACAATATGAGGGGTAGTAATAATAAACTTTTACTATCCCTTTAAGGGTTTAGACATTATAGGGTTACAAGTGCTTTGTAAAGTGAAACACTGCAATTGAGGTCCCTGTCCAAAAGCTTACAATCTAGTGGTAATGGGAGACATACAGAGTACATAAGGGTCAAGTGCTGAATACAGTGCCAGAGTTCTGGTTAGTGGACACAAAAAGTAAATAATTTCTAAAAGCCTTAGTTGTACAAAGTCTGTGCCTTCTACCTTGTTTAAGATTTGTTCTGGAGGTGTAGTTTCAAGAGTGACATGAAGACCATAAGAGAGGTGCAGTGGCGCAGGTTAGGGGGCAGAGCATTCCATAGATAAGGAGCAATGAGAGGAAAAGATTTGATACGTGAAGGGGCTGTAGACACAAAAGGGGCTGAGAGAAGACCATCACTGGCTGATGTTAAGTGGCGGAATGGGGTATAGCGGGAGATCAGACTGTAAATGGAGGGCCTTTGATCTTTTGCCTTGGGTATGGGAAAATCCTCCCTAAATTCTTATATAGACTCACCCGAGATAACGCCAAGTGCATTTCCAACTCAGCGATCCGCTTCCCCACACAGGCTCGGACCCCGTATCCAAAAGGAATCGAGCTGAAGGGGTGGTGCTTCATCCCCCCATCCCGCAGCCACCGCCTTGGCAGGAACTTCTCTGGATCTGAGAAATTGGCCTCATCCCTGGAGATGGCATAGTGACTGAGGACAAAGAGGCTCTGCACGAGAGAGAACAGAGCGCAGAACCTCAGACTGATGTCTTGTGGACATTCTATAAAGGCCTAACGACATCTAGGACATCCTCTATATATCAACATGTGAAAAGTGTGCAGTTCTGGAGTATATACACTGCAATGTAGGAGGCAGATAAACACTCCCCAATTTCTCATTGATTTAACCCCTTAGGGACCCTTGACGTACCAGGACCGTCAAGGGTAAATGTGCTCCAACGACCCTTGACGGTCATGGTACGTCACGTACTTTTTACTTACAGCGCTCTACCGGGAGCGCTGTAAGTAAAAATAGGGCATGAAATAGACCGATCCAAGATCGGAACGATCTCTTTCAAGCCCCATAGTGACGCGCCGATACACGTGACAGGTCAACGTGCCCCTATGCGGTCGTTATGGGACGGAAATGTCCCATAACCTCCGGTCCTTAAGGGGTTAAATGAGGTTTCTTATGCCTTTTTAATTCCTTGAATGCCAGAGACCTTCTCCTGTTTTGGAGATCTTAGTGCAAAACTGTAAAGAATAACATAGGAACCGGAGAAGTGATATCACCGGAGAAGTTATCTCCACTTTATCACCTATATCACATCTCAGTGCATAACCCTCATTGTGTTAATAGCTGAATTTAACCGCTTGAGTGCCAGAGGGGTATCCAACAGATTGCTTCGCAATTAATTTGATATCCCTCTGGCATGCAGATTGTTAAATCAACGGGAAAGTTGCTCTCTGTTCATCAGTTGGCTTAGTCCAGTATTGCTCCACTTTTCCTTTATAATTATACATGCGGTCTATCAAGGAAGAATGTATAACAATTATTCTTAGTGGTATGATTAAAACATTTGTAAATGGTGCTAACAATCTCTCATATTTATAAGGAAGTAAAACCAAGTTTAGAAATCTGTTGCTGTCTTAGAAAATCCGTTAGGTTGCAGTTTTACAGACAATTTCTTTATTAGCTGTAATAGCTCATCTTCTCAGTGTTTGAGTCAGGTGTGAAAACTCAGCATTGCAAACAGAAAGGTGTGAAAACTCATGATTTTATTACAAGACAGGAGGCTGCTATTATGCTTAAAGGGATAGTAATACTTCGTTTTATCTTTATTTTATTTTGTAGGCATTAAAAAAACATGAAGAACGACATAAGTCTTATTTCTCAAACCTTTATGGTTTGAGAGATATTCACAAACAAAGTTTCCCCTCCCGCCCCTTTCACCTAGTGTAAGCCATCTCTTCTCAGATGTGGAATCCAGTCCATAGACCAGACAGATAACAGCAGGGGGCAATCTTCTTCCTATGAGAACAATGAAAGCCCTGCCCCCCTTGACAAGTTTTTCAGGTTTTTCCCTTATCTTATTTGAAGAATGTCCCTCTCTGCAGTCTACCTGGGCACCTCCTTTCTGCTCTGGCTGAACAGTGTTACATCAGTAAAAGGGGCTGGAGGGGGATACTTTGTCATTGAATTACTCTTGAACTACAAGTCTGACAGAATTGAAATAATACTCTCCAAGGTCCAAATACTATGATGATTAATTAGAGCTGCTTTTATTCTGAAACATTACTATCCCTTTAATCTCCCTTTACTTTCTCCAGTAGCTACCAGCAATGAATATTGTAACACATGAAAGAAAAAATGTTTCAAGTTCAAATAGGCAACTCAACCCCTCCAGATATATTCCACCAATCCCCTTGTAGAGCCCCTCATAAACTGTACAGGTGTTGTGTCTTCCTTCCTCTTTCTATGCTGCTCCAGTAGAGGATAAGTACTGTTTTTTAGTTGTGTTACACAAAATTTGGCATCTATTATATCTCTGATATTTACTAAACTTTTTCTCTCTTTCTGCCGATTTTCAACGTCTATATTAGTTCCCATATTCAGGTTCATTGTTTTTCGGTAGCCCGTTTTAATATTTTTCCTTTACTAATACTCTTCTTTTGTGCTCCGTGCCTGTTTTGGCTTTTCCTATTTTCTCATGTGAGTTGAGGCGGCCATCTTTCTTAAGGACATTCTCCATTTTAATCTTTCTGAGCATGCGCAAAGCGTGAGGTGCACCATTTAATTGCTGCCAGTGAGGAGAACAATTAGTAGCTATAGTGCGTTACCTATATAACCCAATTATTAATTAATTTTCACCTTTTTAATGTTCTGTTCTCTTTTTTTGTCCTTATCCTTAAAGTCTCTTGGTTTGAACCCATTTATATAATCTGAGATTATTTATTTATTCAAAACTTAATTATTTACTCTATTTGATTGTTTTTCGCAAATTTACTTTATTTTTGGGAAATGTTACTTAAACACTGTCTTTTAGTAAGAATAGGTCTCCCTCTACCCATCTCCAGTTAAACCTAAAAGAATGCCTAATTTTGCACAAGATCAAGTCAGTCCTGATGTCCACGATATGTCAAGTGATGTGTTGGTAAATTTCTCTGAATCACATATCCAGTCTTTAACAAATCCGTAACTTCTTCCATCTCATGATGTATGAATGGCATGTCTGAGAACTTGGTAAAATCTCCTACTGAGGTTTTTTCTTCAAAAAATAAGAATTTTCTTTACAACATTCCAATTTAGTTTCCCCATATAGATAAATCTAATGTTTCTAATGTTTCCTCAGATGATTCAATTCAGGAAATCTCTAGTGGGAAAAGGAAAGCTAAGTTAACCCCTTAAGGACCGGACGTTATGGGACATTTCCGTCCCATAACGTCCGCATAGGGGCACTTGGACGCGCCGGTACACGTGACCTGTCACGTGTATCGGCGCGTCACTATGGGGCTTGAAACAGATCGCTCCGATCTTGGAGCGGTCTATTTCATGCATTATTTTTACTTACAGCGCTCCCGGTAGAGCGCTGTAAGTAAAAAGTACGTGACGTACCAGGACCGTCAAGGGTCTTTCAAGCAAGTTTACCCTTGACGGTCCTGGTACGTCAAGGGTCCCTAAGGGGTTAAAGCATTGCAACAAAAACTCTAAAGAGTTTAATAAATCCCACTACAGAAAAGACAGAAATGTCAAAAATGATGAGTGCGGCTCAAAACCACCCAAACGATCCTCAACTCGGGAGGTGGAGATGCCGAGAAAGAAATATAAATTGTTCTTAAAACCTGATTCTTCCTCAAATCCATCCGATAA
Source organism: Rhinophrynus dorsalis (assembly GCA_037306005.1). Lineage (NCBI taxonomy): Eukaryota > Metazoa > Chordata > Amphibia > Anura > Rhinophrynidae > Rhinophrynus > Rhinophrynus dorsalis. The sequence continues at coordinate 238,208,344 of CM074725.1, read as the reverse complement.
GGATGATAATTTTATACAATCGGAGGATATTGAATACGATACCTCAGAGGCTGAATCTTTTGATAACCCTAATACAAAGAAGGGTACTAAGAAAAATGCTTTATCTCAGGATGATGATCCATTAACTATTTTAGATGAGATTGGCCAACCCTTATTTAACTCGGAAGAAATTAAAAACCCTAGATCTTCTGAATGGGTTCCTAGGGAACATGTATCAAAATTTATAGAAATTTGACTGAGGAAACCTTTGGACACTGTCACTAAAAATAAATTACGTGCTGAGTGTCCTAGACCCAGCATTAACAAAACATGTGATTCACCTACTCTTGATCCTTGTATTGTACAATACTTGTCAAAATCGGGGAAAGACTCCAGAAACGGAATCGACAGGTCCCTTAGGATTTGTCAAGATAAACTATTAGATGTGGTTGGCCCACTGTCAGAGTCGTTATTTCTCTAAGTCTACAGTGACAGATTCATCAAGTATGGGGTCTTCTGGAAATAGACCTTTTTCCATCAAGGTTAAACAAACAACTACCCAAATTCTTCATTTGGAGACCAGACTCAAAAGCTCTAGAAGTAGATGCATTCCTCCAATCCTGGGAGGGAAACATACATTATGCTTTTCTTCCTTTTGTGATGATCCTCAGAATCCTTCTACAAGTCAGAAAAAACAAGCAACTATTGTATTGATAACTCCTTTCTGGACATCTCAGATGTAGATCCCTCCACGTCTGGAAATGTTGATAGATTACCCAGTATATACCTAACTCATTTTCCTTTCCTGTTAACAGACCTGTCAGGGAACCTCGACGAGATGTTGGTCAAAAACAATTACATTTAATAGTCAGGTTGATTTCGGGAGTCCCTGGTTTATCGAGGGACTTTCGGAATATGCTCAAAATCTCATCTCAGAGGCATGGGCCCCTGGGACTCGATCATGCTATAAATCATGTTGGTCAGTATGGTCACATTGGTGCTTAGAATGGGATTGGATCCTGTTTCGACCACTGTGACTAATTTTCTCAGTTTTCTTTCTACATGCTTTCAATTAGGGAAAGCGTATGGAATAATAAATTGCTATAGATCTGCTATTTCAGCAGGTCACTCAAATTTAGAAGGTCTACCTATTGGTCAGCATCCATTAGTATGCAAATTGATGAAAGGTATTAGATGGATTAAACCCCCTACATCAAAATACTCCACACTCTGTGATATTAATTATGTTCTGCAATTCTTAGAATCTTGGCCAGATAATGACAGATTGTCCTTGAAACAACTTTCAGCTAAACTGACCATGCTTTTATGCTTTGTATCTTGTCAACGGGTTTCAGATGTCAAAGCTTTAGATATTAGAGGTCGATCCTTTGTTCCAGGAGGTGTTAGATTCTCTGTTTATAAAAGAACTAAATCTTTGGCTAAATACATTTTTTATCCATCTTTCCAACAGAATCCACTGCTTTGTGTAGTACGCTGTTTACAAACTTATGAGAAGATTATTTCCTCTATTAGATCTGAGAATCTTCATCAGCTCCTCATTTCCTTTCATAAACCTCATCTTCCAGTATCTTCTGTGACGTGTCCTCTTTGGGTTAAACGGGTCTTGCAGTTATCAGGTATCGATATTTCTCTTTTTGAGGCTCATTCATCCAGAGGCGCTATGGCTTCAAAATCCTTTCTTACGGGAGGTAGTGTATCAGATATCCTCAAAGCGGCAGACTGGTCTAGGGAATCTACATTTAAATCCTATTATTTTAAACCAATTTCTCATATTGCTCATAGTGTTATTGATCAGCTTTAAACTAGCATAATAGGAGTCTCCTGTCTTGTAATAAAATTCAAGGATTTTTCTGTGTGAAGGAAAGTCAGGATTTTATTAAAGCGGAATTTTCAGATAATAGCAAATCGCCATGCATTCATTAAATGCACGGTGACTAGCTTGAAAATGTATGTCTTACAAAAAAAAAAAAAAAAAATACTTGTGTCTAATGGAATCCGTCCCATTTGGAGACTGGAACTGAGGCTAGAGTGCAGACATCTTGTCTGTTCGCATGTGCCATCAGTCCCGGTCTCCATAGAGTAGACTGCTTTGCACCATATGGTCACCAGAAAGGACTGACAGCGCAGGCTCACAGACCGCACTAACCTGCCCGTCAGTCCCGAAATGGGACATATTCCTCTACACTCAAGCTACACTCAACACTCTACACTCAAGCTAGTCGCCATGCATTTAACGAATGTATGGCGACTGGCTATTATCTGAAAGTTCCGCTTTAAAGACAAGGAGGTGAATATTATCCCTCCCTATTATACCCACCCTATCACTTGTTTTCTGTTTTATTTTAGGATGATTCAATACAAATAAGAATATGATACAGGAAGTTCAAGTTCGGTGATATGATGGAGGAAATTGTTTGTTGGTTATTTATACAAGTTGAATTTCAACTGAGTTCCAGTTTTAAAGACCACATCAAAGAAAGAGGAAGGAAGACATAACAGCTGTACAGTTTATGAAGGGCTCTAGAAGGGGATTGGTGGAATATACCTGGAGGGGTGGGGTTACCTATTTGAACTTGAAACATTTTTCCTTTCATGTGTTACAACATTTATTGCTTGCTGCTGCTGTAAAGAAAGATTAAGCATAATATTCACCTCCTTGTCTTTAATAAATTGTTGACTTTACTTCACATAGGTAGGAAAATCCTCGAATTTGGTGAACCTTGGTGTCGTCTCAACATTTAATGTAAGGTCAAATTTGTGTTGTTATAAACTTTTACTAAGCGGGGAAGCAGGTGTAGTTATTACTTAAAGCGGAACTACCGTCGCTAAAAAAATTGATCTCCAATAATTCCCCATCTGGCGACAAGCTGCTCAGTAGCGCTAGTCGCTAGAATTATTACCTTGTTAAATAGAATTCTCCATTCTTCCCGGGCTGATAGGCAGGACAGAGCGCAGACATCTTTCCATAGTGACGTCTGCACACCTGCGCTGTCAGTCCCAGCCGGTTCTAGGAGATGTTGCTAGGAGCCGTTTGGCTTCAAAAGGGACTGACAGTGCAGGCGCACGGACGTCACTATGGAAAGATGTCTGCGCTCTGTCCTGCCTATCAGCCCGGGAAGAATGGAGAATTCTATTTAACCAGGTAATAATTCTAGCGACTAGCGCTACTGAGCAGCTTGTCGCCAGATGGGGAATTATTGGAGATCAATTTTTTTAGAGGTGGTAGTTCCGCTTTAACCTTTTGGATGCTAGAGAGGTCTACCATGCAATGCAATACATTGGAAACTTCTCTACAAGGGCTTAACTGCAGGGGACACAGAGAGTACGGCTGCATCAGGGCCTAGCATCCAAAGGGGCCTCATCTGCCCAGGGTTCAGTAGGGTTTGGTTATGCCTCTGTTAAAATATTTTTTATGTTAAAGGGCCAAATACATTTTTGCATTGGCTCCCTCTAATGACTAGTTACAGAACTGCTTCTCCATCATCCAAGTGATTAAGAGAGCCATAAATTTACACTATGCCAAGAGCCCAGCAATGGCTTAAAGTGTTAGCAATGTCTCAACATAAATGCAGGTCCAATTACTCTTTATAGCTTTTGGGACATGTAGAGCGGTATTATCATTCTCTATGATGTGTAGTTCCAGAGTAAATGAATCATAAAGTGTCCTCTTCCTGCTCCTTTTACCTATTGTAAAGCTGCACAGCAAGACCATCCGGATGGATCGCAGCAAGGGACAATCTTCTGGTAGCATAAGGAAAAACCTATCCACCTTCTTCAAGGGGCAGGGCTTTTCTTTGCTCACAGCCAGAAGATTGTCCCTTGCTGCGAGCTGTCCAGTCAAGCGCCCGGTTTCCACATCCGAAGGGAGGCGGCTTATACTAGGTAAATGAGTCAGGAGGGGGACACTTTATAATTCATTTACTCTGGAACTGCACATTGTACAGAATGATAATAACACTCTACATGATCACAGACTATAACGAGTAATTGGAACTGCATTTATGTTGAGACATTACTAACCCTTTAACTGAGTGCCAGAGGAGTGTGCAATGCCTTGCAGTCCTCCTTGGCACTCAAAGGGTTACACTTGCCCTGACTAGAATGAAAATCCAATCTAGCTCATAGAATCCACTTCAGTCCAATGTCTGTGTTGCCTGCAGATGCCAAAAGGAAGTGTAACTTACATTTTTGGGGAAATGATAGTCTCCAATCACTATCTCCTTCTCACTCACAAGCCTGGCATTCGTTGGCACAACAGGATAAAGTCTGCAGAGAAGGGAGAATAAAGAGGTTTCAACCAACCCCTTTACAGGTAGAACGTTCTCCAATTAATTGCTTAATAATGTGTTGCAAAATTCTTGATCGTCCAAGGGATCATTTTTTGAGACCTGCTACTGCTATTTAGTGTTGTTTCTCCAATCGATGTCTGTGCCTCAATGTGAATGAATGACTATGTTTATTTATATAGGACCACAAGTGTACGCAGCGCTTTGCAATTTAAAGGGGATCTAACACCGCTGTACAAGTGTGGCTTAAATGATAGCTTGTATAGCGAATATGAGCATTTCATTATTATTTCCCATTTTTAATACTCTATTTGTGTGAAAATTAAAGGGATAGTAATACTTAAAATGTAAAAAAAAATATGTTGTAGGGTTTATCCCCCTGAGTAGAACAAGAGTACTCCCGCTGCTGAAAGGTGTTTTGTTCAAAAGTTATTAATTTTCAAAGTTGAATTTTTTTAGGTGCAATATCGCAGTGGCCTGAAATTGTACAGTGGCGCTGTTGCTACACCATCTTATGGAGATTTATGGTCAACTGACCAGAGCTGTCCATAGGATCGTGTAGCAACAGCGCCACTGTACAATTTCAGGCCACTGTGATATTGCACCTAAAAAATTCAACTTTGAAAATTAATAACTTTTGAATGAAACACCTTTCAGCAATGGGAGTACTCTTGTTTTATTCAGGGGGATAAACCCTACAACATATTTTTTTTTACATTTTAAGTATTACTATCCCTTTAATGTTTAAAACGTGCCTTGCACCCTACTTCCGGATAGACTGTGGGTACATCTCTCTACCTGCATTCTATCACTCTGCCTCTGCTCCCGCCCCTCTAGACAGCCTCCTCCGGTGACGGAGGCTTCTGTCTGTAAGCTGGAGGCTGGAGCTATCTCATTGGTCTCAGGGCATGAGCCCTCTCCGGGGGCTCAGAAGAATTAAGTTCCCAGGTATGAACATTGCCACCTGATTTTGTTAAATGTGGCAGAGCAACTGTAAAGTCCTGTGGGGCCCTCTGACCAAGTCGGGTCCCTAAGCAGCTGCTTATTCTGTGTACATTGTAGCTCCACCACTGCTCACTACCTGTCGTGCTTTACACAGTACAAAACAGTTTCCTGACCCGGAAACAACGAGTACAAAAGAAAATTGTTCCCTTCTAGCCTGCTGAAAAAAGCACATGAAATATCATATAGCTAAAGTTCTATGGATGTATCAGAATGTTTAGAGTTGGCATATACCTGATAATGTCACTTTGTAATGAGTTGGTTAACCACGCAAAGTGTTAAGACAAATACATAAAATGGCCCACCTCAAGGTCTCCTTGATTACAGCTCTCAGCAGAGGCATCTGGGAAATATCTTCAGAGACGGGAATCCGATCCATGGGAACGGCACTGATCACCTCTTCATACAGGGATTGCTGAAGTTCTGGGTCCCTGGCCAGATGGTACATAGACCAGCACAGTGTATTGGACGTCTAAATGGTGAGTGGAAACACAGCAGAGATTTGAGGTCTATGTAATTATCCGGTGCTATGACAGTGCAAATTGCTGTTGTGTTTTATTTATTAAGACATTAGCACAAGCACTCCTAACCCCCCTTCCCCCGTATTTAAACTGTGCAGTGATTTACCCCTTTGAATGCCAGAGGGCTACACAATGCATTGCGCACCCCTCTGGCACTCAAAAGATTAAATGTAAATATGCAGAAAGTGATGTTCTTCTAGCATCATTTAATACAGGAGAGCTCAGGTCTCCCCCAACTAAAGTGACCACATATCCCTTTAAATGATGGGCATTTATGCAATGCATACCCTATGGGGTTGCACTGATTCCTGTGCACTCCTGAAGAATTACGTTTTCTTAAGTGTCCCTGATTTAAAGAGATAGGTGATCACCTTACCTCCGACGATGCAGGATTTCCTCACATGAGCACAAGTGACTTAACCAGTAGTTCAGTCTTTCTGAATGATCTTCCTGAGTTCATGACATTCACTTTTGTTTAACTGAGATAATTTTGAAGACATGACATTTTTGAGGGAATTAAGACAGGTTTGATTGCCCCGATCTAGCCAACACACATGTATAGTGGCTGCTTCTTACTCCTCAGCCAAACATTACGTTGTTCTCTGTTCCTGGGTTAAACAGTGCAACGTGTGCGGCAGGAGGAAAAAGCAGCCGATTTCCGTGTCTGTCTGTTTACAAGATGGATTGAGAACATCTCCTTTCACATTTATTTTTAAATCCGTGAATAGTATAAATACAAAGGGTGGTTATGACATATCTCCCAACAGTTCAAATGGCCAAAGTGGAACACTTTTGCTTTAGCTGGTGTTGTTGGGGGTATCGCTGGTGAGAGGGGCATTTCCATGAATTTTTAGGTTATTTCATGAACTATTGACACCTCTTTATGTAACTGCATAAATTATTTGGAGCAAGACCACAGTATTTTATTTACACATACTAATGTAAAAACACATTTAGTGAAGTTTAAACAAACATTAATGTGAACTTTATTGCTGTGGAGCAATGTGATACACTTATATACACACCACATAGTTTTATCTCCTAAACACAGGGACACCAGGGTGATACACTTCTATACACACCACACAGTCTGATCTCCTAAACACAGGGACACCAGGGTGATGCACTTCTATACACACCACACAGTCTGATCTCCTAAACACAGGGACACCAGGGTGATACACTTCTATACACACCACACAGTCTGATCTCCTAAACACAGGGACACCAGGGTGATACACTTCTATACACACCACACAGTCTGATCTCCTAAACACAGGGACACCAGGGTGATGCACTTCTATACACACCACACAGTCTGATCTCCTAAACACAGGGACACCAGGGTGATACACTTCTATACACACCGCACAGTCTGATCTCCTAAACACAGGGACACCAGGGTGATACACTTATATACACACCACACAGTCTGATCTCCTAAACACAGGGACACCAGGGTGATACACTTCTATACACACCACACAGTCTGATCTCCTAAATACAAGGACACCAGGGTGATACACTTCTATACATACCACACTGTCTGATCTCCTAAACACAGGGACACCAGGGTGATACACTTCTATACACACCACCCAGTCTGATCTCCTAAACACAGGGACACCAGGGTGATACACTTCTATACACACCACACAGTCTGATCTCCTAAACACAGGGACACCAGGGTGATACACTTCTATACACACCACACAGTCTGATCTCCTAAACACAGGGACACCAGGGTGATACACTTATATACACACCACACAGTCTGATCTCCTAAACACAGGGACACCAGGGTGATACACTTCTATACACACCACACAGTCTGATCTCCTAAACACAGGGACACCAGGGTGATACTTATATACACCCCACACAGCCTGATCTCCTAAACACAGGGACACCAGGGTGATACACTTCTATACACACCACACAGTCTGATCTCCTAAACACAGGGACACCAGGGTGATACACTTATATGCACACCACACAGTCTGATCTCCTAAACACAGGGACACCAGGGTGATACACTTATATACACACCACACAATCTGATCTCCTAAACACAGGGACACCAGGGTGATACTTATATACACACCACACAGTCTGATCTCCTAAACACAGGGACACCAGGGTGATACACTTATATACACACCACACAGTCTGATCTCCTAAACACAGGGACACCAGGGTGGGAAAGAGGGACAGAGGGATTTGTGTCTCAAAGATGGACTGTCCTGACTAAAGAGGGACACTTGGGAGGTATGTACCCCTAATATCTGCTAAAGAGGGACACTTGGGAGGTATGTTATAAGCACTGGCACTAATATCATAATATATAAAATACAACAGCAATTTTAGTGGCTTTGCCATAGCACCAGCTTATTAAATAACAACAAAATTGCCCTGCACCTCCTCTTTTGATGTCATGATCAAGGCTCATTCTGTCTCTAGTATCTATAGATCTGTCTGGAAGCCATTTTCTTGTAGCCTAGCAGAGGCATCACTTCCTGTCACAGTAGGCAATGGGAAGTTCTTCTACTGATTAGAACTCTTAGCCCTGGAGTCTTCATTCCGGACTTTGTATTACCCCAGAAGGGGGCTGCCATGTACATGGGTCCCACATTTAAAATCCAGGGCTGTCCTGGGCAATCTGGGACATGTGGTCACCCTAACCAAGAAGGATCAAACCAATTCAAACCATTTGATTTTATTTAGACTTTTATGTTGACACGTGTAAAATGACTAGATAACCATTTTAATGCAGGACGCTAATACAATTTGCACACTGCAGAATTCCGTGGTTCCTGCTCAGTTCTGCACCATACAGTAATGTGACCAGATCCCCATTTAACCCTCTGAGTGCCAGAGGGGTATGTAATGCATTGGTACCACAGCACCTTGGTTGAGAATCACCCCTTTAATTCACCGCCCACGCTAATTAATACTTACTGTGTCCACTCCAGCCAGGAGCAGCTCACACACGCTGCCGTACACCTCACTGATGGACAGTTTGCCACTGGACAGTAGGTACGTTAAGTATTCTCCCTGCACCTCTTCCCCTTTGTCTATCCTGGACTGAATCTCATCCATCTTCTTGTCAATCAGCTTCTTTCCTGGGGAGAAATACACAGAGGTTATCCAATACAAGAATGGCAAACTCAGATACAGTCAAGGGCTACATGTTCAACATTTCCCTGCAGGGAGGGCAGCAAGATTGGCTGCAAGGGTCTGGGTACACATACACATACACATAAACACATTATATATTACTACTTGAAGAGCCCGTTACACGGGCCACAGTGCCGGACGGTCGCGTTGCAGTCATGCTCAGTAGAGACTGCCCGCTCCGCGGCTGATATGGAGCAGGGGCTCCGCAGCAGCCGCAGCGCTGGCAGTCTTTACTGCGCATGATGGCTTCTGACAATATTTAGCAAATTATTATATAGGATATATATGTGTGTATATATATATATATATATATACACATTTATATACACACATACACTACAAATTGGACATGGCATTCCCTGTGTGTAAGCGGAGACGTGTTATTTTAGTTAATGTGGTTGGTGAATTGGAGGTGTGAATAAGAGGAGAGGGTAAGGCATGCGTGTCAGAGTGGAGAGAGCATGGTGGGTAGTGTAGTGTGGTGTGATCTGTGATATTTGTGGATGTTTATTTAGTGTGTTGAAAAAAGGCAGTGATTGAAATGTGTCAACACAGAGACATATTGTGAGCGTAAGGAGCGCAGGCATGAGGCGTGGCAAACATTGGTGCGAAGGGAAGGAGAAGCATCTGTTTCGTGAGCAGGGCCCAAGTGTCCGGAGATGGGGAGGACAGACAATGAGGTGAAGAGGAATGTGAGCCAAACAGACAGACAAAGATACAATGAGGCGAAATGGAAGGTGAGTCGAGCAGTTGAATGGAGATCGAATGAGGCGAAGGGGAGTGTGAGTTGAATGGAGACACAGTGAGGCGAAGGAGAGAGTGAGTTGAACAATCGAATAGAGATGAATGAGGAGAAAGGCAGTGTGAGTTGAACAGTCGAACGGAGACACAATGAGGTGAAACAGTGTGAGTCAAAAGGAGACACCATGAGGTGAAGGAGAGTTTGTGTTGAACAGTCAAAGGGAGACACAATGAGGTGAAAGGGAGTGTGAGTTAAACAGATGAACGGAGATGAATGAGGTGAAGTGGAGTATGAGTTAAACAGGTGAACTGAGACAGAATGAGGTGAAGGGGAGTGTGAGTTGAACAGGTGAACGGAGACAGATTGAGGTGAAGGGGAGTGTGAGTTGAACAGGTGAACAGAGACAGATTGAGGTGAAGGGGAGTGTGAGCTGAACAGAGACAAATTGAGGTGAAGGGGAATGTGAGTTGAACAGGTGAACAGAGACAGAAAGAGGTGAAGGGGAGTGTGAGTTGAACAGGTGAACAGAGACAGAAAGAGGTGAAGGGGAGTGTGAGTTGAACAGGTGAACGGAGACAGATTGAGGTGAAGGGGAATGTGAGTTGAACAGGTGAATAGAGACAGAATGAGGTGAAGGGGAGTGTGAGTTGAACAGGTGAACAGAGACAGAATGTGGTGAAGAGGAGTGTGAGTTGAACAGGTGAATAAAGACAGAATGAGGTGAAGGGGAGTGTGAGTTGAACAGATTAACGGAGACAGATTGAGGTGAAGGGGAGTGTGAGTTGAACAGGTGAACAGAGACAGATTGAGGTGAAGAGGAGTGTGAGCTGAACAGAGACAAATTGAGGTGAAGGGGAATGTGAGTTGAACAGGTGAACAGAGACAGAAAGAGGTGAAGGGGAGTGTGAGCTGAACAGAGACAAATTGAGGTGAAGGGGAATGTGAGTTGAACAGGTGAACAGAGACAGATTGAGGTGAAGGGGAGTGTGAGCTGAACAGAGACAAATTGAGGTGAAGGGGAATGTGAGTTGAACAGGTGAAAAGAGACAGAAAGAGGTGAAGGGGAGTGTGAGTTGAACAGGTGAACAGAGACAGAATGTGGTGAAGAGGAGTGTGAGTTGAACAGGTGAATAAAGACAGAATGAGGTGAAGGGAAGTGTGAGTTGAACAGATTAACGGAGACAGATTGAGGTGAAGGGGAGTGTGAGTTGAACAGGTGAACAGAGACAGATTGAGGTGAAGAGGAGTGTGAGTTGAACAGGTGAACAGAGACAGAATGTGGTGAAGAGGAGTGTGAGTTGAACAGGTGAACAAAGACAGAATGTGGTGAAGAGGAGTGTGAGTTGAACAGGTGAACTGACACAGAATGAGGTGAAGGGGATTGTGAGTTGAACAGGTGAATAAAGACAGAATGAGGTGAAGGGGAGTGTCAGTTGAACAGATTAACGGAGACAGATTGAGGTGAAGGGGAGTGTGAGTTGAACAGATGAACTGAGACAGAATGAGGTGAAGGGGAGTGTGAGTTGAACAGATTAACGGAGACAGATTGAGGTGAAGGGGAGTGTGAGTTGAACAGATGAACTGAGACAGATTGAGGTGAAGTGGAGTGTGAGTTGAACAGGTGAACAAAGACAGATTGATGTGAAGGGGAGTGTGAGTTGAACAGGTGAATAGAGACAGAATGTGATGAAGGGGAGTGTGAGTTGAACAGGTGAATAGAGACAGAATGTGGTGAAGGGGAGTGTGAGTTGAACAGGTGAATAGAGACAGAATGTGATGAAGGGGAGTGTGAGTTGAACAGGTGAATAGAGACAGAATGTGATGAAGGGGAGTGTGAGTTGAACAGGTGAACTGACACAGAATGAGGTGAAGGGGAGTGTGAGTTGAACAGGTGAATAAAGACAGAATGAGGTGAAGAGGAGTGTGAGTTGAACAGGTGAACAAAGACAGAATGTGGTGAAGAGGAGTGTGAGTTGAACAGGTGAACTGACACAGAATGAGGTGAAGGGGAGTGTGAGTTGAACAGGTGAACAGAGACAGAATGTGGTGAAGAGAAGTGTGAGTTGAACAGGTGAACAAAGACAGAATGTAGTGAAGAGGAGTGTGAGTTGAACAGGTGAACTGACACAGAATGAGGTGAAGGGGAGTGTGAGTTGAACAGGTGAATAAAGACAGAATGAGGTGAAGGGGAGTGTGAGTTGAACAGATTAACGGAGACAGATTGAGGTGAAGGGGAGTGTGAGTTGAACAGATGAACTGAGACAGATTGAGGTGAAGTGGAGTGTGAGTTGAACAGGTGAACAAAGACAGATTGATGTGAAGGGGAGTGTGAGTTGAACAGGTGAACAAAGACAGATTGATGTGAAGGGGAGTGTGAGTTGAACATGTGAACGGAGACAGATTGAGGTGAAGGGGAGTGTGAGCTGAAAAGGTGAATAGAGACAGAATGTGGTGAAGGGGAGTGTGAGTTGAACAGGTGAGTAGAGACAGAATGTGGTGAAGGGGAGTGTGAGTTGAACAGGTGAATAGAGACAGAATGTGATGAAGGGGAGTGTGAGTTGAACAGGTGAACTGACACAGAATGAGGTGAAGGGGAGTGTGAGTTGAACAGGTGAACTGACACAGAATGAGGTGAAGGGGAGTGTGAGTTGAACAGGTGAATAAAGACAGAATGAGGTGAAGAGGAGTGTGAGTTGAACAGGTGAACAAAGACAGATTGTGGTGAAGAGGAGTGTGAGTTGAACAGGTGAATAGAGACAGAATGTGGTGAAGAGGAGTGTGAGTTGAACAGGTGAACTGACACAGAATGAGGTGAAGGGGAGTGTGAGTTGAACAGGTGAACAGAGACAGAATGTGGTGAAGAGGAGTGTGAGTTGAACAGGTGAACAAAGACAGAATGTGGTGAAGAGGAGTGTGAGTTGAACAGGTGAACTGACACAGAATGAGGTGAAGGGGAGTGTGAGTTGAACAGGTGAATAAAGACAGAATGAGGTGAAGGGGAGTGTGAGTTGAACAGATTAACGGAGACAGATTGAGGTGAAGGGGAGTATGAGTTGAACAGATAAACTGAGACAGATTGAGCTGAAGTGGAGTGTGAGTTGAACAGGTGAACAAAGACAGAATGAGGTGAAGAGGAGTGTGAGTTGAACAGGTGAACTGACACAGAATGAGGTGAAGGGGAATGTGAGTTGAACAGGTGAACAGAGACAGAATGTGGTGAAGAGGAGTGTGAGTTGAACAGGTGAACAAAGACAGAATGTGGTGAAGAGGAGTGTGAGTTGAACAGGTGAACTGACACAGAATGAGGTGAAGGGGAGTGTGAGTTGAACAGGTGAATAAAGACAGAATGAGGTGAAGAGGAGTGTGAGTTGAACAGGTGAACAAAGACAGAATGTGGTGAAGGGGAGTGTGAGTTGAACAGGTGAATAGAGACAGAATGTGATGAAGGGGAGTGTGAGTTGAACAGGTGAACTGACACAGAATGAGGTGAAGGGGAGTGTGAGTTGAACAGGTGAATAAAGACAGAATGAGGTGAAGAGGAGTGTGAGTTGAACAGGTGAACAAAGACAGAATGTGGTGAAGAGGAGTGTGAGTTGAACAGGTGAACTGACACAGAATGAGGTGAAGGGGAGTGTGAGTTGAACAGGTGAACAGAGACAGAATGTGGTGAAGAGGAGTGTGAGTTGAACAGGTGAACAAAGACAGAATGTGGTGAAGAGGAGTGTGAGTTGAACAGGTGAACTGACACAGAATGAGGTGAAGGGGAGTGTGAGTTGAACAGGTGAATAAAGACAGAATGAGGTGAAGGGGAGTGTGCGTTGAACAGATTAATGGAGACAGATTGAGGTGAAGGGGAGTGTGAGTTGAACAGATGAACTGAGACAGATTGAGGTGAAGTGGAGTGTGAGTTGAACAGGTGAACAAAGACAGAATGAAGTGAAGAGGAGTGTGAGTTGAACAGGTGAACTGACACAGAATGAGGTGAAGGGGATTGTGAGTTGAACAGGTGAATAAAGACAGAATGAGGTGAAGGGGAGTGTGAGTTGAACAGATTAACGGAGACAGATTGAGGTGAAGGGGATTGTGAGTTGAACAGATGAACTGAGACAGAATGAGGTGAAGGGGAGTGTGAGTTGAACAGATTAACGGAGACAGATTGAGGTGAAGGGGAGTGTGAGTTGAACAGATGAACTGAGACAGATTGAGGTGAAGTGGAGTGTGAGTTGAACAGGTGAACAAAGACAGATTGATGTGAAGGGGAGTGTGAGTTGAACAGGTGAACAAAGACAGATTGATGTGAAGGTGAGTGTGAGTTGAACATGTGAACGGAGACAGATTGAGGTGAAGGGGAGTGTGAGCTGAAAAGGTGAATAGAGACAGAATGTGGTGAAGGGGAGTGTGAGTTGAACAGGTGAATAGAGACAGAATGTGGTGAAGGGGAGTGTGAGATGAACAGGTGAATAGAGACAATGTGATGAAGGGGAGTGTGAGTTGAACAGGTGAATAGAGACAGAATGTGGTGAAGGGGAGTGTGAGTTGAACAGGTGAATAGAGACAGAATGTGATGAAGGGGAGTGTGAGTTGAACAGGTGAACTGAGACAGAATGAGGCAAAGGGTGTGTGTTATATGATGGATCGTGAAGTCCTTGAAGAGATTTTCACAGGAGTGGGCAGGGGGGCTATGCAACAGTTTAGACTGGTGTCCATGTCCATTATTTATAATGCTCTCCATGCAGAAGACATAGACTACAGTTATCCATAGTAAGATTGGAATAGCACCTCATGCTGGCCATAAAAGAAATTGTCAGTTTAGTGTCAAAAAGAAAAATTTGAGCTTTAACTTTTGAATGAAAGGTACCCCAGAAGTATCCTTATTTATATCTTATAGGCTTTCATTAGAAAGTCTTCTGTTCTTTTAATACAACAAAAAAGTTGTTTGAACCGTGGCTCTCTCTATATATTGAGATTGTTGTAATAAGACTCTTGGCTGGGGGGGGGCTGAATAGTGGGAATTGTAGTCCGGAACTTACCAAAGTCAAAGATATTATCCCAGCCTTGAATGTAACGATCCCAATAGGGCAGAACACTCCTCGTCCACGCGGGCAGATAAGTGGAGTATACCGAATTCTTAAACATGCTGCCGATGGAATCAATAAATTTCTGGGTCTCCGGGGGGATCTGCTTGTCCAGGCAACCAATTCGGGTCTCAAAGACAATATTTGAGACCCCTACGAGAAATATAATGGAATTGCTTTAGGCATAAGACACATGATATTATTTCTTTATTCATTATAGGAAATAAAATATTAATGTGCATAGAAATTGTGTGTGTATGTGTGTGTGTGGGGGAGTAACAATTCCCAAGATTTCCATTGATTTAAAGGAGCAGTAAACTTATTTTGTAGATAATTTCCTGCTGAATAAAACAAGGTCCTTCCCACTGCTGTCAGATATTTTATTCAAAATGTATATCAGTTCAAATAATCAGGAAGTGAATTTACTGTGTTTACTTCCTGATAGTTCTAACTGACAGGAAGTGACAGGCAGTTTCTATCACATTCTGTGGAGAACTGTATGTCTCTGACTTTCCTTTTCCTCTCCATTAGAATCTAACAAGAAATCTAATTCGAATTTGACCACTAGAGGGCACTGCTAATGTAAAAAAACATGGGTTTAAACTGTAATAACTCTGGAAATATAAATCTCTTGGCAGTGGGAGTACCCTTATTTTGCTCAATAGGAAAATCCCTACAATATATATTTTTTCATAAAAAAAAATGTACTGCTCCTTTAAGTGATTATTTTAACCCTTTGAATGGTAGAGAGAATCCAGTGCATTGCTGTTCAATACACCTGAGACATTTCAAGTATTCACAGGATTAAAAGCTTGAATTAACCCTTTGAGTGTCAGAGGGGTATGGAATGCATTGCCCTCTGCACTCAAAGGGTTAAAACAATTAGAATTTAAAAAAAAAACCTCACCATGGTGCAATTGGTTTGGTTCGGAATTGCTCATCTTATTCTTTCTTCTAAGCGCTCTAAGTCCTTTGATGGTAGAGACCACTGCAGTGTGTTAAAGGGACAGTAATGTCCCAGAAAACATATTTATCATTTTGTAGTGCCTATAAAGTTGAACCCTATCTCTCAAAACGCTATGGTTTGAAAGATATTGATTGTCAAAGTTCCCCTCTCCCTCCCCTTTCCCTGACGTCAGCGCTGTGCTGACTGCAGGGGAATCCTGTCTGGGGACCAACTGGTGACTCTGCAGAAAAGCCAGAATCGCATTATTTAAAAAGAATGACTTATTTGGAAAGGTCTACAAAGTGTGCATGGTTTGCAAGCACACTTTGTAGACCATTCCAATGAAGTAATTAGTTTTAAATAACGCGATTGCGGCTCTGCTGAAGAGCCTCCTCGTGTCGGCCGACACAGATCTCCTGCTGTCAGCCTTACAGCTGACAGCAGGAAACGTCAAACTTTGACAGTAAATATCTCTCAAACCACAGAGGTCTGAAGTTGGGTTTTTTGCATCAAGTTCAACTTTTTAAGCCCTACAAAATGATAAATATTTTATCTGGGACATTACTGTCCCTTTAACCCTTTATATGCTAGAGAGGTCTCCATTGCATCATAGACAACAGGACCAGAACATTGGCATGGCCTTCAGGTGGGATTCTATGAATGTGTCCCTTTTAATAGGACTTCTTAAAGGTTTTCATCTTATTTTATGCAGTGTTGTGACTTCAAATAATTCTGACTGAGCTAAAATAACATAAAAAATTCACTGTGGGGGGCGTGTCCTGACTCTCATGGCGGCAACAGCTTAATCCCTTCGCTCCTGGCTACCTAAGGGTTATTTTCTGTTTTACTTTTGGTTTACGTGATATATTTACAGCCCACGTTGTAACCTTCCTGCCAGAACCCCATGGGACCTAAAAAAAAGAACCACTCGACGGCTTCAGGCACTCTACTGGGATACCTCTCCGAGAAAAACCCTGTGCCATCTTTATCTACGCCTTCTTCTCAGCCTGGTGAGCGGGAACTTGCGGATATGTCTAACACTGGAGACGGCTTCACCACGGACTCTGACACCACCGCCGCGGCTCACAGGGGCAAACCCACGGAGGTGGGTATGGATTACCCGACTAAAGACGATTTACGCAGTTTGGCTGCCATGCTTCGAGAGGATTTTCGAGGCTTCATTGAAGACCTCAAAACTACATTCCAGACCGAAATTGCTGCTGTTAGGGCAGATCTAGCCCAAATACAGACACGAGTGGCTTCGATGGAAGTATCCTATGGCAGATTGGACTCCCGCACCGCTTTCTTAGAGCAGACAACGGCCGCGCAGGCGGACCAAATGCGCCACTTGATGAC
This sequence comes from Rhinophrynus dorsalis, assembly GCA_037306005.1. Lineage (NCBI taxonomy): Eukaryota > Metazoa > Chordata > Amphibia > Anura > Rhinophrynidae > Rhinophrynus > Rhinophrynus dorsalis. The sequence goes on along the minus strand of CM074725.1, from coordinate 238,191,239 downwards.
CCGAGTCATGGACTTGGACAACAGAGGACGAAGGTGTAATTTAAGAATTAAGAACCTACCCGAGTCAGTGCAAACACAAGACCTAAAGCCTGTCATCACGGCCTTCTTTTCTGACCTCTTGGGCGACTCATATCAGGGCCCACTCTTGATCGAGCGGATTCATAGAGCTCTCAAGCCAAGGGACAACAATTCCCCCAGGGATGTCATTCTGTGCTTACACAGATACGAGGTCAAAGAGCTCATTGTTAAACGGAGCAGAGAATTACCCTCTCTAACCTGCGCTGGAGCTGAAGTGCAAATTTTTAACGATCTCTCACCGTACACGCTGCAGCTTCGGAGAGAACTCAGACCACTGACAGAGCACTTACGGAGCCTTAATATTCGATACAAATGGGGATTCCCTTTTGCTTTGTCTGCTACTTTTAATGGGGCTTCTGCAACCTTATTTTCTGTGGAGGAGGTTTCATCTTTCTGTGCCTCACTAGGAATCTCTCTACCTCAACCAACGACCTCTCCTTCTACTCCGGTTTCTAACCGCACTCAGAAGCGCCTGGAGTGGTCTCCTGGCTCTCCAGCCAAGCGTTCCAAACAGAGGAGGTTGGAAATGGCGCAACCTGTCCCTACTCCAGATCCTGCGACATCTACATGGTCCTGAACTGTCTTCATGCTCAATGTTTACACCCTTCAAGAGTTAGATCACCTATGTTTCTGAAGAACTCTCTTCCTGGCAGAAGTCTCTCCACTGCGGAGCGGATCCGACCCACTTGTCACCTGGGGTCTTCCCGGTTAAAAGAGGACTACACTCTATGACTTTATCTATACATGGGGACTCATGCAGAATGGAGAGACTGTATATAACCACAGGGCATATGCCGAGACCTCCTCAGGGGGGCCTCTCGATAACTCAGGTAGTTTTGGTTGTTATATAATTCGACTGTTATTTTCTTAGTTACTATGTTTATACACATTTGTGTTATTTCCTTGTTATTATGTGGCCCTGGTGGGGTGCTGGGTCTGGGGACCGGGGGGATCGAATTGCTCCCCCCGGCCCCGAGCCTCGATGTACCGCTGCGGCGTATGTTGGTCTCAGGAGACCTGCTCACATCATCTTGGAGTCCTGGGTTTTAAATCTGGGGGCTTTTCGCAAGGTATCTGGGCTTCCTACAGGACCCAGATGGGTATGTTAATCCCCGTGGGACGGGAGCTTCGGTATATGGGAGCCTCTTGCGGTGGGGGGGGCCCTTGTTTTGGAGTTTCAGTTTGTTTACCCTGGCTCGGGGCCCTATCTCCCCATCAGGTGAGACGTTTCCTGAAAGTTATATGTTTAACTGACGATTTTGGTTCCGCTCTTTGGGGAACGGGTTTCACAGGGGGATGGTGGCGGGGGGGATTTTATCCATATTGGGGTGCGGAGATAATATCGGTATTTTAGACTTGGAGATACATTCACGACTCTTGTTATGTTTAGAAGTCTGCACTCTTCCCACACCCAGTGGGACGTTTTGCATTTGTTTTGAGATAGGATGGTTTATTGTTAGCCCTTCCAATGTCTTAAACCCTCACTCCACCCTCCTCTTAAATTTTTGGTTCTGTAATCTTTTTATGTGTCTCAGGTTTGCTCTCACGATATGTGACATACTGAAGACACGTATACTGCCTCGCTCGAGGCCTATGACTGTGTCAGGCTGGGAACACCACGTGCTGCTCCCTCATATACTGACAGCATGGATGGTGTCAGGATTGTGTCCTGCTCGGTGGCTGGAGTGAGGGGGTCAGAGGAAGCGAACCCCCAACCACTAGGTATACTGGAGAAGGCAAGAGAAGAAAGAGAGGATAGGTGGTTGATGGGGGAGAGAGAGGGGTGAGTGGACATTTATGTCATGTCACTTTAAGGGGGGGGGGAGAGGGAGGACAGAGGGAAAAAAAAAAAAAAAAAAAAGGGTTATGTTGGTATACTTATTGCCTTTATCTACCGCACTCCTCTCGATGCTCCTTACTTTTCCGCACCGACTCCTAGCGTCACCATCCCCGATTCTAGATTCAATAGACTACCCCAAATACTAACTGCACTCTCACTGATACTCCCCATGGTCAATGTCTCTCCCTAGCAGATGACCCACGTATTCCTTGCCTTTGATCTACAACGTTCACTTTTAGACCTGTTAAATTTGCAACTCTCACACCCTTAGCTACGCCAGGACTTCGTCCTTGAACTTTCATATACCACAGTATGACTGTTTCACTTCCCCAAGACGCACAGTCATATTTATCCTTCATATTACATTTCACACTATTCTTCCTGTTACTTGAGGGATGTTTCCTTCATCCATCCCTTCTTGGATGTCTCATCCTTCCTCTCTCACCTTCTCTCTCATCTCTCTTTTTCTCCTCTCTTCTCTCTCCCTCCTCTCTCTGGTTGCTCTCGGCCTGGGCGGGTGTATCGGCGGGTGGGGGTCCACGCGACTTCACTCCATTCTATCATTTCAATGGCACACCTTAAAATACAGTCGCTCAACGTCAGGGGACTTAACACACCGGAAAAAAGACATCAAGTCTTTAGGGATTGTAGGAAACGTTGTTCTGATATGATATTCCTTCAGGAAACCCATTTCAAAAATTCATCCCACCCCCCCCTCCATAATCGTCACTTTCCATATACTTATCTCTCCTTGGCCTCTGAAAAGAAGAAAGGTGTAGGGATCTTAATCTCTTCTAAGGTTTCTTGGACGTTTCTAGATGCGTTGAGGGATGAAGAGGGACGCTTCATATTCCTCAAGGGTAAGATTCATAACCGAGTTTTTACGTTTGCAAATATTTATTGTCCCAATAACTCACAGATTTCTTACCTCAAAAAGCTGTTGGGAAGACTTGACTCGTGGGCTGATGGTACTCTAATAGTGGGCGGTGATTTCAACCTAACACTGAATCCAGACATAGACTCTTCTTCGGGCAGATCTCCCTTTCGACTGACACACCATGCTCAGTTACGCAAATTATTACACGAGATGCAGCTGATGGATGCATGGAGACTTCTGCATCCTAGGACTCGGGATTACACTTTTTTCTCTAATCCTCACTCCTCCTATAGTCGCATCGACTATGTTCTGGTCCCACAATATTTGTTACATTCGGTCACTTCGGCGGAAATTGATCCGGTGTCATGGACAGACCATTCTGCTATTTCTATTACGATAAAATTACCACACTTGACTCCATCTAACAGAACCTGGATGCTGAATGACACCCTCCTACAAGACGACAACATCATCAAGTCGGTATCCTCGATCATACAAGAGTATTTTTCCACCAACTATACTCAAGATGTCACACGCCCAACGACTTGGGAAGCCCACAAGTGTGTGGTACGTGGACACCTCATTCAACAGGGAGCTCTCAGGAAAAGAGAACGGGCCAAATCTTTTGACAGATTGTTGGCAATTGTTAGAGCTTGTGAATCAGCACATAAAGCTTCGCTGTCCCTCGCTGACAGAGACGCTCTAAGAACTGCTAGGGAATCACTCAACTCCAGGTTGCGCGAATCCTTTCAAAGGTCCTACATGTGGTACAAGTATCAGAGATTTATATCAGACAATAAGTGTGGCAAGGCTCTTGCTAGATTTGTTAAGGGTCGTCGACGTTCTACTCATGTATCTCAGATACAGAATCCGAAAGGCCACTCCTTCACGACATACCCACAAATAGCCTCTGCCTTTAGGGATTACTTTTCCTCTCTATATAACCTCCCATCAGCACATACTGACGGGGATACACGCCGCAAAACTATTCATGATTTTCTTCGTGGAGCTAAGGTACCTGTACTATCGGACCAGATTAGTGGTCTACTTGAAGCCCCCTTCTCCGAAAACGAGATTTTAGAGGTCATTCGCCATCTTCCTCTTGGTAAAAGTCCGGGCCCAGATGGCTTTTCGACACCATATTACCGTACACTACAATCTCTGCTAGCTCCTCACATGGCTCAAGCATTCAACGCTGTTAGAGAGGGAGTTCCTTTTCCCAACCAAGCTTTGGATGCTACTATAATAGTCCTCGCCAAACCTCACAGGGACAAAACGAGTTGCAGCAATTATCGTCCGATATCCTTGCTAAACGTAGATGTTAAAATTTATTCCAAAATCTTAGCTAACAGACTGAAACCACACTTACCTCACTTACTTCATCATAATCAAGGGGGATTCACTCCCGGACGTCAAGCATACCATAACACCTCTGCAGTGCTTTCCCTCACATATCGGGTAGTAAAAGAAGGAACTCCAGCAATTTTATTGAGTACAGATGCAGAGAAGGCTTTTGACAGAGTTAACTGGGAATATCTGCGAGCGGTATTGGAGAACGTGGGACTCGGTCGCTTGTTTGTCAATTGTGTCATGAGCCTTTACTCATCCCCATCTGCCCGTATATTAGTAAATGGAGTCACCTCAGACCCTTTCCCCATTAGGAATGGTACCAGACAGGGGTGTCCCCTTTCTCCCCTTCTATTTAATCTCACCTTAGAACCCCTACTACAGCTTATTCGGGATGACCCAAACGTTTATGGAGTCAAAACTGGGAACCTCACCCATAAGGTAGTGGCATTTGCGGACGATGTCCTGCTAGTTATTACTAAACCTGCAGAGTCTCTCCCACACATCCTTGGTTTACTTAACCAATACGCTTCGGTTTCTGGGGCTACGATTAATTTATCTAAATCCGAGATACTCAATCTTACGGTCGACGAGAAAATGTCTGCCTCCCTTCAGACTCTTTTCCCCTTTCAGTGGACTTCTTCGGCTGTTAAATACTTGGGGATATACATCTCACCGAGGTTAGAAGATATGGCCAGACTTAACATGGCTCCCCTCTCTGCTTCTATATTGAAGGACTTACAGACATGGTCTTCCCTTCCTATCTCATGGTTCGGCAGGGTTAACTTAGTCAAGATGCTTATCCTTCCTAAGATACTCTATGTACTAACCACTCTTCCTATTAAAATCCCTCTAGATATGCTCTCGGGCCTCCAGGCGGCTATCAACAACTTTATCTGGGCTCACAAAAAACCTAGAGTGCGCTTCTCTATACTTATTAGACCATTGTCTCAAGGTGGACTTGGTCTCCCGGATTTAATATCATACTATGAAGCCTCGGCCATATCTAAACTGTTTGATCTAACTTCTAAAGGTTCCAAATGGTGGACCTCGACCCTTCAGACCCAGCTAGGATCCTTTGACCCGATTCAACTATTATTTGTGGAAAAGAATAGGATCCCTAAATCCTGCTGGGACCACGTTGTTTTGGGACACATTCTCTCTATATGGCACAATCTCAACTGCTCTGGGTCGCTTTCGCAGCCTCCCTCTCCTCTTAAATCTTTAGTAGGTAGCCCCGATTTTCCTGCGGGCCTTTCGCCTTCTGTGTTTGACCAATGGAAGACAGCTGGCATTGATACCGTGCAATTTCTAGCTAATCTCCCACAATCGATCTCTAGGGCTTCTTTGCAATCACTAAGCCCCGACCTAGAAATCTCCTGGTGGTCGTATCTACAAGCCCGCACTTGGTGGCAACGATATTGTCCATCAGACCGTTCATCTAGAGACCTCTCTCCATTTGAACAAGCCCTCTCCACTCCTCCACATAACCGTCGCCGTCTGTCATTCTCCTACACTGTAGTTATGTCCAGATCACCTTCCCATAAACCGTACTTCTTGTCCAGCTGGGAACAAGACTTAAATCACACACTTAGTATGGAGGACTGGTCCTATATTCTGAAATCTGTTTATAAATACTCACACTCAACAAAACTGAGAGAACTCAACTATAAACTGATTTCCATGTGGTACTTCACCCCTCTCAAGCTATCCAAAACTTTCAATACCGCCTCTCCTCTTTGTTGGAGATGTCAATTAGACACGGGCTCATTATTTCACATTTGGTGGTCCTTCTCTGTAATTGTTCCTTTTTGGGAAGCGATTCGACAATGCCTTAATAGGCGACTATCCATATTTCTTCCTCTAGACCCCCTGCTCTTCCTGTTTTCATACCAATCACACTTGACCGAGAGACCTATGGGCAGACACAGGGCTATTCTTCCACTCTTGCTCAATGAGGCCAAGGCTCTGATCCCCCTCCGCTGGAAGAATACTTCTGCCCCTACTCTAGCAGAATGGTCACGAGGAGTTGATACGATGTTCAACATGGATAAATGTCACGCACGGGCCTTCCATTTGGAAGCTCTACATATTTCCAAATGGGCTGTTTGGACCAATTCAAACCGTTAACAGTCTTACACTGCCGCATAGATACCTTTCCCCTTCTACATTATTGCCCTTCAGTGGACTGTCATCCCAGTCCTGTATAGAGCTAACCAAATGGGCTGTACTGTTTTATTTTTTGTGACTGGGGGTTGTCAACCCTGATGTTGAGGTACAGCTATTGGTAGGTGTGTCTCTTGTTTGATCATACCACACTCGCCCTTTTGGAGTACCCGTGGGGTCCCCCCCCGCTGGTGGCCTGCACAGGTCTAGCAAGCAACTGCCTTTTCTCTTACTTCTCTTTCCTCCTTCTTCTTTTCCTCTCATATCATTACTGATCTTCCTGCAGATTTATCACCCACCACCTAACTTTACAAGCACACCTTGCACATATGACATTTTTTCTTCCAATTTAACCTTCATTCAAGGTTTACTAGGGCCCTTCCAGTAGACAGTTTCATTATGAGTAATGTTTTTCTTTGCTATGAACTGTAGTCTGCTCACCTTTTTTTGTTATGACTCATTGTTAAAAGTCTACTGTAATATTGATCCAGATTTCTTGCTCGAACTTGGGTGGTTTTTAGTGTTGAGCGAGCATGCTCGGCCGATGCTCGGATCGGCTCGAGCATCGCTCTGCTCGGCACATGGCGGTACTCGTACGAGTACCGCATGTGCTCGCCCGCCATGTTCGGGTCTCCTCCCCGCACGTTTTGCGGCTGCTGCGCAGCCAATAAACGTGCAGGGAGGCTCTGACATCGGTGTAATGCCAGCAGCCATGTTGGCTGCTGGCATTACACTGATTGGCTGGCCAGAACCCGTGGTCAGGTGCTGTATAGCACCTGACCAGCGAGTTCGACTCAGTCTGAGCCAGGGAGAGCTGAGGATAGGAAGGGAAAGGCAGTGTAGGGAGGAAAAAAACAAAAATTGTGAAAAAAAAAGAACCAAAAGTCCTTTTTAGGACTACTGTGTGTGGGGGCAGCAGGTTATTTGGTGTGGGGGGAAAAAAACAAAAAAAAAAAAAAATATATATATATTCTGTTTAGTGTGCAAAGTTGCAGATTAGAGCACATTCTGTTTAGTGTGCACAGTTGCAGATTAGAGCACATTCTGTTTAGTGTGCAAAGTTGCAGATTAGAGCACATTCTGTTTAGTGTGCAAAGTTGCAGATTAGAGCACATTCTGTTTAGTGTGCAAAGTTGCAGATTAGAGCACATTCTGTTAAGTCTTCAAACTAAAATATCAAAGTCACGTATTCCATTCAGTGTGCGTCGCCGCAGTTTAGCAGCACATTCTGAGTACTGTGCAGAGTTGCAGAATAGGAAGAAATACTGTTAAGTCTTCAAACTAAAATATCAAAGTCACATATTCCATTCAGTGTGCTTCGCCGCAGTTTAGCAGCACATTCTGTGTACTGTGCAGAGTTGCAGAATAGGAAGAAATACTGTTAAGTCTTCAAACTCAAATATCAAAGTCACATATTCCATTCAGTGTGCTTCGCCGCAGTGTAGCAGCACATTCTGTGTACTGTGCAGAGTTGCAGAATAGGAAGAAATACTGTTAAGTCTTCAAACTCAAATATCAAAGTCACATATTCCATTCAGTGTGCTTCGCCGCAGTTTAGCAGCACATTCTGTGTACTGTGCAGAGTTGCAGAATAGGAAGAAATACTGTTAAGTCTTCAAACTAAAATATCAAAGTCACATATTCCATTCAGTGTGCTTCGCCGCAGTGTAGCAGCACATTCTGTGTACTGTGCAGAGTTGCAGAATAGGAAGAAATACTGTTAAGTCTTCAAACTCAAATATCAAAGTCACATATTCCATTCAGTGTGCTTCGCCGCAGTTTAGCAGCACATTCTGTGTACTGTGCAGAGTTGCAGAATAGGAAGAAATACTGTTAAGTTTTCAAACTCAAATATTAAAGTCACATATTCCATTCAGTGTGTTTCAACGCCGTTTAACAGCCTATTCTGTGTACTCTACAGAGTTGCAGAATAGTAAGAAATACTGTTAATTTTTCAAACTCAAATATCAAAGTCACATATTCCATTCAGTGTCTTTCACCGCCGTTTAACAGCCTATTCTGTGTACTCTGTACAGTTGCAGAATTATAAGAAATACTGTTAAGTTTTCAAACTCAAATATTAAAGTCACATATTCCATTCAGTGTCTTTCACCGCCGTTTAACAGCCTATTCTGTGTACTCTGTACAGTTCCAGAATTATAAGAAATACTGTTAAGTTTTCAAACTCAAATATTAAAGTCACATATTCCATTCAGTGTGTTTCAACGCCGTTTAACAGCCTATTCTGTGTACTCTGCAGAGTTGCAGAATAGTAAGAAATACTGTTAATTTTTCAAACTCAAATATTAAAGTCACATATTCCATTCAGTGTCTTTCACCGCCGTTTAACAGCCTATTCTGTGTACTCTGTACAGTTCCAGAATTATAAGAAATACTGTTAAGTTTTCAAACTCAAATATTAAAGTCACATATTCCATTCAGTGTCTTTCACCGCCGTTTAACAGCCTATTCTGTGTACTCTGTACAGTTCCAGAATTATAAGAAATACTGTTAAGTTTTCAAACTCAAATATTAAAGTCACATATTCCATTCAGTGTGTTTCAACGCCGTTTAACAGCCTATTCTGTGTACTCTGCAGAGTTGCAGAATAGTAAGAAATACTGTTAATTTTTCAAACTCAAATATTAAAGTCACTTATTCCATTCAGTGTGTGTCACCGCCGTTTAGCAGCCTATTCTGTGTACTCTGCAGAGTTGCAGAATAGTAAGAAATACTGTTAAGTTTTCAAACTCAAATATTAAAGTCACTTATTCCATTCAGTGTGTGTCACCGCCGTTTAGCAGCCTATTCTGTGTACTCTGCACAGTTGCAGAATAGGAAGAAATACTGTTAAGTTTTCAAACTCAAATATTAAAGTCACATATTCCATTCAGTGTCTTTCACCGCCGTTTAACAGCCTATTCTGTGTACTCTGTACAGTTCCAGAATTATAAGAAATACTGTTAAGTTTTCAAACTCAAATATTAAAGTCACATATTCCATTCAGTGTGTTTCAACGCCGTTTAACAGCCTATTCTGTGTACTCTGCAGAGTTGCAGAATAGTAAGAAATACTGTTAATTTTTCAAACTCAAATATTAAAGTCACTTATTCCATTCAGTGTGTGTCACCGCCGTTTAGCAGCCTATTCTGTGTACTCTGCAGAGTTGCAGAATAGTAAGAAATACTGTTAAGTTTTCAAACTCAAATATTAAAGTCACTTATTCCATTCAGTGTGTGTCACCGCCGTTTAGCAGCCTATTCTGTGTACTCTGCACAGTTGCAGAATAGGAAGAAATACTGTTAAGTTTTCAAACTCAAATATTAAAGTCACATATTCCATTCAGTGTCTTTCACCGCCGTTTAACAGCCTATTCTGTGTACTCTGTACAGTTCCAGAATTATAAGAAATACTGTTAAGTTTTCAAACTCAAATATTAAAGTCACATATTCCATTCAGTGTGTTTCAACGCCGTTTAACAGCCTATTCTGTGTACTCTGCAGAGTTGCAGAATAGTAAGAAATACTGTTAATTTTTCAAACTCAAATATTAAAGTCACATATTCCATTCAGTGTCTTTCACCGCCGTTTAACAGCCTATTCTGTGTACTCTGTACAGTTCCAGAATTATAAGAAATACTGTTAAGTTTTCAAACTCAAATATTAAAGTCACATATTCCATTCAGTGTGTTTCAACGCCGTTTAACAGCCTATTCTGTGTACTCTGCAGAGTTGCAGAATAGTAAGAAATACTGTTAAGTTTTCAAACTCATATATATTAAAGTCATATATATCGTGTAAGATGAAGAAGGCGGGTAAAAAGGGACGGGGAAGTGGACGTGATCCTGAAAGTTCAGGGCGCGGGTCAGGACGCGGAGAAACTGTGCCTGGTGCCAGAGCACAAGAAAGAAAGACATCCACCATACCTAGCTTCATGTCTGATTTCACAGGGCGTCGCAGGACATCACTCTCGAGGTCCGACCAGTGCGAACAGGTGGTCGGTTGGATGACAGCTGATACTGCTTCCAGTCGGTTAAGCACCACCCTGTCTTCCACCAAGTCCACTCTCAGTAGCCAAGAGTCTGGTCAACATAATCCTCACTCTGATCATCCTTCCTCCCACCATACACGGTCTGGTCAAAGAAGTGATCCCACACTGGGATATAGTGATGAGCTCGTCTCATCACCAATCCTTCATTTGACCCTCTCTCCAAGCACGCTTGCAGAGGAACATGACATCTTGTGCCCTGATTCACAACCTCTAGAGGCTACCCAATCACAAGAAGATGACAGATGTGAACGGCATTTAAGGTCAAAGGAAGTAGTGGATGATGATGATGATGATGAGACACAGTTGCCATTAAATCAACCACTATTTCCTTCTCAAGACCTTGTTGAGGAGAATGTTATACAGTTGTCAATGACCGAGTATGTGGTGGGATCAAGACTTGAGGAGGATGATCAGAGTGAGGAAGTGGAGGAGGACTTGGTGGACGATGAGGTGACTGACCCCACCTGGGAAGGTGTAGAGCCGAGCGATGACAGCAGTCCTGAGGGTGAGCCATCTGCAGCACCGCAACAGGCTGGAAGAGGCAGTGGTGTGGCTACAGAAAGAAGGCGGACCGCACCAAACCGGCCCGCAAATGTTCCACGGAGCACCCCCTTGCGTAAATCTACCTTGCCAAGGGGTAGGTGTTCCGCGGTATGGCGTTTTTTTAAGGAAAGTGCGGACGACAAAAGATTTGTAGTTTGCAACCTGTGCCACACCAGAATGAGCCGAGGCATGAACACTAGAAACCTCACCACCACCAGCATGATCCGACACATGGCATCCAAGCACCGTAGTAAGTGGGAGGAACGCCTGGATCGCCCATCTGTGTCTGCAGGCCACACCACTGCCTCCTCTTCCCCTGTTTTCGGTGCCGGCCAATCGCCTGTCGAAGGCGCAGGCCCGCATACCTCCCGCCCTGCACCTGTAGCATCTGAAGCACCATCAGCGACCACATCCACTTCCCTGTCCCAGCACAGCGTCCAAATGTCGTTACCCCAGGCATTTGAGCGCAAGAGAAAATACCCAGCCACCCACCCACAGGCCATAGCACTAACCTCACACCTTTCCAAATTACTGGCCATCGAAATGCTGCCATTTAGGCTTGTGGACACTGAGTCCTTCCGCAGCCTGATGGCAGCAGCTGTCCCTCGGTACGCGGTCCCCAGCCGCCACTACTTTTCCCGGTGTGCCATCCCCGCATTACACCACCATGTGTCCCGTAACATCACCCGTGCCCTGACCAACGCAGTTACTGGGAAGGTCCACTTAACGACTGACACATGGACAAGTGCTTGTGGCCAGGGACGCTACATTTCCCTGACGGCACACTGGGTGAATGTCGTGGAGGCTGGGAGCGACTCGGACCCTGGGATGGCACGGGTGCTACCCACGCCGAGGATTGCGGGCCCTACCTCCATCAGGGTTTCCACCAGCACCTACGTTATTGGCTCCTCCTCCTCCGTTTCCACCTCCGAATTCTCTACACACACCGCCACTCCCCCATCAGCCAGTAGCTGGAAGCAGTGTAGCACTGCAGTGGGGAAGCGTCAACAGGCCGTGCTGAAGCTGATCTGCCTTGGGGACAAACAGCACACGGCCTCAGAGCTGTTGCAGGGGATTAGTCACCAGACCGAGCAGTGGCTCTCGCCACTCAACCTGCAACCAGGCATGGTTGTGTGTGATAATGGGCGTAACTTGGTGGCGGCTTTGGAGCTCGGCAAGCTCACACACGTACCATGCCTAGCGCATGTATTTAATTTAGTGGTGCAGCGATTTCTAAAAACCTACCCCAATGTGCATGATCTCTTGACCAAGGTGCGCCGCGTGTGTGCACATTTCCGTAAGTCATCTACAGCTTCGGCCGGCCTGTTGAAGCTGCAGCAGCGCTTACAATTGCCAGCTCACCGGCTGCTGTGTGACGTGAGCACGCGCTGGAACTCCACCTTCCACATGTTGGCCCGGCTTTGTGAGCAGCAGAGGGCAGTAGTGGAGTACCAGCTGTTACACGGTCGTCGCCTCTCCGTTCAACTTCCTGTAATCAGAAGTGAGGAGTGGGAATGGATGTCAGACCTCTGCGAGGTTTTACGCAATTTTGAGGAATCGACACAGATGGTGAGCGGCGATAACGCTATTATCAGTGTAACCATCCCACTTCTGTGTCTACTGAAACGCTCGCTGCTCACAATTAAAACCGACGCTTTGCATGTGGAAGAGGTGGAAATGGGGGAGGAAGAGCTTACACAAGGTGATAGCCAGAGCACCCTCACTTCGTCTTCTCAGCGACAATTGGAGGAGGCGGAGGAGGAGGAGGAGGAGGAGGAGGAGGAGGAAGACACGGTTGCCTCCGCTACAGAGGGTAGCCATGGAACTTTAGTTCCATCTCTTCAGCGTGGGTGGGCAGAAGAGGAGGAAGAGGATGAGGATATTGAGAGTCAGCCTCCTGGTGAGGACAGCGAAATCTTGACTGTTGGTACTCTGGCACACATGGCTGACTTTATGTTAGGCTGCCTTTCCCGTGACCCACGCGTTGTACGCATTTTAGACAACACGGATTACTGGGTGTTCACCCTTCTGGACCCCCGCTACAAAGAGAATTTCTCATCTCTCATTCCTCCGGTGGAGAGGACAAGCAAAATGGTGCAATACCAGAAGGTTCTTGTTGAAAAATTGCTCCAAAATTTTCCATCTGACAACGCTGGCGGCAGAGTACGTGCTACCTTGGCCAACCGAGAAGGGGAGAAAAGGGGAGCACACAGCAGTTCCGAGAAAGGCAGGGCAACACTCTCCAAGGCGTGGGACACCTTCATGACACCCCGCCAGCACCCTCACCCTGATGCGCAGCCTAGTGTCACAAGGAGGGAAAAGTTTTGGAAGATGGTGAAGGAGTACGTAGCAGACCGTGTCAGCGTCCTCAATGATCCCTCTGTGCCTTACAACTACTGGGTGTCCAAGCTGGACACGTGGTATGAACTGGCACTCTACGCCTTGGAGGTGCTGGCCTGCCCTGCCGCCAGCGTTCTGTCTGAGCGGGTATTTAGTGCTGCTGGTGGCATCATAACAGATAAGCGTATCCGCCTTTCCACCGACAATGCTGATAGGTTGACACTTATAAAAATGAACAAGGCCTGGATTTCCCCTGACTTCTCCACTCCACTGGAGGAAAGCCCCGGGGGAACATAAACTCACTTTATATATGTTATTTACAATGATGGGAATACTCTGTATTCCCATTCACCCCTTCCACCCAAAAAACGGGTATATGGTTGACTCTTAATCTTCTCATCCTCCTCCTCCTCTTCCATATGCCCTGTGCTATAATTTTTATATAGGGCCAGCTCACCAGCGGGCCCTGTGATATAATTTTTATATAGGGCCAGCTCACCAGCGGGCCCTGTTTGACAATTTTTATATAGGTCAGCTCACCAGCGGGCCTTCTCATATAATGTTTTATTGGGTCAGCTCTCTAGCGGGCCCTCTCATATAATGTTTTATAGCGTCAGCTCACTAGCGGGCCTTCGCATATAATGTTTAGGATGGTCAGCTCTGCAGCAGACCCTCACCCATAATGTTTTAGATGGTCAGCTCAGCGCACGTTTCCCTCTTAATCATGGCCTCAGTTCTGAAAATCAAGGAAATTTTTGGGAGAATTTGCCTCTGCGCACGTTTCCCTCTTAATCATGGCCTCAGTTCTGAAAATCAAGGAAATTTTTGGGATAATTTGCCTCTGCGCACGTTTCCCTCTTAATCATGGCCTCACTTCAGAAAATCGATGAAATTTTTGGGAGAATTTGCAGATGATATACAAGTAAATATACAGCAAATACTGTTTGGTAACAATTTTTCGCCTAAAGTCGTTTTTATTTTCCTTTTTGTGTGTTTTACGGTCAGTCTGTAAAAATGGCGTACTACGGGCGAAAGATCGTTCCCAGCAGCGATGTTGGAGTCCAAGGTGCATCCAGACATCCTCCCTATGCTGTCCCTGAACCATTTCTGTAGTGTTTCCATCTTTTTCTGCCCTTTTCCTATGGACCAGGCACCCTCCCCTCATCAGAGCAGGGGGTGCCTGGTGTAATGCTCGAGTCCTCCCATTGACTTCAATGGGGCTCGGGTGTTCGGCCGAGCACTCGAGCCTCAGGGGGTGCTCGGTCAGAGCACCCGAACATCCGAGCATTGGGGTGCTCGCTCATCACTAGTGGTTTTCTGTTTTCTTTTTTTTGTTTTTATTGGCTATAAATGTTTCTACTTTGGCATTTAATACAGATGCATATACCTCTGATTATGTTATGCTATTCTACCTTTATTGTATTATTCTCATGTGACTTTCTTGTAAACTGCACCTTATTCAATAAAGCTTTATGAAAAGGAAAAAAAAAAAAAAATTCACTGTGAACAAAAATGTGACAAAAAGCATAGTAGCTATATAACACACTTGAATGTATATTTACAGGTCTGAAAAAGATCAGATAACACATCTCCAGCAACAAATCGAAAGCTTACAATGCTTCCGCTGAACTAGAATTCAATGCACGTTGACAGGGGAGGGCTGGCAACATACGTGCCAGAGGACAAATTACAATCAAGTGGCCCATTTCTACTATCGTTCCAGCCCACTGTCCCAGCCCACCCCTGTTTTGTTCATTTTAAAATTGTTCTTAATGTTGTAAAGTAAGGCAAGTGATACCACAGAGCTTACACTTGAAATGGGGCTACATTAGTGATACTACAGTGCTTACAATTTAAGTAAAGCTACACTATTGATGCCATAGAGCTTACAAGGGAAATGGGCTATATTACTAGTGTAGCTCTATTTGGATTGTAGCTCTGCATTATCATTTGTATTTAGATTAACTTCATATGTAAGCTCTATTGTATCACTAGTTTAACTCCATTTACAAGTGGGAGATTGAGTGACGCAGTGGCCCACCAGCCCAGACACATGACCAGCCCAGGGTGCAATTGCCGCCCTCCCCTGCATGTTGAGATATGGAACTTTGGGAACGGAATGGAAACATTGCAAAGTCTGGATTCTTTGCTGGAGTCAGGGTTTCTGTTTCAGACAAGTAATTGTCCATGTGAGTGTATTATATAGGTACTGTGCTCCCTGTAATAGAGGGATTTGTGTCACTTTTTTTGCTAACAATAACCTCGTTGCAGGTTTGGCATACTGTCATTTGCCAAATTTGTTAGCCTGAGTCAGTCAGCCAGCCTCATACTGAGGTAACCTGCAAGGTTCAAAACACTTATCTGTGGGTCAGTTAATTGGCTCATGAATTTCCAGATCATGCTTTGCAGAATAATCTCTGAAACCAGAAGGAATGAGCAAAATGAATCCATATTCACATGGTTTTGAAATGTAAAAAGTGACTGTAGTGTGCGTTCTTATTTGCATGTTGGTGCATGGAATTCTGGGAATGCAGTGCATACATTGCACACTTTGGATTCTTTGCAACAGGCAGGTTTTCTGATCATTTTCAATTATGTTAAAGTGGAACTACCACCCCAAATAAAGTCTCTCCTCCTATATTTAGTCATATAGCGATAAGCTTAGAAAAAGTACTATTATCCAGCATAAGTAGAGTGTTATTAAGAAATCCTACTTCATCTGAGACTGATGGGCAGGCTTCTTGCTTTAGAGGTATCTGCACTCCTGCACCGTCAGTCCCTTCCTGCTACTTTAAGGAACAATGCAGCGCCTCCTACAGGAGACCAGGGACAGACAGCGCAGGCTCACAGATGTCTCTAAGCCAATACTTCTACACTGATGACTAACCGTCAGTCTCAGGTAAAGTAGGATATCTTAATAACGCTGTACTTATGTTGGATAATACTACTATTTCTATGCTTATCACTATATGACTCATTATTGGGGGGGGCTTTATTTGGGGTGATAGTTCCCCTTTAATACACATGCAAGTGTGTTCTGTCGTTAAGATAAAATAGCTAAGTGTTTGGATTCAGAATTGTTTTCTAAGTATATATTGTATTAATATGCATGAAAAATTTTCATTTTTGCTGTTTCTGTTTTATTTATTTGATCTTGTTCACACACAGGGTTTAAGGGTTCATTAAAAAAATGCAAAAAAATAAAATAGTAGACTCAGAGGACTTTGTTGTTGACAACACGGTCAGTTGCATAAAAAACCCTTCCCCTTTAAGAGTGGTGAATTACCTTCAAAGGCAAACCTGTACAGGGCATTGGCCAAATCATTCACCATGTCACCAGAGGGACTTTCCCTGCGCATGTCTTGCAGTCGGTCCATGAAATCTGTCACCACCTCATTGATGCCCCCCGCGTAGCTCATGGCTTCCGATGGCTTCAACATCTTCTTGTTTAGTACTGTCCTCAGCGTATGCCACTTATGTCCTTCCCTGGGGAGAGTGACAAGGGCATTATATCAAACCTGTAGTATGAAATTCAACAATCAGCGAATGGTATAATGGGTATCCTTTTATACGTCTCAATTGAAATATTGTGCGGCTACATGCCACATTAAGTAAGCCACTGTGATTAAAAGGGTGACATGAGAATCTCACCCTGCATATAAGCACCAGATTCTCATGTCACCGTATGAAAGGTCGCCGCAAAAAGATACATTACATATTGTGGACCTGTACATCCTGGCTAGGTCTGTCACTGTTCTGGCAGCCAGAGAGAGTTAGACAACCTCAGTGCCATGCACTGCAATGCGCTAAAACCTGGGAGACTCGTCTCACTTAAATGCATCTCAGTAAGAAGTGACTATTTTCATCTCCCCAGACATCTTTAGTATCTGTTTTTTGAATCATGATCCTCAATGATAGTATAACATACCTCCCAAGTGTCCCTCTTTAGGAGGGACAGCCCTTTTTTAGACCCAAATCCCTCTGTCACTCTTTCCCACCCTGATGTCCATCTTTTTAGGATATCAGACTGTGTGATGTGTATATAAGTGTATCGCCCTGATGTCCCTGGTGATTAGGAGAACAGACTGTGTGGTGTGTATATAAGTGTATCACCCTGGTGTCCCTGTGTTTAGGAGATCAGACTGTGTGGTGTATATAATTGTGTCACCCTGGTGTCCCTGTGTTTAGGAGATCAGACTGTGTGGTGTGTATATAAGTGTATCACCCTGGTGTCCCTGTGTTTAGGAGATCAGACTGTGTGGTGTGTATAGAAGTGTATCACCCTGGTGTCCCTGTGTTTAGGAGATCAGACTGTGTGGTGTATATAATTGTGTCACCCTGGTGTCCCTGTGTTTAGGAGATCAGACTGTGTGGTGTGTATATAAGTGTATCACCCCGGTGTCCCTGTGTTTAGGAGATCAGACTGTGTGGTGTGTATAGAAGTGTATCACGCTGGTGTCTCTGTGTTTAGGAGATCAGACTGTGTGGTGTGTATATAAGTGTATCACCCTGGTGTCCCTGTGTTTAGGAGATCAGACTGTGTGGTACGTATAGAAGTGTATCACTCTGGTGTCCCTGTGTTTAGGAGATCAGACTGTGTGGAGTGTATAGAAGTGTATCACCCTGGTGTCCCTGTGTTTAGGAGATCAGACTGTGTGGTGTGTGTGTATAAGTGTATCACACTGCTCTACAGCAATACAAGTCACAATAATGTTTGTTTAAACGTCAGTATATGTGTTTATAAATTAGTCTGTGTAAATAAAATACTTTGGTCTTGTTATAAGTGATTTATTAGGTTACCAAAAGCGATGTCAGTAGGTCATGAAATAGCCTAAAAATTCTCTGTAATTCCCTGCTCACCAGCCACATCCCCAGTAACACCCCCTAATACTCAAGTGTCCCTCTTTGGCAATTTGAAATGCTGGGAGGTATAGTGTAAAACTACACAAGAATCTCACCCTGCATATAAGCATGAGATTCTTATGTCACTGCATGACAACTCCCATAATCCTTACGCATCTTCACTGCCTGCGACCAAAAACATTATTCATCTCCCCAGACATATTTATTATCTCTCTTTGAACATACTTTACTTCTCTACACAGGAAAATAAATTTATAGAAGTAAAGTATGTTCAAAGAGAGATACTAAAGTTGTCTGGGGAGATGAATAATGTTTTTGGTCGAAGGCAGTGAAGATGCGTAAGGATTATGGGAGTTGTCGTGCTCTCAAACCATGTCATGCAGCGACCTTTCATATGGTGACATAAGAATCTCGTGCTTATATGTAGGGCCAGATTCTCATGTCGCTCTTTTAATCACAGCAACTTACTTAATGCGCCATGCAGCCGCACAATATTTCAATTGTGATGATTCAAAAGTGAACCGTTATAAAGCACTGCAAAATCAGAGAATTTCCTCATGCACAGGGCTGGATTTCCCAATAGCAGTGTAGGCAACTACCTAGTGATCCACATATTGAGGGGGATGAATCAGCTGTGCTGGCCACACCCACATTCTGAATTATGGGTGTGGCCAGAGCAATCTCAATGTCCCTGCACCATGGTTTATACCTCTTCACAGGCTATTATTTAACCTCTTGGATGCTAGAGAGATCACCAACACATTTTTTTTTTCTTACTGCAACAAAAATGATAAGAGGTGCCGTAAAATCTCGGTTATAATATGCACATTTTTACCCCATTTCACCTTATGTGATGTGGGGGGGGGGGGCATACTATACATGAGTGAAAAAAGACCCCAAGCACCAAAAAAAATTTAAATACCCACCTCATTCGTCCTTCCCCTTCCCAGTCTTCCCCACCTCAATATTAGTACTTGCCTGCCCCCCTTTCTGCAATCAGACCCCCCTGATGTCCAGTATCCCCCATCTGGAGGCAGAGTGCGGCATTCCTGCGCTCACCGCCTGCTTCCTGTATGCTGTATTACTGAAAAAATGTTAAAGCCCACCTTAACCCCTTCCCGACAAGTGACTTACCGGGTACGTCACGAAAAAATGTCACTTAGTGACAAAGGACGTACCTGGTAAGTCACAGAAGTCATTCGCTACAATGAAGAAAAAAAAAAACCCCGTCGTTAAGTGCCGGCCGCGTGTGCTCGCGGCCGGTCACTAAGGGGTTAATAACCAGGATCCCCTGTCAGGACCTACCGTAGATTCACTGCGCATGCACTTCCACTGAATCTATGGTAGGTCCTGACAGGGTAACCCGAAAACGTTTCATGGCTGACTCCAGAGGGGGGATCATGGTTATTAAGGTGGGATTTAACATTTTTTGAATAATGCTGCACAGAGGAAAAGGGCGCGGTGAGTGCAGGAATGCCGCTTTCTGCCTCCAAATGGGGGGGTCCTGGACGTCAAGGGGGTCTGATTGCAGAAAGGGGGCAGGCAAGTACTAATATTGAGGTGGGGGAGACTGTTTTTTTTGGGGGTAGAGGAGGGACAGGGGGTGCATATTATACACTGGAATTATTTTACTTAAATGTGGGGTATAATTTATACCTGCGTATTATACACAGGTGTGTATTATACCTGAGATTTTACGGTACATGGATATTTTCAGTTCTGGATTTCCCAATAGGCAGAGTAGGCAGCTGCTTAGAGCTCCAGATTGAGGGGAGGTGGGTCAGTTGTTCTGGCCACACCCACATTCTGAATTGTGGGTGCGGCCAGAGCGATCTACATGCTGTACCAGTTTTATACCCTTTTGCAGGCCGTTATTTAACCCCTTGGATGCTAGAAACATATCCAGTGCATTGAGCAGAAATGTGTTGGCAGTCTCTCTATATCACCCTGGAGGTTTTCTCCATGTAAGTTGGAGCGGTCTCATTGGCTAGAGAGCGCTCCAGCTTACACTGAGAAATCCTCCATCATCAGAGGAGGCTGGGAACAGACGAAGACTGACCGGCTGCGGTGCAGATCTGTAACCTTAGTCTGTCTGGAAGTAAGGCACAGGCTCATTTTAAAGCTTTATATTTCGCCATAGGATGCATTGGATAACAAAATAAGGCTAATATTACATTTCATCACGATATTAAACTTGCATAGGGGTGATAGTTCCCCTTTAAAGCTTTTTTCATTGTGTGTTGTGAGCAAAAGGGATTTTCTGTGCCAGGAAACAGTGGATGGGACTGGGGGCAGGGGTCATGTGATTAGTGGGAGTGTGGCCATGGGCGGCACTAAGGATAGCTAGAGTGCCTTGCCTAGGGGAGCCTGGGTTGCAAATCCTGCCCTGGGATTGTATTCTGGTAAGAGCACTGATCAGAACTTACTCTGTGAAAGGTCCATAAGAAATATTGCGCTGGTTCCGATGTTCTTTCCAGAGATCCTCCTCATTTCTCTTTGGATACTTCCCTTCCTGCCTCAGTACCAGCTGCAGGACCTCCGGATCCGCTATGTTCACCATTTTGAATTTTCCTATAGCCGACTTCCACATAGGCCCGTACTCCTTCTTATATATTAACTGCAGAAATGCAAGACAATAGCAACGTAACTCAGTACCTCAATTACAATGCTATTATTGCAAAAATTAGTGACGAAAAAATACATTATTTTATTGTCTTATTTTTATTGCTGTGTTTAAGAGACACCCCAAAAAATTTTCATAATAATAAAGTAAATGTGGCTTATTATTTTAACTTTTATTATATATATTAAAGGAGAAGTAAACTTTTTTTATGAAAAAATATATATTGTAGGGATTTTCCTACTGAGTAAGATAAGGGTACTCCCACTGCCGAGAGATTTATATTTCCAGAGTTATTAGAGTTTAAACCCAAACCACACGTAGACGACTGTTTCAATGAATAATTTTTCCTTCCATAACGAGATATCGGCTCTGTTTAAGAGCCTCCGCCTGTCCCAGGACCGGATTCCCCTGCTGGCAGCAGAACGCTGACAGCAGGGGAGAGGAAACTTTCAAAGCGGCTATCTCTTAAACCATAAAGGTCTGAGAGATGCCGCTGGTGTCGTTTAACTCAGTTTATTAAGGGCTACAATATGAGGGATAGTAATTTTGAAGTAATACTATCCCTTTAAATACAAGTACACATTACATTGTTTATAATGGAAATCAGATAAGAACGTTAGTCCAGATACTGATTCTTTGATCAGTCAATGGTAGAGGATGTGAATTAAACTGCATTCTTCCTCTGAGGAGTCCAGGTATTTATGATCCCAGGGGGACTGTCGTAAAAGTTAATTCACAATGTGATAATGTGACAGAAACTCTCTGTCTCTATTAAGCCTCTATGTCTCTATTAAGAGTCAAATTGTAGCATTAATTTTACCTCCCATTATTTTCTGTCCCTCTAGACAGAGCTCTTATGTTTCTTTGTAGATATGGTTAAGTCACAGACTATCTTTACAGACTGCATGTTGAGGGCACTAATATCACTGGAAGTGGAGGGAGCAAGCTAACTGGATTAGCCAATTGGAGGTAATTAACAGAAGAAATTAGAAGAAAGTCAGAAAGTTAACCCTTTGAGTGCCAGAGGGGTACACAATACATTGACACTCATGGGGTTAAGCAAGTGCTTCTCTGCTCTTCTAGAGTAAAGTTCCACATTAATATTTTACCTCCCTGTCTGATGAAGGATCAGGGATCTCCAACCTTTTCTTTAAAGAGATAGTAATGTTTCATAATAAAAGCGGCTCTAATTAATCATCATAGTATTTGGACTTTGGAGAGTGTTGTTTAAATTCTGTCAGAGTTGTAGTTCAAGAGTAATTCAGTGACAAAGTATCCCCCTCCCGCCCCTTTTACTGATGTAACACTGCTCGGCCAGATCACAAGGGAGGTGCCCAGGTAGACTGCAGAGAGGGACAATCTTCAATTAAGATAAGGGAAAAAAACTGAAAAGCTTGTCAAGGGGGGCAGGGTTCTCATTGTTCTCACAGGAAGAAGACTGTCCCCTTCTGTTATCTGTCTGGTCTATGGACTGGATTCCACATCTGAGAAGAGATGGCTTACACTAGGTAAAAGGGGCGGGAGGGGAAACTTTGCTTGTGAATATCTCTCAAACCATAAAGGTTTGAGAAATAAGACATATCATTCTTCATGTTTTTTTAATGCCTACAAAATAAAATAAAGATAAAACGAAGTATTACTATCCCTTTAATTACAGCTCCTTTCAATGATTGACATATGTACTGAGCTACTCTAAAACATATACTGAAAATATATCGGTTTATAACTGTAAATATTAAACCATTTCCAAAGCAGCTTACTTTTTTTCTTCCCACATCTTCCTATAACAAAGTGCAGCACAGAAAACAAGTGATCTTCATAACAGCTCACAGTTAAATGGCATATCGTTTTCAGCAGAAGAAATCCATATATTCACTATAGAAGACAAAGCTTGTGTTTCTCCCGTGAGACCCAGATTTTCTGGTTGATAGTGCCTTCCTATCCTCAATAACACTGACATATTACTATGTAGGTTTAAAGGGATAGTAATGGATAATTTTCACAAACTTTAATATTGTAAATATTAAAAAAATAAATCAATTGAAGCCACTCCGATCTATCAAACTTGTATAGTTTGAGAGATATAAGGTTCTAATGTTCCACACTCCTGGCCGTTGCGCAGAAGTCTGCCCTCTAGCTGACAGCATGAGATACACTTTGTAGACCATTCCAGTGAAGTATTTCCTTTTAGATTGGGCTATTTTGGCTCTGCTGAAGAGCCGCCGGCCGGTCCCGGGACCAGGATCCGCTTCTGTCAGCTAGATTCTGATGTCTATGAAAGGAGTGGGAGGGGGGAAGTTTAGAACCTTATATCTCTCAAACTAAACAAGTTTGAGAGATCGGAGTGGCTTCAATTGATTTTTTTTTTTTTAATATTTATAATATTAAAGTTTGTGAAAATTATCCATTACTATCCTTTTAGCCCCTTAGTGACCGGCCACGCGCGCGGCTGAAACGAAACGCCTGCCGAACTTTTGTCCCCTTTACCTTCAATGACTTCCGGGACATACATGTATGTCCTCTGTCACTAATGGCGCGATGCAGGAAACGTGCGCAATCGCTATTTCCCATGTGAAAACCATTAGGGAATAGGTTTGCGCATAATTTTGTTGAATTGCGCATGAAAAGATCAAGATTAGCGAACGGCAGCGTATATTTACTTTTTTTGTGGGCGTGGCTAAGATTAACAAATCTGTGTGAGTGGAATAGCGAATGCGTCTAATGCAGGAAGTGTTATTGCAAATGAATTTATACATCTGTGTAGTGTTGTCGTAAAATTGAATTTTTTATGCGCAGTTCAAGAAGCGTTCGGTATTTAGCTTCCTGGATTAGAACGTGAGCAAAATCTATCTGCGCACAAAAATCCCTTTATCCGATGCGAACGTTTCTTACATTGTGCCATTAGTGAGTTTCGGCGGGACGTACATGTACGTCCATTGTCGGTATGGGGTTAAAGTTATTAGAACTGTTTAGTAAACATTTAATGGATATAACAGAAGGCTGGCAACTTTGGTTACAATGGAGAGTGAAAATGGAATCACACTGTCTCTCTTACCCACTGTGACACAACATATTTCCCATAACACTTACTACAAGTCATCTTTACAAAGAATAAGGAATAATAGCTGTAATCAGCTATTATGACAGTGTGGCATGAAAACTAGGGATGAGCGAGCACCCCGATGCTCGGGTGCTCGGGTGCTCTGACCGAGCACCCCCTGAGGCTCGAGTGCTCGGCCGAGCACCCGAGCCCCATTGAAAAGCATGGGAGCACTCGAGCATTAAACCAGGCACCCCCTGCTCTGATGAGCGGAGGGTGCCTGGTCAATGTCCCCCTTCATCTCCGCTATGCCCCTCTTCCACAATGTCCCCCTTCATCTCCTATGCCATAGAGGAGATGAAGGGGGACATTGTGGAAGAGGGGCATAGCGGAGATGAAGGGGGACATTGTGGAAGAGGGGCATAGCGGAGATGAAGGGGGACATTGTGGAAGAGGGGCATAGACTCTATGCCCCTCTTCCAC
The DNA here is from genome assembly GCA_037306005.1 of Rhinophrynus dorsalis. Taxonomy (NCBI): domain Eukaryota; kingdom Metazoa; phylum Chordata; class Amphibia; order Anura; family Rhinophrynidae; genus Rhinophrynus; species Rhinophrynus dorsalis. The sequence goes on along the minus strand of CM074725.1, from coordinate 238,166,989 downwards.
AATGTCCCCCTTCATCTCCGCTATGCCCCTCTTCCACAATGTCCCCCTTCATCTCCTCTATGGCATAGGAGATGAAGGGGGACATTGTGGAAGAGGGGCATAGCGGAGATGAAGGGGGACATTGTGGAAGAGGGGCATAGCGGAGATGAAGGGGGACATTGTGGAAGAGGGGCATAGAGTCTATGCCCCTCTTCCACAATGTCCCCCTTCATCTCCGCAATGCCCCCTTCATCTCCGCAATGCCCCCGTACCTCCAGTCCCTGGTGGTCCAGCGGAGCGTCTTCGGATCTGTGCCTCTTCCGGCACAGATCCCCTTCACCCGAACATGTCGGGCGAGCACATGGCGGTACTCGTACGAGTACCGCCATGTGCCGAGCAGAGCGATGCTCGAGCCGATCCGAGCATCGGCCGAGCACGCTCGCTCAACACTAATGAAAACCAAGAAAATTCTGTGGTGCACTGTACCGACATTACTATCAGCTCTCACTTTGGCCACTTCTGGGTATCACAGATGAAAGTGGTGCTCAGATTGACTGCAGCCAATCAGATGAAAGTGGTGCTCAGATTGACTGCAGCCAATTGGCAGGGGAGGGCTGGCCTGGGGGGCAGAGGGGCAATTGCCCCCTGGGCTGGTCACATGTCTGGGCCATCGGGCCACTGCCTCACTCAGTCTCTCAATTGCTGCTGTAAATGGATCTACACTAGTGATACCACAGAGCTTACAATTGAAATGGAGCTACACTAGTGATACCACAGAGCTTACAATTGAAATGGAAGCTACACTAGTGATACCACAGAGCTTACAATTGAAATGGAGCTACACTAGTGATACCACAGAGCTTATAATTGAAATGGAAGCTACACTAGTGATACCACAGAGCTTACAATTGAAATGGAGCTACACTAGTGATACCACAGAGCTTATAATTGAAATGGAACTACACAAATGATACACAGAGCTTACAATTGAAATGGAACTACACAAATGATACTACAGAGCTAAAATCCAAATAGAGCTACACTAACAGCATAACCCATTTCCCTTGTAAGATCTATGGTATCAATCATGTTGCTCTACTTAAATTGTAAGCTTTATGGTATCACTAGAATAGCCGCATTTCAGCTGTAAGCTATGTGGTCTCGTTTGCCTTACTTAACAGCATTAATGCCAGTATAAAAAGTAGCTAAAGGGGATGGGCTGGGATGCTGGGCTGGAGCGACTAAAGAAATGAGCCAGTAGATTGTATTTGCCCCCCACACCACAAGTTCCCAGCCCTCCCCTGCCAATTGGGGAGCAGATTTCAGCCAATGGACCTTTCTCTTGCAGGCCACGGACCTTGGTACCTGATTGGACTGGAGAGAGTTACTCAGTGCCACCAGTAGTTCACAAACTACATGTTAGAGACCCCTGGTGTAGATGTACACACTGGCACTACACTTTTCAATCTTGAAAATGCAAACCCAGAAAGTAGCAGACATAGAGCTATGTAAACATTCCCAAGCAATGCCCTGTCTGAGATATGTAAATGATTACAGATCCATGGCGATGGGTGATGCTAACACCTATCCCTACTGTCATCACACAGCAGACCAATAAATGAGAATGGTGATAAACCCAATGTCTCTAGAAGCAGGAGTAGAGAGGTCAGTGCTTTTCACTGATGAGCCCTGGTTATCTCTAGGTTGTCACAACTAGGGTGACCATATTACCATTCTGCCATTCAGGGACACTGTGGTGAGGAGAGTACTTCTCTTCAGCACTTGGGCAGCTATGTGGGAGGGGTCAGTATACATCACTGGACATCAGTGCGCAAATTGCTCTGTATCTGGAACACCACAGAGTTCTAAACTGTACAGGGACAACTGTCCATTGACTAATGTGACAGAAAGTGATGTCTGTGGTGGACTACAAGATAATCACACCTAAAGCATTACAGACTAGCATTACAATACAACACCGTTGCACTGCAACTCCTGTTTGAGGCCAGGATTAAGGCTCAGTTCTGTGTCTAGTGGTTAGAGTTCTGTCTGGAAGCCATTTCCTTGTAGACCAGCAGAGGCTTCACTTTGTGTCACAGTAGGCAATGACCAGTTCTCCTTCTAGTGTATAGATTCTTTACTCAAGGAGATTGTATTGTCCCAGAAGGGGGCTGCCTGGGACATGGGACACACATATAAATTCTGGGACTGTCTCAGGACATGTGGTCGCCCTACAGACATCAGAGTAGAGGAGTGCCAGTCAGAGACATGCAGAAGCATAACTCATCCAGCACTGCCACAGGCCAGCTTCTAATATCAAGGTATAAAGGTGTAGGTTGTCATAGGTTGCAGACACACACACACACACACACACACACACACACACACCAAGTACACTTCACATCCCGTTTGTATGGAGATCTGGCTGACCAACCCATCATCGCAACATTTCATTAGAAACTTTCTGGCACTGTACTGTAGCAATTCCCACTGACACATTGCACATATTACCATGAAGAAACTCTGTGGCCTGGACAAACTGCCATAACCCTGCACCTTTCTCACTGAAAAATGTGTGGGACCTCACAGGTCACTCCCTTCCTGAAACTCTTCTGAGTCCACCCTGCAGGAGTTGCTTTCCCGAGTCTATGCTACATGAACAAACAGTCCCACGGCCACAGAAAATAACTGATTGATGGTATGCCTTGTTTAACCCTATGTATCACCTCCTGAGGTGCCCACACTCGCTACTAGATAAGACTTTGTGTAGTGCATATTTTTATCTCAAACTTCATACCTCCCAACATTTCAAATTGCCAAAGAGGGACACTTGTGTTTTAGGGGGTGTTGCTGGGGGCATGGCTGGTAGGCGGGGCACTACCGATAATTTTTTGGCTATTTCATGACCTATTGACACCTTCTTGTGTGACCTAATAAATTACTTATAACAAGACCAAAGTATTTTATTTACACAGACTAATTTATAAACACATATACTGACGTTTAATCAAACAATAATGTGAGTTTTATTGATGTAGAGCAGGGTGATACAGTTATATACACACCATGCAATCTAATATCCTAAAAAGAGGGACATCAGGGTGGGAAAGAGGGACAGAGGGATTTGGGTCTAAAAGAGGGACTGTCCCTCCTAAAGAGGGACACTTGGGAGGTATGAAACTTTAATCTCTTGTTTCTCATCTTGTTCCTCATTCGCATATATGATTTCATGCATATCCCATATCAGCTTCCTGGTGTAGAAGTGTCAGTGCAGAGCAATGCACATTGACCCTTTGTCTGGGAGGTCAGTGAACTCTGTTGGAGAATCTCTACTATAAAACATCCACAGAACCGCACCTTTGAACAGACAAGATGTATTTGATTGCCTAAAAAAAATAGTTCTCCCAACAAAGCAGAAGGAGAGTATGTTACATTTTGAGGACCAGCGGAGATAAATAAAATTCGCCATTGATTTAAATGGGGCTTTTAACCCTTTGAGTGCCAGAGGGGTACGCAACGCATTGCTTTGCAATGCGTTGCGTACCCCTCTGGCACTCAGAGGGTTAACTCCTTGAATGCTAGAAAAGTCTCAGATTGAGACTTTTTTAGCATTCAAAGGGTTACAAGTCCCATTTAAATCAATGGGCAATTTTGTCCATTGTAATGCAGTTAATTTGCCCCCAAACTGTTCAGCTTTACTTTATAAATAAGGCCTGGTGCATCTATCATTGGCATGTCATTACCAGCGGCTAGACGTCCAGTTCATTGTTTGCCAGATAAAGTAGTAACATGATTGATGTTGTTTAGTTCCAAGAGGCGAAGTGAGAGGAAGTTGGGGGGGGGTGTCAGGAAGATGGTGGGTGGGAGAGGAAAACACTTGGCCTGATTTCTGCTGTAACTATGAATGGAATGCGTTGTCATATTTAACCTCTTAACGACTGCATGCTGTGTTATGACGTCACGCGTTTTTTGTGTTAAGGACCGGTGACTGTCATAGCACGTCACGTACATTTTACTTACATCGCTCCTCCGGGACTGGAGCGGTCTCCCTCATTCCCCAGTGCGGCGTGCTGATATGCGTCAAAGGTCACGTGTGCCGGCACGTCGGAATCTTCAAAGCGGTCCTTAAGGGAAGGTTACTTCCCAGGACCGTGGACGCCAAGGGGTTAAAGAGCACAACCGTGTATGATTTTGAGTACTGAGACCAGATACAATGGGGGAGACTCACTAAGGCGTGATAAAGATGTGATAAAGTGGTGATAACTTCTCCAGTGATATCACTTCTCTAATTCCTATGTTATTCTATGGAGCCAATGCACTTAGATCTCCAAAGCTGAATAAATGTTAAAGAATAGGCTCCATAGAATAACATAGGAACTGGAGAAGTTATCACACCTTAGTGAATCTCCCCCAATGTGTTAGAGACCTCTCAAGCATTCATGGGGTTAAAGGACCCATTTAAAGAGGTGATAAATTGGAAATGACTTCTCCAGAGATGTCACTTCTCCAGTTCATATGTTATTCTATAGAGCCAATGCATTAGCTCTCTCCAAGGCTTGAGAATTTAGTACATAGAGTCTATATAACTGGAGAGTTTATCACACTGGAGGTGTCACCTCCACTTTATCACCTGTTTATCATCTATTTATCATACCTTATTACAGGTATAATCATCAGGAACAGAGTTACTGATTAAATGTACCAGGTCACCGACAACATATATAATGTCACTGACCTGACTAAGAATCAGGCATGCTCACATAAGACGTCTCGGGATCTGTCCGGACACTCCAGTTCTCTGTGTTAATTACAGGGACTCTGGGGACAGACAATGTTCCTCTGGTTTGGTGACGTTCCCACCCAATCCCTGTTCATGTTCTGCCTAATATTCACCCTTTATATCTACTCCCTGCCCATTTTAAGGTACTTCCACAGCTGGATGATATTTAATTCATGATGTATTACAGTTCAAACTTGTCTGTTTGTACATTTAACTGCAATTTTTGGCTGTAATCACCAGGTGGTGCTGTTACCAGCGCTTACTAAGTAGAGACCGAGTCTATGACTCAATTTCTCCAAAAAAATATAGAAACATACATTTTAAATGCAGATAAGAACCAACTAGTCCATTCAGTCTGCCCAACTTTCCTACCTAATTAAAATGTATAAATCACAGAATATACATATGTCTATCATAGATATTATTCCTTACCACCTCTCCTGGGAGGCTGTTTCATAGATCTGTGACCCTTACTATAAAGTAATACTTACGCACATTCCTTCAGAGTTTTCCCCCTCTTTAAAGGGACAATAATGTCCCATAAAAATATTTTATAGATTTATAGAGGGTGAAGAAAGAATTTCATTGCCATAAACCCCATCTCTCAAACCGCTATGGTTTGAGAGATATTCGCAATCAAAGTTCCCCCTCCCTCCTCTACCTGACATCACCGTCTAGCTGACAGCAGGAGATCCCAGTCCAGGGACCAGCCGGCGGCTCTGCAGCAGAGCCGAAATCCCGTTATTAAAAAGGAACTACTTAATTGAAAAGGTCTACAAAGTGTGCCTGGTTTGCAAGCCCACTTTGTAGACCGTTCCCATGAAGTAGTTCTTTTCTAATCACGGGATTTCTGCTCTGCTGAAGAGCCTCATCGTGTCGGCCGACACGGATCTCCTTCTGTCAGCTTTACAGCTGACATAGGCTGACCATACGTACCGCTTTAAAAGGGACAGTACCGTTTTTTTAATATTTCCAGACCGTCCCATCTTTTTAATATAAATGTCAATTTTGTCCCATTTTTATATAACTTATATATAGTTTTTAATTTTTTGTAAAAAAAAAAATGAACACGGCTTGTTTATTTCTCAGAAGATCAAGTAAACCAGAACTTCCTTTCGTCTCACTAGTGGTTTTACCGTGGTTTTACTGTACATATTGATTACCATAGAGTCTTATGACTCGAGTGACTCAAAACTGTCTAAGACTCTCAAGTCTGTGTTAAATTACCATAGAGTCTCTTAGACAGTGATATGACGATGAGTCATAAGACTCTATGGTAATCAGTGCATACAGTAAACACAGTAAAACCACTAGTGTGAGTGACGAAAGAGGAAGTTCTGATTTACTTCAGGGGCAGGCTGTTTGGCCAGAGGGAGAGAGAACACCGCTAGTAAGAGACGGAGCAAACGCGTTCTCGCTGCTTGTAGCTTACTGCGATCAGACTCAGAGTGACGAGTCCCACTGTCCGTCTGTCCCACACCCTGTCCCATTTTTGTCTCAAGGAAATATGGTCAGCCTAAGCTGACATCAAGAGAAAGGGAGGGAAGGGAAACTTTGATTGCCAATATCTCTCAAACCATAGCGGTTTGAGAGATGGGGTTTGTGGCAATGAGATTCTTTTTTCCCCCTTTACAAATCTATAAAGCATTTTTACGGGACATTACTGTCCCTTTAAGATCATTACCTCTTGTTTAGTGTTGCTTTTTGTTGAAAAATATTTCCCATCAGACCTATATGAAATTTCCTAACCCTTTGAGTGGCAGAGGGGTGTCCAACGTACAAAGTTTCCTTCATATCACCCCTGTCCCTCCTACTTTCCAAGCTATACTTATTAACTCTTTGAGCGAAACAATGCGTTGCATAACCCTCTGGCACTCAAAGGGTTAAGGTATACAGGTCTATGTTGCTAAGAATTTCCTTAAAGACCCTGCACCATTTCAGTGGCTCCTCTTTGAAATGTCTCTAACGGATGCCCTTTTGGATTCTGTCTGTCTCTGCTGTTCACAGTTTTATACAAAAACAAAATAAGTTTGATCTGTAATCACTTTTTGAAGAGCGATCTACCTGCAGGTGTAGCCTCATTGTTTCATTCGGCAAGAAAACCTCTATAATATATATTTCATTTAAAGCGAAACTATCATCACACTTATACTGAGCCCCAAACTATAATTATAACAGCGATATGCATACACGTACTTGTATTTTCAAGAAAAATTGCGGCATTAGTGCAAAATAGAACTTTTTAGGCAGACAGGCAGCGGGAAACAGCGCAGACATCTGTGATGTCCGTCCCCTTCTCCTCCACGATTGGCTAGTTCAATGCCTGGTTACCTTAAAGGGATTGTAGTGTTTCACAAAAACAGCAGCTCCAATTAATCTTCATAGTGTTTAGGCCATGGAGAGTGTTAGTTCAGTACTATCAGAGTTGTAGTTCAAGAGTAATTGAAGTATAAAGTTTCCCCCTCCCTCCCCTTTTACCTAGTGTAAGCCATCTCTTCCCAGATGTGGATTCTGGTGTCTAGACCAGACAGATAACAAGAGGGGACAATCTTCTTCCTATGAGAACAATGAAAGCCCTGCTCCCTTTGACAAGTTTTTCAGGTCTTTCCCTTATCTTAATTGACGATTGTCCCTCTCTGCAGTCTACCTGGGCACCTGCCTTCTGCTCTGGCTGAGCAGTGTTACATCAGTAAAAGGGGCGGGAGGGGGATACTTTATCATTCAATTACTCTTGAACTACAATTCTGACAGAATTGAAATAACACTCTCCAAAGTCCAAATACTATGATGATTAATTAGGATTTGGGGCTCATTATAAGTGTGATGACAGTTCAGCTTTAAAAAAATGTTATTTGTCCTTTAACCCGTTGAGTGCCACAGAGGTATGCAACAACACACTGGCACCCTTAAATGATAATTGTAGGCAACCTAGATTCCCTCCAGCCTTTGATAACTACAGTTCTCATTGGGGTTGTAGTGCTCAACAGCTGGAGAGTCTCAGGTTGCACTCTCCTGCAGTAAAGGGTCACACTTACCTGTAACTCATGTGTGTGAAGAAGATATCCCCTAATAAAGAACCAGTAGAGATTTTTGAGCAGAGATGGTCCGGGTAAGTCATCAAATGTCTTCATCCTCTTCTCTCCTTCCGTTGCCCCCACAGCAGCCCCTGTTACTGCCCTCCCCTGGGTCACAGTGACCCTGCATGTCTGCAGTAGCAAGCACCCCCTTCCCCTGCTCAGAGGCAGGGAGCACAGCCTGGAAACAGGTGGTAGCATGGCTGAAATGAGTGCATCTGTTTACTTCTGCACAATGTAAGAAACAGAGGCTTGCGGAACCTCCCACTATTAACCACAGAACTGCCGGGATGCTGTCCTCAGACACAGTTACTATAGGACATGCAAGTTGGCTTACGTCAGCAGAACAAAGTCCAGCGTTCAGAAAATCAGAGGGACTAGCTGGTAGTTCTATTTCAGATTTATTGTATCTATATAACTTTAAATTATGGCATGGCTGAGACAAAAGTTTTTAACTCTTTGAGAAATGCATACATCTCAACATTTCAAATTGCCAAAGAGGGACACGTTTGTTTTAGGTGTTGTTTTTCTGGGGGTGCAATTGGTGTGCAGCACATCATCGAAAATACTTATGTTACTTTGTGACCTATTGACTGCTCTTTATGTAATTGAACAAATGATTTAAAACTAGACAAAATTATTTTATTTACACAGACTAATTTATAAACACTTTATACAAACATTAATGTGACTTTTATTGCTGTGAAGCAATGTGATACACTTCTATACACACCACACAGTCTGATCTCCTAAACACAGGGACACCAGGGTGATACACTTATATACACACCACACAGTCTGATCTCCTAAACACAGGGACATCAGGGTGATACACTTCTATACACATCACACAGTCTGATCTCCTAAACACAGGGACACCAGGGTGATACACTTCTATACACAGCACACAGTCTGATCTCCTAAACACAGGGACACCAGGGTGATACACTTCTATACACACCACACAGTCTGATCTCCTAAACACAGGGACACCAGGGTGATACACTTATATATACACAGCACACAGTCTGATCTCCTAAACACAGGGACACGAGGGTGATACACTTATATACACACACCACACAGTCTGATCTCCTAAACACAGGGACACCAGGGTGATACACTTCTATACACATCACACAGTCTAATCTCCTAAACACAGGGACACCAGGGTGATACACTTCTATACATATCACACAGTCTGATCTCCTAAACACAGGGACACCAGGGTGATACACTTATATACACATCACACAGTCTGATCTCCTAAACACAGGGACACCAGTGTGATACACTTATATACACATCACACAGTCTGATCTCCTAAACACAGGGACACCAGGGTGATGCACTTATATACACACCACACAGTCTGATCTCCTAAACACAGGGATACCAGGGTGATAAACTTCTATACACACCAAACAGTCTGATCTCCTAAACACAGGGACACCAGGGTGATACACTTATACACACACCACACAGTCTGATCTCCTAAACACAGGGACACCAGGGTGATACATTTCTATACACACGACTCAGTCTGATCTCCTAAACACAGGGACACCAGAGTGATACACTTCTGTACACACCACACAGTCTGATCTCCTAAACACAGGGACCCCGGGGTGATACATTTCTATACACACCACACAGTCTGATCTCCTAAACAAAGGGACACCAGGGTGATACACTTCTATACACACCACACAGCCTGATCTCCTAAACACAGGAACACCAGGGTGATACACTTCTATACACACACCACACAGTGTGATCTCCTAAACACAGGGACACCAGGGTGATACACTTCTATACACACCACACAGTCTGATCTCATAAACACAGGGACACCAGGGTGATACACTTATATATACACACCACACAGTCCGATCTCCTAAACACAGGGACACCAGGGTGATACACTTAAATACACACCACACAGTCCGATCTCCTAAAAACAGGGATACCAGGGTGATACACTTCTATACACACCACACAGTCTGATCTCCTAAACACAGGGGCACCAGGATAGGAAAGAGGGACAGAGGGTTTTTGGTCTCAAAGAAGGACTGTCAACTTGGGAGGTGTGTACCCTTAATATTGCCTAAAGAGGGACACTTGGGAGGTATGGAGACCTAATATCTCCTAAAGAAGGGCACCTGGGAGGTATGAAGCCCTAATATCTCTTAAAGAGGACACTTGTGAGGTATGGAGCTCTAATATCTCCTACAGAGGGACACTTGGGATGTACAGACCCCTAATATCTCCTAAAGAGGCACACTTGGGAGGTATGGAGCCCTAGTATCTCCTAAAGAGGAACACATGGGAGGGATGGACCCCTAATATCTCCAAAGACGGAAACTCAGGAGGTACAGACCCCTAATATCTCCTAAAGATGGACACTTGGGAGGTATCAACCTCTAATATCTCCTGAAGAGGGACACTTGGAATGTATGGACCCCTAATATCTCCTCAACAGGGACACTCAGGAGGTATGGACCCCTAATATCTCCTAAAGAGGGACACTTGGGAGGTGCAGACCCCTAATATCTCCTAAAGAGGGACACTTGGAAGGTATGGACCACTAATATCTCCTAAAGAGGGACACTTGGGAGGTATGGACCCCTAATATCTCCTAAAGAGGGACACTTGGGAGGTATGTACCCCTAATATTTTCTAAAGAGAGACACTTGGCAGGTATGTACCCGTAATATCTCCTAAAGTGGGACCCTTGGGAGGTACAGACCCCTAATATCTCCTAAAGAGGGACACTTGGGAGGTATGGAGCCCTAATATCTCCTAAAGAGGAACACTTGGGAGGTATGTACCCCTAATATTGCCTTAAGAGGGACACTCAGGAGGTACAAACCCCTAATATCTCCTAAAAAGGGACACTTGGGAGGTGCAGACCCCTAATATCTCATAAAGAAGTACACTTTGGTGGTATGGACCCATAACATCTCCTAAAGAGGGACACTTGGGAGGTATGGACCCATAATATCTCCTAAAGAGGGACACTTGGGAGGTGCAGACCCCTAATATCTCATAAAGAAGTACACTTGGGTGGTATGGACCCCTAACATCTCCTAAAGAGGGACACTTGGGAGGTATGGATGGCTAATATCTCCTAAAGATAATATCTCCTTAAACCCTTATGCCTACCAAAACATAACCAGCCTTAAACCCGTTCAGCACTGTATCAATGACTTTGTTCTCAGCTCTGTTGTTACATACAATTTAATTCCCAAAGAGTGTTAAAACTCAACTTTTATTAGTTAATTTGAAAACATAACCTTTGTTATTTGTTCTCCTTGTTTGTGGTGCCAAAGGAGAATTTTATTTAACCCCTTAACGACCAGCCGATCGGCGCATCGCGGTCACTTAAGGACCAAGGAGCATTTTTTTTTTTTTTTTTTCAAATTCCGGTTCCGGACTCCCCAAACGGCTTGCAGTCGCGGGGGGAGCTCGGAATTCTATGCCGGTCATAGTATGTCATGGGTTAACTCGGATCGACCCATGATGTACTATGACCGTCAAGGGTTGTTAAGGGTTTAAAAAATACTGCAACGACTCCAAGCCCACTGCTGTCATTTTATTGTAAAGGGTTCTGACACCACCAAAAACCCTCATTGTGTATAATTTTCTAAAGCTCTTGTTATAAGAGACAAAGCCTTGGATTGAAAAATGAAGTATATTAGAGACCCAGACATATAACATGGAAGTAAAGTAGTTTGTTAATGCAATGCATGTGCAGTGTCCTTAGCTCCATGCTGGAACTGACGACCAGGCTATCCAAGTACAAGAGGGTTGGGGTAACCAACGCAGTGAGACAACTAGATTGTAAATAAATATTTGATTCCCTTGTACCGAGATAAAAAAAACAAACAAAACAAAAAACAGCAGGTACTTTTTCAGATCCAGTGAGAAAAGAGGAGTGGAGTGGTATCAAATTAACCCCTAAACTTCCCTATGGGCATACCTCCCAACATTTCAAATTGTCAAAGAGGGACAGGGGGTGTTGCTGGTGGGCGTGGCTGGCGGGTGGGGCATTAGTGAGAAGTTTTAGGCTATTTCATGACTTGTTGCCACCTCCTTGTGTAACCGAATAAATGACTTATAACGAGATCAAAGTGTTTTATTTACACAGACTAATATATAAACACACATACTGATGTTTAAACATATATCAATGTGACTTTTATTACTGTGGAGCAATGTGATAGACTTATACACACACCACACAGTCTGATCTCCTAAAAAGAGGGACATCAGGGTGGGAAAGAGGGACAGATGGATTTGGGTCTAAAAGAGGGACTGTCTCTCCTAAAGAGGGACACTTGGGAGGTATGTATGCATTTTGCCGCTGCTATTGGTGGCTTCTTCTAGCTACAGTGTTGGAACTTGTCTTTTGTCTATCTGATAAAGTACCCGCTTTTTTTTTTTTTTTATCTCAAAACAAGGAAATCAAATATTCATTTAAAATCTAATAGTCTAAAGAAGTTGGCAGTGGCGTAACTATAGGGGTCGCAACCGCGATTGGGCCTGTCACTCCAGGGGTATGGCTGCCCCCTGCGACCCCTTACTCCTGGCGCCGCATTCTCCCTCCGGCGCTCTAGTAATGCAGAGCGCTGGGAGATGACATCATCTCCCATCTCTCTGCATTACATACGAGGACAGAGTGGGAGCACGTCGCACCAGCCCGCCACTCCTGCCACCCCACTGGACCACCAGGGATTGGGAGGTAGGAAATGGGGGCATTGTGGAGGGCCCGGGGGCCAATGTGTTCGGGGGTTGGGGGGGCCCCATGGCACTTCTTGCACCAGGGCCCGGACCGTTCTAGTTACGCCTCTGGAAGTTGGTTTCTCCAACCCGGCTTGTCCTTGGTTATCCTGATTGTTCCCACATGGAGTCAAGGACTGTGAATATGCAGAATAAATCTAAAAATGGATTTGGCTACAGAAGAGGTTGTGGTTAAAATGAAGGGTTGTGATTGTGGGTTGGGCAAGGAGGGGCTAAAGGCACTAGAGGGTGCTGTGCCTAGGGGCGCTTGAGATGTAAATCCGGGCCTTACCACCATTGGTGCGCCCCAAGGACTGAAGCTAAGAATCACTGTATTAGACACTCCCCCCCCCAGTGTGTGGGCTCTGTCTAGATTCATCCACAGTGCGTGTGAGATATTATTGACTCAGTACAGCAACTAATTAGAATAAAATGCCACACTGTGCCACCAATAAATAAAGGTGAATTTCTCATAAATTATTTTTATTATGGGTAGCATAATATATAAGCAGCTTTTAATTCTCTTTAAAATTAGCTACATGTATTTTTTGGTGATAGGTCTACTTTAAAGGTGTATTGGGGGAATGCATAGTATTAGTAAAATTCTACTCAAAAACAGGTACTGGAATTCATTTTCTACCACTAAACCTGTCTAATGCTGATTTACTAAGCTACACCAAAAATTCTCCCCTTAAAGGGATAGTAATACTTTGTTTTATCTTTATTTTATTTTGTAGGCATTAAAAAAACGTGAAGAATGATATAACTCTTATCTCTCAAACCTTTATGGTTTGAGAGATATTCACAAGCAGAGTTTCCCCTCCCCGCCCCTTTTGACTAGTGTAAGCCATCTCTTCTCAGATGTGGAATCCAGTCCATAGACCAGACAGATAACAGCAGGGGACAGTCTTCTTCCTGTGAGAACAATGAAAGCCCTGCCCCCCTTGACAAGCTTTTCAGGTTTTTCCCTTATCTTAATTGAAGATTGTCCCTCTCTGCAGTCTACCTGGACACCTCCCTTCTGATCTGGCTGAGTAGTGTTACATCAGTAAAAGGGGTGGGAGGGGGACACTTTGTCATTGAATTACTCTTGTACTACAACTCTGACAGAACTGAAATAACACTCTCCAAAGTCCAAATACTATGATGATTAATTAGAGCTGCTTTTAATATGAAACATTACTATCCCTTTAATACCAAGTGAACCAGGGAGGGGGTAGTGGGGGCAGTCTATTTGTGTTCGGAGTATTCATTTCCTCTGTGTCTTGTTTAGCTTGATACAAAAGGATGGTTGCTGTAGCATTTTGGTTTTAAAAGGATAGTAATGTTTCACAATAAAAGCAGCTCTAATTAATCATCATAGTATTTGGGCCTTGGAGACTGTTATTTCAATTCTGTCAGAGTTGTAGTTCCAGAGTAATTGAATGATAAAGTATCCCCCTCCCGCCCCTTTTACTGATGTAACACTGCTCACCTCAGAGCAGCAGGGAGGTGCCCAGGTAGACTGCAGAGAGGGACAATCTTCAATTAAGATAAGGGAAAAACCTGAACAACCTCTCAAGGGGGGCAGGGCATTCATTGTTCTCACAGTAAGAATATTGACCCTTGATGTGAGCTGTCTGGTCTATGGACTGGATTCCACATCTGAGGGGAGGCTGCTTACACTAGGTAAAATGGGCGGGAGGGGGGAACTTTATCATTCATTTACTCTTGTACTACAGCTCTCACAATATTAAAATAACACTCTCTATGGCTCAGTTGCTATGAAGATTAATTGGAGCTGCTGTTTTTGTGAAACATTACTATCACTTTAACAACATAGACTTCACTTACACAAACACAATGGTAGATGCATACCTCCCAAGTGTCCCTATTTAGGAGGGACAGTCCCTCTTTTAGATCCAAATCCCTCTGTCCCTCTTTTCCACCCTGATGTCCCTCTTTTTAGGAGATCAGATTGTGTGGTGTGTATATAAGTGTATCACACTACTCTACAGCAATAAATATCACATTAATATTTGTTTAAATATCAGTATATGTGTTTATAAAATTAGTCTGTGTAAATAAAATACTTAAGTCTGTTATAAGTCATTTATTAGGTTACACAAGAAGGTGTCGATAGATCATGAAATATCCTAAAAATTCCTGGTAATGCCCTACCCACCAGCCATGCCCCCAGCAACACCCCCTAAAACACAAGTGTCCCTCTTTAGCAATTTGAAATGTTGGGAGGTATGTAGATGTATTATACAGTGGGAAGTCAGGAGGCCACTCATAACAAAGGTTAAACCCAGAGCCCTGCGTTACCCTAGATGTCCCTACTTTGAATGTACCTGCCCTGCATCCCCTGGGTCACTGGTTTCCCTGCCCTGGGTCTATATCCACTGAAACTGAAAGTTCAGCACCATAGACGACAGTACTGAATCTGGAGCTGCATTATTCCTATTAGCTGCTGTGTAACCCGAGGTACCAGGTAGTCTGCACATAATCAGAGGTAGTATTGTCTCTGAGCATATTCAGACCTCATCAGGACAATGGGCCCTACACATGGCGTCCTTGTGCTGATGAGTTTACTGGGGAATCTAATCAGTCCATTTTTGCCTTGCAGATGTCAGCAGGATGCAGATTGGATAGATTCAAACCTTTCATGCTGCTGGCAGACTTGGGATTGGCTGGGCGGGGCATGACCACAGAGTGGTGGAAGGATTCTCCCAGCACTGGAGGGGGGGCTCATAGGTGAGTGGCCATCTGAGAGTACCAGAGAGTGGGGGATAAAAGCTGGGGAATGTGTAATGTGTGAGGATGAATTTGGTGCCTGGCTTCAATGTCATCTGGGCATGGGTATAATCTTTGGGCATGCCCTGACATCCTGAATAGAGAAACTCATTATTTTATCCCTTTAGGCCTAAGCATCTTTCTTTCCATGTGTGCCCACAACAGCAACCTCAGTCCAGCACGAGGTGACTGTCACAGTTGCCTCATCGCACGGGCAGGAAAATGAAGGAAAGTTACACCATTTCCTATTTAGAACCAGTATGACTAGTTGCCTATCAAGCAGGTACTATAGGAAACCATCACATGACCCCGCCATTACTGGAGCGGGACTGGGTGAAGTATCTGTAAGCACTGGTGGCTCTACGATATAAGCAGAAAAAGCAGTTTCTTAGGGCCCCATTTGGTTAGAGGGCCCTGTAACATTTATGTAGTACCACCACCAGGTGTAAACATAGAAACATAGAACTTGATGGCAGATAAGTACCATTAGGCCCATTTTTCCTACTGTAAAAGCCTTCGACATTCACCATTTTAGCAGCCAACAGGGGAGGTCTCAGCAGACATCTGAAGAGCGGTATGACCATTTCCCTTTTTCTGCTGATAATGCCCCTAGCTATACAACCCAGCACCTTGTTTACACTCCCCACTGCTTTGTTACATTGCCTGCCTACCTTTAAAGGGGAACTTTCACCTAAAATAAAAATGTAACCATGGGTTTTAATCATTAACACAACATTAGCGCTGAGTTTGTTTTTTTTGTAACTCACCTACTAGTGGAGATATTTAGCCTTCAAAATCGGGCACTTCCGCGTTCTGCGGGACCCTGTATGTCCCGCATGACACCTCGGAATTTCCCAGTTGTCCCAGGGAGCGCGTTCACGCTTCCCTTCGTAGCTGTATTTCTATGTGCTAACGTTACAGCAGGCTCCGTTTACCATGCTACAGAGTTTGCCTTTGGATTTTTACATTCCAAGTGCATTATTTTAAATTTAAACAAAATCAGATGGCAATGTCTTATTAAAAATGCTGATGTCAGAGTAAAGAGGGGACTCCATGTGAATTTTTCACTAAGGGCTCCGAAAAACCTACAGCCGTCCCTGTCTGAAAGTATTAACCCCCGAGCTAGTGGAACAGCAAAAAGGTAATCGGAGACACATGGCCCTTCAAATAATGTAAGTTAGCTTTAGGATTTACTATTTGTTTAACCCTTTGAGTGACAGAAGGGTGTCCAATGCATTCCTTGCAATGTGCTGGATACCCTTCTGCCACTCAAAGGGTTAAAAAAATGGTACATATCACAACGTTCACACTATGTATTATTGTCACTATAAAAGGCTGTTTATAGCAAATCCAGGATCACGGCATTCCGTTCAAAGGTTTATTGAATTTGCTGATATAAAGCTCAATTTTCTTATTTACTAAATCTGCTCCAATTGAAACATACTTAATAAATAGCCTGGGAATGCTCTGTGCACCCCCAAAATGGTTCCCATCAGCCTTTCGGAGGTACAGAAAACTGAAATTCCTGGCTGGCATCCGGCTGGAATTCTGATTAGAAGTTTGAGACTTGCAAACACATACTTTGTAGGCGGCTCACGCAGCCTCCATAGCACTGTTCCCTCTAAGGTTTGCACAGATGAGCAACCCAGCCCTGAAAGAGTTAAAATGTTATTGTAGGGCTGAACTGGAATATCACCATGCAGCCCTGCCCAGTTTTCATTGCTCTTTTAACACTTTCAGCACTGGGTTGCTTACTCCTGCTCACATATTTACATAGTTACATTGTAAATTAGGTTGAAAAAAGACACAAGTACATCAGTTTCTACCTTTATCTCATTATAACCCAGAAAAATGAGAATTATATAAGCCTTCCTAACTCCAAAACAAGTACTAGGCTGTTTACCAAAACGTGCTGCTTTACCTACTAATGCACAGTATAACCCTCAATGTTCTGTCCTGAAAGAAATGCATCTAATCGTGTCTTAAATGTATCTATTGTGTCTGTCATTACCACCTCCTTGGGCAAGGAATTTCACAATGAACAGACCTTACTGTAAAAAAAAACCCTTCCTCTGCTGAAGGTGAAACCTCCTTTCCTCTAATCATATGGGGTGTCCACTATACAGATCAGGCCTTGAAATGAAAAGCTCACCAGAGATATCCTTGTATTGACCTCTCATATACTTATACAGTGTAACAAGATCTCATCTTAGGCATCTTTTCTCTACAGTAAATAAACCAAGTTTGTCTAGTCGTTCCTCATACGTCAAGTCCTCCATTCCCTTAATTAATTTTGTTGCTCTTTGCTATACTCTCTCCATTTCTTGAATATCCTTTTTCAGAACTGGTGCCCAAAACTGTACTGCATATTCGAGGTGAGGTCTTAGCAATGATTTGTACAGTGGCAAAATAATGTTATTGACTCTTGCTTCAAGTCCCCTTTTTACGCAGGACAGGACTTTTCTTGCTTTAGCTACTGCTGTTTGACACTGATCACTTTTTAAAGTCACCCTAGAGGGAACATTACCCCACAAATCCCTGGTGTCCGGCTTGGAAGCATTGCACTAGAGTCTATGGGGAGCTGTGTATGAGATACAATGAGGCTGGACTGTGAGACAATTCAGCCTTTTTGACCCCCATTCTGCATCCATATTGGCCCTCCACACCATCTTTGTGACAGGTCGGCCAGTAGGGGAATATTCTGGTGATGCTTGCCCTTTAAATGTGGACTATCATGAGAGATTTCCCTACTGTCAGTTCTATTGCCAAAGGGGCACTCCTGCCAATATAGCTCGCTGCTGAATGGCTGATTTAAAGGGATAGTAATACTTGAAAATAAGTTTATTTTATATTGTAGCCCTTAAAAAAACATGAAAAATGATATAAGTCTTATCTCCCAAACCTTTATGGTTTGGGAGATATTCAGAAGTAAAGATTCCCCTGGAGTGACGTCATTGCTCCACCCTTCAGATTTGGAATCCGGTCACAGGACCGGCTGTGCCTCTCCAGAAGTGCTGAGATCACCATCTTTAAAAAGAATTTCTTAATTGGAATGATCTACAAAGTGTGCTTTCAAGCCAGGCACACTTTGTACACAGTTCCAATTAAGTAGTGCTTTTCACAGATCGTGATCTCGGCACTGCTAAAGAGCTGCCGGTTGCTCTGTGGACCGAATTCCAAATCTGTCCACTAGATGGCAGACTTGGCTGAAACAGCCAGGAAAAGAGAATTTTACTATATTTTACAAGTGAATATCTTCCAAACCATAAAGGTTTGGGAGATAACACTTATATCATTTTTCATGTTTTTTTAAGGGCTACAATATAAAATACAATTATTTTCAAGTATTACTATCCCTTTAAGGCACAGTAAAATATATAGCCCCTGGATTTGTTCCTGGGTAACTGAAGTCAGAGACACTGATATAGTAAGAGGAACAGGAAAATGTTTATTTGCTCACTGTGGTGCTGTTAGTTTGGTACAAATCTGTCACCATTTTGCCAGGACTGGATTTATATCCCTGGCTCCTCAAAGCAAGGCACCCTAGGTCCCTTAGCTCCGCCCGTGGCCATACCCCAACACGTCACATGACCCCGCTCCAGACCTATCCACTGTTTCCTGTTACAGAAAATACCCTTGAGCTACAACAAGTAGAAAAACAAAAAGCTTTAACCCCTTGGTTGCTAGAGAGCTCTCCATCGCATTGCTCAGTAATGCTTTGGATATCTCTCTAGCATTAAATAATAGCATGTAAAGGGGTATACAGCTAGTGGAGGGACACTGAGATTACTCTGGCCACACCCATAATTCGGAATGTGGGTGTGGCCAACACAGCTGAGGCACCACCCCTCGAAATTTGGAGCTCTGGGCAATTGCTTACTCTGCCTATTAGGAAATCCAGCCCTGAATCTTGCCTTTATAAATAGGGTTCCACAACTACCTAGTGCTGGACATTATTATTATTCTTTATATGCCACCAACTTCTTCTGCAGAGGTGTAAAACAGGGAATAGACACACAGAAAATACCCTTGGCCTGTAACAAACAAGAACCAAAAAAACCCAAGCATTAACCTCTTGGTTGCTAGAGAAATCTCCAACACATTGCCTAGCAATGCGTTGGAGATCTCTCTAGCATCCAAGGGGTTATATAATAGCATGTAAAGGGGTATAATTTGGGTGCAGGGACAGTTGCTCTGGCCACACCCACAACAGAGAATGTGGGTGTGGCCAGCATAGCTTAGATGCCAGTCAGAATGTGGAGTTCTAGTCAGCTGCCTGCTTTGCCTATTGGGAAATCCAGCCCTGTAGGTAACAATTAGGGTGACCACATTTCCATTCTACCATTCCGGGACATTTGGTCACCCTAGTCTCGCGGCTGAGGCTTCCGCCGGCCTGACCATCTTTCTGAGGCTGACATAGTAAGAGTTTGTATTCTGTGTCAGCCTCAGAAAGATGGTCAGCACCGGCGGGAGCCTCAGCCGCGGGTCTCACTCACAGCTCCATCCCACCTGTCTCACACGTACCGGTCCAGCCAGCCAATTAAATGTATTTGCTATATGGTCTTCATTGGTTGGCTCAGCCAGCCAATGAGGACCATATAGCAAATACATTTCATTGGCTGGCTGGACTGGTATGTGTTGCTCCATTCCAGGACTCTTTGTTGTCCCGGTGGGGGGGTGACCCAGGACACAGACCCCCAATAAGGGACAGTCCCGGGCATTCTGGGACGTGTGGTCACCCTAGTAACAATGAGTTCCCTCTCTATGAGAATCTGGCTCTTCACCCTGAGACCCTGAGATTTGGGTCAATACCCTGAGAGTTCCCAGATATGTTTAGAACACCCTAGAGATATCTGGGTACCACGAAAGCCTCTAGGCTGTTCAGCTGGATCTCTGCTCAGACTATCATGCACGCGGCAGGATGGACTTTAGAATGTAATAACAAATATTTATATAGGACCATACGTGGCCAATGCATTGAAAACAGAGGTAATAATTAAACTAAAACTGACCTGTACACCCAGGAGTAGTGGTTACAAATCTTGTGTGGAGATCTCCACAGCATTGAATCTAATGGTCATATGCATAAAAGTGCAGTAATTCTGGGGCAATCCATTTGCACAATAAGGAACAAATAAAAAATTCCAACTCATTAAAATGGACCTTTCAGCTCCTTGAATTCTATACAGGACTCCAATATGTTGGTCTGCAATGCGTTGGAGACCTCCCAAACATTAGAAGGGTTAAAAGTCCCATTTATCGCAATTGGAATTTCAGGAATTTGTATGGGTTCCCCTGTTGCTCCGGCGGTTTGCTCCAGAATGACTCCGCTATCTTTTGAATATAAGACGTTAACTAACACTTTATAATGAGCTTTCAAAATCACCTAATGTAACCTTAGCCCGTCATTACTTAAAGGGATAGTAATACCTGAAAATAATTTTATTTGATATTGTAGCCCTTAAAAACATTAAAAATGATATAAGTCTTATCTCCCAAACCTTTATGGTTTGGGAGATATTCACAAGCAAAGTTTCCCCCTGAGTGACGTCACTGTTCTAGCTCTCAGATTTGGAATCCGGTCCCGGGACCAGCTGCGGCTCTCCAGAAGTGCATGATAACAATCTTTAAAAATAATTTCTTCATTGGAATGGTCTACAAAGTGTGCTTGCAAGCCAGACACACTTTGTACACAGTTCCAATTAAGTAGTTCTTTTTAAAGATCATGATCTCGGCACTGCTAAAGATCTGCCGGTTGATCTGTGGACCGGATTCCAAATCTGTCCACTAGGTGGCAGACTTGACTGAAACAGCCAGGAAAAGGGAAATTCATTTTACTTGTGAACATCTCCCAAATCATAAAGGTTTGGGAGATAAGACTTATATCATTTTTAATGTTTTTTAAGGGCTACAATATAAAATAAAATTATTTTCAAGTATTGCTATCCCTTTAAGACCATAGTTTAGGAGATATTTAGCTTTATGATTTGTCATTTTATGTATATTTTAGCCAGCACTGGCAGGCACGATCTGGTGTGTCAGATACTATTATTTCACTCTCCCTCCCAAATGCTACTTCCTGCCATTGAGATACTTACATTCCACTCTCCCTCTCAGCTGCTACTTACTACCAGTCAACTACTAACATTCCACTCTCCCTCCCAGCTGCCAATTCCTACCAACCAGACACTAGTATTTCACTCTTCCTCCCAACTGACACTTCCTGCCAGTTAGATACTAACATTTCACTCTCCCACACAACTGCCATTTCTTACCAGGAAGTACTGGCTGATTTGCACATACTGATAAATAAATAAAACTAAATATTTACTTTAACCATAGCTTTAACCCCTTAAGGACCGGCCGCGCAGGCACACGGCCATCACTTAAGGACCAAGGAGATTTTTTTTCTTCATCTGATTCCGGACTCCCCGAACGGCGTGCAGCCACACGGGGAGCCCGCAATTCCATGACGGCCTGGTACGTCATGGGTCCTTAACGCAAATCCAGCCATGACGTGTATTATATCCACAGTGTTACAGTATTGGGCACTTTCTACCATAAATATAGGTAATTTTGAAAACCCTTTTAAAATCCTCCAAGTCATAATAAAGTTTTAGTTCAACTTTAAAGTAACAGTAAGCCTTTAATTTGAGTTTACGTATTCTGTAAGTGCATAAAATATAAAGCCAAATTCCCCTTGCTTTTTATTATTCTTTTTACATTGTCACCTAATTTGTACACCTTTATGCCACATCAGAGAGCTATCTGATTGTTTTTACCAGAAAGCATTCTTGTGGGGCCGTGAAAGAAACAGAGAGCAACAATGTAAACAACAGATACATTGTAAAAACACAGTGAAACAATGTAGAAAAAACATACACAGCAAAGAGAACAATCAGTGCCACAGGAAGACCGCAACATTGTATAAATTCTGTATTTCCTCTGTCAGACAAAACTCTCTGGATTCAGAAATTCAATAACCTCACTATCAGGGGGATAAAGTGTTAAAGGGATAGTAATGTTTCATAATAAAAGCAGCTCATCATAGTATTTGGACTTTGGAGAGTGTTATTTCAGTTCTGTCAGAGTTGTAGTTCAGGAGTAATTCAATGACAAAGTATCCCCCTTCCGCCCCTTTTACTGATGTAACACTATTCAGCCAGATCAGAAGAGAGGTGCCCAGGTAGACTGCAGAGAGGGACAATCTTCAATTAAAATAAGGGAAAAACATGAAAAACTTGTCAAGGGGGGCAGGGCTTTCATTGTTCTCATAGGAAGAAGATTGTCCCCTGCTGTTATCTGTCTGGTTTATGGACTGGATTCCACATATGAGAAGAGATGGATTACACTAGGTAAAAGGGACGGGAGGGGGAAACTTTGCTTCTGAATATCTCTCAAACCATAAAGGTTTGAGAGATAAGACTTATATCGTTCTTAATGTTTTTTTAATGCCTACAAAATAAAATAAAGATAAAACAAAGTATTACTATCCCTTTTAGTGCTTATAAAGACAATCATAAGGGGAACACCAGGTGGGTATACATTAGGATAAAAGGTCCCTGCCCCATAGAGATTACAATCTAAGGAGGGCAGGATTTTCCTTATGCACACTGAAGATTGTTCCTCACCACACTCCATCCGGACCAGCCTGAGCAGCTGAGTGTCACAGGGGAAAGGGGCATGAGGGGGACCCTTTCGGATACAATTGCGGTTGAACTACAAGCCTGAAAGTATTGAACTATAGCGCTACATGCTACAATAGAATAAAGAAGACCCAAAGCAGCACTTTATTATATGTATTACTGTCCCTTTTGTATAATAGCCAAACATGAAAAAAACAATAATAGAAAATATAGGTAATTTGACGTAACATATTATGCTCTTTCAGAACATGTAAAGGCAAAGAGAAAGAAAAGATAAGTTATTATGGTGCGAACCAAACTCACTATAACTGCAAATACAATTTCTCAGTGCTTTGGCAACATCTCCCTAGCCTCCAAGGGGTTAATACTTGGAAAACATGAATGCACTGAGCTCATCGTTGTCTCAGCTGTGGTCTTGGTCTTTATCTTCCATATCTCAAGGTCTTGGTGATTATCAATACTGATCCCAAGGCTGAGGTTCAGTGCCATCACCTTTATACACAGCTCTGCAGCCTTGCACTGACCTTTGATCCATTGTATAGATTGGGTGTTCACTGACTGCAGAGTGCCCTAATGCCGTATGTATAACATTAACACTTTGGGTGCCTAAGTGGTGCAAAGATTACTCCCCCCCCCCCCCCCGGCATTCAAATGATTAATGCTTGGAGTGGCAGAGGGATATCCAACACATTGCAAAGCAATGCATTGCATATCCCTCTGGCGCTCAAATGGTTAAAGCCAAAGGTTTCCTCTTCCATCATGAAGGGTAGCAAATCAAATTTGAGAGGTCATGTACCAGGGATAGGCAACCCTTGGCTCGCCAGCTGTTGGGGACACCAACTCCCTTCATACCCAACCAGATGTTGTCTGGTTGGGAATGATTTGAGTTGTAGTCTTCAACAGCTGGAGAGCCAAAGATTGATTACCCCTTTGGTAAACTATAGGTAGCTCTGGATTTCCCATTAGGCAGAGTAGGCAGCAGAGAAGAGTAGTATATGTTGAGGGACATCTCAGTTGTGTGGCCACTCCCAGAATTATGGTAATACCTGGGAAGTTCCTCCTGTAGAGCTCCCAGAGAGAACTCACAGGCTGCAACCAGGCTTAAGTTAATGATGAGATTAGTATCATAAAGTGGGTAGGGCTTAAATGGGTGGGAGGGGTTAACCAGGATTGTGCTGGGAAGTGGGCAAAACAGGGTGAGAAGGAGAAGAAGTGGGCAAAGTTATGGAAGTTACCCCACCAGAGAATCAGCCTCTGCCCCCGGGGACCTGGTAATTAACATTAAAAACCAGTCTCCGGGGTAGATGTGGCGGCATCTCAGGGATGTTATGGGAGTGTATCAACCATGCAAATCAGCACCACAGAGGTTAACATCACCATTGGACGCAAGTAAAGATAAAAACATTCATATTCTTTGTTATAATCAATTCTTCATTAAAAATTCTTGCAATTGTTACAACCCAATGTCTAGAGCTAGGAAAGACTTACAGTTGAAACCAGTCAGGTGAGACAGAACATAGCTTCAGATCAACGCGTTTCACGCATACAGCACTTATGAATGTTTTTATCTTTACTTGCGTCCAATGGTGATGTTAACCTCTGTGGTGCTGATTTGCATGGTTGATATGCTTTACATCGTTTAAATCTTGGGAAGAGATTTGATCTAGCACACGAGGTTCTCGTGAAACATGGAAGATTAAATTTGTCTCAGACAAGTGGAGTTTGTTACAATATTGCTTGAGTGACTGTACCTGGATTACGATCTCCAGGAAAGTAGACTAAATTAGAGCTGCTCGATGTTGTTGTGATTATATATCATGTTATGGGAGTGGCCAGCAATCTCCCAGTTGTCCTGCACCAGACATCTGCTTCTGGTTTATGGTGGGCCACTTTATTTACCAGTATTTGGTCTTTTTTTTTTTTTGCTAGTTTATTTACTGCAGTAATGTCCAGTTTATATACTAATTTGGCCAGTTTGTTTACGTGTAGATATACTGCTGTAAAGTCTAGTTTTATGCAGAAACAGAAGAAAAAGAGAAGAAGCAACAGGGGGCACCCCAGTGCAAATCGCCAGTAATGCTATAACGACCACCACCAACACCCAAAGGTGTCTACTCACAAGGTTATTGGCTGGAGAGTGGTATATACCAAATCCAGTTTAAAGGCTTCTGGGATGGATACACAATATCTCACTAGCTCATACAGTAATCTATAGCTGCTCTCTTCCCACTCGCTCTCCTCAAAGACAAACCAATAGGATATATAGAAGTGTCCAGTAGTGCAACATTGCGGATGTAATACAATCCTATTGGCAAGAATGGTACTCACAGTGAGATGTGGCCGGACCTTTATGTTATTTGGGCTTCGGTCTTTGATAAATCAACTTGTTTGCCGTGAAATGCGTAAGATTATGTCTATTATATTTTATTATATATTCAATGTTTAATGAATAAAACATTTTTATGAAGGATGCTTTTGCAGCTACTATTTTATTAGTTTCAAGAAGAGCCAGGAGATACAAGTGACCTGAAGAGAGACAGGGATAATACTCCCCGTCAGCTTTCCTGTTAGACCTGATGATATCACCATTCTGCGAGTACCATTCTTGTCTATAGAATCGTATTATATCCACAGTGTTACTGTATTGGGCACTTTCTTTTTTTTTATAAATTTTCTTTATATATCCTAGTCTAATTTATATACTAATTTGGCCCCTTCATTTTACAGTTTAAAAATTGTTGTAATGTCCATTTTATTTAATAACTAGTTTTACAAGCCTGCTGCAGTCATGCGCAGTACTGACCGCCCGAACGCACCGTGGCTGATACGGAGCGGGGTGCTCCGAATTCAGCCATAGTCCTCTCTGCTCACCTCGGTATCAGCTGTGGCATGGGTAGTCTATACTGCACATGACTGCAGCGCACACAGCCTTCTCTACTGAGCATGACTGCAGCGCGCACAGCCTTCTCTAGTGAGCATGACTGCAGCGCGCACAGACTTCTCTACTGAGCATGACTGCAGCGCGCACAGACTTCTCTACTGAGCATGACGGCTTCTGACAAACATCCTTAGCGAATTATAATATAGGATTTGGCCAGTTTATTCAACTGCTTTTGGACTGCAGTAATGTCCAGTTTATATACATATTTGGTCAGTTTTATTTACCTGTTTATAGATTGCTGTAATGTCCAGTTTATATACTAATTTGGCCTGCGTTTTTAGATTGCTTCTATGACCAGTTTATTGTATAATTTGGCTATTTTATTTATCAGTTTCTATACTGCAACAACGTCCAGTTTATACACTAATTTTAGCCAACTGAATTATCAGTTTTCATAACTGTAATGTCCAATTTGTACCTAATTCTGGCAATTAATCAGTTTATAAAAATTTTTACCAGCCAGCTTATTTACCCCTTTCAGTGTCACAGGAAAACGTGGATGGATGAGGGGTGGGAAAATGTGATGATTTGGGGTGTCTCCAGTAATGGGGCTAGGGGAACCAAAGGTACCATGCCAAGGGGATCCTAAGTAATAAATTTTCCCTCTTTATTGCTAAGAGAATATATATGATATTTAAAGCATTAATGATGTTATATCTTAACTTTTATGCTTTTTTTTCTGTTTTTTAGGTTCTGAATCAGCTATATCAGATTCTCTGTTTTTTACTTTCAGTGATTTGAGCGCCCTCTACCAGCAGTAAAAAGAAATTATGACTCAACTGTATCAGCGAAGGATTAGAAGAACATTGGGGCATAGTGAGACATACTGAGACATTGCAGCTACCTGGTGTTAGCCTCCAATACCAGAGTCTGCACTTAAAGGGATAGTAATGTTTAATTTTAAGTTGCTTTAATATTGTAGGAATTAAAAAAGATTAACATGGATGTAAGCATTATCTCTCAAAACTTTATGGTTTGAGAGATATAACAGGATAAAATGACCCCTTCCTGACTGTTTAGGAGAAGTCAGCGCTCTAGCTGACAGCTGCAGATTCCGGTCATTTGAACTGTCTACAAAGTGTGCTTGCAAACCAGGCACACTTTGTAGACAGTTGCAATGAAGTATTTATTTCTAAATAGCGCAATTTTGGCTCTGCTGAAGAGCCGCTGGCTGATCCTGGTACCGGAATCTCCTGCTGTCAGCTAGATGGCAGACTTGTCTGAAACAGCCGGGAAGGGGTAACTTTAGCAAGTTATATCTCTCAAACCGTAAAGATTTGAGCGATAAGACTTACATCAATGTTAATCTTTTTTTAAAGGGATAGTAATACTTAAAATGTAAAAAAAATATATGTTGTAGGGTTTATCCCCCTGAGTAAAACAAGGCTACTCTCACTGCTGAGATATATTTTATTAAAAAATTATAACTGCTCAAACTTGAATTTTTTAGGTGCAATATCACAGTGGCCTGAAAATTTACAGTGGTGCTGTTGCTACACCATTCTATGAAGATTTATGGTCTACAGGCCAGAGCAGTCCATAGAATGGTGTAGCAACAGCGTCACTATAAATTTTCAGGCCACTGTGATATTGCACCTAAAAAATTCAAGTTTGAGCGGTTACAATTTTTTAATAAAATATCTCTCAGCAGTGGGAGTACCCTTGTTTTACTCAGGGGAATAAACCCTACAACATGCAATTTTTTACATTTCAAGTATTACTATCCCTTTAATGCATACAATATTAAAGAACTTAGAATTAAACATTACTATCCCTTTAAGTGCATCCCCATTGAATGCACAGGAAATTTGGCAGTGACAGCGACCAAGTTGTCTAGGCCATGTTAATACCTAGTGTAGCTCTTGAGGCTGTTTAACCCTTTGAGTTCTAAAGCGTTATGCAATACATTGAGAAGTAATGCGTTGCATACTCCTTTGGCACTCAAAGGGTTAAATCAATGCCTTTGAAATGACCATAAACTCCATAGAATGCTGTAGCAACAGCACCACAGTAAAACTTCAGGCCACTGTGATACTGCACCTAAAAAATTTAAGATTGAGCTGCAATAACTTAAGTCTTTGTTATACTCAGCAGGATAAAACCTTACAATATATAGATTTTTTACATATTATATGTTACTATCCCTTTAAGGCGAAACATTTTGGTGTATGTAGCATAGTAAATTGGCCTTAGAAAGACATAGGGACTTAAATGTGATCCCAGCCCAGATTTAGAACGAACTCGCCATTGTACAGTCGCCAAACTGTGACGCTGATTTATTAAAGGGTTTAGAAATGTCTTATTTTAAGAACATATAATATCCTATATAATAATTCGCTAAGTTGTGTGTAACGCCCGACATGCACAGTACAGACTGGCCGCTCCGCGGCTGATACAGAGCTGGGTGCTCCGAAGGACTGCCCCACGACCGGCTGCCAGAGGCACTGTGGCCCGTGTAACGGGCTGTTCAACTAGTTTTAGATATTTAAAAAAAATAAATTAACTGGTCCACATCCCGTCTCTCAAACCTTTATAGTTTGAGAGATATAAGGTTTTAAAGTTCCCCCTCCCTCCCCTTTCACTGACGTCAGCTGCCAAGTTAGATGGTGCTCACAGCACTAAGATTCCTCCAGGTTTGGGGATCGTAGTGCATAGTCTCTATAGAATAACACAGGAATTGGAGAAGTGATATCACTGGAGACATCATCTCCACTTTATCACCTCTTTATCACGCCTTAGGGCATAACCCCCAAGAGGTTAGCAGCAGGGCCTCTGTCTGTGACCCATCACTTGAAGACAGGGCCCCTCATATTACCATGGAACCTAGGCAGTAGCCTAAGTTGCCATGATGGATGAGCCATGCTCTGGCTTACTGTCATACCTGGAAACTCACTGGATCTGACCAGGAGAGTCTGTTTTATTATACTAATTACCGGGCTTCCAGGGAGAGAGACTCAGCGAGTTCCCTTGTAATTCTACCCTTTTCACTGTTAGTTCTGGTGACTCTCTGATCATTTTAACTCTTTGAGTGCCAGAGAGGTACTCAAAGGCACTCAAATGCATTGTGTACCCTTCTGGCGCTTAAATGGTTAAGGACACACCTCCCCTCCTCCCAAACCTGCCCACCACAATCAGGCCCTGCCCACCTTAAGGTGCTAATCATAATTGGTGTCACTTGGACACCCCCCCCACCCCACCCCCAGACCATAGAGGGCCACTGCAGTCTTGGGACAAGAAGTTTAGTAGGAATGGTTATTCTCCTGGAAGGATGTATGATATTTTCTAGATAAACTGTAGAAAATGACAGAATACAGCACTCATGAGACTTGTTTAAAAATAAATTAATGTTTTGTTTAACATTTCAGTCAATACTAAAGGAGCATTAAACTTTTTAAATAAATAAATATATATATATATATATATATATATATATATATATATATATATATAATAACATCTATTATTTCAGCTGCCGATTTGGTTAATTCCGAGAGCGTGCGCTGAAAGCGCTTTGAGTCCCACTGGGAGAAAGGCGCTATATAAATACTAGTTTATATATATATATAGTAATGTGTTTCCTGTTGATAGATGCCTATTTCCAGAGTTATTACCATTTAAACCTGTGTTTTTTTTTTTACATGAGCAGTGCCCTCTAGTGGTCAAATTCCAATTAGTTTTTCTGTTATATTCTAATGGAGATGACAGTCAGTGACTTACAGTTCTCCACAGAATGTGATAGAAACTGCTGAGTCACTTCCTGTCAGTTAGAACTATCAGGAAGTAAACACAGTAAATTCACTTCTGTCAGTTAGAACTATCAGGAAGTAAGCACAGTAAATTCACTTCCTGTCAGTTAGCACTATCAGGAAGTAAACACACAGTAAATCACTTCCTGGTTATTTGAACTGTTATAAATTTTGAATAAAACAACTGACAGAAGTGGGAGTCCCCTTGTTTTACTCAGCAGGAAAAACTCTATAACATATAGGTTTTCATAAAAAAAGTTTACTGCTCCTTTAAGCAATAAAATAGTATCTCTCCTTTGCAAGCCAAATGTCCATGATGAGAATTAACATTTGTTTTCATGGGACCTGGAACTGCAGCAATGTGCTGCGTACCCCCTGGCACTCAAAGGGTTAATCAGGCCATGCTTCTATCTACCCCCAGAACAAAGCCCGGTTATACAGTAAACAGACCCACTTAAACTGGAATTAACACCTTATTAAAACTTATGTAACTGTGAAAGAACTTTCAAAATCATCTATATTTATGTTAGCCAATCCTTATGTAAAATTATAGTTTACAAGACATTTTAGCTTACTTAATGCAAATAAGTCACTGCTGGTTGGTACAGCCTGGTGTGTCAGATACTAACATTCCACTCTCCTTCCCAACATTCACTTCTTACCAGAAATGCTGGCAAGTTTGCATAAACTGAAAACTAAATAAAGCTAAATATCTGATACACTAGAGTTTTAAAAAAAAGAATGACCAACATAAATATAGATGGGTTTGAAACCTCTTTCATAAATCATCCAGGTGTTAGATTCACTTTAAACTACTAAGAATATTTAGTGAATAATCATAAAACATTATTAAAAAAAAAAAAAAAAAAACGTTATTTGCGAGAAAATTATAGTTTAAAATGTGCCCAGCAGCCTACTTCTGGCTAAACTGCTCTTGCCGCAGTTTGCATCGCTGCTTCGGCTCTTGTCACTCTCCCCAGCATCCTCCAATGACGGAGGCGTTCTGTTAGTAAGTTGGAGCGATCTCATTGGCAGAGATCAATATCTAGTCAATGAGATCGCTCCAGCTTACTAACAGAACACCTCCATCATCGGACAATGCTGGGGAGAGTGACGGAAGCAGAGGCAGAACAGAAGACTGCGGCAAGAGCAGTTTAGTTGGAAGTAGGCTGCTGGCCATACTTTATACTGTAATTTTCTCACAAATAACATTTTGTTTAAAAAAAAGATATGGTTTTATAATTATTCGCTAAGTATTCTACATACTGATCAAAACTTGTAAAGTGGTGATAGATCCACTTTAAAGGGATAGTAATACTTCGTATCTTTATTTTATTTTGTAGGTATTAAAAAAACATGAAGAACGATATAAGTCTTATCTCTCAAATCTTTATGGTTTGAGAGATATTCACAAGCAAAGTTTCCCCTCCCTCCCCTTTTACCTAGTGTAAGCCATCTCTTCTCAGATGTGGAATCCAGTCCATAGACCAGACAGATAACAGCAGGGGACAATCTTCTTCCTATGAGAACAATGAAAACCCTGCCCCCCTTGACAAGATTTTCAGGTTTTTCCCTTATCTTAATTGAAGATTGTCCCTCTCTGCAGTCTACCTGGGCACCTCCCTTCTGATCTGGCTGAGCAGTGTTACATCAGTAAAAGGGTCGGGAGGGGGATACTTTGTCATTGAATTACTCTTGTATTACAACTCTGACAGAACTGAAATAACACTCTCCAAAGTCCAAATACTATGATGATTAATTAGATCTGCTTTTATTATGAAACATTACTATCCCTTTAAGTGTCTGCTGCCTGGTCTTCAACTGTGCTAATTGGAACAAATGTTCTGCTTCCAAACAGATGAAATAGCTTTACAATTCGATAAGAAAGAGTGAAAAGATATTTATTCTTCCCATGTGAATTTTTGCAAATACAAGATGTTTCTCCTTACAACAGAAGAGACTGCTGAAAGGAAAATAAACCAGCATGAATGCATTCTATGTCCGCAATGTAAAGCTCATTTATTTCGGTTGGGTTAACCCCATACGAACCCATGATATGCTATGACCGTCATGAGGTTTTTACGCTTAAAGGGTTAATAATGTCTATAGATTAAAAAAGGTTATATTGCAGCTATTATACAATGGTTTGAGAGATATAGAAGGCTAAAGATTCACCCCCCCCCTCCGCTTTCCCTCACGTTAGCTGTAAGCTGACTGAAGGATATTGTGATCCCAGGACAAGCAAGCGGCTCTTCAGCAGAGCCGAAATAGCGCAATGTAAAAAGAAATACTTCATTGGAATAGTCTACAAAGTGTGCCTGCAAACCAGGCACACTTTGTAGACTGTTCCGATTAAGTTTTTCTTTTTACATTGCTCTATTTTGGCTCTGCTGAAGAGCCGCCACAAGTTGGCAGACTCGAATCTCCTGCTGTCAGCTTAACATCTGACATCAGGAGGAAGGGTGGAACTTAAGCCTTCTATATCTCTCAAACCATAAAGGTTTGAGAGATGGGACTGGGGTCATTTAGTTTCATTTTCTCATAGCTGCAATATGAAATGTTTTAATCTATAGACATTACTAACCCTTTAAGGACGGGTGATGGTCATAGCATGTCACATACTTTTTACTTACAGTAATCCTGCGGAAGTGCTTTAAAGGAATAGTAATACTATATTATTAGTATCCCCGATATTGTAGATATTTGTAAAATAATTTAATAGCCCCCAGGTTCATCTCTCAAACCTTTATGGTTTGAGAGATAACCGAAGGCAAAGTTCCCCCCTCCCTCCCCCTTCCCTGAAGTCAGCGTTGTACTGACTGCAGGGATATCCGGTCTGACTTTCATCAGGTGGCTCTGCAGCTGAGCCGAGATCACGTTAGTGAAGAATTATTTCACTGAAATGGTCTTCAACGTGTGCTTGGTTTGTGTTTGGTTTGCAAGCACATGTAGAAGACCGTTTCAGTGAAATAATTCTTTGTCACTAACGAGATCGCAGCTCTGCTTCAGAGCTTCATGATGATAGACAGACCAGATATCCCTGCAGTCAGCACAACGGGGAGGGAGGGGGGAACTTTGCCTTTGGTTATCTCTCAAACCATAAAGGTTTTAGAGATGAACCTGGGGGCTATTAAATTATTTTGCAAATATGTACAATATGGGGGATAGTAATAATAGAATTACTATCCCTTTAAGTAAAAACAATGTGTGAAATTGACAGCTCCTAGACTGGAGTGGTCTCCCTCTGACCCCAACTCGGCGCGCTGGTACATGCAAGGATCGAATCAGTCTTTAAGGGAAGGTAACTTCCCCGGACAGCTGGTCCTAAAGGGTTTAAACTTTGTTACTTACATACTAGTCTTCACACATAAGTGTGCGCACACACATATAGAAGAACTCATGCACACACAGAGGGTCAGAGGCATTTGTAAATACCTAGCATCAGGAACTAGAAGACTGTATTCACGAGGCCAGCCAGCTGCAAGGGTATTGCCACCCCTCATTTGAAATGTAAGCGCCCTCTGATTGGCCACCATAGTGTACTGTAAGACACAGACGGCTTCCTGACTGGTCGCCTTCCATTCCATGTTAAAATGTACTGTATTGTGTTGTATGCAGCCCTCTGATTGGTCTCCACCATTCTCCATCTTGTCTCTCAGGTTCCCATTGGCTGGAGAGCTGGTGTGACAGGATGTAATTAGTCAGTTGGGCCCAGGTAATTCAAATACACTGTGAACACAATAGCCCCGGCCCGGATTGGTTGCTGTCTCTTGTCACTCAGATTCCCATTGGCTGAAAATCAGAGTGGCATGATTTAACTATGTTAGTGTCCCCTTACTGTGTTTCATTGTATATGGTGTTGTTATAAAATGGACCTATGTCCCTCCAGTGAAGTGTGTTCGTTTTGGAACTAAAAGAACATGCTGTCTTTTATGTCCTGAATGGTGTAAAGGGTCTCCTTTTGACTCCCATTTACAGAAGCCTTGTTTCATGGGGACTGACTGGGCTACCATCCTGTAGCCGCATCTAGGAGGAAGAAACCCAGCACGACGGCCCAAGACAACTCGGAGTCTTGGGTTCCCATCACACTAAAATGTGTCTTGGGTATTTCAAAACAGCCTGTTGTATACAAATACTAACTTTGCAGAATCAGTTTGCTTATCCCTATGAACAAAACATAGGTTATCTGACAGAAGGGAACAGTCTACTCAGAATCATTCTTGCTATCAACATTCAGTGAGGTTCCGGCCTGAAGTGTGTGTTCAGTGTGGGGTAGAGATTACTCATGTGTCAGTTCTGCACTTTCTAGATAAAATATAAATAGAAAACATAATGCTCCCTGTGCTGACAGATAGACACATCTGATGTGAGAAGTCTGTACTTTATGATATATTATTGGCTGAT
The DNA here is from genome assembly GCA_037306005.1 of Rhinophrynus dorsalis. Classification (NCBI taxonomy): domain Eukaryota; kingdom Metazoa; phylum Chordata; class Amphibia; order Anura; family Rhinophrynidae; genus Rhinophrynus; species Rhinophrynus dorsalis. The sequence continues at coordinate 238,132,862 of CM074725.1, read as the reverse complement.
TTCTGTGTTAATGTGTTCTAAGTGGGTTATTTCAGGGCTGACGTGTGAAAGTGCTAATGTTTCCGGCAGTGTTCAATTGACTCAGCACCAGCATCGCTCTGCCCTCTCCAGACAAATGAAAGTGCGCAGATTCCCAGCAGGACGGTTTTATTTTCAGAGAATGACTCTAGTAAAGAAAATGCACTGGAACGTCAGCTACCATCTAACAGTCATTTCAGGCAATCGACTAAATCTTGTTCTTCCCAAGTGTATTACACCAGGTGCAGCTAATGAGAAGTGTTGTGTACTGATTAAAATGAATATTGTTATCTAGAATCAAAAGATCTCTGTTCACAATATCTTCCTGAGGGATTTCATCCACAACCTCTTTATACGTTTTTAACCCCTTAAGGACCATTGACATGCCAGGACCGTCACGGTGGTCCGGCACTTAAGGACCAGTGACGGTACTGGCACATCATGGAGTTCAGGGCTCCCGGCGCAGCTGCACACTGCTCCGGAAGCCCTGAACCAGAAGTGAAAGAAATAAAAAAGCCCCGTGGCCCTCAAGTGCTGGCTGCGCGCCGGTCCTTAAAGGATTAAGGTGGACACTTTCAAGTAATTTATCTTCTAAATAAAGACTGAGCAATTCTGTGGCAAACTAAGAACGACTCCCATTTATTTAAGTATTGCCTTTAACACTTTAATGGAAGAAAGGTCTCTGCTATGTTGCTTCAAAATGTGTTGGAAATGTCATTTACATTCAACTATTGCTCCAGTTATCTTCTGAACATAAAGCTCTGAATGTGACCTGATTGTTTAACACAAGGACTTACCTAGGTAGGAGTCCATCACACAGCAGTCAGGTATATATCTATATAATTACTGTGTGTAACAGAAGGACTTACCTAGGTAGGAGACCATCATACAGCAGTCAGGTGTATCTATATAATTACTGTGTGTAACAGAAGGACTTACCTAGGTAGGAGTCCATCACACAGCAGTCAGGTATATATCTATATAATTACTGTGTGTAACAGAAGCACTTACCTAGGTAGGAGACCATCATACAGCAGTCAGGTGTATCTATATAATTACTGTGTGTAACAGAAGCACTTACCTAGGTAGGAGTCCATCACACAGCAGTCAGGTGTATCTATATAATTACTGTGTGTAACAGAAGCACTTACCTAGGTAGGAGTCCATCACACAGCAGTCAGGTGTATCTATATAATTACTGTGTGTAACAGAAGCACTTACCTAGGTAGGAGTCCATCATACAGCAGTCAGGCGTATCTATATAATTACTGTGTGTAACAGAAGCACTTACCTAGGTAGGAGTCCATCACACAGCAGTCAGGTATATATCTATATAATTACTGTGTGTAACAGAAGGACTTACCTAGGTAGGAGACCATCATACAGCAGTCAGGTGTATCTATATAATTACTGTGTGTAACAGAAGCACTTACCTAGGTAGGAGTCCACCATACAGCAGTCAGGTGTATCTATATAAATACTACGTGTGACAGAAGCACTTACCTAGGTAGGAGTCCATCATACAGCAGTCAGGTGTATCTATATAATTACTGCGTGTGACAGAAGGACCTACCTAGGTAGGAGTCCATCATATAGCAGTCAGGTATATCTATATAATTACTGTGTGTAACAGAAGCACTTACCTAGGTAGGAGTCCATCATACAGCAATCAGGTGTATCTATATAATTACTGTGTGTAACAGAAGGACTTACCTAGGTAGGAGTCCATCATACAGAAGTCAGGTGTATCTATATAATTACTGTGTGTAACAAAAGGACTTACCTAGGTAGGAGTCCATTATACAGCAGTCAGGTGTATCTATATAATTACTGTGTGTAACAGAGGCACTTACCTAGGTAGGAGTCCATCATACAGCAGTCACGTGTATCTGTATAATTACTGTGTGTAACAAAAGGACTTACCTAGGTAGGAGTCTATCATACAGCAGTCAGGTGTATCTATATAATTACTGTGTGTAACAGAAGCACTTACCTAGGTAGGAGTCCATCATACAGCAGTCACGTGTATCTTTATAATTACTGTGTGTAACAAAAGGACTTACCTAGGTAGGAGTTCATCATACAGCAGTCAGGTGTATCTATATAATTACTGTGTGTAACAGAAGCACTTACCTAGGTAGGAGTCCATCATACAGCATTCAGGTGTATCTATATAATTACTGTGTGTAACAGAAGCACTTACCTAGATAGGAGTCCATCATATAGCAGTCAGGTGTATCTATATAATTACTGTGTGTAACAGAGGCACTTACCTAGGTAGGAGTCCATCACACAGCAGTCAGGTATATCTATATAATTACTGTGTGTAACAAAAGGACTTACGTAGGTAGGAGTCCATCATACAGCAGTCAGGTGTATCTATATAATTACTGTGTGTAACAGAAGCACTTACCTAGGTAGGATTCCATCATACAGCAGTCAGGTGTATCTATATAATTACTGTGTGTAACAGAGGCACTTACCTAGGTAGGAGTCCATCACACAGCAGCCAGGTGTATCTATATAATTACTGTGTGTAACAGAAGCACTTACCTAGGTAGGAGTCCATCACACAGCAGCTGGGTGTATCCACATGATTACTGTGTGTAACAGAAGAACGTACCTAGGTAGGAGTCTATCATACAGCAGTCATTTGTATCTATATATGTCTGTGTCTGCGTTCCATTATTGGAATTCAGAAGTCTTTAGTCAATAGGTAAACATACCGGATATATACGTAGGAGTCATCAGCGTTCCACTGTTGGAACGTAGAAGCCTCTATTGCAGTGGTTTTCAACTCCGGTCCTCGGGACCCACTAACAGGCCAGGATTTGATGATTTCCTTGTTAGAGCACAAGTGAGTTAATCAATGTGAATGAGCCTCTGATCACCACACCTGTGCTCTAGCAGAGAAATCCCTAAGTCCTGGCCTGTTAGTGGGTCCCGAGGACCGGAGTTGAGAACCACTGCTCTGTTGGGCTAAACATATTAGATATACGTAGGAACCGAAAAAAGTGGGAAAATGGATCGAGATGCCGGGACTCCACGGAGGCCGCAACTCTATATATCTATTACTGAGGTAGGAGTAAAGCTGTAATTATTTTTATTATCCTGAAGAAGTAACACAAATATTAAAAAACACCTAGTGAATTATTATCTTGTGGAGAATAGGATTTTAGTTATATTATTTTGTTGTATCTGGCAATTGCTAGTTTTACTTATTTTTATTTTAAATAAATTGGTTAAATACAACACACTTGGGCTCATATACTACTGTATGGTGGAGTGGTAATAGTTAAGACCGACTGTATATAGTCTCTTATTATGAAAGCGGGAAGATCTTGTTCAGTGTATTAGCTCCTTCCAACGCATTTCATGTCTAGGATTGACACTTCATCAGGGAATGTGCTGGAAGGAGCCAATACACTAAACAGGATCTGTCCGTTTTTATAATAAGAGACCATATACAGTCGGTCTTCACTGTTACCATCTGGAAACAAGCCGGTACCTCTGCCTGTTTAATTCATATTCTCTTTTCAGTGAATAACAGATTTTTCCAATATAATTTAAGCATTGGGTATTTATTGTCACTTACTGAATCAAAGCCATAGACTAAGCAGAACTTTGAAAGATAAAATGCAGTAATGAATACATCACATGCAATAGAATCCTGCCATATATGTTTGTACTGAGTATGGACACTAGGTGGCTCTGCATACTACAGAATTGTAAACTACACAAGAACCTCTCTCTAAGCATTAGTGCAGGATGTAGCTCATTCATAAAAATATAGAACTGGTAAATAAACTGACAATATTAATACATAACCTGACATTAAAGCAATATATATAAAATAGTAAATAAACTGGCCAAATTAGTATTTCAACTGGACGTTACAGCAATACATAAAGTAATAAATGAAGTGGCCAAATTAGTATACAATAAACTGGACAATATAGCAATATATAAAATATAAAATAAACTAGCCAAATTAATATAAAAACTAGACATTACAGAAATATATAAATGGTAAATAAGCTGGTCAAATTAGTGTGTAAACTCAACATTACACCAATATATAAAACCAGTAAATAAACAATACATAATCTGGAAACAAATATATAAACTGGTTATTACACGATTATATAAAATGGTAAATAAACTGTCCAAATGAATATATAAACTGGACATTACAGTCTTGTATAAACTGGTAAATAAACTGCCAACGTTTGTATATAAACTGAACATTGCTTCAAAATAAAAACTGGTAGATAAATTGGTCAAAGTATTTAAACTGGACATTACACTATATATAAACTGGTAAATAAACCAACCATAATAGTTTATAAACCTGATATTACATGATATATAAACTGGTAAATGAACTGATCACACTAGTACATAAACTGGACAGTATACAATATAAAAACTGGTAAATAAACAACCAGATTAGTGTATAAACTGGACATTGCACAATATATAAACTGGTAAATGAACTGATCACACTAGTATATAAACTGGACAGTATACAATGTATAAACTGGTAAATAAATGACCAGATTAGTGTATAAACCTGATATTACACGATATATAAACTGGTAAATGAACTGATCACATTAGTATATAAACTGGACAGTATACAATATATAAGAAGTGGTAAATAAACAGACTAGATTAGTGTATAAACTGGACATTACATAATATATAAACTGGTAAATAAAGCGACCCAAATTAGTCTATAAACTGGACATTACATAATATATAAACTGGTAAACAAACCAACCAGATTAGTCTATAAACTATACATTACACAATATTTATATAAACTGGTAAATACACTGTCAATATTTGCACATAAACTAAAAAATAAAAACTGGTAGATAAATTGATCAAATTAGTATTTAAACTGGACATTACTAGGCTGACTATACTTCACCTTTAAAAAGGGACACACATGAAAAATGCATACTACAGGGTTGCTTTGATTTTGGTGCACCTTCCCTGAACTATGCCTATTTCTAATGTGACCCTTTTTAAAGGTGAGGTATGGTCAGCCTAGACATTACACGTTATATTAACTGGTAAAAAAAAACTGGCCAAATTTTTACAAAAGTGGACATTACATAAATGTATAAACTGTTAAATAAATTGGCCAAATGAGTATTTTAGGAGGACAGTACACAATATAAGAGGCTAGTATTAAAATAATAATACCTATGTATTGCTCTGAAATGTGTTACCCCCCCCAAACACTGTAATAGTTAACCCTTTGTGTGCCAGAGGGGGTATCCAACGCATTGCGCTGCAATGAGTTGGATACTTCTCCAACACACAAAGGGTTAAGCGATCTACGAGCAGTGCTTCTCTGACATCGGATAGGTTCTATCTTTACATGATTGCGGCTGAGATTTCTCATCTCCTATATTGGATAACAATTCAGTTTATGGCCACACAAGCTCAGTGAGATTAGCAGAGGTTGGATAATGTCTTTTAATGAAACATTTGCTCTTTGGCTCTGATTTAAGACATTGTTTAACTCCACTGTTGCCACAGAGGCCCGCAGCACATTACAGTGCGATGCATTATTGTTTTCCTTGGCATCAAAAAGGGTTAAACTTCAGCGGCCTCAAGTCACCAACTACTTACAGGTCTTAAATTATTAAAGTAGGATTAACACAATCCTCTAATCTCTTTACAAAGGTACAAATTGTAGCAAGGCGCTTGAGTATGAGGACTTGATTACATGGTTCCTATTGGAAGAAACATTTCCTAAATTGACACAGTAATGAGCCTTTCAGGATACGGCGTGTCTCATTTTATCTTAAAGGAATACATAACAAGCTTCTTCTGGAATTAAAGGAGAACTGTGTCTCAGTTTCCACACTCCTTTAAAAGGATGTTAACACTTAATGGAGCAGTAAACTTTTTTTATAAAAACACATATTTTATAGAGCATTTCCTGCTGAATAAAACAAGGTCCCTCACACCGCTTTCAGATATTTTATTCAAAATGTATAGCGGTTTAAATAATCAGGAAGTTAATTTACTGTGCTTACTTCCTGATAGTTCTAACTGACAGGAAGTGAATTTACTGTGTTTACTTCCTGATAGTTCTAACTGACAGGAAGTGACTGGCAGTTTCTATCACATTCTAAGGCGAACTGTTTGTGACTTTTCTCTCCATTAGAACCTAACAGGAAAACTAATTAGAATTTGACCACTAGAGGCCACAGCTAATGTAAAAAAGCATGAGTTTAAACTGTAATAACTCTGGAAATATAAATCTCTCAGCAGTGGGAGTACCCTTATTTTACTCATTAGGAAAATCCCTACGATATATATTTTTTCATAACAAAAGTTTACTGCTCCTTTAATATGTAAAAAAATCTATTAAAAAAACTATACAAAACAAATATCTAAACAAATGTACTATCAGTGCTGTGTGGTACTCTATTCAAAGTTAGTGACGCTCCTACTTGAAATGTTTAGGTGTAGTATCACAATGGCCTGACACTTTAGAGTGGCGCTGTTGCTACACCATCCTATGGCAGTTTATGATCAATGGGCCACAGTTGTCCATAGGATGGTGTAGCAACAGCGCCACTGTACAATTTCAGGCCATTTTGATACTGCATCCTACATATTTCAAGTCTGAGTGTCAAAAACTTTGGAATAAAGCACCTCACAGATGTGGGAGTGCGTTTGTTTTGCTCAGGAGGATAAACACTACAGTATACTTTTTTTTTACATATTAAGTGTTACTGTCCCTTTAAAGACAAGTGGCTGCAATGCATTTGTTTGAAATGTGTTGCACAACCTACGGCCACTCAAAGAGTTAAAGAAACACTACCACCTTCTAATAAGCCCGCACTTACAGTACTATGGGTCATATTTTCAAAAGACGACTGCACTATAGGGGACAAATAAAACTTTAATTTACATGGGGCTTCTAACATAGAGGTCTACAGATGTCTAAATCCATTGGAGAACTCTCTAGTATTCAAGGAGTTAAAATGAACTGACTATAATAGATGGCTGGGGATGATGGGAATTGTAGTCCTGAACAGGTGGAAGGCCTCCAATGTTTTATTCCAGTGGGTCACAGCCCTCTCCACTGGAACCCTAACAGGCTGTGTCTTTAAAGAAGCAGTAAACTTTTTTTAATGAAAAAATATATATATTGTAGGGCTTTTCCTGTTGAGTAAAACAAAGGGGGATTCCACTATTGAGAGATGCATATTTCTAGCGGTATTACAGTTCAAAACATTTTTTTTACATCAGCAATGACCTCTAGTGGTCAAATTCCAATAAGTTATTCTGTTACATTTATAATGGAGAGGAAAGTCTGTGGCTTACAGTTCTCCACAGATTTTGATAGAAACTGCTGAGTCACTTCCTGTCAGTTAGGACTTCCAGGAAGTACATGCCACAGTAACTCACCTTCCTGATTATTTGAACTCTTATAAAGTTTGAATAAAGCAACCGACAGCGGTGGGAGTGACCTTGTTTTACCTCAGCAGGAAAAGCTCTATAACAAATGTTTTCATAAAAAAAAAGTTTACTTGCTTCTTTAAGATTTCCCTACCTGTGCACAGGTGTAGTTGATTAAATGCACCTTTGTGCAAACAGGGAAATCTTAAACACATGGCCTGTTAGGTGCTTCAGATAGTGGACCATATGCACAAAAATTAAAGACGAGCAACTCTGGATTAAAGCAGCTGATCCATAGGGGGCAAATGTCAATTTTCATTGGTTTAAATTGGACTTTTAATCACTTGAATGCAAGAGAAATCTCCATACAACTCAATGGAAATGTTAATAATTTCCATTTATTCCCTGTAATGCGTTTGGTGGCAGAACTGATCCTCTTCTGTTTTGTGCATATCTTCTTCTCTCCCTGTAGCAAGGAGTACCCAGCTGGCACTCAACGGGTTAAGTATGTACAGTTAACCAGTTTCATCCCCTGCTACATGGAGAGAAGACATGAAACCACTGAATGCCAGAGGGGAACGCAACGTATTACAAAGCAATGAGTTGCATAACCCTCTGGCACTCAAGAGGTTAATGTTGGGATCATATGAAGGGAGGGGAGGGACAAGAGATGACAAAATCCCCCTGCCCTTTCCCCCTGTGCATCCCTGAACCCTTTGAGCGCCAGAACAGTAGGCAACGCATTGGGGGGTTATGTGTTAAGGTATGATAAAGAGGTGATAAAGTAGAGATGACTTCTCCAGTGATATCACATCTCCAGTTCCTATGTTATTCTATGGAGCCTATACACTAAGATTTCTTCAACTTTGGTGATCTTGGTGCATAGGTTCTATAGCAGAGGTTCTCAACCCGAGCCCTCAGTGCCCACTAACAGGCCAGGACTTAGGAATTTCCCTGCTAGAGCACAGGTGTGTTGATCAGAGGCTCAGTCGTATTGATTAACTCACCTGTGCTCTTAAAAGGAAATTCTAAAATCCTGGCCTGTTAATAGCCACTGAGAGCACAGGTTAATAACCACTGTTATACAGTGCCAGACCATTATAGAGAATTTTTAACCCTTTGAGTGCAAGGGGGTAAGCAATGCATTGCATCCCCTCTGGCACTGAAATGGTAAGTTACTCCTTCTGTAAGTGAATGATTTAGAAGATGTGGAGCAATCTGATACACTTGTATATACACCACACAGTGTGATGTCCTAAATAGAGGAGCAGAGGGATTTGGGTCTCAAACAGGGACTGTCCCTCCTATACTGTATAGTGCCAGTCCTTATACACAGACACATGCAGACTGTATACTATACAGCAGAGGTTCTCAACCCATGCCCTCAGTGCCCACTAACAGGCCAGGACTTAGGAATTTCCCTGCTAGAACACAAGTGTGTTGATCAGAGGCTCATTCACATTGATTAACTCACCTGTGCTCTTAAAAGGAAATTCTAAAATCATGGCCTGTTAGTAGCCACTGAGGGAACGGGTTGAGAACCACTGTTCTATAGAATAACATAGGAAGTGGAGAAGTGATATCACTGGAGAAGTCATCTCTGCTTTATCACCTCTTTATCACTCCTTAGTGAATCTTCCCAAAGAGTTAAATCCGCTCCTTCACTCCAAGGTCACACAGATACGCCTGGGATGTCGCTGCCAAGGAGGGTCCGGATTGAGAAAGTTTCTCTGTTATAGGGAAAGTTCTTTCTCCATGAAAACAAGTGCTGAGACTCCCAGTGTGAAACGAGTTAGGAAAACACTGTGTGTGTCAGGGGAAGTCTGCCTGCTCACTCCCATTCTTTCTACATTTGCGGCTAAAGAAATATTTCCCCTGCAAGAGAACAGCTCACCAGAATACAAATGTGTCTTTCCTAAGAGGAATTCTAGTTATTAAAACATTTCCAACTACGACTGTGTTATCCTAAAATCCTCCTGATATAACAGAAATGTTCTCAAACACTGGGGAATTTGTCAAATGTTAGGTGGGAAATATATTTCCGAGAAAGAAGCGGGTATACTTTAACCTTTGGAGGCTATAGACATTTCCAACACATTGTTTCACAATACACTGGAAATGTCTCTAGCCTTCAAGGGGTTAATTGAAGAGTGTTAAGCACAGGGGAAATGAGATACATTTACAAAGTGATGTATACAATAGCTTCCCCAGGGGCAGGGGAAAAAGGGAGAGAAAGTCTTTTAAAGGGCTAGTAGTGTTTCATAATAAAAGCAGCTCTAATTAATCGTCATAGTATTTGGACTTTGGAGAGTGTTATTTCAATACTGTCAGAGTTGTAGTTCAAGAGTAATTCAATGACAAAGTATCCCCCTCTCGCCCCTTTTACTGATGTAACACTGTTCAGCCAGAGCAGAAGGGAGGTGCCCAGGTAGACTGCAGAGAGGGACAATCTTCAATTAAGATAAGGGAAAAACCTGAAAAACTTGTCAAGGGGGGCAGGGCTTTCATTGTTCTCATAGGAAGAAGATTGTTCCCTGCTGTTATCTGTCTGGTCTATAGACTGGATTCCACATCTGAGAAGAGATGGCTTACACTAGGTAAAAGGGACGGTAGGGGAAACTTTGCTTGTGAATATCTCTCAAACCATAAAGGTTTGAGAGATAAGACTTATATCATTCTTCATGTTTTTTTATTGCCTACAAAATAAAATAAAGTTAAAACGAAGTATTACTATCCCTTTAAGGAGTATATGATTACTATATACATATACTAGTTGAAGACCCAGTGTACAAGGGCCACAGTGCCACCCAGCAACGGCCGCGGCGCAGTCATGGACAGTAGAGATTGCCCACGTCACAGCCGATATGGAGCGGGACGCTCCGAATTCAGACCGTTAGTCCTCTCTGCGCACCTAAGGTGCGCAGAGAGGACTACGATCTGAATTTGGAGCACCACTCTGTTATCAGCCGTGCTGCGGGCAGTCGGTAGTGCGCATGACAGCTTCTGACAAACACACATTTAGCGAATTATTATTTAGGAGGATATTTTCAAGGCCAATACAAAGAACTCGCTGGGAAGTCTTTATACCAAATAATAATAATTAAAAATAGAAGACGCACAAGGAAGCATTCATTAGAGGAAAGGAGCTTTCATGTGTAGCAAAGGTAAGGTTTTTTTGCAGTAAGGACATAATGATGTGCAATCATTTGTCTTGAAAGACTGTATTGGTAGATACTGTAGACATTTTAAAATAGAATTAGATGTTTTTAGCTAAGAACAATATAGAGCAGTGGTTCTTAACCCGTGCCCTCAGAGGCTACTAACAGGCCGGGATTTTAGAATTTCCTTTTAAGAGCACAGGTGAGTTAATCAATACGACTGAGCCTCTGATCAACACACTTGTGTTCTAGCAGGGAAATTCCTAAGTCCTGGCCTGTGAGTGGCCACTGAGGGCATGGGCTGAGAACCTCTGATATAGAGAGTTATGACAAGTGATTTTTGACATAGGATGTTGAGCTCCCATTTCGGAGCCTGGAAGAATTTTTTTTTTTCATCTGATGTGAAACTAGAATTCACAAACATTTTAATTTATTTAATTGATTTCCATGGATCAAAAATAAGAGATTTGGCTCCAGCTGAAATTGATGAAGTCACATTGACTTTCAACCATTTTTTTTAATATGGCATTGATTATTTTACTAACCTTGATATTAGGATATCAGCTGCCTGCGCAGTCGACCCACTCAGTGATAGAGATATCTCAAACTCATTGTCTCCTGATAGTAATGTTTCACAATAAAAGCAGCTCCAATAAATCTTTATAGTATTTGGGCCATGGAGAGTGTTATTTCAATACTGTCCGAGTTGTAGTTCAAAAGTAATTGAATGATAAAGTATCCCCCTCCCGTTCCTTTTACTGATATAACACTGTTCACCTCAGAACAGAAAGGTGGTGTCCAGATGGATCGACGAGAGGGACAATCTTCAATTAACATAAGGGAAAAACCTGTCAAGAGAGCAGGGTTTTCATTGTTCTCACAGTAAGAAGATTGTCCCTTGCTGTGACCTGTCCAGGCTTAAGTCCAGATTCCACATCTGAGAGGAGGCGGCTTACACTAGGTAAAAGGGGCGTGAGGGGGATACTTTATCATTAAACTACTCTTGAACTACAACTCTGACAGTATTGATATACAATCTCCATGGCCCACATACTATGAAGATTAACTGGATCTGCTTTTATTGTGAAATATTACTATCCCTTTAATATGACCCTGACCTTCTCATGTGAGTGTCAAGGCTGGCCAAAGAAAGTAAGTCCTGGTTATTCAAATTGCAGATCGATACATTGCTTACAGCTCTGGCATTCAAATGGTTTGCCTACATATTAACACTTTGAATGCCAGAGGGGTATGCAATGCATTACAAATGCATTGCATACCACTCTGGCACTCAAAGGATTAAACTTTTGGCTGTAATTTCTAATATATAATAACCCCTTGAATGCTCTAGAGGTCTCCAAAGCATTGCTTGATTCCTCTCTATCATCTAATGGGTTAATAATGCCAGTTAATGCTTTCAGGCATGTAAATGATTAATAATTATTCATGTAAAAAAATACTCATTTACATCTCCAATAAGAATATTCTGTTAGTTAACCCCTTAGATGATAGAGATTTCTCCAGTGCATTCCTTAACATTGCATTGGAGAAATATTTGGCACCCAAGGGGTTAAGCCATAATGATGATGTGCTTTAGGTAACTTGTGTAGTGAAGCAGGAAGCGGGGCTGGTTGGAGAGCTTGCTTCCCATGCAGCAGAGATTAGACCCAGGGAGCAGATAAAGTCTAGAGCTGATGGCTGGATGAGCCAGGAGATGTCATTGAGTGTAACAAGGACTGATAAAGCCCTTCAGAGAAGAGCGCTCTCATCAGGGATACAAGATCCGGACAGAGAGAGCACAGGGTCTGTGTCTGTTCCCACATTGACACCTCTCTCTCACACACACACAGACGTATGGCTCATCATAGGAGGGTCCTGGTTCAAACTTTTATAACCCTTTGAGTGCCAGAGGGGTACACAACACATTGCTTTGCAATGCGTTGCGTACCCCTCTGGCAGTCAAAGGGTTAAGGTGCCCTAAACCATGCTTCCCAAGTGTCCCTTTTTAGGAGATATTAGGAGTCTGTACCTCCCATGTGTCCCTCTTTAGGAGGGACAGTGCCTCTTTGAGACCCAAATCCCTCCGTCCCTTTCTCCCACCCTGGTGTCCCTGTGTTTAGGAAATCAGACTGTGTGGTGTGTATATAAGTGTATCACCCTGGTGTCCCTGTGTTTAGGATATCAGACTGTGTGGTGTGTATAGAAGTGTATCACCCTGGTGTCCCTGTGTTTAGGAGATCAGACTGTGTGGTGTGTATAGAAGTGTATCACTCTGGTGTCCCTGTGTTTAGGAGATCAGACTGTGTGGTGTGTATATAAGTGTATCACTCTGGTGTCCCTGTGTTTAGGAGATCAGACTGTGTGGTGTGTGTATATAAGTGTATCACCCTGGTGTCCCTGTGTTTAGGATATCAGACTGTGTGATGTGTGTATAGAAGTGTATCACCCTGGTGTCCCTGTGTTTAGGAGATCAGACTGTGTGGTGTGTATAGAAGTGTATCACCCTGGTGTCCCTGTGTTTAGGAGATCAGACTGTGTGGTGTGTATATAAGTGTATCACCCTGGTGTCCCTGTGTTTAGGAGATCAGACTGTGTGGTGTGTATATAAATTTATCACATTGCTCCACAGCAATAAAACCCACATTTTGATCCATATCTCAGGGTGAAGTGCCAGGATATCAGGGTGAGAGAGTCCAGTGTTACGTACTATATGACCTGCACCAAATGTCTGCCTTTTTTATGTTTCTACATTAGTGTCATTTATACTAGGAAGGCAGAGGGAAAGTTCCTGCTTGTATTGTGTTTAACCCCTTAACGACCCATGACGTGCCAGGACCGTCATGGGTAGATTTGACTTAAGGTCATGGGTTAAATAATAGCAGCGTGCCTCTGTGCACGCTGCTGTCATTAATTCCTGGTTGAGACTGAGAGCTCCAGGACCGGAGCATTCAGTCTCAGCCACTTTCACAAGTGCCGGGTCATGGGATCGCTGCAGCAACGATCCCATGTACTGGCATTATGAAAGATTGAATGAGGAAGTGTTCTACACTGCCTCTAGTGTCTCTTCTCAGCCTTCAGTCCCTTGCTCTGAAAGTAAGAGACAGAGAAGCAGAGAGGAGACACCTAGTGGGCAAATAAAATGCAGCAGCTGGGGGTATTAATCCCTTCACTGCTGTGCTGGAGGTTGGCTAAATGCAGGTCCATTTTTGACCTGCTAAAATTTACTTTCTTTTTTGTTTAATAAAAAAAAAAAAAAAAAAAAAAAAACATTTCAGTAACCAAAATAGCAAATGTGATTGTTGTGGAGCCATGAAATACATTTATACACACCGCCAAATGTCATCAATAAAAAAGTGGGAAATTAGGGGGGATAAAGGGACATGGGGTTTTTCACCCAGGGGGGACAGTGACCACTTAAAAATGCCCATTTTGTAGGTATGACTGACCTGTCATATGTTTAATGCAGTGTCCATAAAAATTTAACCCATTGTGCACAAATGATTCCAAGAGAAAAAAAAATGCTGTTATTTTTACATTTTACAAGCGGTCCCAGGAAGGTGCGCAGAGAGGACTCTGGTCTGAATACAGGGTGCCCCGCTCCGTATCAGCCGCAATGCGGGCAGTCTCTACTGCGCATGACTACAGCGCACAGTCGTCTGTACGATACAAAACAGCTTCTGACAAACATCGTTAGCTAATTATTATATAGGATATTAAAAAATAATTACATTGATGTAAGTCCTGTCTCTCAAACCTTTATAGTTTGGGAGATATAACGGCTAAAGTTCCCCCCTCTCAGCCATTTCACAGACGTCAGGAGGTTCCGGTCATTTGACCAGTGGCTCTTCAGTAAATAAATAAATACTTAATTAGAACGTCTACAAAGTGTGCCTGGTTTGCAAGCACACTTTGTAGACCGTTCCAATGAAGTATTTATTTCTAGAGAGAGCTAATACAGCTCTGCTGAAGAGCCACCGGTCAAATGACCGGAATCTCCTGCTGTCAGCTAGAGCACTGACTTCAATGAAACGGCCTGGAGGGGGGAACTTTAGCCGTTATTTCTCTCAAACTATAAAGGTTTAAGAGTCAGGACTTATATCAATGTAATTCTTTTTTTAAAATTAAACATTACTATTCCTTTAAGGAGGTGCATTATCAAGCGTGACTTGAAGACCATAAGAGAGGTGCGGTGACGCCAAAGGGATCACCACTGTGTTACAGCAAGCAGGGTCATATAACCTAGAAGCTACATTATGGGATGCTTTAGCCCCTTAACAACCCTTGACGTGCCAGGACCACCATGACGGTCCCAGCATTTAAGGACCGGTGACGGCGTACCCCTCTTGTATTCACAGTGGTAAAGACTTGAAGAACTATAGGGGTGCACAGTGTATTGTACCTATGAGCACCAGGTGGGGTGTGCAGTTCATTGAGGAGCAATGCATTACACACACCCATGACACTGAAAACATTAAAGCTATAAGCTTTGCCAAGCTAGGCAGCCGTGAGAGGGTTAATATTCTCCCGAGCGGAGAGTCCCTGGCACAGAGTGCATGGGGTGGCCGGGGTTATCAGGGGAACGTGGATAACACACAGTGTTGGGAGAGTGTCAGACTGTGAGCAGGAAGAGATGATCCTACCGCGCACTTCACAGCAGACCCCAAACCATCAGACACACAGAGCTCAGTAAGGACCTAGATGTCTGATGTCTGGACAACCCAACGGACGCGTTACCTCGAGAGCTGGACAGCTACACGGGAGGGGAACTGGGGAAGAGAGCAGAGATCCACTGGCACAGGGGTGGAAACCTGTGGCTCTGCAGATGTTGTTGGACTACAGCTCCTGTCACTCTCAGCCAAACGCCGACTGTTCAATCAACCTCAGCTAAACTTCAGTTGTTATTGAATTCCAAAGCAATGCAAGGAGTTAACAGGCCGACTTCACACCTCCCAACATTTCAAATGGCCAAAGAGGGACACTTGCCTTTTAGGGGTGTTTCTGGGGGCGTGGCTGGTAGGTGGGGTATTACCAAGTATTTTAGGTTATTTCATGACCTATCAACTCCTCTTTCTGTAACTGAATAAATGATTTGAACAAGACCAAAGTATTTTATCGACACAGATTAATTTATATACTCATATACTGAAGTTTATACAGACATTAATGTGAGTTTTATTGATGTGGAGCATTGTGATACACTTATATACACACCACACAGTCTGATCTTCTAAATACAGGGACACCAGGGTGATACACTTATATACACACCACACAGTCTGATCTCCTAAACACAGGGACACCAGGGTGATACACTTATATACACACACCACACAGTCTGATCTCCTAAACACATGGACACCAAGGTGATACACTTCTATACACACCACACAGTCTGATCTCCTAAACACAGGGACATCAGGGTGATACACTTATATACACACCACATAGTCTGATTTCCTAAACACAGGGACACCAGGGTGATACACTTATATACACACCATACAGTCTGATCTCCTAAACACAGAGACACCAGGGTGATACTCTTATATACACACCACACAGTCTGATCTCCTAAACACAGGGATACCAGGGTGATACACTTATATATACACACCACACAGTCTGATCTCCTAAACACAGGGACACCAGGGTGATACACTTATATATACACACCACACAGTCTGATCTACTAAACACAGGGACACCAGGGTGATACACTTATATACACACCACACAGTCTGATCTCCTAAACACAGGGATACCAGGGTGATACACTTCTATACACACCACACAGTGTGATCTCCTAAACACAGGGACACCAGGGTGATACACTTATATACACACTACACAGTCTGACCTCCTAAACACAGGGACACCAGGGTGATACACTTATATATACACACCACACAGTCTGATCTCCTAAACACAGGGACACCAGGGTGATACACTTATATATACACACCACACAGTCTGATCTACTAAACACAGGGACACCAGGGTGATACACTTATATACACACCACACAGTCTGATCTCCTAAACACAGGGATACCAGGGTGATACACTTCTATACACACTACACAGTCTGACCTCCTAAACACAGGGACACCAGGGTGATACACTTATATATACACACCACACAGTCTGATCTCCTAAACACAGGGACACCAGGGTGATACACTTATATACACACCACACAGTCTGACCTCCTAAACACAGGGACACCAGGGTGATACACTTATATATACACACCACACAGTCTGATCTCCTAAACACAGGGACACCAGGGTGATACACTTATATATACACACCACACAGTCTGATCTACTAAACACAGGGACACCAGGGTGATACACTTATATATACACACCACACAGTCTGATCTACTAAACACAGGGACACCAGGGTGATACACTTACATACACACCACACAGTCTGATCTCCTAAACACAGGGACACCAGGGTGATACTCTTATATACACACTACACAGTCTGACCTCCTAAACACAGGGACACCAGGGTGATACACTTATATATACACACCACACAGTCTGATCTCCTAAACACAGGGACACCAGGGTGATACACTTATATATACACACCACACAGTCTGATCTACTAAACACAGGGACACCAGGGTGATACACTTATATATACACACCACACAGTCTGATCTACTAAACACAGGGACACCAGGGTGATACACTTATATACACACCACACAGTCTGATCTCCTAAACACAGGGACACCAGGGTGATACTCTTATATACACACTACACAGTCTGACCTCCTAAACACAGGGACACCAGGGTGATACACTTATATATACACACCACACAGTCTGATCTCCTAAACACAGGGACACCAGGGTGATACACTTATATATACACACCACACAGTCTGATCTACTAAACACAGGGACACCAGGGTGATACACTTATATACACACCACACAGTCTGATCTCCTAAACACAGGGATACCAGGGTGATACACTTCTATACACACCACACAGTGTGATCTCCTAAACACAGGGACACCAGGGTGATACACTTATATACACACTACACAGTCTGACCTCCTAAACACAGGGACACCAGGGTGATACACTTATATATACACACCACACAGTCTGATCTCCTAAACACAGGGACACCAGGGTGATACACTTATATATACACACCACACAGTCTGATCTACTAAACACAGGGACACCAGGGTGATACACTTATATACACACCACACAGTCTGATCTCCTAAACACAGGGATACCAGGGTGATACACTTCTATACACACTACACAGTCTGACCTCCTAAACACAGGGACACCAGGGTGATACACTTATATATACACACCACACAGTCTGATCTCCTAAACACAGGGACACCAGGGTGATACACTTATATATACACACCACACAGTCTGATCTCCTAAACACAGGGACACCAGGGTGATACACTTATATACACACCACACAGTCTGACCTCCTAAACACAGGGACACCAGGGTGATACACTTATATATACACACCACACAGTCTGATCTCCTAAACACAGGGACACCAGGGTGATACACTTATATATACACACCACACAGTCTGATCTACTAAACACAGGGACACCAGGGTGATACACTTATATATACACACCACACAGTCTGATCTACTAAACACAGGGACACCAGGGTGATACACTTATATACACACCACACAGTCTGATCTCCTAAACACAGGGACACCAGGGTGATACTCTTATATACACACTACACAGTCTGACCTCCTAAACACAGGGACACCAGGGTGATACACTTATATATACACACCACACAGTCTGATCTCCTAAACACAGGGACACCAGGGTGATACACTTATATATACACACCACACAGTCTGATCTACTAAACACAGGGACACCAGGGTGATACACTTATATACACACCACACAGTCTGATCTCCTAAACACAGGGATACCAGGGTGATACACTTCTATACACACCACACAGTGTGATCTCCTAAACACAGGGACACCAGGGTGATACACTTATATACACACCACACAGTCTGATCTCCTAAACACAGGGACACCAGGGTGATACACTTATATACACATAGGGTGACCACATATCCAATCTGCCATTCCGGGACACATGGTCACCCTACTCCGCAGCGCTCTGTATCACATTTTTTTTCTATGAAGTACCATCCCACTACCAGACGAAACACCCCCGTACTTGAAATGTAAGCATGGCCACATCTTTTTCCTCCTCCGGTACCCGGTCCGGGTGTACCCACAAAGAGACACGGTGATATCCTCGCTGTATCTCCCCCTCAGCGGCCGCTTATGGCTCGGAGTGTCAGAATGGTACAGTGTCTGGTGGGAAATCTCAAAGGGTAAGGGTTGGCCAATGATTTCCTGTTGCCTTACGAAGCAGCATTTTTTTTTATTTCCAGCTTTATCAACATTAGTTACCATCTTTGCTCATTCCGGGACTCTTTATTGTCCTGGTAGGGGGTGACCCGGGACACGGAACACAGGCCTCAGTTAAGGGACAGTCACGGGCATTCCGGGACATGTGCTCACCCTATATACACACTACACAGTCTGATCTCCTAAAAAGAGGGACACCAGGGTGAGAAAGAGGGACAGTGGGATTTGGTTCAAAAAGAGGGGCTGTCCCTCCTAAAGAGGGACACTTGGGAGGTAAGCCACTTAAGCTTCTGCGTGCCAGAGAGGTGCGCAATACAATAAATTGCATGCCACTCTGGCACTCAGAGGTTTACCTCACTTGGAATTTGGGAATGTTTTCTACCCTACAGTGCAACTGGTTTGCTCCAGAATTGCTGGACTTTTACTTTGTGCGTATGGCTCCAAGTGTACATCTTGGCTCATAGATAAATGATGGGAGACCAGGGGTGGTTTGCATTAAGGGGGAGACAAAATGGGGCTGTACTAAACATTAAAACAAGATGTATATTATAAGTGCTGTTACAGTGATACCTTGCCAGGTTTATGAAATAACTAATTTCAAGATACTCAGCTGCCAAGTGCTACATCCGTTCACTGGAAAGCATGATTTGCATGGTAATCAACTATTCACAGGCAATAATAGCAACAGCGCCACCTGTCTGCTAAAAAAAATATTGAACTCAAACTATAAAAAAAATGCAAGTTTGCACTGAAATAACTTTTGACTGAAGCATCTCATAGCAGTTGAAGTACCCTTGTTTTACTCAGCAGAAAAAAAAAAACTAAAATAGAAACATTTTCATACTAAGGTATCAGTGCCCTTTAAAAGGGACTTTTAACCCAATGAATGCTGTGTCTTGCAACGCAATGGATACTTCTCTAGCATTCAAAAGGTTAAACTGCAGTTTAAATCGACAGGATTTTGGGACATGTTTATTTCTCACCTGTGGTGAAGTTGGTTTGCTCCAGAATTGCAGAAATTATATTTTCTTATTTTCTGTGTAAAGGTTTATACAAATCACCTTAAAAAATAAAATGAACACTGGGGAAGCATTTTAACCCTTTGGGTGCCTGAGGGGTACGGAACGCATTGCAAAGCAATGCATTCCGCACCCCTCCGGCACTCAAAGGGTTAACTTTCTAAGTACCAGAGATGTGAGCAATGCATTCTTACACACATACACATTTACAAAAATTACCAGCAGGTGTCACTGTCTACACAGGTCAAAGAGGGCAATAAACATTTGTGCCTGTGATCTGCAGTCACTAAAATAACAATATTAATTACTATTTCCCTTATGGTGGATTTAGAGGAGCGGGAATCCGTATCTCCCAATCTGTCAGGGGTGCTATGATAACAGCAGAGGTCTTGGACAGCCATCATTGATTCTCATTTTATTAGATTCACTGATTTATATCACGAACATTTATAATTAATTATGGTGATTATTTCCAGCCCAATCCAACTCTGTTGTAAGACATTCTGGGAGAAATGTAGATACACTGTCCAAAAACTGTTACACTGTTTATGCAAGAATTACAACCAGACCATGGGATGAGTGTCTCTCCATTAGTTACTGAACTACATCTCCCATGGGCCAACTGAGGATAATGGGGGCTATAGTTCAGCTACTACTGAAGAGTCGCAGAGAGGCTGACGTACTAAGTGGAGCAGCATACCTCCCAACATTTCAAATTGCCAAAGAGGGACACTTGTGTTTTAGGGGGTGTTGCTGGGGGCGTGGCTGATGGGTGGGGCATTACCGAGGATTTTTAGGCTATTTCGTGACCTATAGATGCCTCCTTGAATAACCTAATAAATGACGTATAACAAGACCAAAGTATTTTATTTACACAGACTAATTTATAAACATATATACTGACGTTTAAACAAACAATAATATGAGTTTTATTGCTGTAGAGCAGTATGATACACTTATATACACACCACACAATCTGATCTCCTAAACACAGGGACACTTGGGAGGTATGGAGCAGTTCTGGTAGAGAACAAGCCACACTCTTAGAGGCCGATGCCCAAAGTAAGGTGATAAGAACTCCCCTTTAAAATGGACCTGTCACCTTGAATTTTCTTTAGATATTTGAAATCTTCATTTAAAACTACCTACGTGTCATGTTAACCAAACTTTTAGCCGATGTCTAATTTTGGAGACATTCACACTTTAATTTCTGTGAAAAGTGAAAGTCTTCAGAGCTTCCTAGCATATGAAATGTCACTGTAAGCTTCATTAGCATACGTCAAGTCACGGAAAAGCTTATTGTCAAATGAAACACCTGTGAAAGGTTCAATTAGAATATATAATGTCACTGGAACCACACAGGTACAGTGATTAGCATACATTAGCATATGGTAACAAATATGAATATCTCCGTAATCCTTTGAGTGCCAACATATTGGGAAGCAATGTGTTGGATACCCATCTGGCACTCAAAGGGTTAACTGTACATTTGCTGGTCTTTTGGCTAACATGGCACATAAGCAGTTTTTAAAGCGGTTTTTCTAATATGCAAAACTGAATTAAGGTGAAAGGTCCTCTTTAAAGGGATAGTAATGTTTCATAAAAAATAGCAGCTCCAATTAATCTTCATAGAATTTGGCCATGGAGAGTGTTATTTCATTACTGTCAGAGTTGTAGTTTAAGAGTAATTGAATGATAAAGTATCCCCCTCCTGTCCCTTTTACTGATGTAACATTGCTCACCTCAGATGTGGAATCTGGTCTATTAACCAGACAGATCACAGCAAGGGACAATCTTCTTACTGTGCTCATAAGGAAAACCCTGCCCCCCTTGACAGGTTTTTCAGGTTTTTCCTTATGTACATTGAAGATTGTCCCTCTCTGCAATCCATCCGGACAGTCTTGCTGCTCTGAGGTGAGCAGTGTTACATCAGGGGCGGGAGGGGGATACTTTATCATTCAATTACTCTTGAACTAAAACTCTGACAGTATTGAAATAACACTCTCCATGGCCCAAATACTATGAAGATTAATTGGAACTGCTTTTATTGTGAAACATTACTATCCCTTTAATACAAGAACCTTATGAATGTGAGATTCTGCAGGTTGTTGCAGGTACCAGTACAGCCCTGCAATGTGTCTTTTTTTATAAGCAGCCCATATTAACCCTTCGAGTGGCAGAGAGGTGTCCAAAGCATTGCAGTATGTTGGATACCTTTCTGGCATTCAAAGTGTTAAAGGGGAGAATTTTGGGAATTTTTATCTGTTTTAACTTCTCCCTCTGAGGCACTTGGATCTCAGTTCATCAGCCTCGTTGAATACACAATATTAGCATGAAAACAAAAAAACATTCATCTTTGAATAGTTTCCATGAAAAAGAACAGTAAACTTTTTATGAAAAAGCCTATATATTACAGGCCTATTCCTGCTGAGTAAAACAAAGGTGTTCCCTATGCTGTCAGTTGCTTTATCCAAATATTATAACAGTTCAAATTGCCAGGAAGTAGTGAGTGACAGTGTGATTACTTCCTGAACGTTCCAACAAACAGGAAGTGAAGCAGCAGTTTCTATCACATTCTGTGAATAACTGTCTGTGACTCACCTCTCTCATTGAAGGCAACAGAATAACTCATATCTGACCACAAGGGGGCACTGTTAATAAAAAAACAACTAGAGTTTAAAGGGATAGTAATACTTAAGATGTAAAAAAATATATGTTGTAGGGTTTATGCCCCCGAATAAAACAAGGGTACTCCCACTGCTGATAAATATTTTATTTAAAAATTATAACAGCTCAAACTTGCATTTTTTAGGTGCAATATCACATCACCATTCTATAGAGATTTATGGTCTACAGACCAGAGCAGTCCATAGGATGGTGTAGCAACAGTGCCACTGTACATGTTCAGGCCACTGTGATATTGCACCTAAAAAATGTAAGTTTGAGCTGTTATAATTTTTTAATAAACTTTCTCTCAGCAGTGGGAGTACCCTTGTTTTACTCAGGGGGATAAACCCTACAACATATATTTTTTTACATTTTAAGTATTATTCTCCCTTTAAACTGTAATAACCAGAATTTTGCATCTCTCGGCAGATGAAGTACCCTTGTTTTAGTCGACACGAAAAGCCATATATTATATGTTTTCATAAACAAACTTTTGCTGCTCCTTAAATTTCTATCTAGTGTGAAAACTACTACATGTAGATTTGTCTGAATATTATAACGAGCCCAGCTGACCATACATGGAAGGTTTCAGGCTGACCCTGGAATCCTTGAATATAATTTCCCCTTTAGAATGCACCGACATTCAGATTCTTCTTGATGAGTCACCTCTTTGTTTTAAACATCACATAAGTGTATCCATACCTGAACACTGATGAGTCAAGCAGAGATCAGTCATTCTGACTGACTCACCTGTGTTCATACAGGACTTCACCACTGTATTACCGGTAAGAAAGGGAACCGTCCAGAGAGGACAGTAGCAGCCAATCAGTGTGTTGTACATCACTTTAAGACAGGTTTAGTTTGTTTTACAAACAATATATGTTGTATTAGCCATTTTTACAATAAATAGTTCTTTAACCCTTTGATTGCCAGAGGTGTACGCCTCACATTGCAAACCACACTTTGTAGACCATTCCAGTAAAGTAGTTCTTTTTCTCTCTTTTTTGCGATCTTGGCTCTGCTGAAGAGCCTCCGGCGGTCCCGGGACCGGATTCCCCTGCAGTCAGCTAGAGCGCTGACATCAGGGAAAGGGAAGGGAGGGGGAACTTTACTGCCGAATATCTCTCAAACCATAAAGGTTTAAGAGATGGTACAGGGGGCATTTAGCTTAATTTTTAAATAGCTACAATATTCATGTTTTTTAAAAGCTGACAATACTGTCCCTTTAATCCCACTAAAACTAACACCATCCATTCACAATAAGAACTTACCTGTAAATCTGATGTCCAGCGGGGTCTTCAGCACACTGGTCATCCACTGTCAGTCTTCCCATAAAATCTTCATCTTCTGTCTTCTTTCTACTCAAATATCCGGTGGTACTATAATTAAAAAAAAGGTTAAAATCATCCATGTCTCCCCAAAAAATCCAATATGTAAGTCCACGATGCCCCAAAGTAATACAAAAACACGTCCATGAAGCCCAATTTAAAGAAAAATGTTCATGATGCCCCCCAATAAATAATTACACAATGCCTCCGTCGCTGCCACGGCTGGCGGCTGTGGCAGGAAAAAAGATCACAAGACCCTCCCCTTTGTTGCCTCTTGGGCTTTTGCCTGAGTCATAATGAGGGAGATTTTAAAGGGATAGTAATGTTTCACAATAAAAGCAGCTCTAATTAATCTTCATAGTATTTGAGTCATGGAGAGTGTTATTTCACTACTGTCAGAGTTGTAGTACAGGAGTAATTGAATGATAAAGTATCCCCTCCTGCCCCTTTTACCTAGTGTAAGCCACTTCGTCGCAGATGTGGAATCTCTTGACAGGGCAGGTCGCAACGAGGGACAATCTTCTTACTGTGATCATAAGGAAAACCCTGCCCCCTCTTGACAGGTTTTTCCTTATGATCACTGAAGATTGTCCCTCACTGTGATCCATCCGGACAGTCTTGTTGCTCTGAGTTGAGCAATGTTACATCAATAAAAGGGGCGGGAGGGGGATACAGAGAGTGTCGGTTGTGATTGGAAATAGGATGCTTGTTCTGACTCAAATTGTCGTATGTAAAGACAAAAATGTCGTAAAAAATGTCTTAACCAACAACAAAAACATCTTAACTAAAGACAACAATTCTCACATTCAGAACTTCACATTTCCTCCACTTTTTTTTATGTACAAATTTTGTCTTTTGTAAGACTTTTTTTGACGTTAGTTACAACAAATTTTCTTTTCCTCTATACGACACTGGGGAATAGTTTAGCCCCGCCCTTGCCCCGCCCCTTTGCCTGGCAATTCTGGAGTTGTGTCGTGCACAACGGACAGTACTAGTTTTTTGTTGTATACTCTACAGAAAATATGTCGTTCATGCACACAATTACTTATTTTTGTCTTTCATGCAACATTTTTTGTCGTTATCTCTTTGAACATACGGCCCAAAGTGTACTCTTTCCATAATATGATTGGCATATGAATCCAAACAGGGTTTCTGGGCAACTGGAAATCCCCTTTCAATTTGCCCTTTCATACTATGGGTTAATAATGTGCTAGGGTGTTTGCTGGGGCTCTGAATGTGGCCTCCAATAAGTTCCAAGCACCTTTGGGCACTGAAAAGCACAGGATCAGGCTGTCCCCATGTTCCACTACTACTGAGTCAGGGTCGGCGCCACCTATAGGCGAGGTAGGCGCCGGCCTAGGGCGCACATGTACTGGGGGCATGGGCATGCAGCGGAGAAGAGCTGCGCCTGCTACCCACACGCACCCCACCGGGAACGCAACACAGTCAGATCTGTGTCGCTACTGCGCTCCCTCATCGCCGTCAACTCTTTAGTAATGCAGAGTGCGCTGGAAGTCATGATCTCCCGGCGCGCTCTGCATTACTGAAAAGAAGACTGTGCAGGAGCTCCAGGTATGTGATGGGGGGCAAGTTGGAGCTCATGGGTGGTAAAGTGGAGCTGATGGGGGAAGTTGGAGCTGATGGGTGGCAAAGTGGAGCTGATGGAGGCAAGTTGGAGCTGATGGGTGGCAAAGTGGAGCTGATGGAGGCAAGTTGGAGCTGATGGGTGGCAAAGTGGAGCTGATGGAGGCAAGTTGGAGCTGAGGGGGCAAAGAGGAGCTGGTGGGGCAAGTTGGAGCTGGTGGGGGCAAGGTGGATCTGATAGGGGGCAAAGTGGAGCTGATGGAGGCAAGTTGGAGCTGAGGGGGCAAAGTGGAGCTGATGGGGGCAAGTAGGAGCTGGTGGGGGCAAGGTGGAGCTGATAGGGGGCAAAGTGGAGCTGATGGAGGCAAGTTGGAGCTGAGGGGGCAAAGTGGAGCTGATGGGGGCAAGTAGGAGCTGGTGGGGGCAAGGTGGAGCTGATAGGGGGCAAAGTGGAGCTGGTGGGGGCAAGCTGGAGCTGGTGGGGGGCATCTCTTACAGGCATCTCCAGACCAGGGGCAGACTTGCCCAGGGGGCAGAGAGAGGACAATCATGAAAAGAGGAGGGGTATAAGTAGGTGGGGTATAAAGGGGTGGGACACACAGGGCACAGCCAAATGGGCGGCAAAATTAGGTTTTGCCTAGGGTGGCAAAAATCCTTGCACCGGCCCTGTACTGAGTCTAATGGGATGTACGGAATGTTAAGGAAATCTTCGCTTGTCTGCTTCCCAGAGCCCTAACATCAAAAGACCTTGCACGTCCTGATAAGGTTCCAGCTCCGTAAGCCCCCAAGGTGATAGCACACAATTGTATTCCTTGGAAAGGAATCTTGCAGCTGGGGGGATGAGTCTGCACATAGGATTGTGCGTAGCTGCACAGGAATTTGCTCTACCTGTGACCGTTGTTCCAAAAAAATGCTGATTCCCAGCAACACCTATTAAAAAAGGAGTTTCTGGAAACTTTTTTTTAACATGCAATCACCTTGGTGTCTATCACGCTAGTGTGTAGGCTGTGATACCTTTCCACACACACCAACATATCAATCTAATTAGGTCACCAGGTGCATGAAGTTTCCAGACTCCTCATCACATCTGATAAACATCTGCAACACACTCCGGGCTATGTAACAAAATTGCACAGTTCACTAGAAGTAATTACTACTGTATAGACGTTTGCCTCGCTGAAAGTATATGATAACATTTGCAAATTGTTGGAACATTTGATGAAATACATACAAATTATCACTAAACTCACTTTACGTTTGATTTATGATCTTGTCATAAGCTGTAAGAGATCCATGTATTTATTTACGCTAGCAATTAGACTCTTAACCCCTTCAGGACCAGGGGAGTGTGCCTCACATTGTAAAGCAATGCATTCCTCTGGTTGTAAAAGGGTTAATACGTGGAGTCTCAAGTACACAACATCCCCCCCTTCCATGATAAATGAATAATGTGTTGGACACCCCTCTGCTTCTATAAGGGTTAAAGCAATAGTTCACCCTGAAATGAAACTAGCGTATCGGAATGGCAACAGGGTGAGCATAGAATCCACCAGCACAGCTCAACTGGTAATCAAAGCCACAGGCTACACTTGGAGGTATGCACTAGAGTGCATGATTGCCTACTGCATAATGGTGCACACTCCCCAATCCGTAAAGGGATAGTAATGTTTCACAATAAAAGCAGCTCCAATTAATCTTCATAGTATTTGGGCCATGGAGAGTGTTATTTCATTACTGTCAGAGTTGTAGTTCAAAAGTATTTGAATGATAAAGTATCCCACTCCCACCCCTTTAACCTAGTGTAACACTGCTCACCTCAGAGGAGCAAGACTGTCCGGATGGATCACAGAGAGGGACAATCTTCAGTGAGCATAAGGAAAACCTGAAAAACCTGTCAAGGGGGGCAGGGTTTTCCTTATGATCACAGTAAGAAGATTGTCCCTTGCTGTGATCTGTCCGGTCAAGAGAAGAAATTCCACATCTGATGTGAGCAGTGTTACACTAGGTAAAAGGGGCAGGAGGGGATACTTTATCATTCAATTACTCCTGAACTACAACTCTGACAGTATTGGAATAACACTCTCCATGGTCCAAATACTATGAAGATTAATTGGAGCTGCTTTTTTGTGAAACAATACTATCTCTTTAAGACTTGAATTCCAACAAGTCCTGTATTCTTGCCACATTAAGTATATAGGAAAATGGCATGAAGTTGCAGCATTTACTCTGCACCTTGTTTAACCCCTTAGTGGTCGGTAACATGTTAGGACCGTCATAGGTAAATTTCACTAACGAACAGATGACAGTCCTGGCAAGTCACATTTTTTTTGCTCAGAACTCTCCTGCAGGAGACCCTGTATGCGCTACCATGTCTGAAACTGACCGCTCCAAGACTAGAGCACTCGCTATCAGATCCCCGTCTGGCGAGCCAGCACGTGATCAGTTCCGAATGAGATCAAAGCGGCCCTTAATGAGAATCTACTCTCCAGGACCGTGGACTTTATCAGGGTTAAAGGAATAGTATCCCTCTATTATGACTTTACATATTCTGCAAGTGTATAAAATGGTCAATCAAGTTATTTATACTTATTATTAAGAATAATATTTTCATTTTTATAGATATCTTTTTATACTTTTATGTCACTGATAGTGAGCTACCTGGATCTCAGTTTCCAGACAGTTTTCTGGTAGACAGAACATCAAAAAAAGGATGGAATATAGTTACACTGTCCTTGCAGCACTGAATGCACTGTGTGATGTAATACAATGTTACATTCTCCCTGTAGTACTGAATGCTCTGTGTGATGTAATACAATGTTACATTCTCCCTGTAGTACTGAATGGTCTGTGTGATGTAATAGAATGTTACACTCTCTCTGCTGCACTGAATGCTCTGTGTGATGTAATACAATGTTACACTCTCCCTGCAGCACTAAATGTACTGTGTGATGTAATACAATGTTACACTCTCCCTGCAGC
Source organism: Rhinophrynus dorsalis (assembly GCA_037306005.1). NCBI lineage: Eukaryota > Metazoa > Chordata > Amphibia > Anura > Rhinophrynidae > Rhinophrynus > Rhinophrynus dorsalis. Next base: position 238,104,253 of record CM074725.1, on the reverse strand, counting down.
ACTAAATGTACTGTGTGATGTAATACAATGTTACATTCTCCCTGTAGTACTGAATGCTCTGTGTGATGTAATATAATGTTACACTCTCCCTGCAGCACTGAATGCTCTGTGTGATGTAAAACAATGTTACGCTCTCCCTGCAGCACTCAATGCTCTGTGTGATGTAATACAATGTTACACTCTCCCTGCAGCACTAAATGCTCTGTGTGATGTAATACAATGTTACACTCTCCCTGCTGCACTGAATGCTCTGTGTGATGTAATACAATGTTACACTCTCCCTGCTGCACTGAATGCTCTGTGTGATGTAATACAGAATATGGGTGTGGCCAGCAAAGCTTAGGCACCTCCCCTTATAATGTGGAGCTCTATGTAGTTGCCTACTCTGTCTGTTGGGAAATCTGACCCTGATTGGATTTAATAGTCACTCATCTGACCCCTTCATCAGGATTGATCAGCGTCTTTTAATATGGGGCCTGAGAAAGGACAAAGTACCTAGCTGCTCGGGGCAAAGCTTGCAACCTCAGTAGCATGGTAAACGGAGCTTCCTATAATGCTACACCACATAACTATCACTATGTACGCAGTCCCTGGGGCAGCTGGGAGGGAGGTGGGAAGCCCTGCGCCATTGTCCCGCACATACAGTGTGCCGAACAATGCGGACATGCCAAATTTTAACTCTCAATATCTTAAATAGTAGGTAGGTACAATTTGAAAAAAAATACCAATGCTAATATACTTGTACTTATTTAAGGCCATGGACAAAAGTTTTTCATATATGAATGCTCCCCTTTAACTCCTTAACGATCAGCGGCGCAGCACGGTCACTTTTTTTTTTTAAAATTCCAGTTCCTGACTCCCCGAACGGCATGCAGCCGCGGGGGGAGCCCGGAATTCCATGATGGTCATAGTACATCATGGGTCGTTAACTCAGATCGACCCATGACGTAGTATGACCGTCAAGGGTCGTTAAGGGGTTAAAGGGATAGTAATGTTTGCAATAAAGTAGAGCCTTCTTTATTGTAAATTGAACACTTAGCTCTATGTTTAACAACTTACTTTTATGTAGTTCAAAAGATATTAAATGTAGAAATAGCCCCTGTCCCTTCTGGCCGCCTCCCACTAAATCAGCAGTCTGGTCCCAGGACTGGGCAGATACAGTGAGGGACAAACTTCAGTGAGTAAGTATAAGGAAAACTGCCCCCTTGAGGAAGAGGACAGGATTTCCCTTTTGCTTACTGAAGATTGTCCCTCACTGCATCCATCCAGACCAGTCTGAGAGTCAGCGTGAGGAGGCCAAAAGGGACGGGAGGGGGATCCTTCTAAATTTAATATCTTTTGAACTGCATAAAAGTAAGTTGCTAAACACAGTGCAATGTGTTAGATCTATATATATAAAAGAAGACTTTGTGCCTGGCAAAACACACCCAGGGGCGGCAGTAAGGAGGAGTTACTGCTCCCATTGGGTGATTCAATGGGGGTGTGATTTTTAGCCCGTCCCCACTATCCAGCCCACCCACCACTATCTAGGGCTGAAAAAAACAAAATGGCTGCCACTCACTCCTACACCACAGACACACACACACATGCCCCACACACACTGGCAGACAAATACACACATATACACACACTCATACAGAGACACACACACGCATGCTGAGCAGCTGAGAATGATGGGAACTATGTTCCAGCTAATGCTGGAAGGCCATGGTCCAAATCTGTATTATGCATCAGGGTTCCCAGCACATAGATACAAGGTTATGGGCTTGCTATAATAAACCACTCATATGCAGCTTCTTCATTCCCTGTCTGCATAACATGACGGGCAATGCCGTCCGACATTGATAGTTTACAATAAAGAAGAATCTGCGATCTACTTTATTGCAAACATTACCTTTAAGTTTTGAGTTTTTGATAAAATGAGTATCATGGATATACTTGAAAATGAGAGACAATCTCAATGTATTATTCCTGGTAAAATACTTTCATAAAATAAATATATGTAAGACTAGACTTAAGTCCTCAGAAAACCAAGAGAGAGATGGTTTACAGATGCTAGCATGAAGAACAGGGTATTTCAGTGTATAAAATCCCAGTTCGTGCTTAGGCGTTAGTGTTCCTTTAATAGATAAGTAACAAGTTGACCACCCAACACAGACTCCCAGACCCCCTGTGGTCAGGTCAGTAAATTAAGATGACCAGAGTTTTGCTATCCAGTGGTTTTCAGCGTGTCTGCTGCAGGACTTGGAGGGGCGACCCTCCTTGCTCACCCAGCAGTCCTAAAAAATAAATACATTAAAATTCTTCTGCTGGGCTAAAGAATGCAGCGAGCCAGAGAAATAATGGTTTTATAATTTATAATAACATTGTAACAAAGTGGGGAGGGGAGAGTCTGCAGGTTATGGAAGCAACGAGACAACTCTTGTCCTGAAGGGTCATCCTCCGCAGGGCCGACCTAACACACATTTATCAGAGGAGGGGTGCATTACCAGGGCTGTTGTCAACATGCAGAAGAGGCCTGGATTTCTCAAGGTCAAACCAAAGACAGATTACTCCTGGATATTAACTGGAAACCTTCTTTATCCACCTGGGAGCAAAGAGGTCGACGACGATTTAGAAAACCCTATGGGCCTAATCTGTCAACCTGTAAAGGTGCAATTCTGGAGCAAATCAACAGCTCCATAGGGTTGAAATGAAAATTCCACAAATCCCCATTGGATTAACCCCTTGAGTGCTGGAGGGATACAGAAAACATTGCAGAGCAATGCTTTGCATACCGATCTGGCAATGCTTTGTGTACCCATTAAGGTTAAAAAAAATGAGGTTTTTAACCCTGTGAATGCTAGAGAGGTCTCTAACACAAATGCCTCTCTGGCATTCACAAGGTTAAAAGCTCAGTTTAAAGCACTGGAGACCTCTCGGGCATTCACAGGGTTAAAAGCGCCATTTAAATCAATGTGCATTTTCATATTCCCACCCAAGGGTGCAGTTGTTTCATGAATCAGGTCCCTTGTGTGCTAATGAGGCTGCCAATTAATTTTAACCTTTTAAGTGCTGGAAATGTGTGCAGCACATTAAAGAGTAATCCATCTGAGCTCCACAGAAAACTCCTCTTCGCTGGGTGCTTATTCCAGTCCCTTGGGTGACTGAGCTGTAGCAGGTGTCTTTGGGTCATATGCAAAAAGACAACTGGAGAAATTCAGGGGGCAAATTAACTGCATTATAAGTAGGATGACACGTGTCCCTGATTTCCCAAGACAATCCCTTATTTTAAAGTTGTGTCCCATGTCCCTGGCAGCCCCCTTCTGGGACAATACAAAGTCTCTGAATGAAGACTCCAGAACACAGAGTTCTAAACACTGGAAGGAGAACTGCCCATTGTCTACTATGATAGAAAGTGATGCCTCTGCTGGACTACAAGAAAATGTCCTCCAGAGCTCTAACCACTAGAAGGAGAACTGCCCATTGCCTACTGTGACGCAAAGTGATGCCTCTGCTGGACTACAAGAAAATGGCCTCCAGAGCTCTACCCACTAGAAGGAGAACTGCCCATTGCCTACTGTGACAAGAAGTGATGCCTCTGCTGGAATACAAGAAAATGGCCTGCAGAGCTCTAACCACTAGAAGGAGAACTGCCCATTGCCTACTGTGACAGGAAGTGATGCCTCTGCTGGACTACAAGAAAATGGCCTCCAGAGCTCTAACCACTAGAAGGAGAATTGCCCATTGCCTAATGTGACAGGAAGTGATGCCTCTGCTGGACTACAAGAAAATGGCTTCCAGAGCTCTAACCACTAGAAGGAGAATTGCCCATTGCCTACTGTGACAGGAAGGGATGCCTCTGCTGGACTACAAGAAAATGGCCTCCAGAGCTCTAACCACTAGAAGGAGAATTGCCCATTGCCTACTATGACAAGAAGCGATGGCCTCCAGACAGACCTCAAAACACTAGAGAGAGAACTGAGCCTTGATCCTGACATCAAGCAGGAGCTGTTGTGCAATTGCATACCTGCCAACATTTCAAATTGCCAAAGAGGGACACTTGTGTTTTCGGTGGTGTCGCTGGGGGCGTGGCTGGCGGGCGGGGCATTACCGTGAATTTTTAGGCTATTTCATGACCTATTGACACCTCCTTGTGTGACCTAATAAATGGCTTATAACAAGACCAAAGTATTTTATTTACAATTACTAATGTATAAACACAGAAACTGACATTTATACAAACATTAATGTGAGTTTTATTGCTGTAGAGCAGTATAATACATTTATATACACACCACACAGTCTGATCTCCTAAAAAGAGGGACATCAGGGTGGAAAAGCGGGACAGAAGGATTTGGATCTAAAAGACGGACTGTCCCTCCTAAAGAGGGACACTTGGGAGGTATGCAATTGTTCTGTAGTGTAATGCTAGTCTAAGACTTTGGCTGTGATCTACATTTTCTTGTAGCCTAAAACAGGCATCACTTTCTGTCTCTGTGATGTACCAGACAAAAAGAAGGTTGCACCCTGATGTCCAGTGATATATAATGTCCCCTCCCGTATAGCAGCCCTACAGCTGAGGACACATATTTTTCTACTCTCATTTCAAAAGTGTCCCTGAATGGCAGAATGGAAATGTGGTCACCTTAATTATGGTAACTCTCAGGATCTGACCCGGGGGCTACAGGGACAGAGGCTGACCCTCGTGGCTCAGTGAGATCCCTTGTAACTCCGCCCACTTCACTGCCAGTTCCAATCACTATCTGCCCTGTTCTTCACACACTCCACCCACTGCATTCTAATCAACTCCAGCAATGCAGTAGTTACCTCAGGGAACCTGTGTGTATGGTGAGAGAGTTTTTTGGGGGTCACGGAAAGATCAGACAGGGCCCACAAGTAGGGTGACCACATTTCAATTCTGTCATTCAGGGACACTGCGGAGACGAGTGCACCACAGATTTATAAACACTACAGGGAGAACTGCCCATTGACCGGTGTGACAGAAATGGATGCCTGTCATGGGCTACAAGATAGTGTTCTTTGCAACCAAAGCCATATGCTAACATTACACTACAACAAAAATGCACTGCACCTCCTGTTTGATATCAGGATCAAGACTCAGTTCTCTCTAGTGTTTAGAGGTCTGACTGGAAGCCATTTTGTTGTAGCCCAGCAGAGGGATCACTTCCTGTCACAGTAGGCAATGGACAGTTATCCTTCTGGTATTTAGAACTCTGTGGTCTGGAGTCTTCGTTCCAGGACTTTATATTGTCCCTGAAGGAGGCTGCCCGGGATGTGGAACACACATTTAAAATCAGGGACTGTCCTGGGCAATCCGAGACATGTGGTCACCCTACTCACAAGGGCTCTTGCCCTCCTGGTTACCCGTAGCTGCTGGGGAGGGCTAAACACTTATGGTCTGGCGGCCAAATCCAATCAAGTGGCCCATTTCTACTATCATTCCAGCTCAACCCCACCCCCTTTTGTTAATCTTAAAATTGGCATTAACCCCTTAGGGACCACACAGTCAGGGGGTGGGTGGATCTAGAGGACCATTGCACCTTTTTTTCTCACAGATGCATTCTGGGATTGCAGATCTCCAAAGTTGGAGAATTCTTAGTGCATTAGCTCCATAGAATAACATAGGAATTGGAGAAGTTATACCACTGGAGAAGTTATCTTTGTGTTATCACCACTTTATCGGACCTTAATGCATAACCCCCTATGTTTGTCATGTTTCAAGTGTGTCCGATGTTCTGCTGAACAGAGAACAGAGAGGGAGATCCTCTAAGACTTAACAAGAAGGTGATAAAGTGGAGATGACTTCTCCAATGACGTTACTTCCCAATTCTTATGTTATTCTTTGGCACCAAAGATATCTCCAACTTTGGAGGTCTTACTGCATAGCCTCTATAGAATAACATAAGAACCAATAAGTGATATCACTGGAGAAGTCATCTCCACTTTATCACCTCTTTATCACGCCTTAGTTCATGACCCCCAAGGTCTGATAAAGAGTTCTTAAAGGGATAGTAATGTTTCATAATAAAAGCAGCTCTAATTAATCATCATAGTATTTGGGCCTTGGAGAGTGTTATTTCAGTACTGTCAGAGTTGTAGTTCAAGAGTAATTCAATGATAAAGTATCCCCCTCCCGCCCCTTTTACTGATGTAACACTGTTCAGCCAGATCAGAAGGGAGGTGCCCAGGTAGATTGCAGAGAGACAATCTTCAATTAAGATAAGGGAAAAACCTGAAAAACTTGTCAAGGGGGGGAAGGGCTTTCATTGTTCTCATAGGAAGAAGATTGTCCCCTGCTGTTATCTGTCTGGTCTATGGACTGGATTCCACATCTGAGAAGAGATGGCTTACACTAGGTAAAAGGGGCGGGAGGGAAAACTTTGCTTGTGAATATCTCTCAAACCATAAATGTTTGAGCGATAAGACTTATATCGTTCTTCATGTTTTTTTAATGCCTACAAAATAAAGATAAAACGAAGTATTACTATCCCATTAAACGGATAGTAATAGATGATTTTAAAAGCAGCTCACTTTGTTCATTATATGGAATAGTACTACGGCTGATGCTCTTACTGTCTACAACTGTACAGTTACAATGTTATTTTATGTTGAAGTTGCTCGTTCCTGCCCCTTTTCCCGTTTTAATGCTGCCTGCCCTCAGATCAGTAGTCTGGTCTCTTGACCGGAGAAATCACAACGAGGGACAATCTTCCCTCAGTCAGTATAAGGAAAAACCTCCCCTGCTTGTTGAAGGAAAGCAGGTTTTTTACTAATATTAACTGAAGATTGGCCCTCGCTGTGATCCACCATCAGATCTCAGGGTACAATGCTGACATCGGGGAAAGGGGCGGGAGGAGTACATTTCGGCATAAAATAACAGAGTTATTGTACAGTTGTGGACAATAAGAGCAGCAGCCGCCGGTACTGTTCCTTATGATGAACAAACTGAGCTGCTTTGGAAATCATCTATTACTATCTCTTTAATAGCTCTTTATCAAAGCTTGGGGGTTATGCACCAAGCAGTGATGAATAGGTGAAAAAGGGGAGATGACTTCTCCAGTGATTTCACTTCTACGGTTCCTATGTTATTCTGTGGAGCCAATGCACTGAGATCTCCAAAGATGGAGAAATCTTAGTGTATTGGGGACACACATACTGTGCAGGCAGTTGAACTGCAAACAGTTCATACAGTTTGCAGCTAGAGGGCACTCACAGCACTAAGGACCATATTTTCAAAAGAAAGTGGAGTTATTTCAGGGCAAACAAAGTGAGCCATAGGGGACAAATAAACATTAGTAAATACGACTGATTTAAATGGGGCTTTTAACCCCTTGAATGCTAGAAAGGTTGGAGACCTTTCTAGCGTTCATGGGGTTAAAATTACCATTAGAATCGATAGGAATTTTGGAAAATGTTATTCCTCCTCTGTGGTTCAGTTGGTTTACTCCAAAATTGATCATCTTTTCATTCTATATAAGGTGCATAGTGTTACTCAGTAGTATGATTAACCACATGTATTACAGCACCTCTAGCACTCCCTACACGTCTCTGTAAGTTCTCCGTGGGCCCCAATATTCCTAACACTGACCCCGGTACACGTCGCTGCCCGTAACTAGGAAAATGTAACGCTTCTATCTTGCCTACCGCTCCGGTCACAGAGCAAAATACAGGAGAGCCCTGTTCATTCCCCAAGCAGAACGGGTGGCAAAGATGAGATAATTTAAGCAGAGCTGCATGTTGTATGGAATTGGCAAGAACATCTATTTTCTCTTGCCTGTTTGCATTGGAAGGCTTGGTCCTCTCCCAGTGACTGATATTAACTCCTTCAGTGCTAGAGGGTTGTTCGACAACAATGGGGCACTATCTGCATCATAGCTGTCCTATAAGAAACAAATATTTGTGTTACCATTTCATACCTCCCAACATTTCAAATGGCCAAAGAGGGACACTTGTGTTTTAGGTGGTGTTTTAGAGGCGTGGCTGGTGGGCGGGGAATTTTTAGGTTACTTTGTCACCTACTGACACCTCTTTGTGTAACTGAATAAATGATTTAGAGCAAGACCAAAGTATTTTATTTACACAGATTAAATTACAAACACATATACTGAAGATTAACTAAACATTTATGTGAATTTCATTGCTGTGGAGCAATGTGATAGACTAATATATACACATTCACTCTGATGTCCTAAAAAGAGGGACAACATGGTAGAAAAGAGGGACGGGGGATTTGGGTCTCAAAGAGGGACTGTCCTTCTTAAAGAGGGACACTTGGGAGGTATGCCATTTAAGTGCCAGATACCTCTTTGGCACTCAGTGGGTTAATCCCTCATCCCTCCTCTTTCCTATTTTTTTCCAAATCCTTAAACATACAGATACAATTCTCATTTCATTTTTTAGTGTACCTGAGAAGATATTACATTGAATTGTGTTATTGTGCAACTATTCTACAATTAGAATTCCTAGATACAAACATTCCAGTATATTTACTTTTGTCAGAACGTTACCGGGGTCTCAGAACGGAAACAAAATAAACATGCAAACTTAGAGTGGACCTGTCATTTTAAAATAAATTATTTTAAAGGAACAGTATTGTATCCATACATAAAGACCATGTTAAAGGGATAGTAATACTTAACATGTAACAAAAATATGTTTTAGGGTTTGTCCCCCTGAGTAAAACAAGGGTACTCCCACTGCTGAAAGGTGTTTTATTCAAAAATTATAACAGCTCAAAGCTGAATTTTTTAGGTGCAATATTACAGTAGCCTGAAATTGTACAGTGACGCTGTTGCTACATCATCCTATGGACTGCTCTGGTCCCGGGACCATAAATCTCCATAGGATGGTGTAGCAACAGCGCCATTGTACAATTTCAGGCCACTGTGATAATGCACCTAAAAATTTCAAGTTTGAGCTGTTATAATTTTTTAATAAAATATCTCTCAGCAGTGGGAGTACCCTTGTTTTACTCAGGGGGATAAACCCTACAACATATATTTTTTTTATATTTTAAGTATTACTATCCCTTTAAAGGGATAGTAATGTTACGTTTAGAACAAATTTGCAATCCGTCCTTGTATTATATACAAATGCTCAATGATGTTACTAATGCTCAGTTCTCGCTACATTGCTTGACGTTATATTATACATTTTCCCCATCATGCCCTTTATACTTACGTCATCCTTCCAGCGTCAGAGATGGAAGTGGATGCCGACGCGGGGCAAACTTCTTTCAGTATACGAAAAACCCTGCCCAACTTCATCAAGGGAGGCAGAGTGTTCCATATACTGAATGACTGCAGATTGTGCCTTGTAGATCTCTGTCTGGTCAAGCGACCGGATTTCAGGTCTATGGGGACGTGGCCTGGCAGTCTGAAAAGGGGACTGAGGGGGATAATGTATAATATAATTTCAAGCAATGTAGAACGAATTGAGCATTAGTAACGTCATTGTGCAGTTGTATATAAAATACAAGGACGGATTGCAGCGTTGTCCTATTCATAACATTACTATTTATGTAAATGGTAGACTGTACCCCAAGAGCTATGGGAACTTGGTTTGGCTGGAACTGCACCAATTTATCTTAGTACACGAGGCTCACTGTGTGCTAATATTAGTACACAGACACTAATTAGCATAAAGTGCTGTGCTGTGCCACCAGCAATTAAAGATTCATTTCTCAAAAGCAAACAAATAGCTAGCACAGCTTATATGCTATGTTTAATTCTGTTAACCCCTTAAGGACCGGGAAAATCTGAGGTCGTTTTCCCTTAAGGACCGGAGCAATTCTGACCTTTTTGACTATGTCTTTGTTCAACAGTGTTTTCCCTCTTAGGCTTTTATCCCACCCCCATAAATTATATACTGTTTTTTAAGCATAAATAGGGCTTTCATTTGATACCCTATTTATATGGCTAACCAACCATTTACTTTATTAAAATTAAAAAAAAAGGTAAAAAAATGTAAAAAAAAACACCATTTTTGATTTTTCTCTTAGGATCAATTGGCCACAAAGGGTTACATTTTTATGAACACTGCATGAAAGGTATGACCGGTCAGTCATACCTACAAAATGCGCAGTTTAAAGTGGCCACTGTCCCCCCTGGGTGAAAATCCCCATGTCCCTTTTTCCCACTCTATTTTGACACTTTTTTGTCCCTGGCATTTAGTGGTGTATATAAGTGTATTACATGGCTCCACAACAATCACACTTGTAATATTGTTTAATTATATATATTTTTTTAAAATAAAAATGTTTTCGTAAAAAAAAAAAAAAAAGTGTTGTGTTTTTAAAAAAAAAAAAAAAAAAAAAAAGTGTAAAATTGCAGGTCAAAAATTGACCTGCATTTAGCCAGCTTCCTGCACCAGCAGTGAAGGGGTTAATACCCCCAACTGCTGTATTTTTTTTAACCACTAGGTGTCTCCCGTCTACTTCTGTCTCCCTTACTTTGAGAGCAAGGGAGACAGAGGCAGACGAGACAGGCACAGACAGCATGCTTTGCATGCTGCCTCTGTCTGTCACTATGCCGGTACATGTGATCGCTGATACGGCGATCGCATGAACCGGAAGAAGGAAGAAGGGCTGAGACTGAATGCCCCGGTCTAGGAGCGCTCAGTCTCAACCTGGATTTAATGATAGCAGCGTGCACGGAGGCACGCTGCTATCATTTAAGCCATGACGGTCCTGGACCGTCATGGGTCGTTAAGGGTATAACAACCCATGACGGTGCAGGACCGTCATGGGTCCTTAAGGGGTTAAGTGGATAGTAACACTTAATATGTAAAAAATACATATTGTAGGCTTTATCACTGCTGAGAAGTGTTTTATTATAAAGGTATTGGAGCTCACATTTTAATGTTGTTAGGTCCAGTATCTTAGTGGCCTCACATTGTACAGTGGCGCTGTTGCTACACCATCTTATACAGCTTTATGGTCAACTGACCAGGGCTGTCCATAGGATGGTATAGCAACAGCGCCACTGTAACACTGTGGGACATTTCTGGCCATTGGGATTACCTTTGTTATACTCAGAAGGATAAAACCTACAATACATTTTTTTATATATTAAGTAATACTATATTTTTTAAAGGGATAGTAATACTTATTTTTATCCTTATTTTATTTTGTAGGGATTAAAAGAACATGAAGAACGATATAAGTCTTATCTCTCAAACCTTTATGGTTTGAGAGATATTCACAAGCAAAGTTTCCCCTCCCGCCCCTTTTACCTAGTGTAAGCCATCTCTTCTCAGATGTGGAATGCAGTCCATAGACCAGACAGATAACAGCAGGGGACAATCTTCTTCCTATGAGAACAATAAAAGCCCTGCCCCTCTTGACAGGTTTTTCCCTTATCTTAATTGAAGATTGTCCCTCTCTGCAGTCTACCTTGGCACCTCCCTTCTGATCTGGCTGAGCAGTGTTACATCAGTAAAAAGGGGGGGAGGGGACACTTTGTCATTGAATTACTCTTGAACTGCAACTCTGACAGAATTGAAATAACATTCTCTAAAGTCCAAATACTATGATGATTAATTAGAGCTGCTTTTATTATGAAACATTACTATCCCATTAAGGTGCAGTATTTACAACACCATTTTAAATGCTAGGTGATGCCACAAGAGCTATTGGAACAGAGTTATTACAGATTTAAACTCCAGTATGCTGAACAAGGTGATCTACAAGGGTGATCGGTGTCAGCTCTGAGGGGGTGGCTCATGGGAGATTTTGCTCCTCTATATTCAAGCCGCATGGTGCTGACATCACACAACCTTACAATCATTGGCTAATGGATGGGGTTCAAATTTTGTGCATGCTGACCCCATCTTCTATAAGCTGATTGGCTGAGAGGTGTGGTTACTCCTGGGCACATTATGTGCCTGCATAACCCCACCTTCCAGCCAATGGGAGCATAGGAAAAACTGAAACGATCCAATCCCTGTTCACTTTTTTTTTAATACAAAAGTGCCCCTCTTTGGACAATTCAAATGTTGGGAGGCAGGTTTGTGTGTTATTATAAAAGGGGGGGGGGGCAGTAGAACAAGGGGAGGATGTTAGTGTATGTTATTCTTTGTCTACTAGCAGGACAGTGGAACAAGACAAAGGTGTCATTGTGTGTGTTGTTGTTTAGCTAATAGTGGGACAGTGGAACAAGGCAAATGTGTCATTGTGTGTGTTATTGTTTGGCTGCTAGTAGGCAGGAGAAGAAGTCAGGGGAGTTAATATATGTTTTATTCTTTGTCTACTATTGGGGCAGTAGAACACGGCAAATTCTCAGTGTAAATGTTATTTTTTGGCTACTAGTGGAACAGGAGAACAAGGAGAGAGTGTCAGTGTGTTTGTTATTCTTAGCTATTAATGGAAGTGTGGAACAAGGCAGGGGTGTTAATGTATGTGTGATTCCTCAGCTCGTAGTGGGACAGTGGAACAAGGCAGGAGTGTTAATGTATGTGTGATTCCTCAGCTCGTAGTGGGACAGTGGAACAAGGCAGGGGTGTTAATGTATATGTGATTCCTCATCTCATTGTGGGACAGTGGAACAAGGCAGGGGTGTTAATGTATATGTGATTCCTCATCTCATTGTGGGACAGTGGAACAAGGCAGGAGTGTTAATGTATATGTGATTCCTCAGCTCGTAGTGGGACAGTGGAACAAGGCAGGGGTGTTAATGTATGTGTGATTCCTCAGCTCGTAGTGGGACAGTGGAACAAGGCAGGCGTGTTAATGTATGTGTGATTCCTCAGCTTGTAGTGGGACAGTGGAACAAGGCAGGGGTGTTATTGTATGTGTGATTCCTCAGCTCGTAGTGGGACAGTGGAACAAGTCAGGAGTGTTAATGTATATGTGATTCCTCAGCTCGTAGTGGACAGTGGAACAAGGCAGGAGTGTTAATGTATGTGTGATTCCTCGTCTCGTAGTGGGACAGTGGAACAAGGCAGGGGTGTTAATGTATGTGTGATTCCTCAGCTCGTAGTGGGACAGTGGAACAAGGCAGGTGTGTTAATGTATGTGTGATTCCTCAGCTCGTAGTGGGACAGTGGAACAAGGCAGGAGTGTTAATGTATATGTGATTCCTCAGCTCGTAGTGGGACAGTGGAACAAGTCAGGAGTGTTAATGTATATGTGATTCCTCAGCTCGTAGTGGACAGTGGAACAAGGCAGGAGTGTTAATGTATGTGTGATTCCTCGTCTCGTAGTGGGACAGTGGAACAAGGCAGGGGTGTTAATGTATGTGTGATTCCTCAGCTCGTAGGGGGACAGTGGAATAAGGCAGGAGTGTTAATGTATGTGTGATTCCTCAGCTCGTAGTGGGACAGTGGAACAAGGCAGGAGTGTTAATGTATGTGTGATTCCTCGTCTCGTAGTGGGACAGTGGAACAAGGCAGGGGTGTTAATGTATGTGTGATTCCTCAGCTCGTAGTGGGACAGTGGAACAAGGCAGGGGTGTTAATGTATGTGTGATTCCTCGTCTCGTAGTGGGACAGTGGAACAAGGCAGGGGTGTTAATGTATGTGTGATTCCTTGTCTCGTAGTGGGACAGTGGAACAAGGCAGGGGTGTTAATGTATATGTGATTCCTCAGCTCGTAGTGGGACAGTGGAACAAGGCAGGGGTGTTAATGTATGTGTGATTCCTCAGCTCGTAGTGGGACAGTGGAACAAGGCAGGGGTGTTAATGTATGTGTGATTCCTCAGCTCGTAGTGGGACAGTGGAACAAGGCAGGGGTGTTAATGTATGTGTGATTCCTCAGCTCCTAGTGGGACAGTGGAACAAGGCAGGAGTGTTAATGTATGTGTGATTCCTCAGCTCGTAGTGGGACAGTGGAACAAGGCAGGAGTGTTAATGTATGTGTGATTCCTCAGCTCGTAGTGGGACAGTGGAACAAGGCAGGAGTGTTAATGTATGTGTGATTCCTCAGCTTATAGTGGGACAGTGGAACAAGGCAGGGGTGTTAATGTATGTGTGATTCCTTGGCTCGTAGTGGGACAGTGGAATAAGGCAGGAGTGTTAATGTATGTGTGATTCCTCAGCTCGTAGTGGGTCAGTGGAACAAGGCAGGAGTGTTAATGTATGTGTGATTCCTCGGCTCGTAGTGGGACAGTGGAACAAGGCAGGGGTGTTAATGTATGTGTGATTCCTCAGCTCGTAGTGGGACAGTGGAACAAGGCAGGAGTGTTAATGTATGTGTGATTCCTCAGCTCGTAGTGGACAGTGGAACAAGGCAGGGGTGTTAATGTATATGTGATTCCTTAGCTCGTAGTGAGACAGTGGAACAAGGCAGGAGTGTTAATGTATATGTGATTCCTCAGCTCGTAGTGGGACAGTGGAACAAGGCAGGAGTGTTAATGTATGTGTAATTCCTCAGCTCGTAGGGGGACAGTGGAACACGGCAGGTTGTTAATGTATGTGTGATTCCTTGGCTCGTAGTGGGACAGTGGGACAAGGCAGGAGTGTTAATGTATGTGTAATTCCTCAGCTCATAGTGGGACAGTGGAACACGGCAGGGGTGTTAATGTATGTGTGATTCCTCAGCTCGTAGTGGGACAGTGGAACAAGGCAGGGGTGTTAATGTATGTGTGATTCCTCAGCTCATAGTGGGACAGTGGAACACGGCAGGGGTGTTAATGTATGTGTGATTCCTTGTCTCATTGTGGGACAGTGGAACAAGGCAGGAGTGTTAATGTATATGTGATTCCTCAGCTCGTAGTGGGACAGTGGAACAAGGCAGGGGTGTTAATGTATGTGTGATTCCTCAGCTCGTAGTGGGACAGTGGGACAAGGCAGGGGTGTTAATGTATGTGTGATTCCTCAGCTCGTAGTGGGACAGTGGAACAAGTCAGGAGTGTTAATGTATATGTGATTCCTCAGCTCGTAGTGGACAGTGGAACAAGGCAGGAGTGTTAATGTATGTGTGATTCCTCGTCTCGTAGTGGGACAGTGGAACAAGGCAGGGGTGTTAATGTATGTGTGATTCCTCATCTCGTAGTGGGACAGTGGAACAAGGCAGGGGTGTTAATGTATGTGTGATTCCTTGTCTCGTAGTGGGACAGTGGAACAAGGCAGGAGTGTTAATGTATATGTGATTCCTCAGCTCATAGTAGGACAGTGGAACAAGGCAGGGGTGTTAATGTATGTGTGATTCCTCAGCTCATAGTAGGACAGTGGAACAAGGCAGGGGTGTTAATGTATATGTGATTCCTCAGCTCGTAGTGGGACAGTGGAACAAGGCGGGGTGTTAATGTATGTGTGATTCCTCAGCTCATAGTGGGACAGTGGAACACGGCAGGGGTGTTAATGTATGTGTGATTCCTCACCTCGTAGTGGGACAGTGGAACAAGGCAGGAGTGTTAATGTATGTGTGATTCCTCAGCTTATAGTGGGACAGTGGAACACGGCAGGGGTGTTAATGTATGTGTGATTCCTCACCTCGTAGTGGGACAGTGGAACAAGGCAGGAGTGTTAATGTATGTGTGATTCCTCAGCTCATAGTGGGACAGTGGAACAAGGCAGGGGTGTTAATGTATGTGTGATTCCTCAGCTCGTAGTGGGACAGTGAGACAGGGAAAAGGTGTCAAACAGAGTATGTGGGTGGATGCTTTGGCACCTTTATTACTATACCTTGCTGTTTATGTCCTGCAAATATATGTGTTTATAAATTAGTCAGTGTAAATAAAATACTTTGGTCTTGCTCTAAATCATTTATTAGCTAAACAAGGAGGTGTCAATATGTCATGAAATAACCGAAACATTCTTTGTAATGTCCTGCCCACCAGCCACGCCCCCAGCATCACCACCTAAAACAAAAGTGTCCATTTTTGGCCATTTAAAATATTGGGAGATAGGTGTATGTTTGGCTACTAGTTGGGCAGTAAAACAAGGTGAAGGTGTTAATATATGTTGTTCTTTGGCTACTAGTGGGACAGTGGACAAGACAAAGGTGTCATTGTGTGTGTTATTGTTTGGCTACTAGTGGGACAGTGAAACAAGGCAAAGGTGTCAATGTGTGTGCTATTGGATTGGATTTTCAAATAGCTTTCAATATCTTATATATTAGTTAGTCATTCTAATATTGGGAGTTGGGCAGTAAAACAAGGTGAAGATGTTAATATATGTTGTTCTTTGGCTACTAGCAGGACAGTGGAACAAGATGAATGTGTCATTGTGTGTGTTATTCTTTGGTTAGTAGTGGGACAGTGGAACAAGATGAAGGTGTCATTGTGTGTGTTGTTCTTTGGTTAGTAGTGGAACAGTGGAACAAGATGAAGGTGTCATTGTGTGTGTTGTTCTTTGGTTACTAGTGGGACAGTGGAACAAGGCAAATGTGTCAATGTGTGTGTTATTGGATTGGATTTTCAAATAGCTTTCAATATCTTATATATTAGTTAGTCATTCTAATATAAGAAGTTGGGCAGTAAAACAAGGTGAAGATGTTAATATATGTTATTCTTTGGCTACTAGCAGGACAGTGAAACAAGACAAAGGTGTCATTGTGTGTGTTATTGTTTGGCTACTAGTGGGATAGAGGAACACAACAAAGGTGTCATTGTGTGTGTTATTGTTTGGCTACTAGTGGGACAGAGGAACACAACAAAGGTGTCATTGTGTGTGTTATTGTTTGGCTACTAGTGGGACAGTGAATCAAAGCAAAGGTGTCATTGTGTATGTTATTGGATTTTCGAATAGCTTTCAATATCTTATATATTCATTAGTCATTCTTTATTAAAAGCTATAATTTAGGAAATATTTTACTTTATTTATTTGTCATTTTTTGTAAATTTGGCAGTTCTTGCTGGTAGAACATAATGTGTCAGATATTAATATTCCACTCTCCCTCCCAACTGCCTCTTTCTACCAGCCAGACACTAGCATTCCACTCTTCCTCCCAACTACCACTTCCTACCAGCACTTTTAAAGGCCCTTTCAAAATCATCCAAGTAATTCTAAATTGCTAGTTCAACGTTAACAGCTGTAATACCCGTTAGTACTCTTTGGCGCCATCCAGTGGGATGATCATGAAAATGCCACTTGAAAAATCTGCTTATTGCCAATTATTTATTCTATTATATGTTCTTCCAGTTCTTTTGAGCCCTTTATGTGCCAGAGAGGAATCCAACGTATTGTGTTGCAATGCAATGGATACCTCTCTGGCACTCAAAGGGTTTATAACTCAGCCTTATTGCTGCATCCGGACTCAGTGCAACACCCATTATTCTCAGCCAGCCTTCAATTATTGATCAATAAAAAATGTTTGTTAGCAGGCTGAAAATGATCGTACTTGCACTTTGACAACAGCTATGGAGCCGCACATTGCCCATCCCATCGTTACACCCCTTGGATTCTAAAGATGTCTCCTAGCAGGCCGAGGATTATGTCAGTTGTAGTCCAACAGCCGGAGACGCACATTTTGCCCACCTCTGCTTTAACCCATTTTATGGTAGAAACATATCCAATGTATTGCTTTGCAATGCACTGTATATGCCTGTAGCACCCAAGGGAATTAAGTTAGGAGGCTTTGGGGTTGAGGGATCTGATGAGGTGAGGTGTGGGACATTCCACAGATAGGGCGCAGTATGGGAGACGTTTTGTATGTGGGCGGGAGGCAAGGTGATGAGAGACGTGGAGAGGAGTAAGTCATTCGCACTGTCGAAACGGGTGTATATATATTTATTTATTGTGCAACTTTCGTCTGACCTTTTTTCTTATGTAGGCTACATTACATGGAAAAGGTGATGGCTCAGTTTGGTTAAATGGATTGTACACACCTCCAAAATGTCCCTTTTTAGGATATGTTAGGGCTCCATGCCTTCCAAGTGTCCCTATTAAGAAGATATAAGGGTCCATACCTCCCAAGTGTCCCTCATTAGGAGATATCAGGAGTCCATACCTCCCAAGTGTCTCTCTTTAGGAGATATTATGGGTCCATACCTCCCAAATGTCCCTCTTTAGGAGATATTAGGAGTACATACCTCCCAAATGTCCCTCTGTAGGAGATATTAGGGGTCCATACCTCCCAAGTGTCCCTCTTTAGGAGATATTAGGGGTACATACCTCCAACGTGTCCCTTTTTAGGAGATATTAGGGGTACATACCTCCAAAGTGTCCCCCTTTAGGAGATATTAGGTCTCCATACCTCTGAAGTGTTCCTCTTTAGGAGATATTAGGGGTCCGTACCTCCCAAGTGTCCCTCTTTAGGAGATATTAGGGATCCATACTTCCCATGTGTCCGTTTTTAGGAGGGACAGTCCGTCTTTGAAACCCAAATCTCTCTGTCCCTCTTCCCCACCCCAGTGTCCCTGTGTTTAGGAGATCAGAATGTGTGGTGTGTACATAAGTGTATCACATTGCTCCATGGAAATAAAACTCACATTAACCCCTTAAAGACCAGCCAATGCAGTGCTTGGACGGCCATTAAAGGGATAGTAATACTTAAAATGTAAAAAAAAATATGTTGTAGAGTTTATCCCCCTGAGTAAAACAAGAGTACTCCCACTGTTGAACGGTGTTTCATTCAAAAGTTATTAATTTTCAAAGTTGAATTTTTTAGGTGCAATATCACAGTGGCCTGAAATTGTACAGTGGTGCTGTTGCTACACCATCCTATGGAGATTTATGGTCAACTGACCAACCTGTCCATAGGATCATGTAGCAACAGCGCCACTGTACAATTTCAGGCCACTGTGATATTGCACCTAAAAAATTAAACTTTGAAAATTAATAACTTTTGAATGAAACACCTTTCAGCAGTGGGAGTACCTTTGTTTTACTCAGGGGGATAAACTCTACAACATATTTTTTTTTACATTTTAAGTATTACTATCCCTTTAAGGAGCACTGTTTTTTTTCTTTTGTTTTGTTTCACTGGATTCTGCAGTCGATGTGCGGCGTACAGCGAAATTCCATAACGTCCCAGGACTGTCACCGGTCCTTAAGTTCCGGAACCGTTGTGACGGTCCTGGCACATCAAGGGTCATTAAGGGGTTAGGTATATGTGTTTATAAATTAGTTTGAATAAATAAAATACTTTGGTCTGATAAATCGTTTATTCAGTTACACAAAGAGGTGTCAATAGATCTTGAAATAATGTAAAAATTCTCAGTAATGACCCGCCCACCGGCCACGCCCCTAACAACACCACCTAAAACAAAAGTGTCCCTCTTTGGCCATATGAAATGTTGGGAGGTATATGACTGTCTCAACAAAAAAATGAAAATTAATTAATCAGGGGTGTTGGTGGGTACCCACGAGAATCTGGTTTTGGGAAATACAAATGCATTGTTAGTGTACCGTGGAGCCCAACTGCACTATTATTAGTAAGCAGATTAACACATTTTATACCCCAAACTGGCAATAAAACCTGAGGATTTAAAATGGACCTGTAACCCTAAAATAAATTTAGCTAAAATTATAGATTATTAAAGTCTGTCTAAAATATACAGTTTTTGAGAAATTAACATTTACATTTTGGTGACACAGTGTGGCACATTATGCTAATTCCCTGAACAATATGCTAATTAGTTATGTTCTAGAAATTCCCCTAGCGTGTGAGCTCTTCCTAGGGGCAGCGAACATTGCATTGATACGTATATGACAACGCTTCCGACAAACGTTTCTGTGGTTGTCAAGACTTAGGAACTTTCATGCACACATGGTGGACCTGCCCTAAGATGAAACGGGTATGGGACAAAATAAATAATCTTCTCTCCCAGATTCTTCATAAAAATATACTTCTCAAAATCTCTGAAGCCCTTCTTGGTGTGAAAGATGAATCGACCAGCAAGAGTCATAATAAGTTCATAATCAGAATATGTTTGGCCACAAGATCCAATATTGGCATGCAATGGAAAAGTACTGGTATCTCTTGGTCCGATATCTTAGATAAAATCAATTTCCTCTGTAGAAATTAGTAGTTAAAGGAGAACTACCACCCCGCAATAAGTTCACATTAATCAATTCTTCATCTGGCGACTAGCTGCTTAGTAGCACTAGTCGCCAGAAATGTTTTGATTCATTATTTTTACCTGGTTTCAAAGATTTTACAGTTTTTCGGAGGCTCACAGTAGCAGGAAGCACGGACATCTCGTCATAGTGACATCCGTGCGCTTGCGCTGTCAGTCCCTTTTGGAGCCGTCCGGCTCCTAGCAACACCTCCTAGACCCGGCTGGGACTGACAGTGCAGGCGCACGGACGTCACTATGACGAGATGTCCATGCTTCCTGCTACTGTGAGCCTCCGAAAAACTGGAATATCTTTGAAACCAGGTAATATTTCTGGCAACTAGCGCTACTAAGCAGCTAGTCGCAAGATGAAGAATTGATTAATGTGAACTTATTGCGGAGGGGTAGTTTCCCTTTAAGTTCCATAGAACTGGATAATTATAATGACTTCCTCTCCATATGGAATCCTTGGTTGAATAGCAAATTTCGCACAAATACTAGCTTTTTAAGTAGGGTTTAAAGCCTTCCTCTCTTTTTAGTCTCTTTGAATTACTTTTTAAATTACTGTTTGTTTGTTATCTGTTTGTACGTAAAGGGATAGTAATTTTTCATAATAAAAGCAGCTCTAATTAATCATCATAGTATTTGGACTTTGGAGAGTGTTATTTCAATTCTGTCAGAGTTTTAGTTCAAGAGTAATTCATTGACAAATTATCCCCCTCCCGCCCCTTTTACTGATGTAACACTGCTCAGCCAGAGCAGAAGGGAGGTGCCCAGGTAGATTGCAGAGAGGTACAATCTTCAGTTAAGATAAGGGAAAAACCTGAAAAATTTGTCAAGGGGGCAGGGCTTTCATTGTTCTCATAGGAAGAAGATTGTCCACTTCTGTTTTCTGTCTGGTCTATGGACTGGATTCCACATCTGAGAAGAGATGGCTTACAGTAGGTAAAAGGAGTGGGAGGGGAAACTTTGCTTGTGAACATCTCTCAAACCATGTGGTGGATTGATTGATAAATTTGGTGGGATCCCTTCATCATTTGGTGATTTGAGCGACAAATTGGATGAGACAAAATTAATTTGGTGACAAAATTTCATAATTTGGTGGATTGATTGACATAATCGGTGGACCCTTTCATTATTTGGTGATTTGATTGACATATTTGATGCAACAAACTCATTTGGTGACAAAATGTCATCATTTGGTGGATTGATTGACATTCGGTAGACCCTTTCATCATTTGGTGATTTGATTGACATATTTGGTGCGACAAAATTCATTTGGTGACAAAATTTCATCATTTGGTGGATTAATTGACATATATTGTGGACCCTTTCATCATTTGCCAATTTGATTGACATATTCAGTAGACACGTTCATCATTTGGTGAGTTGATTGACATACTTGGTTCGACAAATTCATTTGGTGACAAAATTTCATAATTTGGTGGATTGATTGACATATTCGGTGCAGCAAATTAATTTAGTGACAAAATGTCATCATTTAGTGGATTGATTGACATATTTGGTGCACACTTTCATCATTTGGTGAATTGATTGACATATTTGGTGCAATCAGTCATAATTTGGTGAATGTATTAACATATGTGTTTCAGCGAATTGACTGATATATAACTTGTACCAAATTTATTTGGTACTAAACTTTGGTCAACACGTTGCATTTTGTGCAATAGCTAAACAATTTTGTAAACAACAAGGTATTCGGTGAACTATATACAAACGTTCAGTGGACAACATAACTTTTGTGGCATAACTGCTGCAATTTTGTGGACAAAATTAAAGGTTTACAAATGGCACCCTATACACACACACACACTGACTTGTTCCACTTTCTACTGGTTGTCACAGAACCACACGTACACTGTCTGACACCCAAGCCTTGTGGCACTGTCCACTGGTTGCCACAGAAACACACACACGCACACCTTAGCCTTGTTCCACTGTCTCATTGGTAATCACAGAATCACACACACACAGTCTGAAACCCAGCCTTGTTCACTAGTAGTAACAAACCCCCACACACAGTCTGACAACCCAGCCTTGTCCCACTGGTAGTCACAGAACCACACATACACTGTCTGATACCTAGTCTTGTCCCACTGGTAGCCACAGACCCCCTGCCTTGGTCCACTAGTCACTGGTAAACCAACTGCAGCTTAGGGACCAATACATATTTCCATTTATTAGAATTGTTCTTTAAACATGGGAATATGTATTTATCCCTTATGGTGTGAACATCACTGATTAAAAGGTGCAGTAAGCTTTTTTTATTAAAGAAAAAAAAGTATAATAATTCATACCTCACAAGTGTCCCTTTTTAGGAGGGACAGTCCCTCTTTTAGACCCAAATCCCCCTGTCCCTCTTTCCCACCCTGAGGTCCCTCTTTTTAGGAGATCAGATTGCGTGATGTGTATATAAGTGTATAATGTTGCTCTACAGCAATAAAACTCATATTAATGTTTGTTTAAATATCAGTATACTTGTTTATAAAATAGTCTGTGTAAATAAAATACTTTGTACTTGTTATAAATCATTTATTAGGTTACACAATGAGATGTCAATAGGTTATGAAATAGCCTAAAAATTCTCTTTAATGCCCCGCCCACCAGCCACACCCCCAGCAACACCCCCTGAAACACAAGTGTCCCTCTTTGGCAATTTGAAATGTTGGGAGGTATGATAATTATTTATTTCTGCTGAGTAAAACAAGGGAAATCACACTCCTGGGAGAATTTTCATTCAAAGCTAATTACAGCTCAAACCTTTTTTCTGTACTTTATCAGCAATTCTGTATTGTAGTCAGCAGGTGGTGCTGTTCTTATCATCATAGAGAGACATAGTCTATGACTCAATGTCTCCCAATACCCCCAAAAAATTACCATTTGGACAACAGCTTCATAAACAATAAAAATAAACTTAAACAATAATAAGTTTTGAATGTTAATACAAGTTTACTGTTACTTTAAATGGAATCCCAGCAAAATAACCAGGAAGGGCATGTATCCTGTGAGTGAGCTAGGTTTGGAGACTTTAGATGAGAAATGTGAGATCCATAAATCTATAGTGTGTCTTCCTCACTCACTAAAGTTAACGGCTCTCAGGACATCTGTTTTCTATCAAGTTCAGATTCATCTATAATTATTTGTCTTTTTACCAAAAGACAGTTTCTTAGGTGGAATTGTTATAAGAGAAGTATCACGCCCTGAAAACAACCCCTCACTTACCTTAATAGTGACAGAAAATCCTAATGGCCCTTACTCACACTGATGAGTAATCAATGGCTTAGGCATTGTGGCTGATCTACAGGTGATTAATTACTGATATTCTTTAAAGGAGCAGTAAACTTTTTTTATGAAAACCTATATGTTATAGAGCTTTTGCTGCTGAGTTAAACAAGGGGACTCCCACCGCTGTCAGTTGTTTTATTCAACATTTCTAACAGTTCAAATAATCAGGAAGTGAATTTACTGTGTGTTTACTTCCTGGAAGATCTAACTAACAGGAAGTGACTCAGCAGTTTCTATCACATTCTGTGAAGAACTGTATGTCACTGACTTTCCTCTCCATTAGAATGTAACAGAATAACTAATTGGAATTTGACCAGTAGAGGGCACTGCTAATGTAAAAAACATGGGTTTAAACAGTAATAACTCTGGAAATATGCATCTCTGAGCAGTGTGATTATCCATATTTTACTCAACAGGTAACATCCTACAATATATATTTTTTCATAAAAAACTAGTGTAAAAGCCCGTGTGCACGGGCCGTGAAGGAGTGAGGCAAAAAAAGCCAAAAAAAGCCTTGTGGCCCTTAACTGCCGGCCACACGTCCGGTCATTAAGGGGTTGATCCTTTGCTTCTCAAACCTGTCCTCAAGCCTCTCTGACACAGTGTACTTGTGCTGGATACAGGTTGTTCTATCTTTACAGCAGGATGATCACAGAATGACTGAGCCGCTGACTGATCCATGTGTGATCATGAGAGGAGATCCTGAAAATCAGGCACTGTGGAAAAGGTTTGGGAAATGCTGCTTAATCCTTTTGCAACCAGAGAGGTGTTCAGAGCATTGCATCTCTCTGTTCCTTAAATGGTTAAACATATCCCAAGCAGTCGTAAGCACCCAACTTTCTCTCCTGCACCTGCTCCGATCTTTGGTGCTTCTTCTGCCCAGCGCCCCCTCCTTCATCCTAAACCTGGACACACACAATACAACCTGTCTAGAGAAAATCAAAAGGGCTATTTCATTTCTGCCCTCTGCAGATCAGATAAAACTGACACCTGCCTCCCCCCCTGTTCTTTCTAGCAATGCCACCGACTCTCAGAGCGAGGAGCGCAGTCTTCAGAAGGAGAAGATCCTGGGATTTCAGCACCAGCCGCCCTCCCAGCAGCATGACAGGGTTATCTGACAGCCGAGGAGAGATGGTCTCTCAGGTGCACAAAATGTATTCAAGAGAAGGGAGGACAGGAGCCCACCCGGGCCCTCATATAATTTACTGTGAGATCCCCCTGCCAGTATAAACAGCACAGAGCAATAGAGAACTCTCAGGCACAAGTGGGGGGTAATTACTCAATAGGAAGAGGAGGCCCCAACGACAAGAGGATTTGAGTTAAATTTAGTCTGCTCCTTCCAAACATAAATTAATGAGGCCAGCCTTATCCTCTTTAAAAAGACAGTAACCTTTAACCCTTTGGCCTGGCTTATCCTATTTAAAAATACAGTAACTTTTAACCCTTGGAGTGCCAGAGAGGTGTCCAATGCTTTGCGACTAAATGCATTGGATTCCTTTCCAGCTCTCAAACGGTTAACTCTTTGGTGGGTTTTAACCTCTTTAAAAAGAGAGTAACTTTCAATCCTTTGGCCGGCCTTATCCTTTTTAAAAACAGACAGTAACTTTAAACCCTGTGAGTGCCAGAGCGGTATTCAATACATTGCATTGCAATTATACGTGGGAACATTAGAAATGTGCACACCCTGAGATATTTTAAATATTAAGGAAAGCAATGTGTTCCGTACCCCTCTGGCAGTCAAAGGGTTAACCCTTTGAGTGGTTGAGAGGTATCCAATGCATTTCAATGCCTCTCTGACACTCAAAGGGTTAAATGTCCCGTTTAAATCAAGGAGTATTTGGGGAATCATGTTTTGCATAACATTGCAGTGGGAAGGACACAAAGATTAGATTTTCTTAATATATTAAACTATAATTTAGATATTCCCAGTATGTATATTCTAAACTATATTTCATCAGTACAGATTAATCCATTGAGTGCCGGAGAGGTATCCAACACATTGCGTTGGATACTGCTCAGGCACTCAGAAGGTTAACAAGAGTAAACTGGGTGCAGTCTTATCAGCCAACAGTCACACTCTAAAGGGGAAACCATTCCACTGAAAGAAGTGGCTCTTATTGATTCTAATACAAGGAATTTATCATTCATACAGCAGTTCATGTTGTTTTTTCTATATTCTTTGTCATGTTTTGTTTTGTTTTTTCATTTCAACTTTGCTGTAGTTTATAACTGAACAAGGACACATCACAATCTTGAAAACGTTTTTCTGGCCCTTTAGGATCATGGGTGGAGATCTCTATCTATGGCTAATTTCATTCAGTCTGATAAAGTCTATTTATCTATCTATCTATCTATCTATCTATCTATCTATCTATCTATCTATGAGAAGTGGGTAGGAAGTGGGAGGAACTGGGTGAGAAGAAGGAGAAGTGGGTGGGAAGTGGGAGGGACAGGGTGAGAAGGAGGAGAAGTGGGTGGGAAGTGGGAAGAACAGGGTGAGAAGGAGGAGAAGTAGGTGGGAAGTGGGAGGAACAGGGTGAGAAGGAGGAGAAGTAGGTGGGAAGTGGGAGGAACAGGGTTGGAAGGAGGAGAAGTAGGTGGGAAGTGGGAGGAACAGGGAGGGAAGTAGGAGAAGAGGGTGAAAGTGGGAAGAACAGAGTGGGAAGGAGTAGAAGTGGGTAGAAAGTGAGAGGGACTGGGTGGGAAGGAGGAGAAGTGGGTGGGAAGTGGGAGGAACAGGGTGTGAAGGAGAAGAAGTGGGCAGGAAGTATAAATAACAGGGTGGGAAGGAGGAGAGGTGGGAAGGAAGTATAAGGAACAGGGTGGGAATGAGGAGAAGTGGGTAGGAAGTATAAGGAACAGGATGGGAAGGAGGAGAAGTGGGTAGGAAGTAGACTAAACAGGGTGAGAAGTAGGATAAGTTGGCAGAGTTTCAGAGGAAACTCATCACCTCCAAAGAATCGTCCTCTGTCCACAGAGATTCCATAATTAACTCTAAAAACCGGAGTCTCCAGGGCAGATCTGGAGAGTTTATAGGTATGGCAATAAGTTGCACACCGCTCTGGTCCTTAAACAGTTAAAGGAACACTCTCACCTAAAATGAAATTGGGTTATATACACTTAAATACCCTGTATGTCATGAATCCAAAAATCTAGTCTTATATATGCTCTGAGGGAGCAGACATTCCTGCCTTTTCAAGGGCTCACATTGATTGTCCAAGATTATCTGTAAATGGGATAAGATAACAGATTTTTTTCTGAATACAAGAGAAGTTGGAGCTAATCACAATCAATTAGCTGCTTTACCTTTATCTTGTCATACAAACACTACCAACAACATTAAATGAATGCTCTCTTAAAGGGAGAGAGTTATTTCAGTACTGTCAGAGTTGTAGTTCAGGAGTAATTGAAAGATAAAATATCCCCCCTCCCGCCCCTTTTACCTAGTGTAACACTGCTCACCTCAGAGCAGCAAGACTGTCCGGATGGGTCACAGAGAGGGACAATCTTCAATTAGCATAAGGGAAAAACCTGTAAAGGGGTGCAGGGTTTTCCTTATGATCACAGTAAGAAGATTGTCCCTTGCTGTGATTTGTCCGGTCAAGAGACCAAATTCCACATCTGAGAGAGGTGGCTTACACTAGGTAAAAGGGGCAGGAGGGGGATACTTTATCATTCAATTACTCTTGATCTACAACTTTGACACTATCCCTTTAACAGGACAATTTACACGAGTTAAAAAGCATGTTTAGGATTAAATTTTAGTGATGTAAAAATATGATAACTCATTTTTACATAAGATAGCTGGAAAAATGTGATGTTAACCCTCTGAGTCCTAGAGGGGGTGCACAACGCATTGCTTTGCAATGCGTACATACACCTCTGGCATTCAAAGGGTTAACATTATATCAATATATTTCATTTTTTTTTTTGTGTGTTAGCACCCCCCAGGGGAGCAGATCTGCCAGTATGACAATTTATCGGATTATAACTGACCTTGAAAAAACAGTAGATCTTATTCATCAGGCTAAAGAACTACAATTGGGAATGGGAAACAACTAGGGGAATCCTCATTAGAGAAAGATTTAGGAATACTGTCAGACAATAGACTTCACAGCAGTGTGCAGAGTCACTCAGCTGCTGCAAGAGCAAATAGGGTACTAGCCTGAATAAAAAGAGGTGTACAAGCAAGGGATGCTAATATTATCCTACCTCTGTATAAATCCTTGGTTAGGCCTCATCTAGAATATAGAATACAATTTTGGGAACCAGTTCTTAAACCTTTGAGTGCCAGTGGGGTATGCAACGCATTGCTTTCCAATGCATTGCATACCCCTATGGCACTCAAAGGGTTAAAAAAGACATTTTGAACTGGAAAAGGTACAGAGAAGTGCAAAAAAACTGATAATGGGATTGGAGGATCTGGGTTTGTTTACATTAGAGAAGAGACGTCTAAGGGGTGATATGATTACTATTTACAAATACATTCAAGGTCAATACAAAGAACTATCCAATGAATTATTTACGCAAAGAGCTGAGCTAAGAACAAGAGGTCACTCATGAAGACTGGAGGAAAGGCTCTTTCGACTAAAACAAATGCAGGGATTATTTACAGTAAGGGCGGTAAAGCTATGGAATTCTTTGCCTCAGATGTTGTACTTGCAGGTAATTGAACTGCTTTCAAAAAAGCAATGGATGCCTATCTAGCACAGAACAATATTGAAAATAATGACAGATGCTTTCAATGCAGGTAGGACGTTGATCCAGGGAAATATCTGACTGCCAGTTGGAGTCAGGAAGGAATTTTTTTTACCTATTTGGTGCTAAATTGGAAATGGCTTCAATGTTTTTTTGTTGTTGTTTTTTTTGCCTTCCTCTGGATCAACAGGGGTGTTTCTGGCATGGCTGAACTTTATGGACTCGTCTTTTTTTCAGGCTCATCAACTATCTTACTATGTATGTATGTTACAAATCTGGTACAAACCAATTGCATCATAGGGCTGAAATTCCCACTAATTTAAATGGGGATTTTAACCCCTTGAATGCTAGTGAGATCGCTAGCATTCAAGGTGTTAAAAACCCCATTTAAATCAATGAGAATTTTTATACCCCCACCCAGATATTGCAGTTGGTTCACTGCCCTGTTGCACCTCTTCTGGTTGATAGAGAAGGCCTGATGATGTCCATTCTGTACTCACTGTAATACGGAACACTTTGGATTACTCTGGATATTATCTGCTTATTTTCAGAACACTCAGCCTCACTGTGAAATACAGCAATGACCTTACTGGGTTGATTTCCAGGGTATTGAGTAATACATTGCTTTGCTGTGTATGGCATGAATATTTGGCCGCAGAATTGTCTAGTTGTCAATACTTTGCTGTGACTTGTATTTTATTTATGTAATCTTGGTAAATATAGCATTGTCAGGCTGATTGATCTCTCTTTATGATAATTACTCACTGGAATAGTGTACCTTATGTATAAAGGCGTATTGGAGCTAGGGAATGTGCTCCGAGGCAAAAGGAAACGTGATGGTGCTTTTATGGGGTGAAAATATGGAGGATGTAATGTGTAAGGGGGAAATTATTTTCACTTCCCATTGCCCCAGAGTACAGACTGGGGCCACAAGAGAAACCTCGCAGAGGCCACAGGGGCCCCAGGCCTACAGTGGCGTAACTATAAGGGTCTAACCTGCAACTGGGCCAGTCACTCCAGGGGACCGGGCGCCCCCTGCGACCCCTCCGCCTGGCACCCACAATCTCCCTCTGGTGCTCTAGTAATGCAGAGCGCTGGGAGATGACATCATCTCCCAGTGCTCTGCATTACAAAGAGGACCGTGTGGGAGCACCAGGGTCCTGAGGCTTCTAGTTACGCCTCTGCAGGCCTACCTGTTCCCCATGGCTTGTCTATACACATATGTTGGATGTGTCAGTAGCACACACCGACATGGAAATGATATGAGGCTCATATAAAAAGTGTATGGGCGGATATCACAATAAAATGGTACCCTTTTCAAATGGTGCCACCTACATGACAAGCGCCATTGTGGTTTGCTCACAACAATGCGGGTGCCCAAATGGTGCTGGCAATGTCGCCAGTTATCTGTTATGTCAGGTTAGTACCTATTAGGTTAGGGTTGGAGAGGGGGATGTAGCTGTATCTGTTAGGTTACCTTTGTTAGGTGAAAGGGCGATCACATGTCCTGGATTGCCCAGGACAGTCACGGATTTTAAATGTGTGTCCCATGTCCCCGGCAGCCCCCTTCTGGAACAATACAAAGTTCTGGAATGAAGGCTCAGAGCACAGAGTTCTAAACATTATGGAAAACTGTCCATTGCCTACTGTGACAGGAAGTGATACCTCTGCTGGGCTACAACAACATGGCTTCTAGAAAGAGCTCTAAATATTATAGAGAGATCTGAGCTTAATGTTGACATCCAACAGGAGCTGCAGTGTAATGTTGTAACAGTGCTGCAAAGTCTAAGTCTTTGAGTGTGATGTACATTTTCTTGTAGCTCATCAAAGTCATTGTTTTCTGTCCCAGTGGTCAGTGGGCAGTTCTCCCTCTAGTGTTTAGAACTCTGTGGTGCGTTCTTCTCTCCGCAGTGTCCCTGAATGGCAGAACTGAAATGTGGTCACCCTATTAGGTGAGGGTTTTTTAGGTTAGGGTAGGATCTGTCTCTGTTAGGATTAGTGGGAGGTTTAGGTTTGTTGTTAAGTTAGGAGACTTAGGCTAGGGTCAGGCAATGGTCAGACTTGCAGTGTGATTTAAGTGGTAGCTAGGTTAGGGTATGTTGTGACATTTTAAAGGTGGCATTTTATATATGCCTTTTACACTGCAGCAACATTTTTAAAGTGTTAGTAATGTCCAATCAAAAATTGTATATATTTGTAGAGGGTAAAAAAGACTCTCATTGCCACAAACCCCATCTCTCAAACCACTATGGTTTGAGAGATATTCGCAATCAAAGTTCCCCCTCCTTCCCCTTCTCCTGACGTCAGCGTCTAGCCAGCCAGCGAAAGCAGGAGATATCAGTCCGGGGACCAGCCGGTGGCTCTGTAGCAGAGCCGAAATCCTGTTATTAGAAAAAAATGACTTCATTGGAAAGGTCTACAACTTGTGCCTGGTTTGCAAGCACACTTGGTAGACCGTTCCCATGAAGTAGTTCTTTTCTAATAACGGGATGTCAGCTCTGCTGAAGAGCCTCATTGTGTCGGCCGACATGGATCTCCTTCTGTCTGCTTTACAGCTGACATCAAGAGAAGGGGGAACTTTGATTGCCAATATCTCTCAAACCATAGCGGTTTGAGAGATGGGGTTTGTGACAATGAGATTCTTTTTTTACCCTCTACAAATCTATAAAACATTTTTATGGGACATTACTAACACTTTAACCCCTTAAGGACCGGCGGTCATGGGACATTTCCGTCCCATAATGACCGCATAGGGGCACTTGGACGCGCCGGTACACGTGACCTGTTGTGTGTATCGGCGCGTCATTATGGGGCCTGATAGAGATCGCTCCGGTCTTGGAGCGGTCAATTTCAGGCCCTATTTTTACTTACAGCGCTCCCGGTAGAGCGCTGTAAGTAAAAAGTACGTGACGTACTATGACCGTCATCGGTCCTTGAGTAGTTCAAGGACCGTGACGGTCCTGGTACGTCAAGGGTCCTTAAGGGGTTAAGTTGCTATTTTGACACACACTATTACCTGTGCAACATTTCAGTAGTAACGCTTATAAACTACTCCACATGGTCGTTAAATGCACGAAAACGTACAATAATTTGGGATGTTTTTTCAGTTTACAGAGAGTTAAACAAAAAAAAAAATCACAAGGGATCATAAAATATATACTAACTGCAAACATGGGTGAAATGGACTAAACAGTTTATATGAATATTTTGTAATCTTCAACAAAGAAGCATAAATCCTTGAGTGGGGGAATACTGTGCTCCCTGGGCATTCATTTACTTCCATTCTCCTTGCTGCATCTCACTGTTTGTATTAGAGAGAAACATAAAATTCTATTTTCTAAACGGATTCAAACAGGAACACGAACGTGAGCAGGTTGTAATTGCGAAAGTTTTCATTGTATCAACAAGGTCATGAGGGGTGTGCCATGGTACAAGGAGGTACTATGGAACAAATTTCATATTATATGGGCAAACCGTAAGGGGTTCCAGTGGCCCAGAAAACCCCTTGTCTTTTTCTGCCCTCATCATACCAAGGAGAGATACATTTTTAGTATCCCAATAATGATGCTATTATTTTTTATTT
The DNA here is from genome assembly GCA_037306005.1 of Rhinophrynus dorsalis. Classification (NCBI taxonomy): domain Eukaryota; kingdom Metazoa; phylum Chordata; class Amphibia; order Anura; family Rhinophrynidae; genus Rhinophrynus; species Rhinophrynus dorsalis. Next base: position 238,072,726 of record CM074725.1, on the reverse strand, counting down.
CTATGGCAGGGTTGGAAAATTAGTGTCTTTCCTCCCCCACTTGTTGGATTACAGCTCCCATCATCCTCAGCTGGCTTTTGGCATCATCTGCAACAACTGTCCAGTAACATTTGGAGAAAGTACTAAGTAAAGATTCTAGGTATTGTTACTCCACAGTTTGCTGTAATATTTTATTTTTTATGTATGAAATAGAATGATAACCTTGGGCTGTAGTCAATAAACGAAAGAGGTGAAATTCTGGAGACAACCCCAGTGGTAACCTCATTCCTATTGGCCGTGGTATCAGGTATGAAATCACAGTATCCAATAGGAATCATCAGCTGCCTGTGGACTTCACAGTATCAGCTCCGGGAAGGAGAAGCAGATACTGTCAGAGGTGAGACTACCAGCCTTTTTCCTATTTGAGGTGCAGGTAATCAGCTGCCACTCTGGAGCTCATAGTACCACCTCTAGGGAGGAGAATCCCAGGAGGGACAGTGTACTTAAAGGGATAGTAATGTTTCATAATAAAAGCAGCTCTAATTAATCATCATAGTATTTGGACTTTGGAGAGTGTTATTTCAATTCTGTCAGAGTTGTAGTTCAAGAGTAATTCAATGACAAAGTATCCCCCTCCCGCCCCTTTTACTGATGTAACACTGCTCAGCCAGAACACAAGGGAGGTGCCCAGGTAGACTGCAGAGAGGGACAATCTTCAATTAAGATAAGGGAAAAACCTGAAAAACTTGTCAAGGTGGGCAGGGCTTTCATTGTTCTCATAGGAAGAAGATTGTCCCCTTCTGTTATCTGTCTGGTCTATGGACTGGATTCCACATCTGAGAAGAGATGGCTTACACTAGGTAAAAGGGGTAGATGGGGAAACGTTGCTTCTGAATATCTCTCAAACCATAAAGGTTTGCGATATAAGACATATCGTTCTTCATGTTTTTTTAATGCCTACAAAATAAAATAAAGATAAAACGAAGTATTACTATCCCTTTAAGTCTCTCAACTTGTTACTTTGATGGCAAGAAGAGTCACAACTTTGTATGGAAATAGGCTTTGTGTTTAATTTGAAAAAGCGGTATTTTAACCATGAAACGAGTTAGTGTTTAAAGCCTTTCTATCTTTTATATATTTTATAATAAGTTATATATACGTTATCCCTGCCTGTTGTGTCTGTGACTAGACAAAGAAGAACCTCCAGGAGTTTCGGGAGCCACCTGAACGGTTATATTCTCCGTCTGCTGTTGTAGTCAGTTGACTCTGATATCAAGGTCCTGACCATCGTAACATGTGAGTGGTATTTTTTCTTCATTGTGAGAATTTTATTGGAACATATTTCACTATTATGAAGCTTTCTTTTTCCCTTTTTGGTGTTCCCCTTCCCTTTGCTGGTCCGAGCAGATTTTTGAGGTACATTTTTATTGTTACCAATAAAGGTTTTTGGTTTTATCTATGGATTTGTTCCGCTTCTTTGTTGGTAGCAGGCACGTGCACACATAGACACCAAGGGGGGCTTGAGCACCTGCCCTTTTTGTCCAAAGTGCCTTCGTGCCCTTTAAAAAAAAAAAAAAAAAAAAATGGCTGCCCGCACTAACACCACCCCCCCACACTGCCCAGTCAGGTCTGTGCCTACTTCAGGACAGACCTGTAGATGCTGCGCTTCCTCGTTGGCTCTTTAGTTTTACAGAGCGCTGGGAGATGACATCATCTCCCAGTGCTCTGCATGAAGAGAAGACCGCGTGGGGGCTCCAGCAGCTACAGGTCTGTGCCAAAGGAGGCACATACAGACCTCTCCTGCCGCTGGACCACCAGGGAAGAGGTAGGAAATGGACACTGGGGGGCAAAGTGGAAATGATGGGGCAATATGGATCTGATGGGGGGCAAGATGGAGATGATGGCAATGTAGAGATGATAGGGCAATGTATGTGAGGATAACTTGGAGCTGATGGCAATATGGAGCTGATGGGGGGAATGTGGAGATGAAGGGGGCAATGTGAGGGTAACTTGGAGTTGATGGCAATATGGAGCTGATGGGGGGAATGTGGAGATGAAGGGGGCAATGTGAGGGTAAGTTGGAGCTGATGGGGCAATATGGGGATGATGGGGGCAATGTGGAGCTGACAGGGGACAACGTAAGGGCAATATGGAGATGATGGGAGGCAGTATGGAGATGAAGGGGGTAATGTGAGGGTAAATTGGAGCTGATGGGGCAATATAGAGATGATGGGGCAATGTGGAGCTGACAGGGGACAACGTAAGGGCAATATGGAGATGATGGGGGCAATGTGGAGATTAGGAGCATTGTGGAGGTGTCCAGTGGAGATGGCCAATGGGGGAGGGGGCAATTCAGATTTGTGTGCCTACAGGCTCCTGAGATGTAAATTCTTTTTTTTTTTTAAATATATATTTTGAATAAATAATTATGAGAAGTGCCCTTTTTTTCATTTGAGCCCATGCCCCCCAAAATGTCTGTGCACATCTCTGGTTGGTAATTCGTGAATTTTCAGGATTTTTCTTCAATGTATCATTCTACTAGTGCAGAAAGAGAGAGAGTGTGTGTGTGTAATTGATACATTGCCTGTACAGCTGTACAGTGTGCGACAAGAAGAACAATGAACACCCAACACATCACTCACATCTCGGTCAGGGACAGGGACTGCTAATGAGGCAGATGTTTTAGGATATTAGTTTGAAGATGTCGCATAACTACAACCCAACTAAATCATTTTCTACAGACATGTGGCCCTCAGGCCAGAGTAATTGACCACCCCTAGATTAAAGGAATGTTAAAATGTTTTTGTGTTTTCTGTAAACTTGGTATAGCAGAAACTCAATGTAGTGTAAAAAAAATATGAAATAATTTTTCTTTTAGTTACAATCTGTTTTTCTTCTTGTTTGGACTTCATTTTAGGTGATCAATTCACTCGTATTGACTTCCTCCTGATCAGAAGACGCAGCTGTGTGATGTGTACGGCAGAACCTGCCTCATAACGGCGTATTGTCTCCCACTGTCAGCGCATATCTAAAGGGGAAACCGCTTCTATTGATTACATCAGTGTAGTAAGATACAGGAGGAATTGGACTGAAAATGTTAACTATTTCTTATTTGTAAGTGGAAGTTAACCTGTTAAGGAATACAGAGTTTTACAATGTGTTGCACACCCCCTAGAGACAAGTGAATTTCCATTGGTTCAGTTGGGATATTGAGTTGTTGGAAAGTCTGGGACTTGATCAATTGGACAGAGAAAGAAAGGGAGGAAGAGAGAGAAAGAGAGTGAGAGCAAGAGAGGGAGAAAACGATGGGGGAGAGAGAGAGAGAGCAAGAGAGGGAGAAAACGATGGGGGAGAGAGAAAGATATAGAGAGAAAACAATGGGGAAGAGGGAGAGTAGGGTTGCCACCTTTTCTTAAAAAATACCGGCCATGGCATTCCATCCATAGACTTACTATTGGACAGAAGCCAATTTTTTACCAGCCTGCCAGTAAAATACCAGCTGGGTGGCAACCCTAAGGGAGAGAGAGCAAGACAGAGAGAGAAAACAATGGGGGAGAGAGTAAGATAGAAAGAGAGAGAAAACAATGGGGGAGAGAGTAAGATAGAAAGAGAGAAAGAGAGAGAAAACAATGGGGGAGAGAGTAGAGAGAAAACAATGGGGGAGAGAGTAGAGAGAAAACAATGGGGGAGAGAGTAGAGAGAAAACAATGGGGGAGAGAGTAAGATAGAAAGAGAGAAAGAGAGAGAAAACAATGGGGGAGAGAGTAGAGAGAAAACAATGGGGGAGAGAGTAGAGAGAAAACAATGGGGGAGAGAGTAGAGAGAAAATAATGGGGGAGAGAGTAGAGAGAAAACAATGGGGGAGAGAGTAAGATAGAAAGAGAGAAAGAGAGAGAAAACAATGGGGGAGAGAGTAGAGAGAAAACAATGGGGGAGAGAGTAGAGAGAAAACAATGGGGGAGAGAGTAAGATAGAAAGAGAGAAAGAGAGAGAAAACAATGGGGGAGAGAGTAAGATAGAAAGAGAGAAAGAGAGAGAAAACAATGGGGGAGAGAGTAAGATAGAAAGAGAGAAAGAGAGAGAAAACAATGGGGGAGAGAGTAGAGAGAAAACAATGGGGGAGAGAGTAGAGAGAAAACAATGGGGGAGAGAGTAGAGAGAAAACAATGGGGGAGAGAGTAAGATAGAAAGAGAGAAAGAGAGAGAAAACAATGGGGGAGAGAGTAAGATAGAAAGAGAGAAAGAGAGAGAAAACAATGGGGGAGAGAGTAGAGAGAAAACAATGGGAGAGAGAGAGTAGAGAGAAAACAATGGGGGAGAGAGTAGAGAGAAAACAATGGGGGAGAGAGTAAGATAGAAAGAGAGAGAAAACAATGGGGGAGAGAGTAGAGAGAAAACAATGGGGGAGAGAGTAGAGAGAAAACAATGGGGGAGAGAGTAGAGAGAAAATAATGGGGGAGAGAGTAGAGAGAAAACAATGGGAGAGAGAGTAGAGAGAAAACAATGGGGGAGAGAGTAGAGAGAAAATAATGGGGGAGAGAGTAGAGAGAAAACAATGGGAGAGAGAGAGTAGAGAGAAAACAATGGGGGAGAGAGTAGAGAGAAAATAATGGGGGAGAGAGTAGAGAGAAAACAATGGGAGAGAGAGTAGAGAGAAAACAATGGGGGGCTGACAGAAAGAGAGAGAAAACAATGGGGGAGAGAGAGTAGAGAGAAAATAATGGGAGAGAGAGTAGAGAGAAAACAATGGGGGGCTGACAGAAAGAGAGAGAAAACAATAGGGGAGAGAGAGTAGAGAGAAAATAATGGGGGGGAAGTAGAGAGAAAGAGAGAGAAAACAATGGGGGAGAGAGTAAGATAGAAAGAGAGAAAGAGAGAGAAAACAATGGGGGAGAGAGTAAGATAGAAAGAGAGAAAGAGAGAGAAAACAATGGGGGAGAGAGTAGAGAGAAAACAATGGGGGAGAGAGTAGAGAGAAAACAATGGGGGAGAGAGTAGAGAGAAAACAATGGGGGAGAGAGTAAGATAGAAAGAGAGAGAAAACAATGGGGGAGAGAGTAAGATAGAAAGAGAGAAAGAGAGAGAAAACAATGGGGGAGAGAGTAAGATAGAAAGAGAGAAAGAGAGAGAAAACAATGGGGGAGAGAGTAGAGAGAAAACAATGGGGGAGAGAGTAGAGAGAAAACAATGGGGGAGAGAGTAGAGAGAAAACAATGGGGGAGAGAGTAAGATAGAAAGAGAGAAAGAGAGAGAAAACAATGGGGGAGAGAGTAAGATAGAAAGAGAGAAAGAGAGAGAAAACAATGGGGGAGAGAGTAGAGAGAAAACAATGGGGGAGAGAGTAGAGAGAAAACAATGGGGGAGAGAGTAGAGAGAAAACAATGGGGGAGAGAGTAAGATAGAAAGAGAGAAAGAGAGAGAAAACAATGGGGGAGAGAGTAGAGAGAAAACAATGGGGGAGAGAGTAGAGAGAAAACAATGGGGGAGAGAGTAGAGAGAAAATAATGGGGGAGAGAGTAGAGAGAAAACAATGGGAGAGAGAGTAGAGAGAAAACAATGGGGGAGAGAGTAGAGAGAAAATAATGGGGGAGAGAGTAGAGAGAAAACAATGGGAGAGAGAGAGTAGAGAGAAAACAATGGGGGAGAGAGTAGAGAGAAAATAATGGGGGAGAGAGTAGAGAGAAAACAATGGGAGAGAGAGTAGAGAGAAAACAATGGGGGGCTGACAGAAAGAGAGAGAAAACAATGGGGGAGAGAGAGTAGAGAGAAAATAATGGGAGAGAGAGTAGAGAGAAAACAATGGGGGGCTGACAGAAAGAGAGAGAAAACAATAGGGGAGAGAGAGTAGAGAGAAAATAATGGGGGGGAAGTAGAGAGAAAGAGAGAGAAAACAATGGGGGAGAGAGTAAGACAGAGAGAGAGAGAGTGAGAGCAAGAGAGAGAGAAAACGATGGGGGAGAGAGAGAGAGTGTGAGAGAAAGAGAGAAAACGATGGGGGAGAGAGAAAGATAGAGAAAACAATGGGGAAGAGGGAGAGAGAGCAAGAGAGAGAAAACAATGGGGGAGAGAGTAAGATAGAGAGAGAAAAAGAGAGAAAACAATGGAGGAGAGAGTAGAGAGAAAACAATGGGAGAGAAAGTAGAGAGAAAACAAGGGGGGAGTTGAGAGAAAGAGAGAGAAAACAATGGAGGAGCGAGTAAGATACAGAGAGAGAGAGAGCAAAGAGAGTGAGAAAACGATGGGGGAGAGAAAGAGGGCATTCGTTAAAAAAAATGCCTTAGTGCTGTTGTACGCTGGAAGGAAAGCTGTATAACATATATTTGCTTCGAGTAGTAGTATACTGCTCCTTAAATTTCTTTAGGACCAGAGAGGGTGGGCAATGCATTGCTTTTTGCAGTCAGGGATGGATTTCCCAATACGTTGAGGAGGCAACTGCCTAGCACTCCAAATTTTGGGAGGAACCCCAGCTGTGCTGTCCACACCCACATTCTGAATTGTGGGTGTGTCCATGGCAATATCAATGTCCCTGCACCAGTTATAACCCTTTACATGCTATTATGTAACCCCTTGGGTGCTGGAGACATCTCCAACAACCAAGCGGTTTAAGAATTTTTTGTCCATGCTTCTTATAGGCCAGTGGTATTTTCTGTGCCAGGATGGGGCTGGGGGTGGGGATATGTGATGGTTGGGGGTGTGGTCATGGGTGGAGCTAAGTACACATAGATTGCCTTGCCAACGAGCATCTGGGATGTAAATCCAGCCCTGTTTGCCATGCAATGTGCAACCTCTCTGGTCATCAAGGGGTTACATTTTCTTCTCCCTGTATCCCTCTGATTTTCCCGTCTTTCTTTTCAGTTGGTTTCAGTATTAGATGTCTCACTTGTGTGTGACATGCTGCCTGCTATCTCTCCTTCTCCTCTCCCATCAGCTGATAACCTCTGCCCCAAAGGAGTTGACACCTGCAGGGACTTCATTCCTAAGTAACCTCTTTTCTTTACAATAAACAACACTATTCTTCAGCTCTCTCTCCATCCAGCCTCTTCAGACCTCTGCCCTTCTGTGCTGGGTGTCTTTATCATTTCTTATAATTATCTGTAGGAAGGAGGACCTTTCGTCTTAATTAAAGTCTGAGTATTTGAAAACTGCATTAAAAACTGCCTACGAGTCATGTTAGCCAAAAGACCAGCAAATGTACAGTTCCTGCTTAGTAAAACAAGGCCACTTCCACCACTGTCAGCTGGTTTATTCAAATGTTATAACAGTTCAATTTATAACTAAGTGAATTGCAGTGCGGTTACTTCCTGATAGAATCTGCTGAATCACTTCCTGACAGGAAGTCACTGACAAACAGTTCTCCATTGAATGTGATAGAATCTGCTGAATCACTTCCTGACAGGAAGGACTATCACATTCAGTGGAGAACTGTTTGTCAGTGACTCACTTCTCTCGCAGAATGCAACAGAATAAATTATTGGAATCTGGCCACCAGAGGGCACTGTGAATGTAACTCTGGAAATATGCATTTCTTTGCAGTGTGAGTTCCCTTGCTTTACTCAGCAGGGAAATTCCAGCACTTTATGTTTTTTTTTTTTTCATAAAAAGTTTACTATTCATTTAAAAACATACCTCCCAACATTTCAAATTGCCAAAGAGGAACACTTGTGTTTTAGGGGGTGTTGCTGGGGGCGTGGCTGGTAGGCAGGGCACTACCGAGAATGTTTAGGCTATTTCATGACCTATTGACATCTCCTTCTGTGACGTAATAAATTACTTATAACAACACCAAAGTATTTTATTTACACGTACTAATTTATAAACACACATACTGATGTTTAAACATACAATAATGTGAGTTTTATTGCAGTAGAGCAGTATGATACACGTATACATACACCTCACCAGTCTGATCTCCTAAAAAAGAGGGACATTAGGGTGGGAAAGAGGGACAGATGGATTTGGTTCTAAAAGAGGGACTGTCCCTCCTAAAGAGGGACACTTGGGAGGTATGTAAAAAGGTATTACCATATGCTTTGTTAGTAAAAGTAATACTAGGAAAGTTGTTGTTTTTTTTCTTAAATTGAACTACTTACAAAGATATTGCCTCTTCAAGTGCAGAAGAGCTTCGTTGAAGAATCAGCGTGTCCCATTATTCTGATAGGCAAAGCTCTTCTAGATGTCCTATTTCTCCTCCCACCTGCTTCCCAGCTGCCCCAGGGACCGCGTTCACGCTTTCCTTCGTTGTGCTGTGAACGGCTTCTATCGTTACAGGAAGCTCCGATTAGCATTATAAGGCTCAGTATAATGCTAATCAGAGCTTGCTGTAAAGCTAGAAGCCGTTCACAGCACAACAAAGGGAAGCGTGAACGATCTCCCTGGGGCAGCTGGGAGAGAGGTGGGAGGAGAAATAGGATGTGCTCTGCATATAATGCAGAGGTGCACAGCACAGAAGATATATCTTTGTAAATAGTTACATTAAAAAAAAATAACAGCTTTCCTAGTATTACTTTTATTAACAAAGCATATGGCAACATCTTTTTTATAAGGTGAGACATCCCCTTTAAATGGGGCTTTTTGAATGCTGACATGTTGGAGACATCTCTAGCATTTAAAGGGTTAAAACACCCAGTTAAATCAATGGGAATGTTTACTTGGTATTAGCCAGAATTGCTCCAGTTTCTTAGTAAATCAACCTTTGTTAGGTACTGGCTGAAGGAATTCTAGTTGAAAGCACTGTTTCCGCCTTGGTATTCAAAGGGTTAAACTGTCCATAGCCAACCCCATTAAAGTAAATTTGTAGGAACAACATGAGCCAAGAGGGCTGAGTGGGATTTGAGCAGATGACATCATCAGAGCAGAAGAAATTGAGAGGAAATACTTTTACCGTTTCCATCGCAACATATCAGGTTTGTTAAACAATTTTCAGTATCTTTATATGAATAAAGCAATGTGAGGACAAAATCGTAAAACATATCTGACATATATTCTCCTCTTAACACGTCCTGTATTTATCACATTATTGTTCTGAGATGAACTGCCCCTTTACACACAAACACACACATAGTAGACAATCTCACACACATTCAAACAGGTGTACACATACATAGGGACTCTCTCACACACATACACTTACACACACATATGCACACATAGGTACTTACACAGGTACACATACGCAGGTACACAAATAGGTACACACACACACACACAGATGCACACATAGGTACTTACACAGGTACACACACATTGGTACACAAATAGGTACACACACATTCACACATACGCAGATACACACACACTTACACACAGATACACACACATTCACACATAGGTACACACACACAAATACAGGTACACAAATAGGTACACACACCTGTATACATACACAGGTACACACTCACTTACACATAGAGACACACACACATGCACACATAGGTATTTACACAGGCACACACACATTGGTACACAAATAGGTACATACACATACGCAATCACACACACACTTACACACAGTTACACACACACACATTCACACATAGGTACTTACACAGACACACACACACTCGGGCACACACACATACACAGGTACACCCACCCACAGGTACACACCCACGTGTACCATACGTCCCAAGTGTCCTCTTTAGGAGGGACAGTCCCTCTTTGAGACCCAAATCCCTCTGTCCCTCTTTCCCACCCTGATGTCCCTCTTTTCAGCAGATCAGACTGTGTGGTATGTATATAAATTTATCACCTTGCTTCACAGCAATAAAACTTACATTAATGTTTAGTTAATCTTCAGTACATGTGTTTATAGATTAGTCTGTGTAAATAAATTACTTTGTTCTTGTTCTAAATCATTATTCAGTTATGCAAAGAAGTGTCAATAGGTCATGAAATAACTGAAAAATTCTCAGTAATGCTCCGCCCACCTGCCACGCCCCCAGCAACACCACATAAAACACAAGTGTCCCTCTTTGAAATGTTGGGAGATATGCATGTACCCACACATACAGGTACACACACTTCTCTTCCTTTCCATCCTGTCCCCCCCTTCCCACCCACTTCTTCTCCTTTCCACCCTATTCCTCCCACATCCCTCCCACATCCCTCCCACTTCTCCTTCCCACCCTGTTCCTCCCATTTCCCACCCACTTTTCCTCCTACCCTCACACTTTTCCTTCCCACCCTGTTCCTCCAACTTCCCAACCTGTTCCTTCCACCTGGGGACTTTATCTTCTATAGTCCCTGGTGGGGACCAATGTGGTGCTGGTGGAAGGGTATAAATGACATGATTTGCATCAAAAAGGGATGGTGCTTAATCATGAGTGGGGCGGGGCTTAAAGAGCTGTGCAATAAAGTGGGCAGGAAGTGAGCAGAACAGGGTGAGAAGAAGGAGAAGTGGTAGGAAAGTAGGAAGAACAGGGTGGGAAGGTGAAGAAGTGGGCAGGAATTGGGAGGAACAGGGTGAGAAGGAGGAGAAATGGGTGGGAAGTGAGGGGAACAGGGTGGGAAGTAGGAGAAGTGTGTGGGAAGTGGGAGGAACAGGGTGGAAAGCAGGAGAAGTAGGAGGAACAGGGTGGGAAGTAGGAGAAGTGGGTGGGAGGGAGGACAAGTGGGTGGGGGAGTGGGAGGAACAGGGTGAAAAGGAGGAGAAGTAGGAGGAACAGGATGGGAAGTAGGAGAAGTGGGTGGGAAGTGGGAGGAACAGGGTGGAGGAGAAGTAGGAGGAACAGGGTGGGAAGTAGGAGAAGTGGGTGGGAGGGAGGACACGTGGGCGGGAAGTGGAAGAAACAGGGTGGGAAGTAGGAGAAGTGGGTGGGAGGGAGGACACGTGGGTGGGAAGTGGGAGGAACAGGGTGGAGGAGAAGTAGGAGAAACAGGGTGGGGAAGTTGGAGAAGTGGGTGGGAGGGAGGAGAAGTGGTGGGAGGAACAGGGTGGGAAGTAGGAGAAGTGGGAGGAACAGGGTGGAGGAGAAGTAGGAGAAACAGGGTGGGAAGTTGGAGAAGTGGGTGGGAGGGAGGAGAAGTGGTGGGAAGTGGGAGGAACAGGGTGGGAAGTAGGAGAAGTGGGAGGAACAGGGTGGGAAGTAGGAGAAGTGGGAGGAACAGAGTGGAGAAGGAGAAGTGGGTGGGAAGTGAGAGGAACAGGGTGAAAAGGAGGAGAAGTGGGAGGAACAGGGTGAGAAGTAGGAGAAGTGGGTGGGAGGGAGGATAAGTGGGTGGGAAGTGGGGGGAACAGGGTGAAAAGGAGGAGAAGAAACTCCCCACCGCCAGAGACTCACCCTCTGTCCCTGGAAACCCGGTAATTCACTGCAGAAACCGGAGTCTCCATGACAAATCTGGAGAGTTCCCAGGTATGCACATAGTTACACACATGACCATATATAAGTACACACAGATGCACACAAACCCAGGTACAAACACCATAGAGTTGCCACCTGTCTGGTTTTGTCCTGGACAGTCCTGTTTTGGGATTCCCTGTCCGTTTTTGTCAACACTGTCAGAGGTTCTGTACTCTGAAGAGACCCATTTCATGCTATCGTGCTCCTATTGGTTAGCGCACACGTGTATCAGTGGAGCTCTCATGCTGATTGGCTGGTCGTGTAGCTGCCTGCTGATTTAAATGGAGCTTTTAACCCTTTGAATGCTAAAGTTGACCCCAATTCATTATGTTTAAAAGTGGACTGCAGGGCATAAATTAAGCTTATCGCTGGAAATAATTATACAGTTGTAAATTAACCATCAGAATTGTGGCATTTTTGATCTGCTCATGGCACTGCCTCGCTTCGGTTTTGGCACAAGTAAAAGGTGTCAACCATAAATGGAATCTCTCAGGGTCTGACCCCAAGACTCAGGGTCCGAGGATGAAAGGGCAAATTCTCAGGGTGAGTAGAGTCCAGTGAAAACTACTATATGATCTGCACCAATTAACTGCTTTTTTACTCTATAAATTGGTGCATATTTATCAGAAAGGCAGAGGAAAAAGTCCTGCTCGTTTTTTGCATGCTCAGAAAGTGAAACGTTGTAGCATGTTAACCTGCAGTGGCGTAACTATAGGGGTCGCACCCGCGACCGGGCCCGTCGCTCCAGGGGGCCCGGCCGCCCCCTGTGACCCCTCTGCCTGTCGCCCGCGATCTCCGTCTGGCATTGTAGTAATGCAGAGCGCTGGGAGATGACATCATCTCCCAGTGCTCTGCATTACTGAAGAGGACCGCGCGGGAGATCAACACACCTCTCTGGGCTCCTGCCACTCCAGGGAGGTAGGACATGGGGGCATTTTGGAGAGGGCCAATGTAGTGGAGGGGGGCGAATGTGGTCCGGGGGGGGGGCCCATGGCGCTTCTTGCACCAGGGCCCGGAGGCTTCTAGTTACGCCTCTGTTAACCTGTTGAGGATAAGAGGGTCTTCGAGGTTAAGAGTTCCTTGAAATCTGATTGGAGTCTCTCTGGGTTACAAGGAGGGGCATATTGCCTAGAATCCATGTTCTGAGGAACTTTAAGGGTTAATATTTCAAAGCTGTCAGGCTCAGCTCAGTTTGAAAGTTAACTGGTATGGTGGCAATCCTAACATACACAGGTACACACACACACAGGTACACACAGGTACACGCATATATGCACACACAGGTACACGCACACATGTGCACACACAGGTATACACAAACACACAAGTACACACCCACAGGTACATACAGAAACACACACCAACACATCCATTCACACATACTTGCATACACATACCTCCCAACAATTCAAATTGCCAAAGAGGGACACTTGTGTTTTAGGGGGTGTTGCTGGTGGCGTTGCTGGTGGGTGGGACGTTACCGATAATTTTTAGGCTATTTCATGACCTATTGACACCTCCTTGTGTAACCTAATAAATGACTTATAACAAGATCAAAGTATTTTATTTACACAGACTAATTTATAAACACATATACTGAGGTTTAAACAAACAATAATGTGAGATTTACTGCTGTAGAGAAATGTGGTACACTTATATACACACCACACAGTCTGATCATCTAAAAAGAGGGACACCAGGGTGAGAAAGAGGGACAGAGGGAATTGGGTCTAAAAGAGGGACTGTCCCTCCTAAAGAGGGACACTTGGGAGGTATGCATACACACAAACATAAACACACATACATGCACTCATACACATATGGGTAAGAAAAGTATTCTGTAAATGTTGCAACATGCCCTTTCACATAAGTCCAACTGGTTTTTAAACATTACTACCCCTTTAACCACTTTCAGCTCATTTCCATTTCCAATCATCCCTTCACTCCCCCCCCCAAGCATGACACTGCCAATTCTACCCCACATTCTTCTTTTGAATGACAGGAGAGAGTTTGGCCCAGGGGGAGTGGATGATAGAGGGGGAGGCGTGTGTGTGTTAGTATGTGTGTTACTATGTGTGTGTGTGTGTTAGTGGTGTGTGTGTGTGTTAGTGTCTGTGTGTGTATGTGTGTGTGTGTTAGTGGTGTGTGTGTGCTAGTGTCTGTGTGTGTGTGTGTTAGTGTGTATGTGTGCAGTTCGCTGAGAAGCAATGCACTGGCCACCTATTCAGCATCCAAGGAGTTACCTAGGTAGGAGTTCTTCACACATCTCTACATCATACTTTCCAAGTGTCCCTCTTTAGGAGGGACAGTCCCTCTTTTAGACCCAAATCCCTCTGTCCCTCTTTCCCACCCTGTTGTCCCTCTTTTTAGGAGATCAGACTGTGTGGTGTGTATATAAGTGTATCACATTGCTCTACAGCAATAAAACTCACATTACTGTTTGTTTAAACGTCAGTATATGTGTTTATAAATTAGTCTGGGTAAATAAAATACTTTGATCTTGTTATAAGTCATTTATTAGGTTACACAAGGAGGTGTCAAAAGGTCAATAAATAGCCTAAAATGTCTTGCTAATGCCCCGCCCACCAGCCACACCCCCAGCCACACCCCCTAAAGCACAAGGGTCCCTCTTGGCAATTTGAAATGTTGGAGGTATGCTACATGGATTTCATTGCATTGGAAATCTGTAGATGTGACTCGCTATAGAACCCCCTCAGCCAGCCTGTGCTCATACCTCTCAACATATCGAATGTACAAGAAGGGACACTTGCGTTTTAGGGCGTGTTGCTGTGGGCATGGTTGGTGGGTGGGGCATTACCGAGAATTTCTAGGGTACTTCATGACCTATTTACACCTCTTTGTGTATGATTTAGAACAAGACCAACATATTTTATTAATACAGACTAATTTATATACAAATATACTGATGTTTAACCATACATTAATGTGAGTTTTATTGCTGTGGAGCAGTGTGATACACTTATATACACATCACACAGTCTGATCTCCTAAATGTACCCCTAATATCTCCTAAAGAGGGACACTTGGGAGATATGCACCCCTAATATTTACTAAAGAGGAACACTTGCGAGGTAGAGCCCCATTGGATGCTGGTTCCTGATACAAATGAACCAGGTGAGGGCTGGCCTATGGGGCAGGGAGGTAATTGCCCCCTGGGCCAGTCATATCTGAGCTGGTGGGCCATTGCTTCACTCAATCTCTCGCTTACTGCTGTAAATGGAGCTACACTAGTGATACCATAGAGCTTACAAATGAAATGGAACCATACACGTGATTCCACAGAGCTACAATCCAAATGGAGATACACTAGTGATACCACAGAGCTTACAATTGAAATGTATCTACACAAGTGATTCCACAGAGCTACAATCCAAATGGAGCTACACTAGTAGCATAACCATACCAGGGAAGTCTCCGGATTTGCCCCAAGGACTCCAGTTTAGACCCTGCATTACCGAGTCTCAGGGGCAGAGGCTGATTCTCTGGTGGTGGGGAGTTTCTACTGAAACTCTGCCCACTTCTGCTCCTTCCCACCCTGTTCTTCCCATTTCCCTCCCACTTTCACGGTGTGTGCATAAGGCCGCACCCCCGCTTGCAGGTAAGCACCACCCCTTTTTTTAACACGATTCTCGTCAATGACATCCCCCAGCGGCATCAGCAGAGTCACCTCCAGGGAGTCTATAACAGAAAGTTCCCAGGTATGAGCATAAGTAGTTCCTTTTATAAGCTCTATGGTACCAGTGGTGTAGCTTTACTTAAATAGTAAGCTCTGTGGTATCGCTAATGTAGACCCCTTTCAATTGTAAGCTCTATGGTATCACTAGTGTAACTCCATTTCAATTGTAAGCTACTAGACTTCACTTGCCTCACTTCACAACATTAAGGCCAATTTTAAAATTAACAAAAGGGGGTGGGTTGGGACAGTGGACTGAACAATAGTAGTAATGTGCCCCCCCCCAGGCCATAAGTTGAACTGCACCCTCTGTAGTTACAACCCTGGATCAGACTGCCAAATGGAAATCTTCTGCTCAAACCACTTGCATACTTTCATTGAAAAATAAAATAAAAAAATAGATGACAGAGGCAGAGTTGGACTGCAAAGGACGCCTTCTTAATGAAGTCCCGCAATTTAAAGGGGATCTCTCACCTACATATATGTAATGCTCATTAGTTAGAGCATTTATCAAAAAGACTGAAAATATTGTTCATTGTTTTAAAAAAGTTACATGCACAAAAATTAAAGTTTAAAACGTGTCCGGCAGCCTACTTCCGGTTTGCCGAACCTTGCCGACCAGAGGCAGCTCCCGTCCCACTACCCATCATCCTCCGATGACGGAGGCTGTCTGTCACTAAGGTGGAGCGATCGCACTGGCAGAGATCGATATCTAGCCAATGCGATCGCTCCACCTTAGTGACAGACAGCCTCCGTCATCGGAGGATGATGGGTAGTGGGACGGGAGCTGCCTCTGGTCAGCAAGGTTCGGCAAGCCAGAAGTAGGCTGCCGGACACTTTTTAAACTTTAATTTTTGCGCATGTAACTGTTTTTTTTAAAACAATTAACAATGTTTTCAGTCTTTTTGATAAATGCTCTAACTAATGAGCATTACATATATGAAGGTGAGAGATCCCCTTTAATTTAAACCTTTGAGTGCCAGAGAGATATCGAAAGCATTGCAACGAAATGCTTTTGAAACCTCTCTGGCACTCAAAGGGTTAAAGTAATGCTTAAAATATAAATAGATTTCAGAGTTTAACCTGCTTAGTAAAACTAAGATACTCCTACTCCTGAGAAATGTTTTTTTTCCAAGTTACAGCTGCTCAAACTTGCATTTTTATGGGTGCAGTACACCACCATGTCCTGGAATTTCATGGTGGCGCTATTGGAATACTAGTCATTGGACAGGTCTGGTCAGTTGACAATAAACCTCTATATAGGATGCTATAGCAACAGCTCCGCTGTACAATTTCAGGACTTGGGGGTACTGTCCAAACAAAATTACAAGTTTAAGCTGCGAAAATTTTTAATAAAACATCGCGCAGCAGTGAGTGTACCCTTGTTTTACTAAGCAGGATAAACTCTGCAATATATTTATATTTTCAGTATTAAACGTTACTATCCCTTTAAGGGAAACGATATGTGTAGGAATAAGTGGTTCTTGCTTAAAGGGGGAAGATCACCTCATAATATTTTTTTTACCATAGGTATAGTTAATAAAGTAGTATTAGGAAAGCTGTGTTTTTTTTTTTTTAAATGTACGTTCTTTTAAAGATATTTAATCTTCAAGTGAAGAAGACCTGTGCCGAAGATTCGGCGTGCTGCAGTATGCTGACCTAATTCTCCTGCCACCTCCCTCCCAGGTGCCCCAGGGAACGCGTTCACACTTCCCTTCGGTGTGGTGTGAATGGCTTCTATCGTTACATAAAGCTCCGGTTAGCATAATACTGAGGTTGCAACCTCAGTATAATGCTAACCGGACCTTGATGTAACAATAGAAGCCATTCACACCACACCGAAGGGAAGCGTGAACGCGCTCCCTGGGGCAGCTGGGAGGGAGGTGGGAGGAGAAGAACAGCTGTGCCGAAGATTCAGGGCGAGATGTTCAGAAAGTGGTGGTAACTGAAATTGCCTGTAATCAGAATAAAAAAGTTCTTACACCGTGATCCGTTAACTCTCAGACATGTTTCCATTATTTTTTGCATCCTATTCCGCCATCTCCGTCAAAGGGAAAAAGCTGTCTTAAAAGTGGGTGTGGTTTAATCTTCCGTCGCAATGTAAGGTATTTTCAGAAAAAAATATTCATTTGAACGTCATTTTTTTGTCTGATTAACGTCATTTTTTCCCGAAATAATAAAAAAGGTCTAAACTTGGAGAAGAAAAATTAAAGTACTGAGAAGCAATTTTTCGTTTCAAAGACAAAAAAATGTCTTCGTTTCTTTGAAAAGTTTCGTTTCAAAGACGAAATCAAAGACAGTTTTTAAGATCAGAATTTTTAACGGCAATGTTCAATGAGATCTTCTTACCGTCATTTTTAATTCTTTAGATGAATTTTCAAACGTGATGGATTAACTTCTGAAAATATGGTCCATCTTTTACCACCAACCCAGAGGCGTAACTAGAAGCCACCGGGACCTGGTGCAAGAATTGCCATGCCCCCCCCAACCACATTGGCCACCTCCATATTGCCCCTTCCACAATGCCCCCATCTCCACATTGCCCCTTCCACAATGCCCCTCATTCTCCACAGTGCCCCTTCATCTCCACAATGCCCCTCATTCTCCCTATTGCCCCTTTCACATTTCCCCTTCAACAATGCCTCCATCACAATGCCCCTCTTTCTCCACAATGCCACCATCACAATGCCCCTCATTCTCCACAATGCCCCCATCACAAAGCCCCTTCCACAATGCCCCTCATTCTCCACAATGCCCCCATCACAATGCCCCTCATTCTCCACAATGCCCCTTTCACAGTGCCCCTCATTCTCTACAGTGCCCCCATCACAATGCCCCTCATTCTCCACAATGCCCTTTCCACGGTGCCCCTCATTCCTCATCTCCACAATACCCCTTCCACAATGCCCCTCATTCTCCACAATGCCCCCATCACAATGCCCCTCATTCTCCACAATGCCCCTGCCACAGTGCCCCTCATTCTCCACAATGCCCCTACTGACCGCTCCCCCTTCTCCTACCTCGAGTCCCTGGTGGTCTAGCGGTGTGTGAGATGACAGATCTGTGCCTCATTCGGCACAGACCTCTGTCTGGAACTCAAGCTCCCGCGCGGTTCTTAGTAATGCAGAGCGCTGGGAGATTATGTCATCTCCCTGTGCTCTACATTACTAGAGCGCCGGCCGCCGGGAGATCAGTCGTGCTGCGGGCGCGTGGCGAGGGGGTGGCCGGGCCCGACCCCTATTGTTACGCCACTGCACCAACTCATGATCCGACAAGTTTTTCATTATGATGACATCTCGCCCTTTGAGAGCCCATTATGCGGAAGTGCACAGCTTGAAGATGCAATATCTTTAAAAGTACGTACATTTAGAAAAAAAACAGCTAGCCTAATACTCTTTTATTAACTAAATCTATGGTAAAAAAAATTTGAGGTGAATGTTCCGCTTTAAGTAGGTGTCCTTCACAAAGCAATCAGGTACATTTTCTCTGCAACAGTCTGCATTTAAGGCTGATGAAAGAAAAGTGCGCATGAGCTAAAGGCATTTTTTGTGCGCCGATAGATATTGCCCATGTTTGAATCCAGGAAGCCATATACCGAAAGCTTCTTGAATTGCGCAAAAAGAATATTTTTTTTTATGACAACAATACACAGACGTATAAATTGGTTCACAATAGCACTTCCTGAATTAGGCGCAATCGTTATTCCACTCAGATTTGTTAATCCTGACCACTCCCACAAAAAATGCGCTGATGTTCGCTACTCTTGACTTTTCATGCACAATTTAACAACATCATGCGCAAACCTATTCGCCAGTGGTTTACACACTGGAAATAGCGATTGTGCATGTTTTCTGCATCGCGCCAATAGTTCTTATCTCATCAGACAACAGGCAGAATCACTCCGAAGCTGATGTACAAAGAAGAATTGGATTAATTCTAGGGTAAACCAACTGAATCATGGTGGGGACACAAAATGATATCTCAACATCCTCATTGATTTTAACCCTTTGAGTGGCAGAGGCACAGTATGTTCTCTTAAAAAGAGAGACACCAGGATGAGAAAGAGGGACAGAGAGATTTGAGTCTCAAAGAGGGATTATCCCTCCTAAAGAGGGACACTTGGGAGGTATGTACCCCTAATATCTCCTAAAGAGGGACATTTGGGAGGTATGGACCCCTAATATCTCCTAAAGAGGGACACTTGGGAGGTACATACCCCTAATATCTCCTAAAGAGGGACACTTGGGAGGTATGTACCCCTAATATCTCCTAAAGAGGGACATTTGGGAGGTATGGACCCCTAATATTTCCAAAAGATGGACACTTGGGAGGTATGTACCCCTAACATCTCCTAATGAGGGACGCTTGGGAAATATGAAGCCCTAATACTTCCTAAACAGGGACACTTGGCAGGTACAGACCCATAATATCTCCTAAAGAGGGATACTTGGGAGGTATGGATCCCTAATATTGCCTAAAGAGGGAAGCTTGGGAGGTATGAAGCCCTACTATCTCCTGAAGGGGGACGCTTGGGAGGTATGAAGCCCTAATATTTCCTAAAGAGGGATACTTGGGAAGTATGGACCCCTAATATCGCCTAAAGAGGGACGCTTGGGAGGTATGAAGCCCTAGTATTTCCTAAAAAGGGACACTTGGAGGGCATGTGGTCCTCACAGGGTTAAACAAATCAGTCCTTTGGGAAGCAGAGAAGCAATGTGTTGGAAACCACTTTAGGTCCTCAAAGTTTTAACCGTTTAAATTACCGGGGAGGGATGCCCAACACATTGCAAGGCAACACTTTCCGCACCCTTTTCATGATTAACATTTGAGTATCCACAGCCTCAGTTCCCAACGCGTTGGCTACCCTCTCTGGCGCTGTAAAAATGTTCTCGCTCTTACAGGTTGAGTTTCCCTATAGAACAGTGCAAACTGAGCAATATTTTTTTTGGGGGGGGGGCTGACCTAACTGCACTATAGGGTGTGAATACAAAAATAATTCCCTTTAATTTCCCTGAGCATTTTTTTAACCCACTGATTACTAGAGTGGTCTTCAACACATTGCATTCAAAGGGTTAAAAGACCAATGAAAAGACTAAGTAAAATACTTTCACAAAAAAAAAAAAAAAAAAAAATTGTTATTTTGGATGTCTTCCCTGCGGAGCAGTTGATAGCAATTTAACACTTTGAGCGCCAGAGGGATGCACAACGCATTGCTTTGAAAGACCAATGAAAAAACCAAGTAAAATACTTTCACAAAAAAAAAAAAATTAAAAAAATTAAGTGTTATTTTGTATATCTTCCCTGCGGAGCAGTTGATATCAATTTAACCCTTTGAGCGCCAGAGGGATGCACAACGCATTGCTTTGAAAGACCAAATGAAAAGACCAAGTAAAATACTTTCACAAAAAAAAAAAGAATAAAAAAAATTATTTTGTATGTCTTCCCTGTGGAGCAGTTGATAGCAATTTAACCCTTTGAGCGCCAGAGCTATGCACAACGCATTGCTTTGAAAGAACAATGAAAAGACCAAGTAAAATACTTTCACAAAAAAAAAAATAAATAAAAAATTAAGTGTTATTTTGTATATCTTCCCTGCAGAGCAGTTGATAGCAATTTAACCCTTTGAGCACCAGAGGGGTGCACAACGCATTGCTTTGAAAGACCAATGAAAAGACCAAGTAAAATACTTTCACACAAAAAAATAAAATAAAATAATTGTGTTATTTTGTATGTCTTCCCTGTGGAGCAGTTGATAGCAATTTAACCCTTTGAGTGCCAGAGGGGTGCACAACGCATTGCTTTGAAAGACCAATGAAAAGACCAAGTAAAATAATTTCACAAAAAAAAAAAAAATTGTTATTTTGTATGTTTTCCCTGCGGTGCAGTTGATAGCAATTTAACCCTTTGAGTGCCAGGGGGTGCACAACGCATTGCTTTGAAAGACCAATGAAAAGACCAAGTACAATACTTTCATAAAAAAAAATAATAATAATTTTTTTTTTATTTTGAATGTCTTCCCTGTGGAGCAGTTGATAGCAATTTAACCCTTTGAGCACCAGAGGGATGCACAACGCATTGCTTTGAAAGACCAATGAAAAGACCAAGTAAAATACTTTCACAAAAAAAAAAAATAATTAAGTGTTATTTTGTATGTTTTCCCTGCGGAGCAGTTGATAGCAATTTAACCCTTTGAGCACCAGAGGGATGCACAACGCATTGCTTTGAAAGACCAATGAAAAGACCAAGTAAAATACTTTCACAAAAAAAAAAAAAATTAAGTGTTAGTTTGAATGTCTTCCCTGCGGAGCAGTTGATAGCAATTTAACGCTTTGAGCGCCAGAGGGGTGCACAACGCATTGCTTTGAAAGACCAATGAAAAGACCAAGTAAAATACTTTCACAAAAAAACAAAAAAAAATTAAAAAAAAAATTAAGTGTTATTTTGTATGTCTTCCCTGCGGAGCAGTTGATAGCAATTTAACCCTTTGAGCACCAGAGGAGCGCACAACGCATTTCAGAGCCACGCTTTGCGTACCCCAATCTCTCACTCCAAGGGTTAAATCACTGTGACCTGACCTGCTTCCTAATAATTTAGCTTGCCCCTGAAGCCGCACTTGTCTGTCTTTCCTCCTCTCCTGTGCCCGTCTTCACCTCTCTCCCCTATCTTCCACTCCTCTCCCTCCTCCCCGCGTGTCTCTCACCTCCCTCTCCCCCTCCCCTGAGTCCCGTGTGTCTTTCCCAGCTGGGCTCCCCCTTTCCTTGCTTCTGAGTCTTGCAGGGACAGTCCATGCCCACTGATCGCGCACTGGAGTCTGAAGGATCAGATGCCCCTCTGCTCTTCACACGCTGAGACCTTTTCCAAATGTCCTCCCACCACCAGCGCTCTGCATCCCCATAGAGAGAGGACTGAACAATCCTGGCATTCCTTGGAGTTTTCTACTTGTTGATCTTGTGAGGTTCAGCTCCCTCCCCTGATTGCACTGAAGCAGAAGAATCCTTCACTCAAGTCCACAGCACTTGCCTCCTCTCATCTCTGCCAGGGCAAACATGATGCCCCTATCTAGGACTCAGCTTGGTCTGTTCTTCATCCTCCTGTGTCCTGCCAACATCATAGGGCTGTGGTGGTGAGTATCTCTCACACTCTGATCCTACATGATCTGCTTTATCCCACAAGCTTACACTTGTCCTCCTCTACATGCCCAACATTTTTGGTGAACTTTGTGACCCTCCTCAAGCAGATATCTCCATAGATTGAGCCTTGTGCCATTATGTAGTATGTCAGTAGTAGGGTGAGTGGACTCTCAATCTGTATATCTGTCTCTGGAGTGCCAGAGAAGGGTGTATGTGTGTGTGCAGTGCATTAAGTGTCAGTTAAAGTGAGTTAATCCTTCTGGCGCTCAGAGGGTTAACAATTTTAATTGCAAAAGGAACCAAGGCAGTGGGGCTGTTGACAGACTGGGGAGCGATGCTCAGTGAAGCTTTTGACAGTCCTGGGATTACATTATGATTGCTAAAAAAAACAATCTACTGTGGTGCTGATAGGGGAGGGTGCGATGCTCTGCAGCGATAGGGAACGGGGGCTGCAGATCTCTCATTCTGCTGGTGATTGATGCGGCTCGGAAGAGGGGAGCTTGGCGATATTAGGGTTAACCTTTTGAATGCCAGAGGGGTATGCAACGCGCTGCTTTGCAATGCCTTGCGTACCCCTCTGGCACTCAAAGGGTTGGATGATAACAGGACAGGTCCGGCGCTACATGGCGATGTGACTATATATTAGAAGGGGCTGTGATTGATACATTATAATACGGGGCAATTACTGTGAACAGCACGAAAAAAAAAAGAAAATTGGAGGTATCACTCAAAAAGCTAAAACTAGACGATTCTGGGGCAAACCAACTGCTCCAAACAGGAGAAATGCCCCACATTCCCATTATTAACCAATGCGTTGCTTACCCCTCTGGCACTCAAATAGTTAAATGGGACTTTGAAACCGTAGGATATCCAGTACATTGAGAAGCCCGTTTTAAATGAATTGGAATTTTTATTTCTCCCCCTGTCATGCAGATGGTTTGTTCCATAACGGCACTTATTTCAGCTCGCCAAACTGCACATCCAGACGCAATTCTGGTAGACAATAACGCAGTGGTACGAATACGCGTACGGGGGTTTTAAATCCTTCATTGTTAGCTAGAAATGTGTGGCACTGAATTGCAGATCTCTGTATCATACAAGGGGTTAACTTAACAATACCAGTCAAGTGTGTTTTTAAGTTGCCCCCTTTGGTTCAGTTGGTTTGAACGGAATCGTACCTTTTTTTTCAGCAGTAACGTGGTTAAATCTTAGATCGCTTTAACGCGTCTGGAAATGAAGGAGTTAATAATATGGTTACGCAAAGATCATCCTCATTGTTTCCTTGCTGCCCCTGGTAGTGGATGGGTTAATCTTGTGAATGTCACAGGAGGGGTGTGTGTGTGTGTGTGTGTGTGTGTGCAATAATGCCTCCGGCACTCGCAGGGTTAAAGGTTATCTCAAAGTGCAACATCAACTTTGCCACGGACAGTGCGCAGTAACCCTTTGAGTGCAGGAGATAAGCACTTTGAAGACACACTCAGGGGGGGGGATTAAATCATGACCCATAGAAGACTTCCCATCAAGTTCCGTTTGGGATCCCAAAAGAGGTGGGGTAGATCCAGGTACATACAGCTCAAACCCATTAACTCTCTGAGTGCCAGAGGGGTACGCAACGTGTATTGCGGCTGTATCGGGAGTGTGAGTGGAATCCAGGCAGGCACGGTGGAGTAATGGGCACTGGACTGGACCGTTGCTGTTCTTTATTACCCACGGCCACCATCGGCTTCTGATGCCGCTGACCTCAAGAGCTTGCACTTATTACCTATTTAATACACCTATACTATGATGTACTAAAAAAACGGGATCCTTCCCTAGCATCCAAAGGGTTAAAAATCGATGTTTAAACCACAGAGGATTTAAGCAATGCTGGTGCGATTTATCTGCACCACAAGGGACAATGAGGCCGTATTAGTTATTCTGGACTTATTCAGGAGTAAACCAACTGCACCATAGGGACAGATAACAATTCATGTTGAATGAAAACTGGGTTATTAACCACTTGAGTACCAGAGAGGTCTCCAATGCATTGCCTTTTGCAATGCAATGGAGACCTCTCTGGCATTAAGGGGGTAAAAAAGCTCTGTTGAAGTCCATGGAATGTAGGAATGGTAATTTGCCCCCCTATGGTGCAGTTGGTTTACTCCAGAATAACTCTAGTTTTTTTTTTTTATAAATATGGAAAATTCCCATTGGTTTAAATAGGCTGTTAACTCATTGATTCCTAGAGAGGGTGCTCCAACGACACCTTGCATTTTAATGTGTCCGAGACCTGGAATTCAAAGAGTTAACCCAATGCACTGCGTATTCCTATGGCACTCTAAGGGTTAAAAGTCCCACTGAAATCAGTGGAGATCTAGTAAATTCTTATTTTCCCACTAATACAGTTGGTTTTCTCCAAAATGACTCCAGTATATTTAGTTTTTTCAGGTAGAATAATTCTGGTGAAAAAATGCTCTGCACAGTAAAGGGCAAATACATTGATTTAAATGGTTAATTTAACCACTTTGTCATGCACTGGAGACCTCTATAGCATTCAGAAGGTTAAAACACCAATTTAAGTCTATGGAAATATTACTTGTTCCCCAGTAGTGCAATTGGTTTACTCCACAATTGCTCCTAATTTTTTTTGTGAATACGGAGCTTATTGTATGGATCAGTCCAGGTGCCGTGGCGCAGTAGAACTAGCTTTATACAAACAAATATCAGGGGGATCAAACAATGGAAGTCAATGGGAATGGTATTAAGTACAAACTGAGAACGAACAATCCCTTGATTCGTGATTTCCTGTAATGCTGTGAGAAACATTGGTTAACCCCTTCAGTGTTATCTATGTCTCCAATGTATATATGGCATCCATTGAGTTAAAGGGATAGTAATACTTGTATTAAAGTGGAGGTCCGTGTCTTTTTGTAGTTCAAGCGCTATTGAATCCGAAAGGATCCCCCTCAAGCCCCTTTCCCCTGCGTCCCACTGCCTCTCTGGTCCGGATGGAGCGGGGCGAGGGACAATCTTCAGTAAGCAAAAGGAAAACCCTGTCCTCATTCATCAAGTGGGCGGGGTTTTCCTTATACTTACTGAGTGAAGATTGTCCCTCTCTGCGATACGTCCTGTCCCACAACCAGATTACAGATGTGATGGGAGGTGGACAGAAGGGGCGGAAGGGGGGATCCTTTCGGATTGAATAGCTCTTGAACTACAGAACTGCAAGTGCTGCTTGTTAAAATAATAAAGAAGACTAGGACCTCAACTTTAACCCCTTAATGACCGGCCGATTGGCACGGAGCGGTCAGTTAAGGACCACAGAGAATTTATTTTTTCCAGAACCCACTTCCGGACTCCCCGAATGGCGTGCAGCCGCGGGGGGAGCCCGGAATTCCATGACGGTCATAGTACGTCATGGGTCGTTCAGTCGGATCGACCCTTGACGTACTATGACCGTCAAGGGTCGTTAAGGGGTTAATAGAAGTTACTATCCCTTTAATAAAGTATGCAAGGTAACTGGCAACATCTGTATATTATTTATTGGACTCAATATTTATTAGTGTGTTATTGCCAGGGGTGTTGCTAGGTACTAGCTGAGGTGGCTAAAGTCCCAGGTCTCATGCTTAACCCTTTGCGTCCCAGAGAAGTGCTCAACACGTTGCAAAGCAAATGCATTCAGCACCTGTCATTGAAGCCCCAGGTCTTGTTGTCAGCTTGGGAGATATAATGGCGCTATTCTCCCTTCTAGGAATGTGCAATTGGGCTGCACGGTGCAATGCATTATCTTGGCCCTTGATCTGGGTCTTTTGGGAACTTGGCAATTCCCCTGGTTATTGCTTTACAATACACACGTTTTGTTTTGTTGTAATTTTGTAACGTATGTATGTGGAATGTTATGAGGTGAAATTAACCCTTTGAGAGACAGTGGGGTTAGCAACGCATTGCAGAGCAATGCATTGCGTACCTCTCTGGCACTCATAGGGTTTTAAAAAAATGTAACAAAACAGGAATAATAATAATAATTTTTTTTTATATCTGTTTGTCAGCGGTATGGCCAATCTGTTCCTTGATTTTAAATAAGTATTTTTCCGTGCCGCGCAATCTAAACGATGCAGCATCGTAACATTCAGGCTGACGCACAAAGTATAACTGGAGAAATTCTTGGGCAAACCAACTACACAAGTATGGACATATCAAATTACATAATTTCCCATAAATCTAAACGAAAACGGGTCTTTTTATGTCTTGAGAGCTACCGTAGTCTCCAAAGTGATGCCTTGCAATGTATTGAGATCTCTCTAGCATTCCTGGGGTTAACAATTCCATTTAATATCATTGGGAATTAATATCTGGTTTGCACTGAGTTGGTTTAACCCAGAATTGCTCCAATTCTTATCCTGTCAGACTCACTATTTTATGATTTATGTACAATTAAAGGGAATGTTTTTTGCCAGTACTGTAGCATGAAATATCCAAGGTTTATTTTTAAAGGGAAGGAGAAGTTAACCCTTTGAGTTCTAGATGGGAATCCAAAGAATTGCTCCTCAATACATTTTAAACCCATCGGTTACTCATAGAATTAAATACCTTTTCATTCTGCCAGATCCCATTTTCCTTCATAGTGTTTCATTTTATTTTCATATATAAAACAGTTTATTGTTAACATCCAAGGGAGGGCTGACCTTGGAGTAGAGGGGAAATTGCCCATTGGGCTGGGCATTTGTCTGGGCCGGTGGGCCAAAGCCTTACTCAATCACTTGTTGCTGTAAATGGATCTATACTAGTGATGCCAAAGAGCTTACAATTGAAATGGAGCTACACTAGTGATACCACAGAGCTACAATCCATATGGAGCTTCACTAGTACATACCTCCCAACATTTCAAATGGCCAAAGAGGGACACTTGTGTTTTAGGGGGGTGGCTGGTGGATGGGGTAGTATTAAGAAGTTTTAGGTTATTTCATGACCTATTGACACCTTGGGAGGTATGGACCCCTAGTATCTCCTAAAGAGGGACTCTTGTGAAATATGGACCCCTAATATCTCCTAAAGAGGGACACTTGGGAAGTATGGACCCTAATATCTACTAAAGAGGGACAGTTGGGAGGTATGGACCCCTAATATCTCCTAAAGAGGGACACTTGGGAGGTATGTACCCCTAATATCTCCTAAAGAGGGACACTTGGGAGGTATGTACCCTTAATATCTCCTAAAGAGGGACACTTGGGAGGTACAGACCCCTAACAGCTCCTAAATAGGGACACTTGGGAAGTATGTACCCCTAATATCTCCTAAAGAGGGACACTTGGGAAGTATGGACCCTTGGGAAGTATGGACCCTTAATATCTCCTAAAGAGGGACACTTGGGAAGTATGGACCCCTAATATCTCCTAAAGAGGGACACGTGGGAAGTATGCTAGTAGTATAACCCATTTACCTTGTAAGCTCTATGGCATTACTACATTTCGGTTGTAAGCTACAAAGGTATTGGTTGCCTTATTTCATAACATGAATCACAATTTTAATATTAACCCTTTGAGTGCCAGAGGGGCACAGCAATGCGTAGCACATCCCTCTGGCTCTCAAAGTGTTAACAAAAGGGAGTGGGGGGTGGGCTGGAACAATAGTAGAAATTAACCACTTGATTGTATTTGCCCCCCAGGGTGATAAGTTACCAGCCCTGTTGATATCATAGATGCTTCTAAAGCATTGTGTGTGTGTATTTCCGGGAAGAGATTTATAAACCGAGGAGGGGTATATGTAGAAAGACAAAGTAGAACAATTCTGCAGCAATTCAACTGCACCAGAAGGCACAAATAAAAGTACCTCGAAAATTCCCGTTCATTCAGACAGGGATTTTTAACTCCTTGAATGCTGAAAAGCTTCATTGCTTCACAATGCATTCAAGACTTCTCTAAAATTCAAGAGGTTGAAAAAACAATTTAAATGAATGGGGGTGTTTATTTGTCCCCTATAATGCAGTTTGTTCACCCCAAAATTGTTCCACTTTACCATAACCCTTTGAGTAATAAGGGGGTACACAGCACATTGCAAAGCAATGCATTGCGTACCCCTCTGGCACGCAAAGGGTTAAAACATAATGCCCATAGTATATTGAGTAATCCTGTGTGGTTTTTAAGCTATTTTTATTGCCAAATACTCGAGACTCCTGCCATTTATTAACTCCTCAAATGCCAGAAAGGTCTCCAATGCATTGCAAAGCATTCAACGGTGACATTTAATTTTCATTTTATAATTCCAGATACAATTATTTTATTACTGGTTTCGAAGGCTCGTGTGCACGGGCCAGGGTGCCGCCCGGCGGCCTCGGCTGCTGCCCCGGGGGAGGGGACAGGCAGTGGGCCGTTCGGGGTGCCCCACTCTGGATCGGCTGTACCTGGGACTGGGGGCCAGCGTGTTCAGGCAGCGTGTTCGAGCAATGCATTCCGTACCACTCTGGCACTCAAAGGGTTATTATATTGTCACCATTTTCTGAATTTCTGCGGGGCCCTCTAAATTAATTTGTTTTAAACCTCCTACTGGTGATCAAAAGCCACACCTACCGATGCATCAGCAGGATCTTAGAGGGTAGGGTGGAATATCTACCCACATTTCAAATGACCAAAGAGGTACACCTTTGATTTAGGCTATTTCATGACCTACTGACACCTGTTTGTGTTACTGAATAAATGATTTAGAACAAGACCAAATTATTTTATTTATGCAGACTAATTTATAAACACATATACTGCAGTTTAACCCCTTAGTGACAGCCGCGTGCGTACGTGGCTGTCACCTTAATGCCCGGCTAACATTTTTTTTTTTTACTAAATGAATCCGGAGTCCCCGAATGGCATGCAGCCGCACGGAGGCCCGGACGTCTGGGACTTACTAGGTACATCCTCTGTCACTAAGTGACAGTTTTTGCGGGACGTACCTGGTAAGTCCATTGTTTGGATGGGGTTAAACAAACATTAATGTGAGTTTTATTACTTTGGAGCAATGTGATACACTTATATACACACCACACAGTTTGACCTGTTAAACAGAGGGACACAAGGGTGGAAAAGAGGGGCAGAGGAATTTGGGTCTCAGAGAGGGACTGTCCTGAATAAATAGGGACACTTGGAAAGTATGGGGTGGGAGATGAGCATCTAAAATCACCAGAGCAAACTAAATTGAGAGTAGGGTTGCCACCTTTTTTTAAAAAAAATACTGGCCATGGCATTCCCTCCATAGACCTAACATTAGACAGAAGCCAATTTTTTACCAGCCTGCCGGTAAAATACCGGCTGGGTGGCAACACTAATTGAGAGCAAAGACTATGCCCGTTGCCATAGCAAAACAAGAAGCTCCTCCTTAACTTTCTGCTGTATTAATCTCAGTTTTGTTCTATGAGGCACTGCCTTTAAAGGGATAGTAACACTTCGTTTTAACTTTATTTTATTTTGTAGGCATTAAAAAAACATGAAGAATGATATAAGTCTTATCTCTCAAACCTTTATGGTTTATGAGATATTCACAAGCAAAGTTCCCCTCCTGCCCCTTTTACCTAGTGTAAACAATCTCTTCTCAGATGTGAGTCTGGTTGTATGACAGTACAGATAACAGAAGGGGACAATTTTCTTTGTATAAAAACAATGAAAGCCTTTCCCCCTTTGACAAGTTTTTCAGCTTTTTCCCTTATCTTAATTGAAGATTGTCCCTCTCTGCAGTCTACCTGGGCACCTCCCTTCTGATCTGGTTGAACAGGGGGAGGATACTTTGTTTGTGAATATCTCTTAAACCATAAAGGTTTCAGAGATAAGACTTATATCATTCTTCATGTTTTTTTAATGCCTACAAAATAAAATAAAGTTAAAATGAAGTATTACTATGCCTTTAAGATCTCCCACCTATCAAAGCACAGACTAGACTGGATTAAAAAAGAATGACTGATCATTCTGTCAGTTGACCGTAAACCTCTATAACATGGTGTTTTTACAGGAACTTGGCAAGATATGGTTCCCAGGGATGAGCATCAGATGGAGATTTAACACCTTAAGGACCCTTGACGTACCAGGACCATCATGCTGGTCCCAGCAATTATAGACCAGTGACGGTCCTGGCATGTTATGGAATTCTGGGATGGCAGGATGGCTGCACGCCGCTTGGCGGGAGCACTCCAGCTTACATGCTGAAAGCCTCTGTCATTGGAGGAGGCTGGATAGTGGGA
This sequence comes from Rhinophrynus dorsalis, assembly GCA_037306005.1. NCBI lineage: Eukaryota > Metazoa > Chordata > Amphibia > Anura > Rhinophrynidae > Rhinophrynus > Rhinophrynus dorsalis. The sequence continues at coordinate 238,042,387 of CM074725.1, read as the reverse complement.
GGGGAGCAGTGGAAGAGTGACGGACTGCGGTACAGAGGTGGTAACCTCAGTCTGTCTGAAAGTAGGGAGCAGGGCAGTATTTATTAGTTTAATTTCAGCAAAACAGCTATTTTATTTAAAAAAAGAAAAGATTATATCATCTAGTCGCTACATAAACTAACTATTTGCGGCAACATGTATAGGGGTGATAGATCCCCTTTAATGGCCTCCCACTCACCGGATCGGGCAGTCGTTAACCCCATGCCGACAATGGACGTACATGAACGTCCCGCAGAATCTGTCACTTAGTTACAGAGGACGTACATGTACGTCCAGGAAGTCGTTCAAAACAATGGGTAAAAAAAGTTTGGCCGGCGTTAAGTGCCGGCCGGGTGCAAGCGCAGCCGGTCACTAAGGGGTTGAAGGGTTAACGGGAAAAAAAGGTCAGGAGGAGGATATCAGCTGAATTTGGATGTCCTGGAGAAATACAGATAATAAAAATATCAAAAAGTAAGTGAACGTTTTTCAAGTGTGTGTGATATTACTTTGGAGTCTCAAGGATAAGCTCTAAAGCTGCATTATATATAGAAAAGTTTTTTTTTCCCTCCTTGTACACAGGTCCCCTTTAAATATATAATATTGGATTGTAATTTTACAGAAGGCTGAGGGAAGCGGTTTTCATTGCACAGTTGACTTCCTGATCTGGAAACTGCACTTCGTGTGGAGCATGCTAGGAAGGGAAAATGGAAATGGAACATTCTTCCATAGTCTGCTCCCTATGTATTGAGTAATTCAAGGGGTTAAATTATAATAACAAGGAACATAGGGGGCAAGTCATTAATTTCTTTTTATCAAATCACGGGGAGAGTCTAAAACTGACTGCTTCTAGACCAGAGCATGGGCAGATTGTCCTATCGGGGGATCGGGCATCCGCCGATGGGCAGCTAGATCATGGGCCGGTGGGGGAGATCAGAGGATGTCACTTCACTGTCCCATGATATTTTGAAGGAGAGATCTGTGTTGCCACAGGCCCTCTCTGTGACAACTTTCGCATTCCTTGTTAATGCAGAGCACCAGGATATGACATAATATCCTGGTGCCTGCTCTCCCATGCCGCACAGGGACCACAAGGGGGCGTCGACAGGTACGTCGGTGTAGCTAGTGGGCTGCTTAAAAATGCCCGGGCTGGTATTCCCCTACAATCTGCCCCTGGACCAGAGCAGTCAGATTCAGCCTCTCCCGTGGACAGCAGGTACGTGTGATCGCTCACAAGTTCCGCGTCTCCAAACACGTAAAAAAAAGTCCTTGGTCCTCCTGTACAGCCAACCCCTGGACCGCAGTCCTTAAGGGGTTAATACTGTAAACCAAATAATAACATTGCTTTATTTTGGATTTCTGTTATCCAGTGACCTTGGGTTTGACTACCAGGGAATCAAGTGGGAGCCTCCCACTGGGTGGAATGAGAAGCAGACCAAGATGTCAAGCTGTTACTTTAGGATGGTGAAAGTCAACCTTTGGCTCTCCAGCTGTTAGGGACTGCAACTCCCATCGTCCCCGATAATGGGAGTTGCAGTCCCCAACAGCTGGAGAACAAATGTTGCCGATTTCTGGGATTGATTCTGTTGTTTTGCTTTATTTTCAGATAAAAATTACAGCGAACGCTACATACAGATCTATAACAGAGTCCATTAACCTTCGAGTGCCAGAGTGGTACGGAACGCATTGCTTTGTAATGTATTGCTTACCCCATGGCACTCAAAGGATTAATAGTATTGACACGTACAAGACAGAGAAGTCCTGCTAATATATTTTTGAGTGCCTGAGTTGCATACCTGGGAATCTTCCTTGTCTTGAATCCCTGGAGAAACACTGTAGGGCTCAGGATGGGAGAGTTCAAATAATGTGTTTAACAGCATGTTGTGGGTGGGGCTTAAGTAGGTGGATATACGTGGGTTGTTGAAAGGAGGAGTTTGTCAAGAAATGGATGCAAAAGTGGGCAGGATGAGATAGGAGTGGGAGGAACAGACTGAAAAGTAGGTGGGGTTATAATTGAATTCACCAAGCCAGAAAATCAGCCTCTGCATGGGAGACCCGGTAATTCAGTCTGAAAACCAGAGTCCCTGGGTCAGATCCAGGGCTGGTGAAAGGATTTTTGCCACCCTAGGCAAAACCTAATTTTGCTGCCTCTTGGCTCCGTCCCTTGTGTCCCACCCCTTTATACCCCGCCTACTAATACTCCACCTCTTTTCTTACCCGATCAGCTCCAACTTGCCCCCACCAGCTCCACTTTGCCCCTATCAGCTCCACTTTTCCCCCTATCAGCTCCAACTTGCCCCCACCAGCTCCACTTTGCCCTCCACCAGCTCCAACTTGCCCCCTCCGCTCCAACTTGCCCCCTCAGCCCCAACTTGCCCCCCATCACAGACCTGTAGCTGAAGCTCCTGCGCGGTCTTCTGCTCAGTAATGCAGAGCACTCTGGGAGATGTGGACTCCCAGCGAGCTCTGCATTGTTAAAGAGCCGACATTGACTAGGGTGCGCAGCAGCTAGGGCAGAGCATGATGCAGCTGTACATGCCTAGCGGGCAGTCCTCAATGACAGGTCCCGCCTCCTGGGCGTGACGACACCGGCCCTGGGCGCAGCTCTTCTCTGCTGCATACCTGCGCCCCCAGTACATGTGCGCCCTAGGCCGGCGCCTACCTCGCCTATAGGTGGTGCCGGCCCTGGTCAGATCCCAAGAGTTCCCCATGTATACAGATGCTTTGTAAATCTCTTTCCATTCAAAGGGTTAAAGGGATCCTATCACCAAAAAAGAACTTTGGTTATTTTGAAAGAGCTTTCACAATCACCCCTGTGTTTAATTTGCCATTTTTTGTTCAGAAAACTAGTTTTTGAGTTATTCAAGTACATAGATTATGATAATTCAAGCATGAAATGCAGGCACTTCCTGTCTTAGTTCTACATTACCTCCCCTACTCACTGACACTGACAACCTCCCACTGCACTGAAAGGTTTCAGTATGAGAGAGTGGGGAGGTAATGCTGGGTTAAGACAGGAAGTGCCTGCGCAGCATGTCTTCATTAGCATAATATTTAACTCACCATAACCATACCTGGGAACTTTCTAAATGAGCTGACCCTGAGGTCTTGCAAATATTAACCCTTAAAGTTCCCTTCATATAGATTCTCTATGATATGCCCCTGATCGATTGTAATCGGGAGGTGCTTCCAATCAGTCAAAAGGAGCCGTTAATGTACAACAACTTAAAGCTATCACTAAATGAACACACACAAGACAAGCAAGACTTCTCCCTCTGCCTTCCTGGTACAAAGTAAAGAAGCAATTAGCTGGAGCAGAATATATAATAGGTACCACTAGACTCTCTCCCTGACAATTTGATCCGTCACCTTAAAGGGACAGTAATACTTTAATTTTACTAATCCCCATCTTGTAGAATTTAAAAAAAGATTTTTTAATGCCCCCAATCACAGCTCTCAAACCTTTATGGCTTGAGAGAAAATCGATTTCAAAATCCCCCCCTCCCTCCCCTTTCCTTGACATCATTGTCTAGCTGTATGCAGGGGAATCTGATCCTGGGGCCATCCAGTGGCTCTGCAGCAGAGCCGAGATCGCATTAATGAAGAAAAAATCCTTCACTGAAACGGTCTTCTACGTGTGCTAAACCAAGCACAAATAGACGACTGTTTCAGTGAAGGATTTTTTCTTCATTAACGTGATCTCGGCTCTGCTGCAGAGCCACCGGATGGTCATACAATAGAATACTCCTAGAACACTGATCTCAGAGAAAGGGGAGGGAGGACTTTGAAATCAATTTTCTCTCAAACCATAAATTTTTGAGAGATGTGATTGGGGGCATTAAAAATCTTTTTTTAAGTCCTACAAGATGGGGATTAGTAAAATTAAAGTATTACTGTCACTTTAAGACCCTGAGATTTGGGTCAAAACCCTGAGCGTCAGGGTTAAAAGAATTCCCAGCTATGTAAATAACTTGAAAACTAATTTTCGAAATGCAAAATGTATAATACAAGATACAGGTGATTTTGAAATGTTTTTCAAAGTCATCAAGATTTTTTTGAGGTTATAGGGTCAATTTAAGACATGGATGGCCACGATAGGCCCTCCAGCTCCTATCGTTGTCTAACCCTCAGGCACTCATAGGGTTAAAATGTCACCCTCCTAGGCACTTGCTTGTCAAGGAGCTTTTCTGCTGGTTATCTATCATTTTTGTGTTAACACATCTGTTTATTAGGTGGCTTACGGAGGAGATTTATATAATAAACACAGTGAAGTGTTTGACTGAATTATTAGGTTTTGTCCGGGGAGGAGAGTTAAACTGCTGCTTCTGCAAATGAAAGTTATGCACTTTTTAATCCTGTTTTACCTTTCGAGTGCCGGGGTGGGGGGTGCAACATATTGAAAAGCAATGTCTTCCACACCCCCTCTGGCACTCAACGAGTCTTCAAAGAGACCTTTCTGGTTTAAAGGGATATGGCTGCTTTTAAAAACATTTAATATTGTAGGTATTTAAAAAAATATATGAATTGATGTAAGTCCGGTCTCTCAGACAGGTATAGTTTGAGAGATATACGCCTTCAAAATGTCTCCTTCCCGTCCCTTTCACAGACATCAGTGCTGTAGCTGACAGCATGAGATTGTTGTCGTGCGACCAGACGGAGGATCTTCAGCAGAGCCGAAATAGCGTTATCTAGAAAAAAAAAATACTTAATTGGAACGGTCAACAAAGTGTGCTTGCAAACCAGGCACACTTTGTAGACCATTCCATTGAAGTATTTCTTTTTAGATAGCGCTATGTCGGCTCTGCTGAAGAGCCACCGTCCAGTCCCGGAATCAGGATCTCATTCTGTCATCTAGAGCGCTGACGTATGTGAAAGGGGCAGGAGGGGGAAGCGCATATCTCTCAAACTATACATTTTTGAGAGACCGCACTTACATCAATTCATATATTTTTTAAAATACCTACAATATGAAAGGGTCAGTAATGCCAGTATTAAAGTGTTAGTAATGTCTAAAAAAAACTTTTTTGCATTTAGAAGAGCTTAAAAAGCTGATCTAAATGCAAAAAACTGTATCTCTCAAACCACTATGGTTTAAGAGATACAGGCGTTTAAAGTTTGATTTCTCCTACCGACAGCTGTAAAGCTGTCAGCAGGAGATTCGTGTCGGTTGACACGGTGGCGCTTGAGAAGTGCCGGGATCTCGTTACTTACACGGAATTCCTTCATTGGAATGGTCTAAAACGTGTGCCTAGTGTTCAGACACACCATTCCAATGAAGGGATTCCGTGTAAGTAACGAGATCTCGGCACTTCTCAAGCGCCAGCGTGTCGACCGACACGAATCTCCTGCTGACAGCTTTACAGCTGTCAGTAGGAGAATTCAAACTTTAAACGCCCGTATCTCTTAAACCATAGCGGTTTGAGAGAGACTTTTTTTTGCATTTAGATCAGCTTTTTAAGCTCTTCTAAATGCAAAAAAGTTTTTTTTTAGACATTACTAACACTTTAAACTTTATTTAATATTGTAGAGGTTACAAAAATAAAGTATTTAGAGAAAGTGCCATCACATCTCTCGAACCCTTATGGTTTGAGAGATATTTGTCGCTAAATTTCCTCCTTCCATCCCCTTCTCCTGACGTCAGCGCTCTGCTGACAGCAGGAGATCCCGGTCCTGGGACCAGCCGGCGGCTCTGCAGCAGAGACAAAATTGCGTTATCTAAAAAGAATTACTTCACTGAAACGGTCTACAAAGTGTGCCTGGTTTGTAAGCACACTTTGTAGACTGTTCCATTGAAGTAGTTCTTTTTAAACAAAGCAATTTTGGCTCTGCTGAAGAGCCACCGGCTGGTCCCAGGACCGGGATCTCCTGCTGTCGGTACAGCGCTGACATCAGGAGGAGGGGAGGGAGGGGGAACTTTAGCGGCGAATATCTCTCAAACCATAAGGGTTTGAGAGATGACACTTTCTCCAAATACTTTATTTTTGTAACCTCTATAATATTAAATAAAGTTAAATACGGGCATTACTGACCCTTTAAATGTTGTTAAAAACAGCCATTACTATCCCTTTAACCCTTTGAGTGCCAGAGGGGTAAGCAGTGCATTGCAGAGCAATGCGTTGCTTACCCCCTCTGGCACTCAAACGGTTAAAAGCCAAATTGAAGTCAAAGAGAATTTGGGGAATTTGCATTTGTTCCCTACGGATTCCCTTCAATTTGTTCCACGTTTCTTCGTACATATGTCCGTGTGAGTGTGTCAGATCTGGGGCTCTGTAGAGAGGCCATTAAGACTTGATCTAAACACTTGTTATATACACAAATATTTTAAGTTACCTGGCACTGGGAACAGTATCAAGTATGTATAGAAACTCCACCTTGAGTATCATATTAAAGGATTGTGCAACCAGGATTAATTAGACAAAAATGTAGCCTCCGGGAATGAGTTGGGAGCACTATACACTGTGTTACATACAAAGAGAAAGGAGTGAAAACAGTGTGCAGATACCTTTCCTATGCACTCCTCCTATAGATGTGTATAGAGTCATAGACAGGGCTAGATTTCCCAACAGTCACACTAGGCAGCTGCTGAGAGTTCCACAGTTAAGGGGCGGTGCCTAAGCTCTGCTGGACACACCCACGTTGTGAATTGAGGGTGTGGCCAGAGCAATTTCACTGTCCCTGCACTAGTTTTATATCCCTTTGTAGGCTATTCTTTAAATCCTTGGATGCAATTTCTCTAGTAAGCAAGGGGTTAAAGCTTTTTTTTGTCCTTGCTTGTTGTGGGCCAAGGATATTTTCTGTGACAGGAAACAGTGGATAAGACTGGAGGTGTGGTCATGTGAGGAATGGGGGCGTAGCCATGGGTGGAGCTAAGAGCACCTAGAGTGCCTTGCCTAGGGGAACCTGGAAGGCAACTCTGGTCATAGAGAGATCCTTGTAACCCTTTAAAGCTACAGTTAAACTCCATGTTACCCAGGGCTTATAATTTTAAGTCCTTTGCTACTAGCCAGACCTGAAAAGTTACTCACCACTGCAAGCCAAAACATACCCACCAGGGCTGAATTTCTATTCGCCAGGGCTAAATTTTCACTCGCCATTGGCTAGTGGTGAGTGGAAATTTTGAGCCCTGACTTTACCTATTCTACAAGTTCTGTAAATATGTAAAGTCAAATTCCCTATACTTTTTTTTTTTGACAGTTTAGGTAACTGACATTGATCTCCCTGAATTTCTGTTTCCAGAGAGATTTCTATCAAGGATTGTGAAAACAGGGACACTGATACAATGTAACATTATCCCTGCAGAAAAAAAGCCTGAAAGGGACACTAATGTAGTATAAAAAATTATACTTGTTTTGTAGAGGTTTAAAAAATAAGTTATTTGGCACAAATCCTATCTCTCAAACCTTTACGGGTTGAGAGATATTCATATGTAAATTTCCCCTCTCCCTCCCCTTCTCCTGACATCAGCATCTAGCTGACAGGAGGAGATCCTGGTCCGGGGACCAGCTGGCGGCTCTGCATCAGAGCCTAAATCGCGTTATTTAAAAATAATTACTTCGTTGGAAAGGTCTACAAAGTGAGCCTGGTTTGCAAGCACACTTTGTAGACTGTTCCAATGAAGTAATTTTTTTTAAATAACGTGATTTCAGCTCTGCTGAAGAGCCTCCTTGAGTCGTACAACTCGAATAAGGGAAACTTTACAAGCGAATATCTTTAATACCTAGGGTTGCCACCTTTTCTTCCAAAAAATACCGGCCATGGCATTCCGGCCATAGACTTAACATTGGACAGAAGCCAATTTTTTACCGGCCTGCCGGTAAAATACCGGCTGGGTGGTAACCCTATTAATACCATAGCGGTTTGAGAGATTGTGCCAAATAACTTATTTTTTTAAACCTGTACAAAACAAGCATCATATTTTTATGGGACATTACTACCCCTTGAATCTACTACAGCATATAGAGCACTCAATGCAGTAGGGATAGAGCGACACTGTATCACTATCCCTGCTTTATGGAAAGACAGGTATGAGGACAGGAGTGGAGTGGAGTGGATTACCAGACTGGGGAAGTTTTTTGCTTACTTTACACTAGTGGGATATCTGAACATGTATTGTTTTATATTATCTAGAGCAGGGACAGTGGTGTAACTATAGGGGTCGCAGGGGTTGCACCTAGGGTGACCACATTTCCCTTCTGCCATTCCGGGACGTGGTCACCCTATTGCCTTACCTTGAGTCCCTGGTGGTCTAGCGGAGTGCGGAGTGCAAAGTGCTCTGTGCCTCCTCCGGCACAGAGCTGAAGCTCCCACGCGCTGTGCTCAGTAATGCAGAGCGCTGGGAGATGATGTCATCTCCCAGCGCTCTGTATTACTAGAGCGCTTGCCTCCAGATCAGGTAAGTTGCATTGCCGCCCTGGATGTCAGCCTGCAAGCGGCGTCCATGATGTGACATACCGCTTGCAGGCTGACATTCAGGGCGGCTTGGCTTCATTCCGGGACACTTCATTGTCCCGGTTGAAGGGGACCCGGGACGCGGGACATGTCACTGAAATAAGGGACAGTCCCGGACGTTCCGGGACCCGTGGTCACCCTAGTTGCACCTGCAATTGGGCCTGTCATTCCAGGAGCCCAGCAGCCCCCTACAACCCCTCCGCCTGGCGCCCGCAATTTCCCTGCAGCACTCTAATAATGCAGAGCGCTGGAAGATGACATCATCTCACAGCACTCTACATTACTGAAGAGGACCGTGTGGGAGCTCAACCTGCGTAGAGGTCTCTCCTGCCACGCCACTGGACCACCAGGGAGGTGGTCTTAATTTTCTTATTGATAACAATGGTGAATATTGCTAGTTGGCTAATGAAAAATATGGATTTATTTATCCCTTCAATGACAATGCTAATATATAACTATTCCTGAAATATAAGGTACTAGCAGTCAGTTAGGCCTTACCGGCCTAGAATTCATGTGTGCTAGTCAGTTAGGTTTGTGTAAAAAATCTCAGGTGGGCCAACTTCTGTGGCCACGTTTAGGTCTAGTCTGTGTATATTTAGGTTTTATAATCGTCATTTTCTACTATGGTGTTAATAAATATATATTTGACCCTTTGAGTGCCGGAGGGGTACGCAACACATTGCAATACAATGCGTTGCATACCTCTCTGGCACTCAAAAGGTTAAAGGTATAGCAATACTTTAAATGTAAAAAAAAAAACAATATATATATTGTGTTTATCTCCCTGAGTAAAACAAGGGAACTTCCACTGCTGAAAGGTGTTTTATTCAAAATTGAATTGTTTTTAGGTGCAGTATCACAGTGGCCTGAAATTGTACAGTGGCGCTATTGCTACACCATCCTATAAAGATTTATGGTCAGCTGACCAGAGCTGTTCATAGGATGGTGTAGCAACAGCGCCACTGTACAATTTCAAGGCACTTGAGACTCTACCTAAAAAAATCAAGTTTGAGCTGTAATAACTTTTGAATAAAACAGGTTTCAGCAGTCTGAGTACCCTTGTTTTACTCAGAGAGATAAACACTACTATATATATATATATATATATATATATATATATATATATATATGTATATATATTGTTTTACATATTAAGTATTATTATCCCTTTAAGAGAATAGGTGTGTGCCTCCAAAATTGCCTTCTTTACCCTTTTTCTCCCTTCTTTTTCCTTTTTTTTGTGTATTGCATTAACTCCACTGGTTGTGCACCCCTCCCCCTACCCATTTACCGTTAAATGATTTTGTTAAAGTGGATGTATCACTTCTATATAAGTTAGGCTAAATAGTTAGGTTATATAGCAAATATGATTAAAAGTGTCTTTAATTAAAAAAAAAAAAAAAATTCAAGTTATAAACGCTACCATGTACCTACTTCCACATAGACTGAGGTTACCTGTACTGTAGCTACAGTCCGTCACTCTACCTCTGCTCCCCTCCCTCTATCCAGCCTCCTCCAATGACGGAGGCTTTCTGTTTGTTAGCTGGAGCACTCTCATTGGCAGAGATCGATGTCTAGCTTACAGACAGAAAGCCTCAGTCATTGGAGGAGGCTGGAACCGCAGTCCGTCACTCTGCCTCTGCTCCCCTCCCTCTATCCAGCCTCCTCCAATGACGGAGGCTTTCTGTTTGTAAGCTGGAGCACTCTCATTGGCAGAGATCGATATCTAGCCAATGAGATCGCTCCAGCTTACAGACCGAAAGCATCCATCACTGGAGGAGGCAGGAACCGCAGTCTGTCACTCTGCCTCTGCTCCCCTCCCTCTATCCAGCTTCCTCCAGTGACAGAGGCTTTCTGTTTGTAAGCTGGAGCGCTCTCATTAGCAGAGATCGGTATCTAGCCAACGAGAGCACTCCAGCGTACAGGCAGAAAGCCTCCGACATTGGAGGAGGCTGGATAGAGGGAGGGGAGCAGAGGCAGAGTGACAACTGTGGTTCACAGTACAGGTAACCGCAGTCTATGCGGAAGTAGGTACATGGCAGCGTTTATAATTTCAATTCCGACAAAATAATGTTTTAAAAAAAAAAGTTAAAGACACTTTTAATCATATTCGCTATATTACCTAACTATTTAGCCTAACTTATACAGAGGTGATACATCCACTTTAATATATGTAAAAGGTTTGCTCAATATTGTGGCTGAGCAGTTTGCTTTTTGTGTGTTTGTAGGTTAAAATCTCCATTTCAATCAATGGCGATTTGGGGAATCTAATTTCTCAGCTATGGTACAATTGGTATGCCCCAGAATTATTCCAATTTTACTTAGTACAACGGCCCCACTGGAGGAACCTTAGTCATAAGCAGGTGCACTTTGTGGTATGTAATAGTAATGCGGAATACAAGAAACGTGCGCATGCGCTAAAAGCATTTTTCCTGAGCAAATAGATACTGCGCATGTTGTAATCCAGGAAGCCGTACAACGAACACTTCTTGAATTGCGCATAAAAATTAGCTTTTACAACAACAATCCACAGACATATAAAATCGTGCGCAATTGAACCTCCTGTATTAGGTACATTCGCTATTCCACTCAGACAGATTTGTTAATCCTGACTACGCCCACGTGACCATGCCTACAAAAATATGCGCATCTGTTCGATAATTTTGATTTTCACAATGGACATTTTCACAATGGAAATAGAAATTCTGCAGGTTTCTGCTATTCTGCCCATAGTAACGTGATAACAGTTGATGAGGACGAAAAAAGACAAGCGTCCATCAAGTTCAGCCCATGCTGCCATATTACTTCTGAAGGCTTAAAGGGATAGTAATGTTTCAAAATAAAAGCAGCTCTAATTAATCATCATAGTATTTGGACTTTGGAGAATGTTATTTCAATTCTGTCAGAGTTGTAGTTCAAGAATAATTGAATGATAAAGTATCCCCCTCCTGTCCCTTTTACTGATGTAACACTGCTCAGCCAGATCAGAAGGGAAGTGCCCAGGTAGATTGCAGAGAGGGACAATCTTCAATTAAGATAAGGGAAAAACCTGAAAAACTTGACAAGGAGGGCAGGGCTTTCATTGTTCTCATAGGAAGAAGATTGTCCCCTGCTGTTATCTGTCTGGTCTATGGACTGGATTCCACATCTGAGAAGAGATGGCTTACACTAGGTAAAAGGGGCGGGAGGGGAAACTTTGCTTGTGAATATCTCTCAAACCATAAAGGTTTGAGAGATAAGACTTATATCGTTCTTCATGTTTTTTTAATGCCTACAAAATAAAATAAAGATAAAATGAAGTATTACTATCCCTTTAAAGGGACAGTAATACAGTCTTATAAAAATCTCTTAAATTGTAGATATTAATGATAGAATTAGGAAAAGCTACTTCCCAGGTCTCAAATCTCAATAGTTTTTCTGTTCGTAGCACTTAAACTTCCCCCTTCCCTCCCTTTTTTCATACAACAGCACTCTAGCTGACAGATGCAGAATCCAGTCATTTGACCAGATGTAGGCTCTTTAACAGAGCCGAAAACGTGACGTTTGTGAAGAAATACTTCATTGGAACGGTCTAAAAAAGTGTGCTTGCAAACCAGGCACACTTTGTAGACCGTTGGGCAGAGTGATTTAAAGGGATAGTAATACTTAAAATGTAAAAAAAAATATGTTGTAGGGTTTATCCCCCTGAGTAAAACAAGAGTACTCCCACTGCTGAAAGGTGTTTCGTTCAAAAGTTATTAATTTTCAAAGTTGAATTTTTTAGGTGCAATATCACAGTGGCCTGAAATTGTACAGTGGCGATGTTGCTACACCATCCTATGGACAGCTCTGGTCCCGGTACCATAAATCTCCATAGGATGGTGTAGCAACAGCACCACTGTACAATTTCAGGCCACTGTGACATTGCACCTAAAAAATTCAACTTTGAAAATTAATAACTTTTGAATGAAACACCTTTCAGCAGTGAGAGTACCCTTATTTTACTCATGGGGATAAACCCTACAACATATTTTTTTTACATTTTAAGTATTAATATCCCTTTAAGTAGTTGGGATGTGGTCATGGGTAGTGTTAAGCAGGGCCTGATTTCCCAATAAACACAGTAGGCAACTGCCTGGAGCTCCAAATTTTAAGGAGAAGTGACGAAGCTGTGCTGGCCACACCCACATTCTGAGCTGTGGGTGTGTCCAGAACAATTTTAAGGTTCCTGCGGCAGTTTTATATACATTTACAGGCTGTTATTTAATCTAGCAACTAAGGGGTTAAATCTTTATTTTTATGTCCTTTATTGTTATAGGCCAAGGGTACTTTATGTGCCAGGAAATGGTTTTATGGGGATGTGGTCATGTGAATAGTGGGGTGTGTGGCTATGGGCGGAGTTAAGGTCACCTAAAGTGCCTTGCCTAGGGGTGGCTGACATGTAAATCCGGCTCTGCTGCTAAGAATGCCCTTTGGGCTTTTGCCTGTCCTGGGGCCCCTGATTTGTACATATGCAGGAACGTGCACAGACATTTTGGGGAGCAGGGGCTCAAATGAAAAAAAGGGCACTTCTCATAATTATTTATTGAAAATATATATTTAAAAAAAGAAAAGAATGTTAACTATATTAACACAACTCTGACATCCTTACCAAATTGAAAAACGGACTGGGATAAGAAAATCGGACTGATTAAATTTTTTTTTTTTTTGTTAAAAGGGCATGAGGGAACTTTGGACAAAAAGGGCAGGTGCTCAAGCCCCCCTTGGTGTCTATGTGTGCACGTGCCTGTACATATGCATAGCTGGGAACTTACCGGATTTCACCCGGAGACTCTGAATTTAGAGCAGTGTCTCCGGGTGAAACCTTAAATTCTCCGGGTATACAGTGTGTGCCTGTGTATCTTGTGAAGCTGTGTACTTGTGACCTGATGATGAGATGACGATCGACGCTGTGTGCGTGGTGGTGCCAGGGCAATAGGAGAGTGAGAGGCTGTACTGGCCACCAATGTGTAATGTCGTTATGTAAGTTCTTTGGAGTTAGTTATGTCACTGTGGTGGGATGGCTGGGAGTAAAGTTACATGCTTCTTTAACCCCTTAAGGATGCTTGACGGTCCTGGTACGTCATGGCTGGATTTGCGTTAAGGACGAATGACGTACCAGGACCGTCATGGCTTAAATGATAGCAGCGTGCCTCCGTGCACGCTGCTATCATTAATTCCAGGCTGAGGCTGAGCTCTCCGAGACTGGGGCGTTCAGTCTCAGCCCTTCTTCCTTGTGCCGGTTCATGTGATCGCAGTAGCAGCGATCACATGTACCAGCATAGTGAGAGACAGAGGCAGCACAGAAAGCATGCTGTCTGTGCGTGTCTCTTCTACCTCTGTCTCTCTTGCTATCAAAGTAAGGGAGACAGATGTAGACAGGAGACACCTAGTGGCAAATGAAAATACAGCAGCTGGGGGTATTAACCCCTTCACTGCTGGTGCCAGAGGCTTGCTAAATGCAGGTCAATTTTTTTTTAAAAAAAACACAACACACTTTTTTTTTTTACAAAAATATTTTATTAAAAAAAAAAAATCTCATTAAACAATTTTGGAAGTGTGATTGTTGTGGAGCCATGTAATACACTTATACACACCGCCAAATGTCAGGGATAAAAAAAGTGCCAAGATAGGGTTGGAAAAAGGGACATGGGGATTTTCACCCAGGGGTGGACAGTGGCCACTTTAAACTGGACATTTTGTATGTATGACTGACCGGTCATACCTTTCATGCAGTCGCCATAAAAATTTAACCCTTTGTGCCCAGCTGATCCCAAGGGAAAAAACAAAAATGGTGTTTTTTTTACATTTTTTTTTAAATTTTAAAAAAGTGAATGGTGAGTTATCCATATAAGTAGGGTATCAAATGAAAACCCTATTTGTGCTTAAAAAAACAGTATATAATTTATGGGGGTGGAATAAAAGACTTAGAGGGAAAACATTGTTGAACAAAGACATAGTCAAAAAGGTCAGAATTGCTCCAGTCCTTAAGTGAAAACAACCTCATATTTTCCCGGTCCTTAAGGGGTTAAACATGGTACTTTTTTTTTTTTTTTTTAAATTAACCTCCGGGTGAGCTATTATTGAAAGTTCCCAAGTATGTACATATGGCCCTGGATATTTGCTATTTTGGGGTGTACAACCCCCTTTGTTAATTACTAAACCTGTTTTAACCCTCAGTCTATGATTAATTACCAAATACAAGACTAACATCTGATTTCTTTCTAAAACTCTGAATGTAAAAAGCTGGTATGATGAATGGGTTAAGAAAAGCGAAATTGGGAGTGTAAATAGAGATAAGATTACATGGCGAGAAATTAAAATGCAATTTGCTCAGGCTGTGTTTAATATACCAGATAATTTACACTGCTCCAGATGATACGGAATGTGTTAGTCGGACAGTGAAACAATGTATCCTTTCAGCATGAGAAGGAGACAATAAGAATCAAATTAAAGTGGATCTGTCATCTTAATTTGTTTGAAAATGTCATTCATAACTGCCTTTGTGTCATGTTTGCCAGAAGTGGATGTTTAACTCGCATATGAATCTGCATCAAACTCTTCATTAGAATATAATAACTGAAAAGATAAGTTAAAGGGATAGTAATACTTCATTTTAGCTTTATTTTATTTTGTAGGCATTACAAAAACATGAAGAACAATATAATTCTTATCTCTCAAACCTTTATGGTTTGAGAGATACACACAAGCAAAGTTTCCCCTCCCGCCCCTTTTACCTAGTGTAAGCCATCTCTTCTCAGATGTGGAATGCAGTCCATAGACCAGACAGATAACAGCAGGGGACAATCTTCTTCCTATGAGAACAATGAAAGCCCTGCCCCCCCTTGACAAGTTTTTCAGGTTTTTCCCTTATCTTAATTGAAGATTGTCCCTCTCTGCAGTCTACATGGGTACCTCCCTTCTGATCTGGCTGAGAAGTGTTACATCAGTAAAAGGGGCGGGAGGGGGACACTTTATCATTCAATTACTCTTGAACTACAACTCTGACAGTATTGAAATAACACCCTCCAAAGTCCAAATACTATGATGATTAATTAGAGCTGCTTTTATTATGAAACATTACTATCTCTTTAAGAAGCCATCATGTGCCAGGACCATCATGAGAAAACTTCCCTAAAGGACCAGTGATGGTCGTGACACGTAATTGTTTTCAGGGCTCCCAGTGCGGCTGCACGCTGTTCGGGGAGCCCAGAATCCAATCGAGTGAAAAAAAAAGGTCCATGGTCCTCAAGTGCTGGCCGAGGGGAATTGTACCTTAAGATAGAATTCAGATCATACAGACTCTGAATCGATAATAATATATAGTTGAAATCATTTAAATGTTAGCAAGTAGAATATATAAACCATCCCAAATGCTGCGCACCAAGTGGTGTACTTAACGCCATCTTTTCAGTTAAAATTACCGTTGGTCCCTTCCTAATTAAGGCATGAGCTGGCTTGTATAGAAAACGTTAGCCTTATGCCCAAGGAGCAAATTTGTAGCAAACAGGCTGCTCCAAGGCAAATAAAATGTCCCTTTAATTTAAATAGGTATTTTAACCCCTTGAATAGTAGAGAGCTTTCAAAAACTCAGTGCAAATAATAAGTTAGAGACCTTTGTGCTATCATTGAATTAAAAAACATAGTTAAAGTGTTCTTGCTACCTTAAACTCAAGTGTACATACTTAAAAACCTAACATTTCTGCCTGGGAGAGACCTTGCGGATGCAGTATAACTAGCTTGTGTCTTGTTGCTGTGCTCAGTCTTGCCTTGGGTTTTGACTTTTGACATTAAACTGTCTTCAGCAACCTCACCTTGTTAGCTGAGGTTGGCTGTTCCACACCCAGTTTTATTCCTCATATCCAGCTATTTCTGTTTCAGTTAATGATTGTGTTTCAACCTGCATATTAAACTGATAATCATTAGCACCTGTTTGTTATAATTGTTTAATCATACACCTGGCAATATACCTACAAAATCCCTGACTTTGTACAATTGTACCTAGAAGAATTGATGCTGTTTTGAAGGAAAAGGATGGTCACACCAAATATTGGTTTGATTTAGATTTTTCTTCTGTTTACTCACTTTGGAGTTTGTTAATTGATAAAAATAAACTATTAACATATCTATTTTTGAAAGTGTTCTTACTTTACAGTATTTTCACACCTGCCTAAAACTTTTGCACATTATTGTACATAGTTTAACCCTTTGGGGGCCAGTGAAGTGCACAACTTAATGCTTTGCAATGCACTGCACACCCCATTGGCACTCAGTTAAGAGATATAGTTTATTTTATTTCTGAAAATAATATTCAAGGGATTAAAAACCACATTTAAAATGGACCTGTCACCTTGAACTCAAGTCTGCATATCTGAAAACTTTATTCACAACTGCCCATATGTTATATTAGCCAGCAGATATATAGTTTAACCCTTTGCGTGCCACAGAGGTTGAATACTTCTCTGACACTCAAACGATTAAGAGATACTGATACTTTCATTTATTAAAAAGCAAAAGTCTCTCAGGGAACCAGAGAGCGTAAACAGCACTTACACTCCTCATTAGCATAAATTAGCATATGGTACCACACCCAGAGAGCTCAATATAGAGAAATAAAAGTATCAATATCTCCATAACTGTGCACCTTCTGGTCTTTTGGCTAATGTGGTAGGCAGTGTTCAAATAAGCAAACAATTCAGTGTGACAGGTCTGCAATGCATTGTGTACCCCCTGGCACTCAAAGGGTTAAAGTGCTAACAATTGCAGTGATTGTGTGCCAGAATGCACTATATTGTTCACATGTGTGGCTACGTGGATCAAGTTTTGGGGGATGTCAGAGCTTGTGAGACACTATGTAGTGGAGGGGTCCCTGCACTGATTTTGACAGGAGTGCCAGGGGAGCAGAGAACTCTTTTAGCCAAGACTCTTCAGCCCCCCCTGTTGCCACTTCTGTGGTATGACATCTCCAATCACCTCAGTTTACTTTTCACCACCACGCAGGGCCTGAGATTTACATCTTAGGGGCCCCTAGGCAAAGCACTTGAGGTGCCCTCTTAGCCCTGCCGTTGGCCACACCTCTAGTCCTCACATGACCCCACCTGCAATCTTATCAACAGTTTTATGGCACAGAGCAACAAATTTAACTCCTTGGTTTGTCCAAAGACCTCACAGTAAGTTGGCATCCAAGGGGTTAAATTATAGCCTTTAAAGTGGTATATATTCTGGTGCAGAGACATTGAGATTGCTCTGGCCACACCCACAATTCAAAATGTGGGTGTGGCCAGCATTGCTGAGGCAATGCCCCTCAAAATTTGGAGTGCTAGGCAGTTGCCTACTCTGCCTATTGGGAAATCTGGCCCTGTCTCCACGCAATACACAATAAACTTTATCAGTTTGAAAAAGATTCACCACAGAGCGAGAGCCCAACCCGTGATTCTAAAGGGACATGAACACTTCTCAAGGCAGTGATACTGAGCTGTTCAGCTGTAAGCTATAGCAGGGTTCAAATCCAAGACAACAGTAAACAGATATAACTGACTTCTGCATCTAGGACAAATTCCAAGTCCTTTTATTAAACAAATTAAATAGACATTTATTACAAGGGTAAGTTCCCCTCTAAAACGCATCTAATTACTTCCTTAGCAGAATAGACAACAACCCATGGATACCTCATATATATATATATATATATATATATATATATATATATATATATATATATATATAATTAAAGGGATAGTAACACTTAAAATGTAAACAGATACATATCGTAGGGCTTATCTTCCTGAATAAAGTAAGGCAAGTCCAGCTGCTGAGAGGTGTTTTATTCAAAAGTTATTGCAGCTAAAACTCCAGAGTCTGAATCTCCGGATGTGGGGAGATTCTGATGAATCTCTGCCCACATTCGCTCCTCCCATTGAGTTCCACCCACTCCTCGGCCTCTTGTCCTCCTTCCCCAGGCTATTCTAGTTTGGTTTTTTTAGACATCCCGCCCCCCCACTCAAGATTAAGCCCCACCCCTTTTATGACATGAATCGCATAATTACTCTCACCTCATCAGCATCACGGGGCTACCCTCGGGGAGCTAAGACCAAGAAGTTCCCAGGTATGCCTATGTTATTGTATAGAGCCAATGCACTAAGATTTCTCAAGTGGGAGAGATCTTAGGGTGGAATGCAAGAAATGTGTGTAATCGCTATTTACATTGTACCTTTGCTAACAAAATGATTAGCACCAAAATGTTGCGCGTGTTTTTTCTGAATTAGTGAACGTTTGTGCTTTTTTTTTGGTGAATGGATTTTAAAAAGTGGGCGTGGCTAAAATATCTGTCTTTTGCGTGAAGATTAGCGATTGCACCTAATTAAGGAAAGCAGCTAGCACACGTTTTCATACGTCTGTCTGACTTTACAGTTAATTTAGGAGTATGTGCTAACTTTACCTTTAATTTAGGATAGGGTTGCCACCTTTTCTTCCAAAAAATACCGGCCATGGCATTCCGTCCATAGACTTAACATTGGACAGAAGCCAATTATTTACCGGCCTGCCAGTAACATACCGGCTGGGTGGTAACCCTAATTTAGGAGCACGTGCTATCAGAATCAAGGCGTTAGTATATTTCTCGTATCAAAACGTGAGCAATCACAAATGGTGCACAGATTTATGGCTTTTAAAAAATAGAGAAGTCTCCAGTTTCTTACTTTCTGCCCTTAGTGCTTAAAGGGGATATATCACTTTATAAAAATGTTTTACCATAGCTTTTGTTATTAACGTAGTAATAGGAAAGCTGTGTTTTTTTTTTAAAGTAAGTACTTTAAAAGATATTGCTTCTTCAAGCTTTACCGGTCAGCATAATGTACCATGATGATTCTTCAGCAAAAGCTCTTCTTGACTGCCTAATTCTCCCCCCACCTTCCTCCCAGCTGCCCCAGGGAGTGCGTTCACGCTTCCCTTCGGTGTGCCGTTTAATGGCTTGTATTGTTATATCAAGCTTCAGTTAGCAGTATACTGAGGTTGCAACCTCAGTATAATGCTAACCGGAGCTTGATATAATGATAGAAGCCATTCACAGCACACTGAAGGGAAGCGTGGGCGCGCTCCCTGGTGCAGCTAGGAAGGGAGGTGGGAGGAGTAGAAGAGCTGAGCACATTATGCGGAAGTGCACAACACAGAAGATATAATATCTTTGAAAGTACTTACGTTAAAAAAAACAGCTTTCCTATTACTACGTTATTAACAAAAGCTATGGTAAAACATTTTTATAAGGTGATAAATCCCCTTTAAAGGAGCAGTAAACTTTTTTTTAATGAAAATATATATATATTGTAGGGATTTTCCTATTGAGTAAAATAAGGGTACTCCCACTGCTGAGAGATTTATATTTCCAGAGTTATTACAGTTTAAACCCATGTTTTTTTTTCACTAGCAGTGCCCTCTAGTGGTCAAATTCTAATTAGATTTCCTGTTAGATTCTAATGGAGAGGAAAGTCAGAAAAGTCAGAAACATACAGTTCTCCATAGAATGTGATAGAAACTGCCTGTCACTTCCTGTCAGTTAGAACCATCAGGAAGTAAACACACAGTAAATTCACTTCCTGTCAGTTAGAACTATCAGGAAGTAAACACAGTAAATTCACTTCCTGGTTATTTGAATTGATATAAATTTTGAATAAAACATCTGACAGCGATGAGAGTGACCTTGTTTTATTCAGCAGGGAAAGCTCTATAAAATATGTGTTTTAATAAAAAAAGATTACTGCTCCTTTAAGCTCCATAGAATAACACAGGAAGTGAACAAGTGATGTCATCTCCCCTTTATCGCACCTTAGTGCATCTTCCCTATTATGTGTTAGCTCTGCCTAAATTCATTCATAGTGCAGTGTGTGGTAGTAATGACCCAGTGCAGAACCCCATTAAAATAAGGTGCCATGAAGAAGTAAGGGTTAATTTCTCAAACACTGTTTATATTAATAACAAATAGCTAGCACAACATATAGACACTTTTTAATTCTCTTTAACCCTTCGCAATGCATTGGATACCCCACTGGCACTCAAAGGGTTAAAATTAACTAAAGGTATTTTAAGGGGACCGGTCCATCATGCCAGGAAGGCGCTTCTTGCCTTATCCTTACATTACCTTCCTCGCGTATTGACACGTAACACCTTTAGCGTTAAAAGAAGTTTGTAATACACTAATGATGATATTTTTAAAGGGATAGTAATGTTTCATAATAAAAGCAGCTCTAATTAATCATCATAGTATTTGGACTTTGGAGAGTGTTATTTCAATTCTGTCAGAGTTGTAGTTCAAGAGTAATTCAATGACAAAGTATCCCCCTCCCGCCCCTTTTACTGATGTAACACTGTTCAGCCAGATCAGAAGGGAGGTGCCCAGGTAGACTGCAGAGAGGGACAATCTTCAATTAAGATAAGGGGAAAAACCTGAAAAGCTTGTCAAGGGGGGCAGGGCTTTCATTGTTCTCATAGGAAGAAGATTGTTCCCTTCTGTTATCTGTCTGGTCTATGGACTGCATTCCACATCTGAGAAGAGATTGCTTACACTAGGTAAAAGGGGCGGAAGGGGAAACTTTGCTTGTGAATATCTCTCAAACCATAAAGGTTTGAGAGATAAGATTTATATTGTTCTTCATGTTTTTTTAATGCCTACAAAATAAAATATAGTTAAAACAAAGTATTACTATCCCTTTAAGCCTGTATGGCTGAAGGGCCTCAGGTTGCCCACCCCTTTATGCAGGAAAAATATATTTTATCATGAGAGTGAGAGGACAACAGAAAAAAATGCTGGTTTCACTGCCTGGGTCAAAAAAGGTATCCAGTCTTAGTAACCAGGTATGTGTCGAAACTTGAACTCTTTAAATCTATTAAGAATTTAAGCCAACCTTCCTAAGTAGAATTCTTCCAGCTAGAACCTGCAATTGTACACAATTTATTATCCAAGGTGATGTATATACATCGCCTGGTTCCATCTCACCCCCACCGACACCCCCCGCCAAATTAGATTTCATCTAAAGCTTTTAGATGGCTCTTATCCCAAAATGATTTATTTAATGCCACATATACTAGTGCTTTTGCCAGAGGCGGTGTCATGGAAACAAAAATATGAGGCGAGGAAATGTAATGATACGTTAAAGTCGCTGGATAAAAGCAAGAAATGAGGTGAGAAGGGGAAAAAAAAGAGAATCGAGGTACTGTCTTGTTTTCTGCTAAGGGACTGAGAACTTTCTGTCGGCTCGTGAATCAGATTATGTTTGGTGTTACAAGGCTTTGAGCATCTCAGTTTCCCTTGGGAATTTACTAACGGCTCCTAATAATAAGCCCCCGACATACCTTAACATGTTCAGAAAATTCTAATGGCCCTTATGAATTTTGCCCCTGTGCTGTCGTTCTAGAGATAACATCTTTAATCAGTCCTGGATATCATGTCTATGCACGAGGACATGATGGTTAACCCCTTCAAACCCGCCAAAGGGGTAAACAACACACTGTTTCACAATACGTTGTTTACCACACTGGCACTGAAAGGGTTAACCCTTTGAGTGCCAGAGGGGTACGCAATGCGTTGCGTACCCCTCTGGCACTGAAAGGGTTAATGGTGTTTCTCTTCCCCCACACACACACACTTTTCAAATCGAAGGAGGCACAATGCATGGGCTTAGTTAATCCTTTAAGGTCCACAGTGGTGTGTAACGCATTTTTAGATAATTTCATGACCTACCGACACCCATTTGTGTAAATGAATAAATGATTTAAAACAAGACCAAAGTATTATATTTACACAGATTAAAGAGGAACTTTCACTCAAATTAAAGTGGATGTATCACCTTAAAAATTTTTGACCATAGGTTTGGTTACTAAAGTAATATTAGGAAAGCTGGTTGTTTTTTTTGTACTGTATTTTGCAGATATTCTATTTTCTGTGCTGTGCGCATCCGCATAATGTGTACAGCACAGCTCGCCTTCTCCTCCCTCCTCCCCTCCTCATAATGTTAACCGGAGCTTGATACAATGATAGAAGGCATTCACAGCACACCGAAGGGAAGTGTGAACGCGCTCCCTGGGGCATCTGGGAGGGAGGTGGGAGGAGATTAGGCAGTCAAGAAGAGCTTTGCCGAAGAATCAGCGTGCTACATTATGCTGATCGGTGACTGTCCTGGCTCGTCTTGGATTTCTGGGATTGCTGTGGTGACCTCGGAATCCGTTGCAAAAAAAAAAAAAAATTTAAAAATTCTCCTTGGTCCTTAACGTCCTCCCTCCTGCGAATCGGGTGGTCATTAAAGGGTTACACAAGACAATAGAAGAAAGTGCAATGGGATGCAATATATAAGGATATTTACAATCAACATTGACCCTTTCAGTGCCATAGGAGTATGCGACACAATGCGTTGCGTACCCCTCTGGCACTGAAAGGGTTAAACCCGTCAAGGGGGCAGGGTTTTCCTTATGATCACAGGAAGAAGATTGTACCTTGCTGTGATCTGTCCGGTCAAGAGACCAGATTCCACATCTGAGGTGAGCAGTGTTACACTAGGTAAAAGGGGCGGGAGGGGGATACTTTATCATTCAATTACTGTTGTACTACAACTCTGACAGTATTGAAATAAGACTCTCCATGGCCCAAATACTATGAAGATTAATTGGAGCTGCTTTTTTATTTAGAAACATTGCTGTCCCTCTAACCCCTTTGATGCTTGCGACTTGTTAAGTGCTCTGCACAGCAGGGGACAATGTGCTGAGTGCAGACTGTCTGTGCCACCTAGCTGGGCGATGCGAGGCAAAGCAACACATTGGTCAGAATTCATCAGAGCAGGAAGAGCTGCATATCTGATACACTGCTCTTTGCTTTTGATATTTATTTATCAAAGATCAGAACGTGTTTCACTGTCTTGCATAATGAAGGCAGGGAAATATGAGGAAAATAAGGTAAAAATGCTGCAGTGTATGCCATTCAGGGACATTGCAAAGACGAGAGCAGCAGAGTACTTGTCGTCAGCTCTAGTGCAGCTATGTGGGAGGAGTCACTAGTGGGAGGAGTCACTATACATCACTGGACATCAGTACCAGAGGCCCTGGTGCAAGAAGTGCCACTAGGGTTGCCACCCAGCCGGTATTTTACCGGCAGGCCTGAAAAAATTGTCTTCTGCCCAACGATAAGTCTGTGGAGGGAATGCCACGGTCGGTATTTTTTTTTAAGAAAAGTTGGCAACCCTAAGTGCCACGGGCCCCACTTACCACATTGACCCCCTCCACAATACGCCTCAATCGCCACAATGCCCCCATCTCCTACGTGAAGCTCCCGTGCGGTCCGCTTAGTAATGCACTCTGCATTACTAGAGCGTCGGTGGGAGATTGCGGCGCCAAGAGGAGGGGTCGCAGGGGGCAGCCGGGCCCTTGGAGTGCAACCCCTATAGTTACGTCTTGATCAGTACGCAACCTGCTCTTTCTCTGGGCACCACAGAGTTCTACATGCTAGAGGGAGAATTGCCCACTGACAGCTGTGACAGAAAGCTATGCCTGTGGTGAGAGAATATACATCACGTCCCCAAAGCCTTAGATTAGTATTACACTGCAAGAATATTGCACTGCAGTTTGATGTCATGATCAAGGCTCAGTTCTCTCTCTAGTGTTCTGAGCTATGTCTGGAGGCCATTTTGTTGTAGCCCAGAAGAGACATCACTTCCTGTCACAGTAGACAATGGGCAGTTATCCTTCTAGTGTATAGATCTATGTGGTCTGTAGTCCTCATTCAGGGACTTTGTATTGTCCCAGAAGGGGGCTGCCAGGGACATGGGACACACATTTAAAATCAGGGACTGTCCTGGGCAATCCACAAATTTACAAATGGCAAATGAGCAAGACAGTCCGAGTGTTGCATTCTGCATTCAGCCAGCTGCCATCTTATCTATTGAAACAAAAAACATTTTGAAGTGATCAACCCTTTAAACCGTTGAGCGCCAGGGGGGTATGCAACTCATTGCTTTGCAATGCGTTGCCTACCCCTCTGGCGCTCAAAGGGTTAAATGTCAGAGAAGAGCTCAATGCAGTGCAATGGGTTAAGGGAATCATGTAGAAGTGCCTGCAGCTGGCATTAAAGTGTTAGTAACGCCTCTTAAAAATACTTTGGCCGGTTCATCTGTATATTAATAGTAACACAAAGCGCTATGTCTAAGATCTTACTTATTAGTAGTGCAAAAGTTATTCAGATGTAAAGATCCCACCTCCCACCCCTTCTTTCCACATTACTCTGAAGCTGCAGGCTGGTCAGGATGGCTGCAGTGAGGGACAATCTTCAGTAAGCAAAGGGGAATCCTGTCCTCCTTCATCAAGCGGAGCAGGATTTCCCTTATACTTACTGACTGAAGTTTGTCCCTCTCTGCAGCCGTCAAGTCGCAAGACCAGATCTGAGAATCAGAGGAAGGCGGCCAGAAAGGGCGGGCGGGGGATATTTAGCTCTGAATATCTTTTGAACTAAAATAAGTAAGGCATTAGACTTAGTGCAATATATTGCTATTAATATACAGAAGACTCGGCTATCCCTTTAAGAAATGACCATTGCAGCATCCGGCAGTGTAATTACAAGGCATACTCAGATTCCTCGTAATGTTGGCTGCACCGCTGATGCAGCATGGAATGACTGTGCAGATGGAGATCTGATTGCACTGCCATGCACAAGTAACTGTCACTTTCATTATAAGTGGTCAGGATTGTCTGCCAACCTTCAGGGCCAGATTTACATCTCAGGATCCTGTAGGCACAGAAATCTGAAGCGCCCCCTCCATTGGCCATCTCCATTGGACACCTCCACAATGCTCCTAATCTCCATATTGCCCCCCATCATCTCCATATTGCCCCCATCAGCTCCAACTTGCCCCCATCAGTTCCAACTTGCCCTCAAATTGCCCCCATCATCTCCATATTGCCCTCACATTGCCCCAATCAGCTCCAACTTGCCCCCCATCAGCTCCAACTTACCCTCACATTGCCCCCATCATCTCCATATTGCACCCCATCAGTTCCATATTGCCCCCATCAGCTCCAACTTACCCTCACATTGCCCCCATCATCTCCACATTGCCATCATCTCCATATTGCCCCCCATAAGCTCCATATTGCCCCCATCAGCTCCAACTTAACCTCACATTGCCCCCATCATCTCCACATTGCCACTTTGCCATCATCTCCATATTGCCCCCAGCAGCTCCAACTTGCCCCCCATCAGCTCCATATTGCCCTCACATTGCCCCCCCCCAGTGTCCGTTTCTTACCGTTTCCCTGGTGGTGCAGCGGCAGGAGAGGTCTGTCTGTGCCTTCTTCTGCACAGACCTGTAGCTGCTGGAGCTCCCACGCGGTATTCTCTTCAGTAATGCAGAGCGATGGGAGATGATGTTATCTCCCAGTGCTCTGTATTACTAAAGAGCCGCTGAGGGAGCGCAGTAGCTACAGGTCTGTGCTGAAGTAGGCACAGACCTCACCAGGCAGTGGGGGGTTAGTGCGGGTGGCAAGTCTACTTTTAAAAAAAAAAAAAAAAAAAAAAGGGGTTCCAATGACAGGCTCCCCTCTGTAGGGTGCGCCTGTAGGCAGATGCCTACTCTGCTTTATGGTAAATCTGGCCATGTCATTAAAAACCTGCCTATGTGTCATGTTGGCCAAAGACTGGCAGATGCATAGTTTAAGATCTATTGATACCTTTATTACTTACTGTATAGAAGTTTTCTGAGTGTAGTACCATATACTAATATATGCAACTGAAGAGTTCAGTGTTTGCATATGCTAATTTAGACTCTGTACTGCACAGAGAGGCTTTAGCTTTCATTTTGTCTAGAAATAAAACTATCAATATCTCCAAAAATGTGTATCTTCTGGCTAAGAAAACACACAGGCAGTTTTGAATTAAGCTTTCAAATATGCAAACAGATTCCGGGTGACAAGTTCACTTTAAAGATGATTTCCAGCACAATGAACAATGTAAACAGGGGGGTTTTCTCAAAAGACAGGTACCAGGTCCAATGTTCCCTTTAAGATAAGACAAGTAGTGAGATACCCAGCACTGAAAGGGTTAAAAGAATGATAGTTTGGTTGATCGAGAATTAAAGGGATAGTAATATTTCAAAATAAAAGCAGCTCCAATTAATCTTCATAGTATTTGGGCCATGGAGAGTGTCATTTCAATACTGTCAGAGTTGTAGTTCAAGAGTAATTGAATGATACAGTATCCCCCTCCTGCCCCTTTTTACTGATGTAACACTACTCACCTCAGAGCAGCAAGACTGTCCGGATGGATCGCAGAGAGGGACAATCTTCATTGAGCATAAGAAAAACCTGTCAAGGGGGCAGGGTTTTCCTTATGATCACAGTAAGAAGATTGTCCCTTGCTGTGATCTGCCCGGTCAAGAGACCAGATTCCATATCTGAGGGGAGGTGGCTTACACTAGGTAAAAGGGCCGGGAGGGGAATACTTTATCATTCAATTACTCTTGAACTACAACTCTGACAGTATTGAAACAACACAACATGAAGACTAATTGGAGCTGCTTTTATTTTGAAACGTTACTATCCCTTTAATGAATTTCATTTTTAAGTGTATAAATCTTTGAATTCATGCTGTCAGTAAGGACTAGTCATTTGGATTTGTCTGAAAGTGTGGTCTCTCTGACTCACCGTTGATTTGCTATATGTAGCATAGAAGGTATACATGGTTAATTTGCAGCGGCTTTGATTGTCCACCTGTCAAACAACTCCAATCCATGGTCTGTTTAAACTGACACTGTGAATTTGATTGGTTGTATTGCTAGGTTAGTTATTATATGTACTAGGTGGCTTTGCAGAAAAAAATCAGGTCTATGATTAAGTGAGACCATCACGAAACGTGTTAGGCGGTTTGTGCTTTGAATGCAATCATCTTTTGGAGTTTGTTCATACTTGTGCAATATGCTGCTGCTTTTAACTTTGTACAAATCGGCTGTTTGG
The DNA here is from genome assembly GCA_037306005.1 of Rhinophrynus dorsalis. Classification (NCBI taxonomy): domain Eukaryota; kingdom Metazoa; phylum Chordata; class Amphibia; order Anura; family Rhinophrynidae; genus Rhinophrynus; species Rhinophrynus dorsalis. Next base: position 238,014,925 of record CM074725.1, on the reverse strand, counting down.
AGACCGCGGGTCTGTGTAGCTCTCCTTTCCTGTTTTCGTCTAGTTTCTCGGAGCCAGTGACCATGGATGTGGGGAGTAGCTCCGACCTGCACAGGTTTTGAGCCTTGGTGAGTTAATCGAATACAAAACTATTACTCTTACAAGGCAATAGCAGCGATTCACTGTTACATTGTTAAAAGAGCAATTAATATTGGGCAGGGCAGCATGGTGCATCTGTTATTAATGTGCTCTTTAACTTTTTCAGAGCTAGATTGCTCACCAGTTCTCATTTTAGAGGGAACAATGACCAGGTCATCTCATTCTGCAATGGTGTATTACCCTAATGGTTTCATGTAATAACAGGTAAAACTGTATTGGATCATCGGCCTGGAATAACCTGGCTGGAAATCACCCCTAAAAGTAGCTGCAGCTGAGTCATACATAACATTTTTGCTTTTTTTGTAAATTTCTACTTTATCTTCAACACAACCTTTTTCATTAGTAAATTAAATATTTTACTGCCCTCACAGTAAAGAACTCTTTCCTTTGCAAAAGGTGAAATCGCCTGTCCTGTAATCTTAGTCAAGGATTTTTTGCATTGTGCACAATCTTCTTGATGAAAATGTCCTTTGTGAGTTTTCTTTATTTGTATTTGCATATATTTAAATAGTAATCATATTGGGAGGGATGTACTAATATTTCTCTGTGCTAAATTAGTTGCTGGAACTGGTTTCTTAGTTCTTCTCCTGCCTAGTACCAAAATGTAAAGCTATATATGCCAACAAATGGTCTTTTGTACTCTACATGCGTCAAGGGGAGGGGACAACATGGATGTTTTATGGCGTTCTTTTCCTCTGCGTCTTGTTTAACTTTGTGTAGGGGAGACGTATTGAAACTTGCTGACAACAAAATGTTTACAATGGTGGAGTGTCTATGCTGTATGCACTAAAGCGATTATAAGTTCTAGTACAAAGCCAACGTTCAACACAGAAAATGAGCTGTGTTTGCAAATTCATAGCTTTGCCTCAGTCTAATAGATGCCTCTTTTCTAGAGAATGGAAACCCAATTAAAGGGGATCTCTCACATAGATATAAGTAATGCTCATTAGTTAGAGCATTTAGTGAAAACATTTAAAACATTGTTCATTTAAAAAAAAAAAAAAATTTGTATGCACAAAACTTAATGTTTAAAATGTGCCCGGCAGCCTACTTCCATTTGCAGTTCTACCTCTGCTCCCATCCCACTACCCAGCATCCTCTGATGATGGATGCTTTCTTTCTCTGAGCTGGAGCGATCTCATTGGCAGAGATCGATATCTAGCCAATGAGATCGCTCCAGCTTAGAGACAGCCTCCGTCATCGGAGGAGGGAGGGGAACAGAGGCAGTTCGGCAAACCGGAAGTAGGCTGCCGGGCACTTTTTAAACATTAATTTTTGTGCAGATAAGGTTTTTTTTTTTTTTTTTGAATGCACAACGTTTTAAATGTTTTCTCTAAATGCTCTAACTAAAGAGCCTACCGGAGCCGGCGAAGTAGGCGGAGGGGGCATGACGAAGCCCGGCAGGAAGAGGAGGAAGTGACATGGGCAGGAACTTTTGGCCGCAAGAGATTGTGGTCCCGCGGCCATCTTCAGTTTGGAGCGGCACGCGAGCAGTTCTCGCCCACCCACCCCTGCTGCGTGCCTTTTGGGCCACTGGGGTATGGTCCTTTCGGTGCATGGGGTGTTGTGCATGTGGTGGTGTGGGCTCGTTGGTGACCGGGTTTGCTGGCAGTCTTTTTCACAGCTTGGCGGGTGCTTGCTGGGCAAGCCAGGTGGTTGTGGTGATCAATGGCGGATTGTCCTATCGGGGGATCGGGCATCCCCCGGTGGGCCGCTATATCGGCTTACTTTTAAGTCGCGAGACACTTTGTCTTGAGTGCAGACTCTCTCTCTCCCCCTCCGGTGCGCACTGAAAGAATTGCAAATAAATTACAAGTGCTGTACAGCGCTGGCCATCTGTCTCCCCCTCCGCTTCACTTTGTCTTGAGTGCAGAATGAAAGGAAGTTAGTGGAGAAGAGAGATGGCCAGCGCTGTACAGCACTTGTAATTTATTTGCAATTCTTTCAGTGTGCACCGGAGGGTGAGAGAGAGAGATTCTGCACTAAAGACAAAGTGGATCGGAGGGGGAGAGAAACGGGCAGCGTTAGTTGTCTTGCAGTTCTTTCAGTGCGCACCGGAGGGGGGGGGAGCCCGGGCTGGTATTCCCCTACAATCCGCCCCTGGTGGTGATGGTACGGGTTTAAAACTCTTGGGCATGGGGCCCAAGGGGCAGGAAATTACGGCTGGTGGGCTATTATTTGCCACGTTCAAATAGGGCAGGGATGGATGGTGGCATGGCCCCCAGTCAAGTAGCGTGACATTCTGACAAGCACTAAGATGTTATGTTTGTTATGGTAAGGTAGGTATAGGTTATATTGATGTTATTTATTACGGATGTTGTTAATAAATGTTAAATTAATATTACTTATGTTAATAAATGCTGTGGCCTTTTGACCCATCCGGATAGCCTCTGTGGTGTTTTATTAAGGGGGGGAGGAGGTATGGAGACAGTGCTGACTTGACGGTGCGCTTGTCATGAGCATTACTTATATCTATGTGAGGGATCCACTTTAAGAAAGCCTTTTCTCATAACTATGTTTCTGTTTCCTTAATCCCTTGACCCATTTCTTGCCAGAGGGTCTCTCAATACTTTGCTTTTTATTGCGTTGCATACACCTGTGGCATTCAAAAGGTTTGACTTTGTTACACATTCCTAAACTCTTTACAGTACCATAAAGTATTTTTGTGCAGTATTGCCAAATATTGTGCTACATATTCAAGGTGAGGTCTTACAAAAGATTTATAAAGAGGCAATATTATATTCATCCCGTGAGACTATACCTCTGTTAATGCATGTTAATATCTTGCTGGCTTTGGCAGCTGCTAACTGACATTGTGTATTGTTGAAAATTCTATTATGTATAAACTAGTTGAACAGCCCGTTACACGGGCCACAGTGCCTCTGGCAGCCGGTCGCGGGACAGTCACGCGCAGTAGAGACTGCCCACGCCACTGCTGATACAGAGCTGGACGTTCCTTCGGAGCGCCCAGCTCTGTATCAGCCGCGGCGCGGGCAGTCTCTACTGCGCATGACTGTCGCACGCGCAGCAGTGTCTACTGCGCATGTCGGGCATTACACACGATTTAGCGAATTATTTTATAGGATACTGTAGAGATTTTCTTGCTGAGGAATGAAATGATACTTCTGCTACAATTACACTGTAGTCCCTTATTGTGAGAACCCATAGTCAGTGACTCAGGCGTTCTCACAGTGTACAATTAAAAAAAAAATCCAGATGTAAACATTTTTGAATGTTGGATCTCTCAGGCCCATGTTTCACTCAGGAGTAGAAACTGTATATATATATATATATATATATATATATGTGTGTGTGTGTGTGTGTGTGTGTGTGTGTGTGTGTGTGTGTGTGTGTGTGTGTGTGTGTGTGTGTGTGTGTGTGTGTGTAAAATAACAAACAAAATTAATATCTTGTAATTCCTTTTTTATTGGACTAACAGAATTAAGGACTGACAAACTTTTAGGATAAACTCCCTTTCTCAAGTCTAAAGCATGTTGGGGGGGGAGACTTTATTTGGGGTGATAGTTCCCCTTTAATTAAAAAAAAAAATAGATGTAATAACTTTTATAGGAAAAATATCCCAACAACGGGAGTTATATTGTTTTACTCAACAGGAAAAATCCCAATAACAAAGGTAGGAAACTTTTGGCTATTAACCCTTTGAGTGCCAGAGGGGTATTAACTGTTTTAACTGTGTCCTTGTGCTCAGAAATGCTTTAGACTTGAGAAAGGGAGTTTATCCCGAAAGCTTGTCAATCCATAATTCTGTTAGTAAAAATAAAAAAGGTATTACAAGATATTAATTTTGTTTGTTATTTTACATTTACATCACTGGACTAATACGGCTACAATCTTAACTATATATATATATATATATATATATATGTATATATATATATATATATATATATATATATATATATAGAAAAAGGGATAGGATGCACTCACGAAAAACAAACAAATGCCTGGGTGCTTGATCGAAAAGTAATAATCACAGCCGAAGAAATCAGCACTCACAGGACTTCCAATCAACGTTTTCTAAGTAGCTTTATTCTGTGGTCAACGTTTCGATCCTCACATGGATCTTTATCAAGACGCCATTTTAGTGTACCCATCCCCCTATAAATACCCAGTGATCTAAAAACTTCCTATGAACTTCGACATCAATCTTGTGAAAAACAATATCCATAAACAAAATTTTGTTTTCACACCACTGGAGATCACAACGATCTTCCATGTGTGAAACATGTTAAAAATATGTTAAATCAAAATCAAGGTCCCGGGAAAATCACCAACACAAAGCATATATACAATCAAGCGCTTATACCTGCGGATCTCCCGCACATTGCAAAGCATCAAGAGGTGTTAACATACTGAAACCACTTTCTCATACTTCTATCAAAAGAATTTCAAAATTATAATTCTTAATCATAGTCTAAAAGCTTTGACCGACATCCATACGGGTCAGTTGAGGTCAGGGTCCATTAGTTACCCTTGACCTCACTTGCTCCGTGATGTTCAACACAGATCTATCCCTATCCAGTAAGATTTAAGTAAAAGAACGAGTATTACATACTTTTCATGTTTATAAATAATAATACCGGATGGGAAATAGGTTTAACGTCACAAGTAAAATGCACATATGTCCATATTAGGTAAACTTTGTGACTCGTCTGAAAGTTTATAACTTTGTAGCACAATGTTGAGCTATCCATTGTATCGTTTCTGTCCCATGTATACATATATATTCATTATTCACTTAATTTTTATAATAATATATCAATTAAAATTGCCCTGTGGAAGCTATAGTGAAATGTTGGATCTTCAAGTATAGGGTACTGCAATCCAGTGGCTGTTTGGGGGTTCATGGGAGTTATAGTCCCCCACAACTGGAGATCTGAAAATTAACTATCCATGCCCTATGGACATTAGCCTCTAAATAAGTTTATTAACCCTCTGAGTGCCAGAGAGGTATCGCAATGCGTTGGATATCTCTCTGGCACTCAGAGGGTTAATACGACGTTGCCTTTGTCTCTGTGGTGTCTGCTGTGACACTGCCCCCTGTCTTGTGCCAGCAGCAGGGACTGTGCTAAACTGATCCACTGGGTCTACGTTGGAAGACATGATTAGCTAATTGGAAGAGAGTCATTGTGAACTGCCTGTTACTCTCATTAAAGGGATAGTAATACTTAAAATGTAAAAAAAATATGTTGCAGGGTTTATCCTCCTGAGTAAAACAAGGGTACTCCCACTGCTGAAAGGTGTTTCATTCAAAAGTTATTAATTTTCAAAGTTGAATTTTTTAGGTGCAATATCACAGTGGCCTGAAATTGTACAGTGGCGCTGTTGCTACACCATCCTATGGAGATTTATGGTCCACTGACCAGAGTTGTCCATAGGATCGTGTAGCACCAACACCACTGTACAATTTCAGGCCACTGTGATATTGCACCTAAAAAATTCAACTTTGAAAATTAATAACTTTTGAATGAAACACCTTTCAGCAGTGGGAGTGCCCTTGTTTTACTCAGGGGGGTAAACTCTACAACATGTTTTTTTTTTTTTTTACATTTTAAGTATTACTATCCCTTTAAATTCTTTTAATATGCCTACAGTATGTACAAGACGTGATAACGCCATTTGTGGTAGTTGGTTTCACCAGTAGAACAGCTAACCTGTTGAGTACCAAGGAGTGTGCAACGTGAGTTGTTCGTCCCTCTGACAGTGGCACTCAAAGGGTTAACAGTAGAATCAACGATGGACCTTGTGAAAAATCCTATGTAGCCGTCAGATCCTCACACACCTGTTGCATGTAAGGGGTTAATAGCTTATTAAAAGGTGGAGGGGGTGGAAAAGCTCAGGTAGGGAGACGTTGAGACAGGCTTGTCATGATAATTATAGATTTTGGATGGTTCTTAAAATTGTGGCAGGTAGAACAAGCTTAGACAGACCCTAAGCTACTGGTAAGACGGGAGAAGTTGGCAGCTGTTTTCGGTTGGTCCCCCCCCCACATGCGCACACGTGCATACACTAATTTACCCATGCACATGTTGTACACACAATTACACTCTCACCTACACATAGAACAGACAGGCACAGCACTTGTACACGTTTACAGACAAGAATACAGGAAAGCTGCAGTGTACCTTTAGGAAAAAAAAACCCTATAGCAGGAATAGGCAACTGTTGACTCTCCCACTGTCCGAGACTACAATTCCCATTGGAATTGGATGGTTTGGGATGATGGGAGTTGTAGTCTTTAACCCTCTGAGTGCCAGAGGGGTACGCAACGCATTGCAAATCAATGCGTTGCGTACCCCTCTGGCACTCAAAGGGTTAACAGCCAAAAGTTGCCTACCTTTGTTATAGGGTTTTGTCCTGTTGAGTAAAACAATATAACTCCCGTTGTTGGGATATTTTTCCTATAAAAGTTATTACATCTTATATATTTTTTTAATTAAAGGGGAACTATCACCCCAAATAAAGTCCCTCCCCAGCAATTAGGCATCTAGTGATAAGCTTAACAATAGTACTATTATCCAGCATAATTACTGCATTACTGAGAAATCCTACTTCTGCTGAGACTGACGGCCAGGCAACAGCGCAGACAGCTTTGCTTACAGACGCCTGCGTTGTCAGTCCCGGTCTCCTCTAGGAGGCGTTGCAGGTACCTTTAGGTACCAGAAGGGACTGACGGTGCAGAAGCCTGTGAAGAGATGTTGCTTGGCCAGTCTTGGCAGAAGTAGGATTTCTCAGTAACACGGTAATTATGCTGGCCAATACTAATATTGTTAAGCTTATCGCTAGATGCCTAATTGTTGGGGGGAGACTTTACTTGGGATGATAGTTCCCCTTTAGAGTGAACCCGTCACTTTATATTTGTTTTACAAATGTGAAAAGTTCATTCAAAACTGCCTATGTGTCATGTTAACCAAAATTCCAGATGATGTACAGTTTAGGAAACATGTACATGAAAACAGAAAAGCAGGAAGGGCGCCCAATAGTGTATTATCGTCTTTAACAAGTTGTTTCATTCAATAGTACTAGGAGTGGAAACTCACAATTCTGATGATCAGTTCCAAATTGACTGACTAAGTCGCATTTGGAGAAATGCCCGTCTCCAACCAGGACACACTCAGATACAGGTAAATCAGCAGGGCTCCAATATTATAAAGTATAATTTATTAATAAAAAATAAAAATATAATACATATTTATATAAATAATATATATATCAAATAGATTTTATATCATATATTTCTTTATGACACTGGTGTTATTTATATAAATATGTATTATATTTTTATTAATAAATTATACTTTATTATATTGGAGCCCTGTACATTTGCTGATCTTTTGGCTAACATGACACAGCTAGTTTTTAACGTAGTTTTCAAATATGCAAACTTGGATCAAGAAGACAGGCTCACTTTAAACTACAATTTTATATTCCGGTCTTCCTTAGGTGGTGCTGTTCCTATTACTTACTGTGGGGGGAGCCATTGTCAATAACTCCAGCTCCTGTTGAGTACACTATACAAATAATTGTGCTATAAAAATACTATGCTTGTACTACTCGGTACAAAAGACATATGACATATTTATTTGATTAAAGTTTTTTTTAATTAAAAGGTTTGACTGCTTCGTGCACTGGATGGGGGGGGTCCTTAAAGGGTTAACACATACATCAAATGCTCTTATGCAAACACATAATGTGTCCGGCATCGTGTTGCATATCTGCAGTTATTCATGTGTACACCAGGGCATGTCAGACTCTGGACATCCATCTGTTGGGGACAACAACTCCCCAAAAATGTAATTACTCTTGTGCACTCATTCACATAAACCTATGGAACCAGGCTTAGTAAAAAAAAAAAGACCGGGGTTGCATTGAGTTACCCCAAAATAATTCCAGTTACTTTTTTGGGATGGGGCAGAAAATGACCCAGATGGCTGGAAGAGAGTTGGCTGGCCTAAATAAGGACATTTTTGGCTTGAATAACAGGCGTCACATGCTGCTTACCGTAAAATCTCAGGTATAATACGCAGGTGTATATTTTACCCAAGATTTTAGAGAAAAACAAGAGTGTCTGTGTATAATACGCACTATTGTTTTCCCCCCTTATGGAAAAAAAAATTAAGCCGGCCAGAACCCTTCCCCCCCTCCCCCCGGCGCTATCCGATTCTAAAATGCCACTTTCTTCAAAACACAAGTTCCCGCATTTTCAACATTATCAGGAAACATGTAAAAGATCTGAATCTTCCCCTGCGGGCGACACGCTTCCATTCGCCGCCCGCTTCCTTCTGGCTGTGGTACTGCCCTGTGAGGACCTTCAGATTCTCACAGGGCATTACCATTGGCTGGAGCCGGTAGGTCCTGAAAGCCAACTGAAGGAATCGGGCGGCGAATGGAAGCATGCCGACCGCAGGGGAAGATTCACATCGTTCACATGTTTCCTGATAATGTTGAAAATGCGGGGACTTGTCTTTTTAAGAAAGTAAGTGGCATTTTAGAATCGGATAGCGCCAGGGGAGGGGGGGAAGGGTTCTGGCCGGCTTAATTTTTTTAAAAATAAAAAACTCTTGAGTATAATATGCACCCCCCACTTCACATAAGGTGAAGTGGGGTAAAATTGTGCATATTATACCCAAGATTTTGCGGTACTTTGTCTCTGGAAACTGTCAGTGTTGGGTCACAGTCTATGGGCACAATCTTAAAGGGATAGTAATACCTGGATGTAAGAAGGTTTAATATTGTTCATTTGAAAAATATAAATGAAATGCAATAAATCTCATTGCTTAAAAATATGCATTTTAAGATTTATACACTTTTAAAGTCCCCCCCCTCCCCTTTTACTTACATCAGCGCTCTACCTGACAGATCGAGATTCTGGAAATTTGACATGACGGCTCTTCGGCAGAGCCAAAATAGCGTTATCTACAAAGAAATACTTCATTAAAATGTCTACTAATTAAGTATTTCTTTGTAGATAATGCTATTTTGGCTGTGCTGAAGAGCCGTACGGTCAAACGACCAGAATCTCGATCTGTCCCAGGCACACTTTGTAGACCGTTCTAATGAAGTAGTTCTTTGTAGATAAGGCATCTGTGAATCTGCGCTGTCTGTCCCGTTCACCTCCGGATTGGTGAGGGGAGTTCCATTGTACCTTAAGGTACAGGAAAGGACAGACAGAGCAGTCCCACAGATGCGTCTACAGCAAGATACCTGCTGCTGATGCCTGCCAAACGAGTTGTACCTCTCAATAACGCGGGACTTATTCAGGATAATGAAAGTATGTATATGTCTATCGCTATGTTAATAAATGATTTGGGGGGCAATTTAATTTTGATGAAAGCTCCACTTTACCTGGACAGGGAAGTAGGCGGAACAGAGCACAAGTGGGAAGAGCCAGGTGGAAAGTAGGTAGAACAGGTGGGTTGGAGTGAGCAGAACCAGGTGGAGGATAGGTGGGGTTACCAGGGAACTTCAGAAGCTGGAGAAAATCAGCTTCACTCCCTAGAGACCCGGTAATCAAGTCTGAAAATCTATCTTGGGTTAGATCCGGAGAGTTCCAAGTATGCGGATCATGCATTGGTAATAAAAGGACTATGGTAATTTCAGAAGTAACCACAAACAACCTCATGAAATTGCCGCACACACCATGGGGGAGATTCACTAAGTAGTGATAAAGCGGAGATGACTTCTCCAATTTATCACTTCTCCAGTTTCTATTTTATTCTATGGAGCCTATGCACTAGGTAGGGTGACCACACGTCCCTGAATGGCCGGAACTGTCCCTTACTGGGGGTCTGTGTCCCGTGTCACCCCCCAATGGGACAACAAAGAGTCCCGGAATGGAGCAACACGCACCAGTCCAGCCAGCCAATGAAATGTATTTGCTGTATGGTCCTCATTGGCTGGCTGGACTGGTGAATGCAAGACAGCTGGGATGGAGCAGGTATGCTGGCGCTACAAGTGAGACCCGCGGCTGAGGCTCCCGCCGGCGCTGACCATCTTTCTGAGGCTGTTCCCACTGGGAACTCTTACTCTGCGTCAGCCCCAGAAAGATGGTCAGCGCTGGCGGGAGCCTCAGCCGCGGGACTAGGGTGACCACATATCCTGGAATGGCAGAACGGAAATGTGGTCACCCTAGCACTAGGATTTCTTCAATTTTGGAGATCTTAGTGCATAGGCTCCATAAAATAACATAAGAACTAGAGAAGTGATATCACTAGAAAAGTCATCTCCACTTTATCACCTCTTTATCACCGCTTAGTGAATCTCCCCTCCATGTGTAGTTATCACTTGGTGCTTCAAGGCCAAAACTCCAGCAGAACAAGACTTGCATCCATAGCCGAGCGCTCGCCTTTGTTTAGTAAAACTTGATTTGTATTTAAACAATGTAAAATCCCTCTTGCCCAGCGTTTCAGTCCAAACTAGGACGTTCATCAGGGACCAACTCGAGTGAAGTGAAGTTTTGCTAAACAAAGGTGTGTGCTCGGCTGTGTACACAAGCCTCATTTTCAGAAGTAAATCCATGGCTTGTGAAAATGTGTCATAAAGTACTGAAAATGGACGACAGATGAGAAGTGGTGACGTAATGACTTTTTTTCTGTCAATGTTCCTGTAGCCCTTAACTCTTTGAGTGCCAGAGGGATATGCAACAGATTGCTATGCAATGCCTTGCTGAACCCTCTGACACTCAAAGGGTTTAGGACCAGAGGGCTGTGTGAAGTGTTGCATTGCAATGACTTGTACACCTCTCTGGTCCGTAAGGCGTTAAAGTGGATCTGTCACATATAGATATCAAATGCTCATTAGACAGAACATTTAGCGAAAAGGTTTAATATGTTAGTCATTTTTGAAAAAAAAAAACGTTATCTGCTCAAAAATTAAAGTTTAAAATGTGCCCAGCAGTCTACTTCCTGCTTGCAGCACTGCCTCTGCTCCCGTCCCACTACCCAGCATCCTCCAATGACGGAGGCTTTCTTTCTCTAAGCTGGAGCGATCTCATTGGCAGAGAATGTTATCTAGCCAATGAGATCGCTCCAGCTTAGAGACAGACATCCTCCATCATCGGAGGATGCTGGGTAGTGGGACGGGAACAGCCTCTGTGTGGCAAGCAGCTTGCCGCAGCGGCAAGCGGAAGTAGGCTGCTGGGCACCTTTTAAACTTGAATTTTTGCATAGATAACTTTTTTTTTTCAAAAATGACTAACATGTTAAACTTTTTCGCTAAATGCTCTATCTAATGAGCATTATATATCTATATGTGATAAATCCACTTTAAACCGTCTTCTCCAAATTTTAATAATTTTTATTTTGTCAGAAAAAAAATTACAGGAATTAGACCAAAAGATTTACGGCTGGCGGTTTTTTTTTTGTAATACCTTACAATATCTCTGTGATTAACCCTTTGAGTGACAGAGAGGTATCCAATACCTCTCCGGCAATCAAAGGGTTAACCCGCGGACACTTTTAAGACTGCCTTTTCCCTCTGATGGAAATGGAGAAATTGAATGCAAAAAAATGACAGTAATACAACTGAGAATGGATGGACTATGGCGTAAAAATGTTTCCTGAGTAATTACCGCCTGTTTCTGTTCCCACTGATTTTTGAAACATACGCCCTATAAGTCTGATTTAATTCTGGGTCAACCCAACTGCATTGCAGTGGATGAAATAAACATTCCCCAATTTTTTACTGCAAATGGCTATAGGCTGACAGTAGTGCCCGCTGTATCGCATATAGCCACAGGTTTAACTCTCTGGCATTGAAACGGTTAAAGGAATAATAACATCTCCTAATAATAACTTCCCCCAATTACAATAATTTGCTCTGGCCAAAAAAATCCAAATGATCTCAATTAATCATGGTTCAAGAGATCAAATCTACAAATAGCGCTGGATGTTATGTTCATAGAGGTGGACGAAGTTCTTGCAGATAGAACTCCTGGACCCCAAGTTCTGCTCAATGGAACTTCCTTTTTAACCCTTTGCGTGCCAGAGTGGTACGCAACAAATTGCAATGCGTTGCATACCCCTCTGTCACTCAAAGGGTTCAAAGGGTTAAGTAAAAAAAAAAAACTGAAACGGACAGAGTGCATTAGCTGCGGTAGATGTCAGTATTGCCGAGAGAGGAGTTTGGAGTGCAGGCTTGATTGGAGGTGTTATCTCTATAACGAAAGTGGTAGGGCAAAATTCATAGTGGCCATTAAGATTTTCTGGCCAAAGTAAGGTAAGACAGGGGCTCTTTCATCTGAAAAATAAAGGCTGATGTTACATGCAGAAGGGTATGTTTCCTCTGCGAATTCCAAGACAATGTAAGGGTTAATGGTAGCGATGTCACTAACCCCTTACATACAATACTTTGCAATGCGCTGGAGTCATCTCCAGAATCCAAAGTATTAAAGGGGAACATTAGGGGAACATTCGCCTCTTAAAAATTTTTTACCATATGTTTAGTTATTAAAGTAGTATTAGAAAACGTGTTTTTTTTCTAATTTACGTGCTTTTTAAGATATTTAATCTTCAAGCTGAGCACTTCCGCATTATGCAGCATACTGAATCTTCGGGACAGTTCTTCATAACTTCTCAGCGCTACTTAATTCTCCTCCCACCACCCTCCCAGCTGCCCCAGGGAGTGCGTTCCCGTTGAACACGCTCCCAGGGTAGCTGTGAGGGAGGTGGGAGGAATGATAACCGGAGCTTGCTGTAATGATAGCAATTCACACTGCACTGAGACGAGTGAACGCGCTCCCTGGGGTATCTGTGAGGGAGGTGGGAGGAATGATAACCGGAGCTTGCTGTAATGATAGAAGCGATTCACACCACACTGAGAAGAGTGAACGCGCTCCCTGGGGTAGCTGTGAGGGAGGTGGGAGGAATGATAACCGGAGCTTGCTGTAATGATAGAAGCGATTCACACCACACTGAGAAGAGTGAACGCGCTCCCTGGGGTAGCTGGGAGGGAGGTGGGAGGAATGATAACCGGAGCTTGATGTAATGATAGAAGCGATTCACACCACACTGAGAAGAGTGAATGCGCTCCCAGGGTAGCTGTGAGGGAGGTGTGAGGAATGATAACCGGAGCTTGCTGTAATGATAGAAGCGATTCACACCACACTGAGAAGAGTGAACGCGCTCCCTGGGGCAGCTGTGAGGGAGGTGGGAGGAATGATAACCGGAGCTTGCTGTAATGATAGAAGTGATTCACACCACACTGAGAAGAGTGAACGCGCTCCCTGGGGTAGCTGGGAGGGAGGTGGGAGGAATGATAACTGGAGCTTGCTGTAATGATAGAAGCAATTCACACCACACTGAGAAGAGTGAACACGCTCCCTGGGGCAGCTGGGAGGGAGGTGGAAGGAATGATAACCGGAGCTTGCTGTAATGATAGAAGCAATTCACACCGCACTGAGAAGAGTGAACGCGCTCCCTGGGGTATCTGGGAGGGAAGTGGAAAGAATGATAACTGGAGCTTGCTGTAATGATACAAGCGATTCACACCGCACTGAGAAGAGTGAACACGCTCCCTGGGGTATCTGGGAGGGAAGTGGGAGGAATGATAACTGGAGCTTGCTGTAATGATACAAGTGATTCACACCGCACTGTGAAGAGTGAACGTGCTCCCTGGGGTAGCTGTGAGGGAGGTGGGAGGAATGATAACCAGAGCTTGCTGTAATGATAGAAGCGATTCACACCACACTGTGAAGAGTGAACACGCTCCCTGGGTAGCTGGGAGGGAGGTGGGAGGAATGATAACCGGAGCTTGCTGTAATGATAGAAGCGATTCACACCACACTGAGAAGAGTGAACACGCTCCCAGGGTAGCTGTGAGGGAGGTGGGAGGAATGATAACTGGAGCTTGCTGTAATGATAGAAGCGATTCACACCACACTGAGAAGAGTGAACGCGCTCCCTGGGGCAGCTGTGAGGGAGGTGGGAGGAATGATAACCGGAGCTTGCTGTAATGATAGAAGTGATTCACACCACACTGAGAAGAGTGAACGCGCTCCCTGGGGTAGCTGGGAGGGAGGTGGGAGGAATGATAACTGGAGCTTGCTGTAATGATAGAAGCAATTCACACCACACTGAGAAGAGTGAACACGCTCCCTGGGGCAGCTGGGAGGGAGGTGGAAGGAATGATAACCGGAGCTTGCTGTAATGATAGAAGCAATTCACACCGCACTGAGAAGAGTGAACGTGCTCCCTGGGGTATCTGGGAGGGAAGTGGAAAGAATGATAACCGGAGCTTGCTGTAATGATACAAGCGATTCACACCGCACTGAGAAGAGTGAACACGCTCCCTGGGGTATCTGGGAGGGAAGTGGGAGGAATGATAACCGGAGCTTGCTGTAATGATACAAGTGATTCACACTGCACTGTGAAGAGTGAACGCGCTCCCTGGGGTAGCTGTGAGGGAGGTGGGAGGAATGATAACCAGAGCTTGCTGTAATGATAGAAGCGATTCACACCACACTGTGAAGAGTGAACACGCTCCCTGGGTAGCTGGGAGGGAGGTGGGAGGAATGATAACCGGAGCTTGCTGTAATGATAGAAGCGATTCACACCACACTGAGAAGAGTGAACGCGCTCCCTGGGTAGCTGGGAGGGAGGTGGGAGGAATGATAACTGGAGCTTGCTGTAATGATAGAAGTAATTCACACCACATTGAGAAGAGTGAACGCGCTTCCTGGGGCAGCTGGGAGGGAGGTGGGAGAATGATAACTGGAGCTTGCTGTAATGATAGAAGTAATTCACACCACATTGAGAAGAGTGAACGCGCTCCCTGGGGTAGCTGGCAGGGAAGTGGGAGGAGAAATAAGTAGCTCTGGGAAGTCATGAAGAGCTGTGCCGAAGATTCAGCTTTCCGCATTATTGAAAAGTGCACAGCTTGAAGATGAAATATCTTTAAAAGTACGTAAATAAAAATAAACCCAAATGTTCCTAATACTACTTTAGTAACTAAACATATGGCAAAATCTTTTTAAGAGGTGAATGATCCCCTTTAAAGCCGAGCAGCTCTTGGATATCTGCAGTGCCACCACTCCGTCTTACAGGAAACCAGATTCATGCGTTGTTCAGAAGTGGGCAGTATGCCCAGCAGCGAACATTGGTAACTCAATGCTAGGATGGAGATGAATAGGCACACATACAAATACATAATCAACATCACTCACTTGTGCTGACATTACTTGCCTCTGTTTAACCTATTGAGGCCCGAGGGAAGGGGGCAATGCATTGATTTGCAATGCATTACACACCTCTTAGGTCTTCAAAGGGTTGAAATAATGAAAAATGAAACATGGTATGAAACTCTGTAAATCTATCCGTCAGTGAAAAAAAGGTTATTAGGAGTTAAACATTCCTCAGTCAGATGCCCATTAGGTAGAGCAAGCAGATGCTTTGGGGTACTATATTGTGTAAGGCGGTACCTGTTGTTCCGGCCACTCCCACCATGCTTAGTTATGGGTGTGGCCAGTGAGATGGCTCACTTGGTTAAGGCACCAGCTGTAGATTCTGTTCAAACCACAAGGTCACAGGTTCTAGTCCTGGCAAGGTCAGCTCAGCCTTTCTCCCTTCTGAGCAGTGGCATAACGATAGGGGTCGCAGGGGTCACACCTGCGACCGGGCCCATCACTCCAGGGGCCTGGCTGCCCCTTGCAATCCCACCACCTGGTGCCCACAACATTATGATACTTGTTCTCCCTCAGGCACTCTAGTAATGCAGAGCGCTGGAAGATGACATCATCTCCCAGCGCTCTGCATTATGAGAGGACCGTGCAGGAGCTCCATCTGCATAGAGGTCTGTGAGGAAGGAGGCACAGACCTCTCCTGACTCTTGCCATGCCACTGGACAACCAAGGAGGTAGGAGATTGGCAATGTGGAGATGGCGGGCAGCGTGGTGGCAATGTGGAGATGGGAGGCAATGTGGAGATGGGAGGCAATGTGGAGATGGGGGGCAGTGTGGTGGCAATGTGGAGATGGGGGGCAATGTGGTGGCAATGTGGAGATTGGGGGTAATGTGGAGATGGGGGGAAATGTGGAGATGGGGGACAATGTGGAAGTGGACACTGGAGATGGCCAATGTGGTTGAGGGGGAGCAATGTCATCGGGGGGGGGGGACCATGACAGTTCTTGCACCAGGGCCCGGTGGCTTCTAGTTACGCCTCTGCTTCTAAGGTAGATAAAATGAGTCCAGGAAATACTTGAAAACGAGAGATAATCTCAATGTGTTCTTCCTGGCACAATACACTGAGGCTGATGTAAGCAATTCTGGAGCAAACCAACTACATCCTAGGGGACCATTCTAACCCCCCCTTTTTTATGTTGTAACCCATTGATTGCTGAAGTGCACTCCAGCACACTGCTATTAACCCTTTGAGTGCCCGAGGGGTACGCAACGCATTGCAAAGCAATGCGTTGCATACCCCTCGGGCACTCAAAGGGTCAATAAAGATTCAATGCGATGCATTACACACCCCTACGGCACGCAAGGGGTTAAAACGAACCCGTTGTTATCATTGCGGCCAGTGTAAGGTATGGGCAGTTTTTACTTTAGAATCAAATATAAAAAAAAAACTCCTTTTGTAAGCGACACTTCACTGTAATCATCAGTGACCTAATTTAACCCTTTGACTGTCACAGGGCTGCACACAGCAATGTGTTTAACAGGTTAAATCCTGATACTAATGACAAGTTTACTTAAAGGGATAGTAACACTTCGTTTTAACTTTATTTTATTTTGTAGGCATTAAAAAAACACGAAGAATGATATAAGTCTTATCTCTCAAACCTTTATGGTTTATGAGATATTCACAAGCAAAGTTCCCCTCCCCGCCCCTTTTACCTAGTGTAAGCCATCTCTTCTCAGATGTGAGTCTGGTTGTATGACAGTACAGATAACAGAAGGGGACAATTTTCTTTGTATGAAAACAATGAAAGCCTTCCCCCCTTGACAAGTTTTTCAGCTTTTTCCATTATCTTAATAGAAGATTGTCCCTCTCTGCAGTCTATCTGGGCATCTCCCTTCTTATCTGGCTGAACAGGGGGGGGATACTTTGTTTGTGAATATCTCTTAAACCATAAAGGTTTCAGAGATAAGACTTATATCATTCTTCATGTTTTTTTTAATGCCTACAAAATAAAATAAAGTTAAAATGAAGTATTACTATCCCTTTAAATTAAAGAAACAGTAAGGCTGATGGACTAACAAGAACCAAATTAACTCTTCACCAAACCAGCTGCATCATAGACCAAATACCCTTTTATATGGGGATTTTAACCCTTTGAATGCGTTGAACGTCCCCCTAGCATTCAAGGGGTTAAGAGCTCTATTTAAATGAGTGAGGATTTTTATTTGCGCCCTATATGTAGGTTGCTTTCATACAGAATTAATGCAGTTTGTTTTAGTACATCAGCCTCACTAACTATTAGTCTTTGGTGGCCAATTGATTTTACTATTTAATATAATGGTGTAATGTCCAGTTTATATACTAATTTGCGAGTTTATTTACCAGTTTATTTGTTAGTGTAATGTCCAGTTTATATATTCATTTGCCATTTTATTGACCAGTTTCTTTATAAGTATAATGTCCAGATTATATACTAATTTTCAAGTTTATTTATAAGTGTAACGTCCAGTTTTTATATTAATTTGACAGATTATTTATAAGTGTAATGTCCAGTTTATAGATTAATTTGCCAGTTTATCTATCAGTATATTTATAAGTTTAATGTCCATTTTATATATTCATTTTCTAGTTTATTATAAGTGTTATGTTCAGTTTATATATTTGCCAGAATATTTACCATTTTATTTATAAGGGTAATGTCCAGTTTACATAACAATTTTCCAGTTTATTTACCAGTTTATTTATAGATGTAATGCCCAGTTTATATGTTCATTTGCCGGTTTATTTACTAGTTTATTTATAAGTGTAATGTCCACTTTATAAACATATTTTCTAGTTTATTTACCAGTGTAATATCCAGTTCATACACTAATTTTACCTGTTTATTTATAAGTATAATATCCAGTTTAAATATCATCAGTTTATTTACCAGTTTATTTATAAGTATAACATCCAGTTTAAATATCAATTTGACAGTTTAGTTACCAGTTTATTTAAAAGTGTAATGTCCAGTTTATAAACTAATTTTCCAGTTTATTTATAAGTGTAATTCCCAGTTTATATTTTCATTTGCCGGTTTATTTACTAGTTTATTAAAAGTGTAATATCCGGTTCATATACTAATTTTACCTGTTTATTTATAAGTATAATGTCTAGTTTATATATAAATTTTCCAGTTTATTTTCCAGTTTATTTATAACCGTAATATCCAGATTGTAAACTAATTTTCTAGTTTATTTACCTGTTTATTTATAAGTATAATGTCCAGTTAATATACTAATTTTGCAGTTTATTTATGAGTGTAAGGTCCAGTTTATACATTGATTTTCCAAATTATTTACCAGTTTATTTATAACCGTAATGTCCCATTTAAAAACTAATTTTCTAGTTTATTTACCTGTTTATTTATAAGTGTAATGTCCAGTTTCTAAACTAATTTTCTAGTTTATTTACCTGTTTTTTTATAAGTGTAATGTCCAGTTTATATACTAATTTTCCAGTTTATTTATAAGCGTAATGTCCAGTTTCTAAACTAATTTTCTAGTTTATTTACCTGTTTATTTATGTGTAATGTCTAGTTTATGTACACATTTTCTAGTTTATTTATAAGTGTAATGTCCAGTTTATATACTTATTTTCCAGTGTATTTATAAGCATAATGTCCAGTTTCTAAACTAATTTATTAATTTATTTACCTGTTTATTTATAAGTGTAATGTCCAGTTTATATACTAATTTTCCAGTTTATTTAACAGTTATTTATAAATGTAATGTCCAGTTTATATATTAATTTTAAAGTTTATTTATAAGTGTAAAGTCCATTTTTTTTATTAATTTACCAGTTTATTTATTAGTGTAATATCCAGTTTATATACTAATTTTCCAGATTATTTACCAGTTTATTTATAAGTGTAATGTCCAGTTTATATGCTAATTTTCCAGTTTATTGACCAGTTTATTTATAAGCGTAATGTCCAGTTTATAAACTAATTTTCTAGTTTATTTACCTGTTTATCTATAAGTGTAATGTACAGTTTATATACTAATTTTCCAGTTTATTTATAACCGTAATGTCCAGTGTATAAACTAATTTTCTAGTTTATTTACCTGTTTATTTATAAGTGTAATGTCAAGTTTATTTACTAATTTTCCAGTTTATGTATAACCGTAATGTCCAGTTTATACATTGATTTTCCAAATTATTTACCAGTTTATTTATAAGTGTAACGTCCAGTTTATAAACTAATTTGCCAGTTTATTTATCAGTATATTTATAAGTTTAAAGTCCAGTTTATATACTAATTTTCCAGTTTATTTATAAGCGTAATGTCCAGTTTATAAACTAATTTTCTAGTTTATTTACCTGTTTATTTATAAGTGTAATGTCCAGTTTATATACTAATTTTCCAGTTTATTTATAACCCTAATGTCCAGTTTATACATTGTTTTTCCAAATTATTTACCAGTTTATTTATAAGTGTAACGTCCAGTTTATGAACTAATTTGCCAGTTTATTTATCAGTATATTTATAAGTTTAAAGTCCAGTTTATATACTAATTTTCCAGTTTATTTATAAGCGTAATGTCCAGTTTATAAACTAATTTTCTACTTTATTTACGTGTTTATTTATAAGTGTAATGTACAGTTTGTATACTAATTTTCCAGTTTATTTATAACCGTAATGTCCAGTGTATAAACTAATTTTCTAGTTTATTTACCTGTTTATTTATAAGTGTAATGTCCAGTTTATATACTAATTTTCCAGTTTATTTATAACCGTAATTTACAGTTTATACATTGATTTTCCAAATTATTTACCAGTTTATTTATAAGTGTGACGTCCAGTTTATAAACTAATTTGCCAGTTTATTTACCTGTTTATTTATAAGTGTAATGTCCAGTTTATAAATTAATTTTCTAGTTTATTTACCTGTTTATAAATGTAATGTCCACTTTATGTACACATTTTCCAGTTTATTTATAAGTGTAATGTCCAGTTCATACATTGATTTTCAAGTTTATTTATAAGTGTAATGTCCAGTTTTTTATTAATTTACCAGTTTATTTATTAGTGTAATATCCAGTTTATATACTAATTTTCCAGATTATTTACCAGTTTATTTATAAGTGTAATGTCCAGTTTTTATATTAATTTTCCAGTTTATTTAACAGTTTATTTATGTGTACTATCCAGTTTTTATACTAATTTGCCAGTTTATCAGTTTATTTACAAGTGTAATGTCCAGTTTATATAATAATTTATTAGTTTATTTACCAGTTTATATATTATAGTAGTGTCCAGTTTATATACTAATTTGGAAGTTTATATATTGCTATAATATCCAGTTTATAGACCCCTTTGGCAGTGTATTTACCAGTTTATGTATAAGTGTAATGTCCAGTTGATATAGTCATTTGGCAGTGTTTTTACTAGTTTATGTATAAGTGTAATGTCCAGTTGATATAGTCATTTGGCAGTTTGCAGTTTGTATATTATATTAGTAACATCCAGTTTATATACTAATGTGTCAGTGTATTTACCAGTTTATATGTTGGTGTAATGTTCAGTTTTTATACTAACTTTTATAATTTTATATATTACTAGTTGAAGAGCCCGTTACACGGGGCACAGTGCTTCTGCCGGCCGGTTGCGGTGCAGTCATGCTCAGTAGAGACTACCAGCGCCGCGGCTGATACAGAGCTGAACGCTTCTTCAGAGCGCCCTGCTCTGTATCAGCCTCGTCACTGGCAGTCACTACTGCGAATGACTACAGCACGCGCAGCAGTCTCTACTGCGCATGACTGCGGCGTTACGCACATTTTATCAAATTATTATATAGGATTGTAATGTCCAATTTATATAAAATTTGGTAGTTTGTTTAGTAGTTTATAGATTGCTGTAAAATCCAGTTTATATACAACTTTGGCCTGTATATCTATCTATCTATCTATCTATCTATCTATTACTGTAGTATCCAGTTTATATACCCCTTCACTGACTAGTGTGGACTTGAATTTTTTTCTTACATATTTGAAAACCAATTCAAAACTGCTTATGCGTCATGTTAACCAAAAAGTCCAGCAAATGTACATTTAAGGAAAGATTCACACTTTTATTTCTGGGAAAGGTGAAAACGAAAGTATCCTGGTGCAACACAAATCTTAATTAGCATATGAAATGTCACTGAAAACCTACATTAGCATATGAAATGTGAATTTAAATGTGTCATTAGCATATGCATTGTCAATGGTACCGCAGTTATTATACATTAGCATGCGGGACCAAGTATAAATATCTCTTTAACGGTACATTTGCGGGTCTTTTGGCTAAGACACATAGGCAGTTTTTAAGCCTTTGAGTGCCAGAGGGGTTTGCAATGCGTTGTAAACGTGAATAAATGTGAAAGCTAAGTTAAACCTATAAGCAGTGCATACCGCTCCGGTCATTAAAGTGTTAAAAAGATTCAAAAGCAGAGGAAGGCAATGTTTTCCTAGTTGGCGATGTTGGGAGTTGTAGTTACAAACAGCTGGAGAGTCACAGTTTGCCCACCTCAGATTTAGGATCAGCTTGTCCATAGTCCAGGCAAATAGGATTTAAAGGGACAGTAATGCCCCATAAATGTTTTCATAGTTTTGTAGAGTGTAAAAAAATTAATGTATAAGCCACAAATCCTATCTCTCAAATGGTTTGAGAGATAATCAAATTTACAGTTCGCCCCTCTCCTCCCTTCTCCTGAAGTCAGCATCGAGCTGATGGCAGGAGATCCTGGTCCGGGAACCAGTCGGAGGCTCTGCAGGAGAGCCGAAATTTTCAAATTTCAAAAGAATTACTTTGTTGGAAAGGACTACAAAGTGTGTCTGGTTTGCAAGCATACTTTGTAGACCTTTCCAATGAAGTAATTCTTTTGCAATAACAGGTTTTCTGGTCTGTTGAAGAGTCTCCTTTAGTCGGATGACTAACAGACTCCCGCTGTCATCTTTACAGCTGACGGCAGGAAAGGGGCAAACTTTGAATGGGATTATCTTTCAAACCATAGCGGTTTGAGAGATAGGATTTGTTGCTTATACATTAATTTTTTACCATCTACAAAACTATAAAAAACATTTATGGGACATTACTGTCCCTTTAAAAAACAACTTTTCCACTGAGAATATGTTTATCCTAAAATGAAACGTCTTTCCTGTACAGCTGGAGAGATCCCTACTTATTTGTTTTGGATGAAAGCACCGAGACGTGCCTTCTCTCTGACAGTGCAGGGGTTAACTACAGAGCCACTTATTAGCTTGTATCCAGAACAAAGGACGAGTTCAGAGAGAGGGGAATCAACTCCGGAAAATAAATTGTTTTTAATATACTGGGAGCACTTTATCTCTGGCACAGAATGCCTCAGCTTTTATTTTCTTTCTGGTTACAGCAGGGTGGCCAATCTGAGGCTCTCCAGCTGTTATTAGACAGCAACTCCCAATGTCCTCACTCAGCCACTGGTCAGCTGAGGATGATGTAAGCTGTAGTCCGAAAACAGCTGACGGGTCACAGGTATCCCTACCTTCAAGGGTACGTGTTTTGTGCAGTGTCTTTAAAGCAGTCGTGCTCAATCTTATTTTATTCGGGGCACCCCTAACACGTAATCTAAAACATTTGGGGCACCCCTTTACATATTTAATGTACTTTATCAAGGGCATAATTAATGGTACAATATATAAATATACAGTTATTATTAGGTCTTACGATCATAATAACTAAATTAAACATATTGTGCATAACAATTTCTATAAATCTTTATTTAAAAGTCCATTTTTGTTAGTCTATATAGAAAACACGGGGCACCCTAAGTTGATGTCTGTGGCACACCAAAGTACCACGGCACCCTGGTCAAGAATCACTGTTTTAAAGGGATAATAATTATTTTGTAAAATATATATGTTTTAGGACTTTTCTTTCAGAATAAAACAAGCAGACGCTTGCTGCTGACTTGTATCTCATTCAAATGTAATTACAAAAAGAGAAGGGACATTTTCTTATAGGAGATGTGTAGTGTTTTTTGTCACCTTTCAATGTTATAGGGGCGCTGTTGCTACTGCTGTCTTTTGTCACTGACAATAGCTCTCCATATTCAGCAAAAAAAAAAAAAGCAGCGTCCTACAATGCAAGAGTCACGAAAAGCACTGCACCTTTCAACTCACAAAAATGTTTCCTTTCAATTGTACTAACTTTTGCACAAGCCATCTCCCAAAAGAGTGAATGGCCTTATTTTTATTCATTAGGATACGCTTTTAAAGTTTTTTACAGACAAGCAAAAACAGGCTTGACTGTTAAAGGGATAGTAATACTTAAAATGTAAAAAAAAAAAATGTTGTAGGGTTTATCCCCCTGAGTAAAACAAGAGTACTCCCACTGCTTAAAGGTGTTTCAATATTTTCCATTTATACAATTTACCTTTGCTTTGTCATCCAAATCAAATATTTCCGTTGCCAAATCCTTCAGTTTAAGTTGCTAAAAATATCTTAAATTATTACTGGAGTTAAAAGCATAAGAGAGAGCAGGATGAGAGAAAGTGATTTTCCCTACATTGCGGAACTATGATACCATTTAAAGGGGTAGTAATACTTAAAATGTAAAAAAATATATATGTTGAAGGGTTTATTCCCCTGAGTAAAACAAGAGTACTCCCATTGCTGAAAGGTGTTTTATTCAAAAGTTATTACAGCTCAAAGTTGAATTTTTTAGGTGCAATATCACAGTGGCCTGAAATTGTACAGTGGCACTGTTGCTACACGATCCTATGGACAGCTCTGGTCCCGGGACCATAAATCTCCATAGGATAGTGTAGCAACAGCACCACTGTACAATTTCAGGCCACTGTGATATTGCACCTAAAAAAAATCAACTTTGAAAATGAATAACTTTTGAATGAAACACCTTTCAGCAGTGGGAGTACTACTATTACTATCCCTTTAAACGGCATGGAAACCATAGCGTGGAAAAGTAATGTAATAAACAGGTTAATTTTGTATTCATTCTTTAAAGCGGAACTTTCACTCAGATTAAAGTGACCCCCAAATCATTAGTCACATAGCAGTAAGCATATCAATACTTGTATTATCCTGAATAAGTCAGCCATTATTGAGAAATCCAACTTGTAGGCATCTTGCTGTAGAGTATCTGTGCGTCTGTGCTGACAGTCACTTCCTGTACCTTAAGGTACAATGCAACTCCTCCTGACCAATCCTGGAGGAGACTGGGACAGACAGCACTGACTCACACATGCCTCTTCAGCAAGATGTCTGCACTGATGCCTGCCAGTGAGTCTCTGAACAAGTTGGATTTCTCAACAATGCCAGTCTTATTCAGGATAATACAAGTATTGATATGTATATCGCTATGTGAATAGCGATTTGGGGACACTTTAATGTGAATGAAAGTTCTGCTTTAAAGATGGAACTATAGAATTGATGAGACAGCTCAGTTGGTTGATGCACCACCTGCAGAATCTGTTCAGACCTCCCACCAGGTGAACTCAGCCATTAAACCTTCTGAGGTAGAAATAATGAATACCCAGGATATTCTTAAAAACAAGAGACAATCTCATTGTATCCTTCCTGTAAAGTAGTTTCATTCAAAAAATAAGTTACAAAAAGGACAGTATGTTTTCTGTCCACAAGGGACATCCCAGCCTTGTTCCACTAACTACTTGGTGTACATTGTCTGACATACCAGCCTTTCTCCACTTTCTACTTGATATACATTGTCTAACATTCCAGCCTTGTTTCACTGTCTGTTGGTTGTACATTGCCTGACATACCAGCCTTGTTCCACTGTCTACTGGATATACATTGTTTAACATC
The DNA here is from genome assembly GCA_037306005.1 of Rhinophrynus dorsalis. Classification (NCBI taxonomy): domain Eukaryota; kingdom Metazoa; phylum Chordata; class Amphibia; order Anura; family Rhinophrynidae; genus Rhinophrynus; species Rhinophrynus dorsalis. The sequence continues at coordinate 237,989,804 of CM074725.1, read as the reverse complement.
CCAACCTCCTTCTGCTGTCTATTGGTTGTCACAGGACCACACATTTAGTGTCTTACACATCAACCTTGTTCCACTTGTAGACACAGAATCACACATACATGGTCTGAAACCCAGCCTTGTTTTTCTGTCCCACTGCTATTCACAGATCCACACAACAGTCTGACATCCCACCCTTGTTCCATTGTCTCACTAGCTATCATAAAACCACACATACACAGTCTGACACCCCGTCTTTGTTCCATTGAAAGTCACAGAACCAAACATACCGGGACCCAGAGCAGAGTGCAACTCAGGAGGAGAGGACTTGACGGGGCTAGGAAGGAGACATTAGCACAGGAAATCGGGCAGTCTGGATGGAGTGGTAGGTTCGGGGGAGGCACTAGGATGTGACGGCTGTGGGAAGTGGTGTCCCAGCAGCCATTGTGAGTGAGACGGTGGACAGTGAAGTGTTTGGATTTGGGGTTGTGCTGATTACACTGTGTCGTCTCTTTGCCCCGATGTGGGGAGTGGTTTACTGTGTGCCTATCCAGTGCTCTGAGGGAAGCTGTGTGACTTGCCCCTGCCGGCGTTGCTCATTGCGCTGTTGCCTGTTCCAGCCTGATGTGCACCCGTGGGACCTTGCTTGTCCAGTGGCCGCTTATCCGCAGTGCACGTGGTGCCCCAGATCCTGTCTGAGCAGCCTGAATTGGACTCCTCTTCACTGCGGCACCCTGGTTGCTGTTGTCCTGACCTCTGCACATGCTATTTGTGTGATTTGCTGTTGTGCCCTGCCTGGCACTCCGCACCGGGTACCGGTGGTGCTCACAGGGGCTTCTCTCTGCTCTGGAGGACCGTGCTACGGCTGTCCGACTTCCGCTACTCCACCTCCTTTGACCAGCGCAAGGGTCCGGTGTTTTGGGGGGGTGGATGTTCTTGGTGGGCCCACTCTCCTCCCCTTTTTCTGCTGTGGGGGATCTAGGTTGGGTGGTGTTTGCAGGAGCATGACGTCCTGGGGGGATTCCTACCCACCCCGGTCAGCTGCTTACGACTCACGCCAGGGAAATGTCTGCCTGAGTTAACGGTGGTGTAAATAAATGCTGTGGCCCTTTCAACCCATCCAACATGTCTGAGTGTTTTTAAGGGGACGTAAATTGTGGAAGAGGTGGATGACTTGATGCCCTGTCATGGGACCCCGGAGCAGAGTGCAACTCAGGAGGAGGGGACTTGACGGGACTAGGAAGGAAGGAGACAGTAGCACAGGAAATGGGGCAGTCTGGATGGAGTGGTAGGTTCGGGGGAGGCACCAGGAAGTGACGGCTGTGGGAAGTGGTGTCCCAGCAGCCATTGTGAGTGAGACAGTGGACAGTGAAGTGTTTCCTGCCCGCCAGCCCCTGTACTGGACATGCGCTGGGTCTCACCTTGGTGTGGGTGCTATAGGCACATGGGTACAGGGTCCGAAGCAGTGGTGGATTGCGGGAGCATGTGTGGTTTGCACGGTGCTTGCCTGGTGGTGTTATGTTGTCACAGCATGGCGGGGTGCTTACTGGGTGAAGCATGGGGCTTCACAGTGATGGTACAGAATCAGTGCTCTTAGGCTTGGTCTTAAGAGTCATAAGTATGGCTGTTGGGCTAACACTTGCCACATTCCAATAGTTAGTGTGGATGGTGGCATGGACCCCAGACAAGTAGTGTTATAAAGTCTGGGTATTATATGGTTGAAGTCAAGTAATGACTATGTATTAGCAAGCACTGGGGGGTTTAAGTTTAATGGTTATGTATTCATAAGTATTGTTTTATCTTGGTAATAAATGCTGTGGCCTTTTAAACCCATCCAACGTGTCTGAGTGTTTTTAAGGGGAGGTAAATTGGGGAAGAGGTGGATGACTTGACGATGCCCTGTTATGTCTGACATCCCAGCCTCTTCCCACTGGTAGTCACAAATCCACATGTACATTGTCTTTTACATTTTTATAGATAGTGGTAAATGCTACAGATGCTGTAAAGATGTATTCTTTATCATGAAGCCATTCCACAAGCTCTGCTCTCTACCTGACATTTCTGGGTTGCATTGAGGTCACCATAGTGCAACCTGGAAGTATGGGATAGAGAGACAAGCTTGTGGAACAGCTTGAATAAATGCAGTCATGGCCAGGGCCGGATTTGCCATAAGGCAGAGTAGGCATCTGCATACTGACACACCCCACAGAGGGGCGCCTGTCATTGGAATCAATTAATTTTTTTATTTTATTTTTTTTTTAAATATTTTCATTCACCCTACCCGCTCCCTGCCTGCCTGCCGCCCGGTGAGATCCTGCTGTTGCTCCCTCTGTGTCTCTTTAGTAATGCAGAGCGCTGGGAGATGACATCATCTCTCAGCGCTCTGCATTCCTAAAGAGAAGACCGCGCGGGAGCAACAGGAGTTACAGTTCTGTGCAGAAGCAGGAACAGACTTCTCCTGCCACTGGACCACCAGGGAGGTAGGAAACGGGTCAATGTGGAGCTGATGGTGCAAGTTGGAGATGATGGGGGTAATGTGAGTGCAAGTTGGAGCTCATGAGGGCAATGTGGAGATGATGGGGGTAATGTGAGGGCAAGTTGGAGTTGATGGGGGCAAAGTGGAGATGATGGGGGCAATGTGAGGGCAAGTTGGAGCTGATGGGGCAAGTTAGAGCTGATGGGGGTAATGTGAGGGCAAGTTGGAGCTGATGGGGGCAAGTTGGAGCCGATGGGGGTAATGTGAGGGCAAGATGGAGCTGATGGGGGCAAGATGGAGCTGATGGGGGTAATGTGAGGGCAAGTTGGAGCTGATGGGGGCAATGTGGAGATGATGGGGGTAATGTGAGGGCAAGTTGGAGCTGATGGGAGGCAATGTGAGGGCAATATGGATATGGGGGGATAATGTGGAGATTTGGAGCATTGTGGAGGTGTCCATTTGAGATGGCCAACGGGGTGAGGGGGTTGCTTCAGATTTCTGTGCCTACAGGCTCCTGCGATGTAAATCCGGCCCTGGTCATGTCCCCTCTGCTGGTCAGATGAATTTGTGGGTCCAGGTACACTGTACCCTTGCACCCACCCCAAATCAGCTCTGCTGTAGTAAAGACAGGCTTTTCTGCTGCATGGAAAGTGCAAGGATTGTCTACCGTTCCTTGTTTTGACAGTTCCTAACAGAAAGCTCTCTGGAAATAGAGATTCAGGGAGAATGACTGTCACTTTAAGCAAGCGCAGGCCCCAAAATAATACTTTGCACTTATTAATGTGCCAAAATATTTCTGTACATCCCCCTCACAATGTACACCCTTTGACTGTCAGACAACTGTGCGACTCCTTGCAGAACAATGCATTGCACTCAAATGATTGAATCATTTTTTTAATAGGGTGATAATTAAACTTCTCCTCTTATACCTTAATGGCGTCTTTAAAGATAACACAGATGTTGATGATCAGGTTACTTTCTGAGTGACTGGCGCATGAACCACAAACATACTAACACCCCTGAAGGTGGGATTACATTCTTACAGGTGGTCTCCTGAGCCTGGACAGTGCCTGCAGGACAATTGTTGCAAACATGTCGAATAGCTTTGAAAAAGAAAAATCCCAAGTATTTTGGGGGATCATTTAACCCTTTAACATCTAACTTTTAAACCCTTTTGAGCTCCAGAAGACTATGCTACACATTGCAAAGCAATGCTTTGCACAGCCTACTGGCATGCAAAAGGTTAAGCCCATTTTGTAGCCAGAGGCAGGCAAAGTACTTTGTGTAAGCAGAGAATTCCATACCTGGCCTCAGTAGGAAGGAGGCTATTGGGAGACAAGAAATAGACTGGGGGGGTGCTACAGGGAGACAAGAAATAGACTGGGGGGTGCTATAGGGTACGTACCTCCCAAGTGTCCCTCTTTAGGAGATATTAGGGCATCATACCTCCCAAGTGTCCCTCTTCAGGAGATATTAGGGCTCCATACCTCCCAAGTGTCCCTCCTTAGGAGATATTAGGGGTCCATACCTCCCAAGTGTCCCTCTTTAGGAGATATTATAGGTCCGTACCTCCCAAGTGTCCCTCTTTAGGAGATATTATAGGTCCGTACCTCCCAAGTGTCCTTCTTTAGGAGATATTAGGGGTCTGTACTTCCCAAGTGTCCCTCTTTAGGAGATATTAGGGGTGTGTGCCTCCCAAGTGTCCCTCTTTAGGAGATATTAAGTCTCCATACCTCCCAAGTGTCCCTCTTTAGGTGGTATTAGGGCTTCATACCGCCCAAGTGTCCGTCTTTAGGAGATATTAGGGGTCCATACCTCCCAAGTGTCCCTCTTTAGGAGATATTATGGGGTCCGTACCTCCCAAGTGTCTCTCTTTACAAGATATTAGGGGTGTATACCTCTCAAGTGTCCTTCTTTAGGAGATATTAGGGGTGTATACCTCTCAAGTGTCCCTCTTTAGGAGATATTAGGGACACCCTGGTGTCCCTGTGTTTAGGAGATCAGACTGTGTGGTGTGTGTATATAAGTGTATCACCCTGATGTCCCTGTGTTTAGGAGATCACACTGTGTGGTGTGTATATAAGTGTATCACTCTGGTGTCCCTGTGTTTAGGAGATCAGACTGTGTGGTGTGTATATAAGTGTATCACCCTGGTGTCCCTGTGATTAGGAGATCAGACTGTGTGGTGTGTATAGAAGTGTATCACCCTGGTGTCCCTGTGTTTAGGAGATCAGACTGTGTGGTGTGTATATAAGTGTATCACCCTGGTGTCCCTGTGATTAGGAGATCAGACTGTGTGGTGTGTATAGAAGTGTATCACCCTGGTGTCCCTGTGTTTAGGAGATCAGACTGTGTGGTGTGTATAGAAGTGTATCACCCTGGTGTCCCTGTGTTTAGGAGATCAGACTGTGTGGTGTGTATAGAAGTGTATCACTCTGGTGTCCCTGTGTTTAGGAGATCAGACTGTGTGGTGTGTATAGAAGTGTATCACTCTGGTGTCCCTGTGTTTAGGAGATCAGACTATGTGGTGTGTATAGAAGTGTATCACCCTGGTGTCTCTGTGTTTAGGAGATCAGACTGTGTGATGTGTGCATAAGTGTATCACCCTGGTGTCCCTGTGTTTAGGAGATCAGACTGTGTGGTGTGTATAGAAGTGTATCACCCTGGTGTCCCTGTGTTTAGGAGATCAGATTGTGTGGTGTGTATAGAAGTGTATCACCCTGGTGTCCCTGTGTGTGTAGGAGATCAGACTGTGCGCTGTGTATATAAGTGTATCACCCTGGTGTCCCTGTGTTTAGGAGATCAGACTGTGTGGTGTGTATAGAAGTGTATTACTCTGGTATCCCTGTGTTTAGGAGATCAGACTATGTGGTGTGTATAGAAGTGTATCACCCTGGTGTCTCTGTGTTTAGGAGATCAGACTGTGTGATGTGTGTATAAGTGTATCACCCTGGTGTCCCTGTGTTTAGGAGATCAGACTGTGTGATGTGTATAGAAGTGTATCACCCTGGTGTCCCTGTGTTTAGGAGATCAGATTGTGTGGTGTGTATAGAAGTGTATCACTCTGGTGCCCCTGTGTTTAGGAGATCAGACTATGTGGTGTGTATAGAAGTGTATCACCCTGGTGTCTCTGTGTTTAGGAGATCAGACTGTGTGATGTGTGTATAAGTGTATCACCCCGGTGTCCCTGTGTGTAGGAGATCAGACTGTGTGGTGTGTATATAAGTGTATCACCATGGTGTCCCTGTGTTTAGGAGATCAACGGTGTGGTGTGTATATAAGTGTATCACATTGCTACACCGCAATAAAACTCACATTAATGTTTGTTTAATCTTCAGTATATGTGATTATAAATTAGTCTGTGTAAATAAAATACTTTGGTCTTGCTCTAAATTATTCATTTACACAAAGAGGTGTCAGTAGGTCATGAAATAACCTAAAAATTTTCTGTAATGCCCTGCCCAGCAACCACGACCCCAGCAACACCCCCTAAACACCAGTGTCCCTCCTTGTCCAGTTGAATGTTGAGAGGTGTGCTGCAATGTGGGATTCCTTTATTTGAAATATGATGTAAAATGTTTTTTTTTTAAATCCAGAATTGCTTGATAAATGGGGCATATGCACAAATTACATTTGAACTATTCTGGAGCAAACCAACTGCATCATATGAAACAAATGCATATTCTCCACATTCCCATTGATTTTAAGTGGGGCTTTTAACCCTTTGAATGCTAGAGAGGTCTCAGATGGAATGCTTTGAAGTGCGTTGGAAACCTCATTTGCTTTCACATACACAGACACATACACCCACCCACACACACATATACACAAACACACACATGCACACACAGACACAAACACACACAAATACACATTCTCAAACACACACACATACACAAACATACACACTCATACACAAACGCACCCAAACATGTATACAAAGACACACTTACACACACATACACAAACACACACACACATACACACATACACAAACACACACGTACACACACACACACAAGCACACATTTTCGAGTTGGGACTTTTGATCGGCATACCCCAAAATGTACCAAATATGGAAAAAAAAGCACCATTTGGGAGCAAACCAATTTGTCCACTGCAAACAAGTAACCGGTCTGCAGCGCATTGCCTTACTGAGCATTTATAGGGTTAAAGACAGCCTGCCGTCTGTAAGTGCTGCTAGAGATTATATCTTTAACGCTTTACTCCCCTCTCAGTTTACCTGTCAGCTGCCGTTAACATCAGCAGTCGCCTGAGGGGGACAGACAATTTGTTCACATTTTTTAGAAGAAAAGGTGACAAGCGGCTTAAGAAGAGGGAAGGAAAGGAGAGATGGAGAAGAGACAGAAATAAATGGACGAGACCTTTCAGGTTGATATAAGCCAGGGTTAAGCAGATTTTCACCTCCTGCATACCTTACCTTAGTTGATTCTTCTACTAGTGATGAGAGTTAATCTGTAATTCATTTTTTTTAAAGACTTACCATCAATGATAATACTTGCTGTACTGCGTGGCTTGTATTTAAGTCCCCCTGTTTTTCCAATCCCTCCTTTAACCCTTTGAGTGCCAGAGGGGTACGCAACGCATTGCACAACAATGTGTTGAGTACCCCTCTTGCACTCATAGGATTAACTGTGCGTCATTACTTTCTATCCAAGAATGAAGCGTACTCCAAGGGGGAGCGCTGCCAATCGAACACCAAGTCATCAACATGGAAGCGCTCTCCTTGCAAAGAACATTGTGGCCAGATCGTTAGTGGATAATAATATATTAAGTTTTATTTATAAAATACCGTTTGTCTTACTGCGATACAGCAACATAGGGGGAGAAATTGTTTTAGCTGAAAGTTCCACTTTAACTTTCCAGCTGTTGGAACTCCATCTCCCATCATCATCAAAACAGCATCAATTCTTCTAGGTACACTTGCACACAGTATTGTAAGGAACTCGGCAGGTAGGTTGTTCTAAACATCTTGGAGAACTAACCACAGTTCTGTGAATTTAGGAGGTCCCAGTTGTAGGGTGACCACATTTCTGTTCTGCCATTCCGGGACATGTGGTCACCCTAGTCCCGTGGCTGACCATCTTTCTGAGGCTGACATAGTAAGAGTTCCCAGTGGGAAGTCTAACTCTGTGTCAGCCTCAGAAAGATGGTCAGCGCCGGCGGGAGCCTCAGCCGCAGGTCTCACTTGCAGCGCCAACATACCTGCTCCACCCCAGCTGTCTCACACGTACCAGTCCAGCCAGCCAATGAAATGCATTTGATGTATATGGTCTTCATTGGCTGGCTCAGCCAGCCAATGATGACCATACAGCAAATACATTTCATTGGCTGGCTGGCTGGCTGGACTGGCGCGTGTTGCTCATTTCCGGGACTCTTTGTTGTCCCGGTGGGGGGGTGACCCAGGATGCGGGACAGAGACCCCCAATAAGGGACAGTCCTGGGCATTCCGGGATGTGTGGTCACCCTACTCAGTTGCTTCTATCTCTTCATGTAACCCCAGACAGGGCTCTGTGGGGGCCATACCATCACTTCCAGGACTCCTTGTTCTTTTTTACACTGAAGATAGTTCTTAGTGACTTTGGCTGTATGTCTGGGGTCAGTGTCATGCTGCAGAATAAATTTTGGACCAGTCAGGTGCCTCCCTGATGGTATTGCATGATGGATAAGTATCTTCTTGTAGCATAGATGAGACCATTAATTCTAAATGCAGAAATGCATCCTCAGACTTTCAAGGAACCTCCACCTTGATTCACTGTTGTCTGCAGACTCTCATTCTTGTACCGCTCTCCAGCCCTTCGGCGAGCCAAATGTTTGAAACTAGTGTAAACACCCATGTACACGCCCATGTGTGAACGTTAATATAGTTCTGCAGTAGTACACCTGCAGTCATGCACAGTAGTGACTGGCCGAACACACAGAATGCTCCCAGCATTCCGTGCGTTTGGGAAGTTTGTACTGTGCATGACTGCATCGGACAAACATACATCTGGCCTTTTATATTATAGGATGTGTATGGTACAGACCGTAAAATAAAATGTGTAAAAAGTGATATCAGAAACACAAAAGAATCCAAGTGCTCATATGAAATACTGTTATACAGTAGAAAGATGTCCTGTTCCATGTAGTGAAAATGTTACCGGGGCTCCCATAGCAGCTGGCTGTGTGTGAATACTGGTGGTTAGCTGGTAGAGCGCCACCATGTGTCTGGAGTATGTTCTCCTGTCTTGGAGCAGTTATGTTGTGAGTTCAATATAGATATGAAGCCGTCCGAAATAAGACAGCGAGCAGACGCGACCTGTCTATAGACCCACTCTGTCAGACAATCCCTCCATTCTGGATAATGAATATCTTGTGGGCAGGGATAAATAATAAAGTGTTCTCTGTCCCATGCAGAAGTAATGGATGTAAGCTGTATACTGAGGGAACACAACCAGCTGGTGAGATGGCTGAGTGGGTTAAGGCACCAGCTGTAGAAGCTGTTCAGACTGCAAGGTCACAGGTTCTATTCCCAGCAGGGTTGACTCATCCTTCCAAGGTGCATAAAATGTGTCCCCTTAAATTGGGCAATAATCCATATTCTCCCAGGTCATACTTGAAAATGAGAGACAATCTCAATGTATCCTTCCTGGTAAAATACATTGATATGATTATTAATCAGTGGTCAGTAAAATCGGATCCCAATGATATATTAAAGAATACAGTGATATATTGCTATTCACTGTGCTTATTCAAGACACCATATACATCCATTACTTGTAGATGGTGACGGAAGAGGGTAATGATTAAGAGTTTGAATGCTAGAGGGCTGTGGGTTAAGAATGCTGTTTGTAGCAGGTGGTACGCAGGAGAGGTCCGGTGAGGTAAAGAGGCCGGTCCTGCTCTACATACTGCCGCTTCCTCACTGGCGGTGTATGCCATGCAGTCATTAGCAGTAGAGACTAGCCTAACGCACAGAATGCTCCCAGCATTCTGTGCATTCAGGCAGTCTATACTGAGCATGACTGCATCGGACAAACATACATCTGGCCTTTTATATTATAGGATTTTGACTTATCAGTCCAGAGCTCCTGCTGCCATTTTTCTGCACCCCAGTTCCTGTGTTTCTTTGCATAGTTGACTCGCTTTGGCTTCTTTCTATGTCAGAGGTATGTCTTTGTGGCTGCAACGCTTCTACGAAGACCACCTTTGACCAGACTTCTCTGGACAGTAGATGGGTGTACCAGGATTCTACTGTTTTCTGCCAATTCTGAGCAGATGGCACTGCTGGACATCTTCCGATTATGAAGGGAATTAAGTGTGATGTGTCGTTCATCTGCTGCACTAAGTTTCCTTTGATAACCACTGCGTCTATGGTCCTTAATATTGCATGTTCCTGTTTCTTTGTGCTTGGACAGCACATCTGGAAACCCCTGATTGCCTTGAAATTTCTGCCAGGGACAGACATTGCTGATACAGTATAGTTAACTTGTGTCTTGTTGCTGTGCTCAGTCTTGCCATGGTGTAGGACTTTTGACATTAAACTGTCTTCAGCAACTTCACCATGTTAGCTAAGTTTGGCTGTTCCTCACCCAGTTTTACGCCTCCTACACAAGCTGTTTCGGTTTCAGTTAATGATTGTGTTTCAACCCACATATTAAATTGATGATCATTAGCACCTGTTTGGTATAATTGTTTAAAGTGTTAGTAATGTCTAAAAAAAACTTTTTTTGCATTTAGAAGAGCTCAAAAAGCTGATCTGAATGCAAAAAAATGTATCTCTCAAACCGCTATGGTTTAAGAGATACGGGCGTATAAAGTTTGATTTCTCCTACTGACAGATGTAAAGCTGTCAGCAGGAGATCCGTGTCGGTCGACACGGAGGCGCTTGAGTGCCGGGATCTCATTACTTACACAGAATCCCTTTATTGGAATGGTCTAAAATGTGTGCCTGAACACTAGGCACACGTTTTAGACCATTCCAGTGAAGCGATTCCGTGTAAGTAACGAGATCTCGACACTTCTCAAGCGCCACAGTTTCGACCAACACGGATCTCCTGCTGACAGCTTTACAGCTGTCAGTAGGAGAAATCAAACTTTATACGCCCGTATCTCTTAAACCATAGCGGTTTGAGAGATACTAATTTTTGCATTTAGATCAGCTTTTTGAGCTCTTCTAAATGCAAAAAAGTTTTTTTTAGACATTACTATCACTTTAATCATACACCTGACTATTTTCCTACAAAACCCCTGACTTTGTGCAAGTGTACCTAGAAGAAGTGATGCTTTTAGAAAGCAAAGGGTGGTCACACCAAATATTGATTTGATTTAGATTTTGATTCTGTTCACTCATTATGCAATTTGTTAACTGATAAAAAATAAACTGTTAACATGTCTATTTTTGAAAGCACTCTTACTTTACAGCATTTTTTCCCACCTGCCGAAGACCTTTGTCCAGTACTATGTATATAAAAATATATATAGTTATAGATGGGGCGCGTCACAAGGTATCCACAGTGATTTGTATTAAAACTTGTGTTGGCTGCACTGCTCATTTTGCACTTTGGTAGAAGCACAAACTCTCTAGGTGATTGTAAAATGGTTTTGACCTTGATGCACCAAAGAAGTGCAGTGAATTTTTACAATTTTTGGTGGCTGAACGTGTACGAGGGGTAGAAATCCATCAGACGTTAAAGGGGAACTGTCACCCCAACTAAAGTCCACCCCACCTAATCAGGCATCTAGTGATAAGCTTAAAGGGATAGTAATACTTCATTATTACTATCCCCCATGTTGTAGCCCTTAAAATTCTGAATTCAACGATATCAGCAGTATCTCACAAACCTTTATGGTTTGAGAGATATCTACTTTCAAAATTCCCTCTTTTTGTCTTTTCCCCTGACGTCAGTGTTCTAGCTGAGAGCAGGGGAATCCGGTCAGTGAGAAAGTGGTGGCTCTGCATGAGTCCTGAGATCGCTTTATAGAAACAGAAATCCTTCACTAAAATGGTCTTCTACATGTGCTTGGTTTGCAAGCACACGTAGAATACAATTTTAGTGAAGGATTTCTGTCTCTATAACAAGATCTCAGCACTGCTGCAGAGCCACCGCCGGTCCCGGGACCGGATTCCCCTGCTGTCAGATAGAATGCTGACGTCAAGGGAGAGGGAACTTTAAAAGCGTATATATCTCAAACCATAATGGTTTGAGAGATGCAGCTGGTATAGTTGAATTCAGAATTTTAAGGGCTACAACATGGGGGATAGTAATAATGAAGTATTACTATACCTTTAACAATCAAACTGTTATGTAGAATAAAGATTGCGTTAGTCAGAAATCCTTCCTCAGCCAACACTGACGGACAGGCAACAGCACAGACATCTTTGCTTACAGACATCTGCACTGTCAGTCCCGGTCTCCTATAGGAGGCACTGCATGGTACCTTAAGGTACCAGAAGGGACTGACAGAGCAGATGCCTCTAGAGTGCTGTTGCCTGCCCGTCAGTGTCGACTGAGGAAGAATTTCTGACTAACACGGTCTTTATTCTGCATAACAATGTGATTGTTAAGCTTATCACTAGATGACTAATTAGGTGGGGTGGACTTTAGTTGGGATTATAGTTCCCCTATAAGCACAATATAGAAACAGTGCTTTACTGTATTGAATACCTCCCAAGTGTCCCTCTTTAGTAGGGACAGCCCCTCCTCGAGACCAAAATCCCTCTTTCCCACCTTCGTGTCCCCCTTTTTAGGAGACCAGACCGTGTTGGTGTGTGTATATAAGTGTGTCACATTGCTCTACATTAACGTTTCCTTAAACTTCACTATATCTGTTAATAAATTAGTCTGTATAAATCACTTTGTTTTGCTCTAAATAATTTATTCAGTGACACAAAGCGGTGTCAGTAGGTCATGAAATGATCTAAACATTTTCGGTAATGCCCCAGCCACCAGCCCCGCACTTATGTTATTGGAGTGTCTTCGAATGGATAACCGCGTTCACAAACGGTCACACGAGTTACACTGGTGAAACAAAATCTGCATGAATATCCACATCCACCAGAGAACAAAACACTGAATGAGTATGTGTCATGATTATGAACATCAGTCATGGTCTGATTACAAAATCATCCATGCAGTGGCGTAACTAGAAGCCACCGGGCCCTGGTGCAGAAATTGCTGCCGGCCCCCCCCCATCTTCCCGTTGCCCCATGTACATTTCCTACCTCCATCTCCCGCGCGGTTCTCAGTTATGCAGAGCGCTGGGAGATGATGTCATCTCCCAGCGCTCTGCATTACTAGAGCGCCGGGAGATCAGCTGAGCTGCTGCGGGCATGGCTGTGGGCGAGTGGTGATGGGTTCGCAGGAGGCGGCCGGGCCTCTTGGAGTGACGGGCCCGGTCGCAGGTGCAACCCCTATTGTTACGCCACTGCATCCATGACTGAGTAACTAAGAATTGAAAGGAGCAGGCCATGAGCCACTTGTCACGCAAACAAAAACTTATTTCCTCAGCACGTACAGAAGCTTGTGGATTGACTAAGATTGTTGAAAAGGAGGGGAAATAAGCAGAAAAATATGATATTGTAAGAGAAACATAGAATTTGACGGCAGATAAGAACCATTCAGCCCATCTAGTCTGCCCATTTTCCTACTGTAAAAAAAAAACAAAAAAAACCCTCAAACCTTTTTTGGTCCTTGGTCTTTTCTTACGTTAAGGACAGCCTTATGCCAATCCCATGCATGCTTAAATTCTGTCACTGTATTACCTTCTACCACTTCTGCTGGTAGGCTATTCCACTTATCTACTACCCTCTCAGTGAAGTAAAACTTACTCATTGTATTATATGACAATCAATTAATTGATACTCTGCTTAGTTTCACCTCCACTCAATAAACAATGGACTTTATTGGTCTGTATGAGATTAGCCGTGGAGAGAGAGAGACCCACCTATGATTCTAAGAGGCCATGAAATCCTTCTCAAGGTAGTTATATGTCCCTGTTTAGTTATAGGCTACAACAGAGTTCAAATGTGAAAATGAACATTAAGTAGATATAACCGACTGCTTTATGAAGGACACATCCCTAAGCAAGTCCTATTAATCCTTTTTTTATTTTAAAGGGATAGTAATACTTAAAATGTAAAAAAAATATGTTGTAGGGTTTATCCCCCTGAGTAAAACAAGAGCACTCCTGCTGTTGAAAGGTGTTTCATTCAAAAGTTATTAATTTTCAAAGTTGAATTTTTTAGGTGCAATATCACAATGGCCTGAAATTGTACAGTGGCGCTGTTGCTACATCATCCTATGGACAGCTCTGGTCCCGGGACCATAAATCTCCATAGGATGGTGTAGCAACAGTGCCACTCTACAATTTCAAGCCACTGTGATATTGCACCTAAAAAATTCAACTTTGAAAATGAATAACTTTTGAATAAAACACCTTTCAACAGCGGGAGTACTCTTGTTTTACTCAGGGAGATAAACCCTACAACATATTTTTTTTTACATTTTAAGTATTACTATCCCTTTAAAAGTTTTTTTATTGTTGGAGGCAATATGTAGTAATACAGAGAAGTCACAAAGTATAGCAGCATTATGTGACAGGAGTATTGAACCATCATATATTCAGTATACACATCCTATATAATAATTCGCGAAATCGTGTGTAACGCCGCGACATGCGCAGTAGACACTGCTGCGCGTGCTGTAGTCATTCGCAGTAAAGACTGCCCGCGCCGCGGCTGATACAGTGCTGGGCGCTCCGAAGAAGCGTCCAGCTCTGTATCAGCCGTGCCGCGGGCAGTCTCTACTGCGCGTGACTGCCCCGCGACCGGGTGGCAGTGGCACTGTGGCCAGTGTGACGGGCTGTTCAACTAGTAACAAATAATCCAAAAGCCTCCAGCATTTTATAAGCTAACCTAGAAACAGCCCAACTAACCCTTAACCTAAACCCCTCACAGCGGCCAGTGTCACCCCCCCAGCCCCCCCAGGAGCGAACCATCATCACACACCAAGGAAACATACTTCATTAACTAGCATGATCCAGGGGAGCTCATCATCGTTTCTGAAGGACCCCTGCTGAGAATATCAACCACCCCACATGTCGGTTCTCAAATACGTGAACGTAGCAACACTCAGAGGGGAAAATCCCCCGGGGACTAATCAAGGCTTGATAGCCATGGTCCTCAGATTTTATTGAATCCCCCATGGGAACCTCTATGCATATAGGATAATCTGTAAAAGGGAAGATTATGGGTCACCAGACCCAACCACGCTTCAACTCCTGGGGGACTGCTAACCATCCTATTAACCCTTTGAGTGAAAGAGGAGTACACAGCGCATTGCATAGCAATGTTTTGCATTCCCCTCTGGTGCTCAAAGGGTTAAATTTAGAGTCACTTATTCATGGGGTACAGTTTTGCTTTAAAGGGAAAGTAATGCTTAAATAGGTAAACATTTAGCCCTTTGAATATTTTCAGGCTCATCCTGCTGATTAGAACAAGGGCTTCACTGGTGAGAGATTTTTGTTTTCAACAGTTATTGCAGTACGTCCATAACCTAATATTTTATGGGCTCGCTGTTGCTATAGCATACTTTGGATATCTATTTTCAGTTGACCATAAAAATGTATGTACTGCAGCCAAAAAAGTTTCAGCTGCAATAACTTTTGAATGAAATATCTCTTAGGAGTGGCAGTGCCATTGTTTTACTCAGCAGGATAAACCCTACAATATATATTTCAATACTAAGCATTACTATCCCTTTAACCCATTAATGACGAGGTGACATGCCAGGATAGTCATGACAGTCCCAACGTTAACCCTTTGAATTCCAGAGAGGTACGTGCCCCTCTGGCACTCAAAGGGTTAAAGACCCCCGACGGGCAGGCTGAACAAAAGAAAAAAAGTGCATTGGTCCTCCAGCGCCCCCCACCTCTGGACAGCGTGGTCCTTAACCCCTTAAGGACTACGTGATGTGCTATGACCATCACGGTCCTTATACCCTTAAGGACCAGTGACGGTCCTGGTACGTCACGTACTTTTTACTTACAGAGCTCTACCGGGAGCGCTGTAAGTAAAAACGGGGCCTAAAATTGATCACTCCAAGACCGGAACAATCTGTCTTAGGCCTCAAAGCTGCGCACCGGTACGCGTAACAGGTCACGTGTACAGGTGCGTCGGCAAGGATCAAAGCAGTCCTTAAGGGAAGGTAACTTCCCTGGACCGCTGGTACTTAAGGGGTTAATGGGTTAAGGGGCAAAATAACCTTAAATCATTTTCATAGTGATAATATTTTATATTAACTTCTTTAAGATAATCTTGCATGGTGTTATCATGAACTATGTTCAAAAACAAATACATTATTAACGTAAAAAAAATGGTGATATTAAATTGTATGTAGAAATACATATACATATATAAATGTATAAATTGTATGTAGAAATACCATACTTACAGGTACATATGATGTAGATTTCAAAGAATGTCCCTTTCCATTGTTTTCCAACAAAACAGTGATTATACTGTAGATTTCCAAAGTGTTATGTTACTCTATCTGAATATTCCTGTCTATAAATGTTATGCTAAAGTTAACTTTTTAATTTAACGAAGCAGTAAAGTTTTTATGAAAAATATATTTTGTAAGGTGTTTCCTGTTGAGTAAAATAAGTGTACTATAATATAATTACACATGAACTAGACCAATCAGAACCATACCTCCCAACATTTCAACTTGCCAAAGACGGACACTTGTGTTTTAGGGGGTGTTGCTGGGGGCGTGACTGGTGGGCGGGGCATTACCGAGAATTTTTAGGCTATTTCATGACCTATTGACACCTCCTTGTGTAACCTAACTCAGCTTAGGGGGACCACATTTCCATTCTGCCATTCAGGGACGCTGTGTAGACGAGAGTACTTCTCTCCAGCTCTTGGGCAGCTATGTGGGAGGGGTCAGTATACATCGCTGAACATCAGTGCGCAAATTGCCCTTTATCTGGCACACCACAGATTTCTAACCACTAGAGGGAGAACTGTCCATTGACTGTTGTGACAGAAAGTGAAGCCTGATGTGGGCTACAAGATAATGTACATCACACCTAAAGCCTTAGAGTAGCATTACAATACAACAAATTGTACTGCAGCTCCTGTTTGAAGTCGGGATCAAGGCTCAGTTCTCTTTCTGGTGCTTGTTGCCCTGTTTGGAAGCCATTTTCTTGTAGCTCAGCAGAGGCATCACTTTGTGTCAAAGTCCGCAATGGCCAGTTCTCCTAGTGTATAGATTCTTTATTCAGGGACTTTGTATTGTCCCAGAAGGGGGCTGCCCGGGACACGGGACACAATCTCATTCTCTCCTTCCAATCACTGCACTCTCTTTTCTCTCTTTGTCTGCGGATCTGGCAGGGCAGTTGGCAGCCCGCTGGTAATGGACCCCAACAGCATCTGCAGGAAAACCAAGCGATTGGCCGGCAAGCAGGCGGAGTTGTGCCAGACGGAGCCGGAGATCGTTAATGAGGTGGCCAAAGGGGCTAAACTGGGAGTGCGGGAATGCCAGTACCAGTTCAGGTCAAGGAGATGGAACTGTACAAGTCACAACAAGTACTTCGGGAAGATCTTGCAACAAGGTAATCGCCTATAGGGATTGGGGGGGGGGGACCCTCAGACATGGTCAATACAGGGCTTCATACAAATAATATTACATTGTAAAAATGTGACATGTTGAACCCTTTGAGTGTCAGAGATGTATCCAACATATTGCTAGCTCTCTGACAGTCAAAGGTTTTCTTTTAACCCTTTGAGTGCCAGAGGGGTACGCAACGCATTGCAAAACAATGCGTTGCGTACCCCTCTGGCACTCAAAGGGTTAAACACAATGGGAATGCTGGATAAAGGCAAAGTAGAACAGTTCTGGGGCAGACTGCATTAAAAATTTATATTTTACAACATTTCCATTGATATTAAGGGCTTTTGACCCTTTGAGTGCCAGAGGGGTACACAATGCATTGCTAAGCAATGCGTTGTGTACCCCTTTTGCACTCAAAGGGTTAACTCTCTTGAATGTGAAAGAGGTCTCTGACGTATCATGTTTGGAGCTGCAGTCACCAATAGCTGCAGGTCCAAGGACTGGATACCCCTCCCCCCATGCTATGATCTCTCCAACCTGATGATCTGTAGAATCACATAAGAATAGGAGATATTTATCTAACTGGAGAGTTTTTCTCACTTTTTGATTGTTGCCAACATTCCCAAAAATCTGTAGGAATACTTTTCAGTAAAGAAAACTCTGTCATTTGACATCGCCAAGTCCCGCCCCATGACATTACAAGGCACTGTGACATCACCATGCCCCACCACTGACATCACCATGCCCCATCCAATGACATCACCATGCCCCACCACTGACATCACCATGCCCCATCCAATTACATCACCAAGAAAACATGCTGCAAAACATTGGATTTTAAAGGGATAGTAATGGTTAATTTTAACATCCTTTAATATTGTAGGCATTAAAAATAATTACATTGCTATAAGTCCTGTCTCTCAAAGCTTTATAGTTTGAGAGATATAACCGGCTAAATTTCCCCTCTCCTGGCCGTTTCACAGACATCAGCGCTGTAGCTAACAGCAAGAGATTCCGGTCATTTGACCGGCCGGCGGCTCTTCAGCAGAGCAGAAGTAGCACTTATTAGCAATAAATGCTTAGTTGGAATGGTCTACAAAGTGTTCCTGGTTTTCATAGCTCTACACAAGTGCATGGGAATTTTGGAATTTTTATTTGTCCCCTATGGTGCAGTTGGTTTACTCCAATATAACTCCTGTTTTATAAATATGGGCCTGTGGGGGGAGATTTACAAAAAAAATATTCTTGAAAGTGTTAGTAATATCCAAAAAATTTTTATACGATTTCTAAGGCTAAAAAAAGATCATCATTGCCACAAACCCAATCTCTCAAACCGCTATGGTTTGAGAGATATTGGCAGTGAAAGTTCCCCCTTCCCTCCTCTTCCTGACATCAGCGAGCGTTGGAGCGTCCAGCTCTTTATCAGCCGCGGCGCGGCAGTCTTTACTGCGCTTGACTGCCTCGTTACACACGTTTTAGCGAATTGTTATATAGGGATGTTGTACAGATCAGATCTTATCATCTATATTGCTGCCAAGACTTTTTTTAAATATTTGCACTGTGTCGAACACCCTTTCGGCACTCAAAGGTTTAATGCGGTCCTCTTCCCGACCTTGTTGTCACACTGGGAGAAGTTATTCCCGTCTGTCAGTAGCACGCCGTACTGTTTCTTCCCCGAAGGCAGGAATAAGATTATTGCTACGTTTTACATAAGTCCACATCTTTACTGCTTAAACATGTTCCCCCAGTGTTGTAATGAAGTAATTATGAATGCTCAGAGACAATGTGTGCGTTTAATAAAGAAAAAGAATGTTTTCTTGTCTGCTGTGTGATTTACTGTGCCCCTGAGGATCTGTTACAAGTTTGTGTCTGTATCTGTAGCACGATGCCTCATACTCTTGCGGTCTCCATCTTTCTTTTGTTCAATATCTCGGCAATCATGTCCGCTTTTGAGGGGGGATTGTGGTCTGTCTTTACCATCTCTAATGGATTTAAACGGCACAAGTCTAACAGTTTTGCATCAAAAACCACTTGCATTAGATTTACGACTGTCTGAGGTCATAAATTCTTAATTATTGACTTTTGAACTCAATGGAAGGAGCAACATTTTAAAAGGTGCAATCTAGTCTATAATGGATGCGCTTGTACACATTTTGACTACAGTCAAAGACCACCCTGAATTCCTCATTGATGTTATCCCTTTGAGTATCCATTTGACTATAAATAATAATTACAAGCCAGTGTGGTCTCCAGTATCAAATGATGACAGAAATGTTTAGGGGAATAGAAGGTTACATCACAGTGTCCGGTTTCCTTGTGACCTTCAGAAGGTCACTGTATCTTTCTCAGCCACAATCAATAAAATTAGAGTTAAAGGTTCAATAGTTCAATAAAGAAAAAATCATATATTGTAGGGATTTTACCATTATAGGCAGTTGCTTTATTCAAAAGTTATTAAAGCTCAAACTACCGTGAAATAGTCAAGATGTTACTTTCACTTTCCATGATAAAACTGTAGCCAGCTTCTCACCTCAACCATAGGATGGAAACATGGGGATCAGCTTTGGGAGGTGTGGACCCCTAATATTGCTATTAACAGTTTAAAGGGATAGTAATGTTTCACAAAAACAGCAGCTCCAATTAATCTTCATAGTATTTGGGCCATGGAGAATATACTATCCCTTTAATATAATATACAACAGTGTGAAATTGTGGCCTGAAATTGTACAGTGGCTCTTTTGATACACCATTGGATGTGTAGCAACAGTGCCACTGTACAATTTCAGGCCACTGGGATGCTACAGCTAAAAAAATCAAGTTTGAACTATAATAACTTTTAAACAAAAACCTTTCAGAAGCGACAGTACCCTTGTTTTACTCAGGAGGATAAACCCTTTAATCAGACTAATTTATAGACATATATACTGATGTTTAAATAATCATTAATGTGTGTTTTATTGCTGTGGAGTAATGTGATACACTTATTTACACTCCGCACAGTCTGGGAAAGAGGGGCATAGGGATTTGGTTATCAAAGATGGACTGTCCTTCCTAAAGAGGGACACTCGTCCTAATATCTCCTGAAGAGGGACGCATGGGATGTATGGACCCTTAATATCTCGTAAAGAGGGACACATGGGAGGTATGGACCCCTAATACCTCCTAAAGAGGGTCACTTGGGAGGTATGGACCCCTAATATCTCCTAAAGAGGAACACTCGTAAGTTATGGACCCCTAATATCTCCTAAAGAGGGACGCTTGGGATGTATGGACCCCTAATGTCTCGTAAAGAGGAACACATGTGAGGTGTGGACCCCTAATATCTACTAAAGAGGGAAGCTTGGGAGGTACGGACCCCTAATATCTCCTAAAGAGGGACAATTGGGAGGTACAGACCCCTAATATCACCTAAAGAGGGACAATTGGGAGGTGTGGAGCCCTAATATCTATTAAAGAGGGACACATGGGAGGTATGGACCCCTAATATCACCTAAAGAGGGGCACATGGGAGGTATGTACCCCTAAAATCTCCTAAAGAGGGACACATGGGAGGTATGGACCCCTAATATCACCTAAAGAGGGGCACATGGGAGGTATGTACCCCTAATATCACCTAAAAAGGAACGCATGGGAGGTATGGACCCCTAATATCTCCTAAAGAGTGACACTTGGGAGGTATGGAGTCCTAATATCTCCTAAAGAATGACACTTGGGAGGTATGGGGTCCTAATATCTCCTAAAGAGGGACACATGGGAGTTATGGAGTCCTAATATCTATTAAAAAGAGATACATGGGAGGTATGGACCCCTAATATCTCCTAAAGAGGGACACATGGGAGGTATCCTGGTGAGCATGGCAGGGGAGTAAATAACGGCTTTTCTCCATGGTTGGCCCAATAATGGGCCACAACTGATTGGCTTGTTGTGGTATGCATTTTGACTATATGGTCTACATGGTCCCCCATAGGCCTCTGTTCAGATATGCTACATGGTCCCCCATAGTCCTCTGTGCAGATATGCTCTTGTAAAACCTTCTTGCATTCTGCATTGAATGCAGGAAAATATCAGCAAGTTGCATTTGGGCTGCAGGATGAATAATGAAATTGCCATTGCGTAAAGCCAAATATATCACAATGCTAGGCCGTTTTCATACCTCCCAAGTGTTCTTCTTTAGGAGGGACAGTCCCTCTTTTGGACCCAAATCCCTCTGTTCCTCTTTCCCACCCTGATGTCCCTCTTTTTATGAAATCAGATTGTGTGGTGTGTATATAAGTGGATCATATTGATCTACAGCAATAAAACTCACATTATTGTTTGTGTAAACATCAGTATATGTGATTATAAATTAGTCTGTATAAATAAAATACTTTGATCTTGTTATAATTCATTTATTAGGTTACACAAGGAGGTGTCAATAGGTCATGAAATAGCCTAAAATTTCTTTATAATGCCCCGCCCGCCAGCTAATCCCCCAGCAACACCCCTTAAAACACAAGTGTCCCTCTTTGTAAATTTAAAATGTTGGGAGGTATGCATTTTGAGTGTTTAGCTCAGAAATTCTGATTAAAAAAACCCTTTGCAATATAGGTATAGCTGTAGAGTTCAAGATTTGTAGACCAATAACATGCCTGATAAAGAGACCTAAGTGGTCTTGAAAGCTTATACTCTAAAGCTGTTCGGTCAACCAATAAAGGTATCACTTTTAGTCTACTAAAAACACCCCTGTGTACTTAGACAAGTTTAGTCCATTTTAAAGTGAGTTAACAGACCAGCGCGTTGAATACCCCTCTGGCACTCACAGGGTTAAACTGCCCATTGACACTTTACATTCAAATACATTTAGCCATATGTATAAAGGCAAACATGGAGGCAATTCTGGGGCAAACCAAGTGTACAATGGGAAAATATAAGATTCCCCCAATTCCTATTGATTTAAAAACAATGTGATTTTTTTTTGATCAGTTCACTGTGGTGCAATTGGTTTGCCCCAGAATTGTACCATTTTTTTCTTAGTACATGATCCCTGTTGTGTTAGTAACGTTGCTACAATGTACTCTCCAGTGTTCCACAGGACGCAGGATTCTAATGCAGCTTATATCCATTTAAAGGGATAGTAATACTTAAAATGTAAAAAAAAAAAATGCTGTAGGGTTTATCCCCCTGAGTAAAATAAGGGAACTCCCACTGCTGAGAGGTGTTTTATTCAAAGGTTATTACAGCTCAAAGTTGAAATTTGAAGGCGCAATATCACAGTGGCCTGAAATTATACAGTGGCGCTGTTGCTACACCACCTTATGGACAGCTCTGGACCATAAATCTCATTAGGCTGGTGTAGCAACAGTACCACTGTACAATTTCAGGCCACTGTGATATTGCACCTAAAGAAATCAAATTTGAGCTGTAATAACTTTTGAATAAAACACCTTTCAGCAATGGGAGTACTCTTGTTTTACTCAGGGGAATAAACCCTACAACATATATTTTTTTTACATTTTAAGTATTACTATCCCTTTAAATGGTATCATAGTCCTGCAATGTAGGGAAAATCACTTTCTCTCATCCTGCTCTCTCTTCTGCTTTTAACTCCAGTAATAATTTAAGATATTTTTAGCAACTTAAACTGAAGGATTTGGCAACGGAAATATTTGATTTGGATGACAAAGCAAAGGTAAATTGTATAAATGGAAAATATTTTTAGAGCCCTGACATGTGGGGGCCAGTCCCAACCCTTTGAGTGCCAGAGGGTTGGGCAATGATTTGCAGAGCTATACATTTTACACATTCAAATACTCAAAGGGTTAAAAACAAGGCTGATTTCGGGTAATACCAAAACAATTGCTTAGTACTTTGTTTTTAACCTGGTAACGCATGCAATCAGGAGGGCAACTCACCCGTATAGGAATGGATAATGCATTGCCTTGCTGGTCTTGTATAATACTTTTGTTAGTGTCATGTAATGGTATATTGCTATTCTGCTATCTTGTATTGGTGTTATAACCTGTTAGTCTTATATAATACTCTGTTTATTTCATGTGATAGTACATTGAACTTCTGCTCTCGTGAAGAGTTGCTCTGCTGAAACTGTCCTGCGTTTTGCGTTGAACACAGAAAAGTATATTTCCCTGTTGGTTTCACGTATTGTTATAATGCTCTGCTTATCTCATGCAATGGCACATTGTCCTGCTGTATCATGTAATGGTGCATTGCTCCTTATTGCCCCTACTGGTCTGATGGAATGGTGCATTGCCCTGATCATCTCATGTAATGGCACAGTGTCCTGCTGGTCTCATGTAATGGCACATTGTCCTGCTGGTATCATGTAATGGTGCATTGCTCCTTATTGCCCCTACTGGTCTGATGGAATGGTGCATTGCCTTGCTCATCTCATGTTATGGCATATTGTCCTACTGGTCTCATTCAATGGCACATTGTCCTGCTGGTCTTATGTAATGGTGCATTGCTCCTTATTGCCCCTACTGGTCTGATGGAATGGTGCATTGCCCTGATCATCTCATGTAATGGCACAGTGTCCTGCTGGTCTCATGTAATGGCACATTGTCCTGCTGGTATCATGTAATGGCACATTGTCCTGCTGGTCTCATGTAATGGCACATTGTCCTGCTGGTATCATGTAATGGCACATTGTCCTGCTGGTATCATGTAATGGTGTATTGCCCCTTATTGTCCCTGCTGGTCTGATGGAATGGTGCATTGGCCTGCTCATATCATGTTATGGTGTATTGCTCTGCTGGTCTCATGTTATGGTGTATTGCTCTTCTCATCTCATGTTATGGTTTGTTGCTTTGCTGGTCACCTGCTATGGCGTATTTCTCTGCTGTTCTCATGTTATGGTGTATTGTCCTGTTGATATCATTTAATGGTGTATTGTTCTGCTGGTGTCATGTAATTGTGTATTGCTCTGCCGGTTTCGTATTATGGTGTATTGTGCTGCTGATCTCATGTTATGGTGTATTACCCTGCTGGTTTCATGCAGTAGAACACTTCCATTTGTTCTGTAATGATATATTGCCCTGTTCATCTCATGTAATGGGGAATTGTTCTGCTGGTTTCTTGTAATGGACTACTACCCTGTTGGTCTCATGTAATGTTTATTGCCATGCTGATTTCATGTAATGATGTATTGCCCTTCTGATCTCATGTACTGATGTTTTGCCATGCTTTTCTCATGTTAAACTCTGCTGGTTTCATGTAATGATATATTGCCTTGCTGGTCTCATATAATACTCTGTTGGTTTCATGTAATGAAGTATTGCCATGCTGGTCTCAGGTAATACTATCCTGGTCTTTTGTAATTGTGCATGAACTGGACCATTCACTCAATGTAATTATGATTTCATGTAATGGGCTATTTATTAACATTATTAGTTTAATAGAACGTTGCATTGTCTTCCTAATCTCATGTACAGGGCAATCTTAAAAACCTCTGAGCCCCTGGTGGAACTGTGAATGGAGGCCCCCTTATCTATATAAAGACTTTGAATCCTCTTAGGTTTACCAGTACCCTTCTTTTTCCTTTCTTATTGTTGGGAAATCGGCCACAATTGTGTGTGTTATGCACCCAGGATAGGCTCGCTGACCATCTGACAAGGTTAAAGAGGTTCCTTTCTGTAAAACTGGACTGTGAGGAACCCAAAGTGAGCCCTCTGAGGGTGGAGGCCCTTGACAAACACCTATTCCTTAAAGGGATAGTAATGTTTCATAATAAAAGAAGCTCTAATTAATCATCATAGTATTTGGACTTTGGAGAGTGTTATTTCAATTCTGTCAGAGTTGTAGTTCAAGAGTAATTCAATGACACAGTATCCCCCTCCCGCCCCTTTTACTGATGTAACACTGCTCAGCCAGAGCAGAAGGGAGGTCCCCAGGTAGACTGCAGAGAGGGACAATCTTCAATTAAGATAAGGGAAAAAGCTGAAAAACCTGTCAAGGGGGGCAGGGCTTTCATTGTTCTCACAGTAAGAAGATTGACCCTTGATGTGAGTTGTCTGGTCTATGGACTGGATTCCACATCTGAGGAGTGGGGGCTTACGCTAGGTAAAAGGGGCGGGAGGGGAAACTTTATCATTCAATTACTCTTGTACTACAACTCTGACAGTATTGAAATAACACTCTTCATGGCCCAAATACTATGATGATTAATTAGAGTTGCTGTTTTTGTGAAACATTACTATCACTTTAAAATGCCCCTTTTCTTGTAATACTTTGCTGTTAATATGTACTGTTGTATTGGTGGTCTTGAGTAATACTCTGTGGTTTACATGCAATGTTGTATTACTCCACTGGTCCCATGTAATACTCTGAGGTTTATATGTAATGCTGTATTGCTCTGGTGGACTCATATAATACTCTGCTGTTTACATGAAATGTTGTATTGCTTTGCTGGTCTCATGTAATGTGGAATTGTCCTGCTGCTCTCATATAGACTGTATGTTGCTGTTCAGAGTTGAAAATAGAAATGTTATTTACATGCTGGGGAGAACCTGATTTCGACCTCAATTGGGGAATCACTTTGTTTTTGCAAATTCAGGTGGGATGCTCATTGTTTTGGGACAAGCTTAGGACATATGTACAAATTAAAATGAGGAACGGTTTGTTGCCAAGCCAACTACACCATACAGATTCAAATACAACTTCCCATAATCCCCGTTGATTTCAAAGGGACTTTTAAATGCTAGAAAGGCCTTTGTGAATCAGTGGTTGGAGACCATTGAAGTGGGTAAAAGCCCCATTAAGTGGTTATTTTTAACGGATTAACATACCTAGGTAGGAGTACATCATACAGCCGTCAGGCGTATATATAATTACTGTGTGTAACAGAAGCACTTATCTAGGTGGGAGTCCATCACACAGCAGTCAGGTGTATCTATATAATTACTGTGTGTAACAGAAGCACTTACCTAGGTAGGAGTCCATCATACAGCAGTCAGGTGTATCTATATAATTACTGTGTGTAACAGAAGCGCTTACCTAGGTAGGAGTCCATCATACAGAAGTCATGTGTATCTATATAATTACTGTGTGTAACAGAAGCGCTTACCTAGGTAGGAGTCCATCATACAGCAGTCAGGTGTATCTATATAATTACTGTGTGTAACAGAAGCACTTACCTAGGTAGGAGTCCATCATACAGCAGTCAGGTGTATCTATATAATTACTGTGTGTAACAGAAGCACTTACCTAGGTAGGAGTCCATCATACAGAAGTCATGTGTATCTATATAATTACTGTGTGTAACAGAAGCGCTTACCTAGGTAGGAGTCCATCATACAGCAGTCAGGTGTATCTATATAATTACTGTGTGTAACAGAAGCGCTTACCTAGGTAGGAGTTCATCATACAGCAGTCAGGTGTATCTATATCATTACTGCGTGTAACAGAAGCACTTACCTAGGTAGGAGTCCATCATACAGCAGTCAGGTGTATCTATATAATTACTGTCTGTAACAGAAGCACTTACCTAGGTAGGAGTCCATCATACAGCAGTCAGGTGTATCTATATATAATTACTGTGTGTAACAGAAGAACTTACCTACGTAGGAATCCATCATACAGCAGTCAGGTATATATATATTATTATTTATATAATTCGGGATTTTCCTAACTTTGTGAAGTAAAGTAGGATTTTGTTAAAGACATGGAGGCGAATATTAAGCTTAAACTCTCTTCACTCTCCCTCAGCAGCAAAGTTAAAATAAAGTTTGTTTAAACAGTAAAAATATTTAAGTACATCCAAACATGCAAGTAACCCCAACCACCAATCAGAGTGCAGCATCCCATATAAACTGTGTGTATATCCTGTAGACTTCCGCTTTCTTTGATGTCCAGAAGATGAGAATAAATCAAACAATGAACATTTCAGGAAACATGGGACTCTCGTAGTAACTGTTTCTTCAAGGTAGTAGAACAAACCAGATTAGGAAGTTTTCTTTCAATAGAATGAAGAAAGGTTCACACTGTGAAGACAAAAGCACAAAAAGAGTATGATAGGGTGGGGAAATGGAAGAGATAATAGTCACCTCTGTGTCTTTAATAAAATCCTGACTTTCTGTCACAAAGTTAGGAAAATCCCAGAATTTTATTACAAGACATATTATGCTAGTTTAAAGCATATCAACAACATTACAAGAAACATGCTCTATAGGTTTAATATAAAAATGTTTAAATGTGGTTTCTGTAGACCAATCAGCTGCTCTGAGAATGTCTTCTAATCTACCCCCCACTACTAATACTTGAGCAGCCATTAGCTCCTCTGGAGGAATGTGCTCCGAAGTGAGAAATGTCGATGCCCGCCGACCGTATAATCCAACGAACCCAACAGGCTAAAGTAGCAGAAGTGACCGGGAGATGAGGTTTCCTAAAATAAATCAATAACTGATTATGGTTGGGTAACCTCAAATAAGATGTTTTTTTCTCATAAGCTTTAAAGGGATAGTATTACTTCCAAATTACTATCCCTCATATTGTAGCCCTTAATAAACTGAGTTAACTGACACCAGCGGCATCTCTCAAACCTTTATGGTGTAAGAGATAGCCGCTTTCAAAGTTTCCTCTCCCCTGCTGTCAGCGTTCTGCTGCCAGCAAGAGAATCCGGTCTCTGAATCAAGTGGAGACTCTTCAGCAGAGCCGATATCTCATTATGGAAGGAAAAATGTTTAATTGAAACAGTCTTCTACGTGTGCTTGGCAACCAAGCACAAATAGAAGACTGTTTCAATTAATCATTTTTCCTTCCATAACGAGATAGCGGCTCTGTTTAAGAGTCTCCGCTTGATTCAGAGACCGGATTCCCCTGCTGGCAGCAGAACGCTGACAGCAGGGGAGAGGAAACTTTGAAAGCGGCTATCTCTTACACCATAAAGGTTTGAGAGATGCCGCTGGTGTCATTTAACTCAGTTTATTAAGGGCTACAATATGATGGATAGTAATTTTGAAGTAATACTATCCCTTTAAGACTTAGGACAACACAAATATTTGGGTTATGAGGAAAAGAGGGATCCAGAATCCATCTAGAAGCAGTTTTAGTTCTACTAGAGACATAAAACAATACTCCTTCTGGTACAAAGGACCTTTTAGTATAATCTAAGGCACGGACGTCCATGACACGTTGAAAATAGATCAAGCAGAGTAACATAGTCAGTTTAGCTGAAAGCTGTTTCAGAGACAAAAATTAATTCACTGGCCAAAAATCATGAAATTGTAATGCGGAAGTAACATCCCAGAGAGAAGAATATCTCGAACTTGGAGTTCTGGATAATCTAATACCCTTCCTAAGTCTACACACCAAAGGGTGTTGCCCAATCGGTCATCAGTCAAAATGATCATGAGTAGCTGAAATAGCGGATCTATAACAATTAATCATTCTGTAAGCATTCCATTATTGAAAAATCGTGGATAAGAAATTGAGTACTGTAGTTAAATCGGAACATATGGGATAGAGACCTCTTTCCAGGCACCAGGGAGACCAAATTGCCAAACTGGATACATAGCATGACTTACCTAGGTAGGAGTCCATCATACAGCAGTCAGATGTATCTGTATAATTACTGTGTGTAACAGAAGCACTTACCTAGGTAGGAGTCCATCATACAACAGTCAGGTGTATCTATAATATTACTGTGTGTAACAGAAGCACTTACCTAGGTAGGAGTCCATCATACAGCAGTCAGATGTATCTGTATAATTACTGTGTGTAACAGAAGCACTTACCTAGGTAGGAGTCCATCATACAGCAGTCAGATGTATCTGTATAATTACTGTGTGTAACAGAAGCACTTACCTAGGTAGGAGTCCATCATACAGCAGTCAGATGTATCTGTATAATTACTGTGTGTAACAGAAGCACTTACCTAGGTAGGAGTCCATCATACAGCAGTCAGGCGTATCTGTATAATTACTGTGTGTAACAGAAGGACATACCTAGGTAGAAGTCCATCATACAGCAGTCAGGTATATCTATATAATTACTGTGTATAACAGAAGCACTTACCTAGGTAGAAGTCCATCATACAGCAGTCAGGCGTATCTGTATAATTACTGTGTGTAACAGAAGCACTTACCTAGGCAGAAGTCCATCATACAGCAGTCAGGTGTATCTGTATAATTACTGTGTGTAACAGAAGCACTTACCTAGGTAGGAGTCCATCATACAGCAGCCAGGTTTATCTATATAATTACTGTGTGTAACAGAAGCACTTGCCTCGGTAGGAGTCCATCACACAGCAGTCAGGTGTATCTATATAATTACTGTGTGTAACAGAAGCACTTACCTAGGTAGGAGTCCATCACACAGCAGTCACGTGTATCTATATAATTACTGTGTGTAACAGAAGCACTTACCTAGGTAGGAGTCCATCATACAGCAGTCAGATGTATCTATATAATTACTGTGTGTAACAGAAGCACTTACCTAGGTAGGAGTCCATCATACAGCAGTCAGGTGCATCTATATAATTACTGTGTGTAACAGAAGCACTTACCTAGGTAGGAGTCCATCATACAGCAGTCAGGTGTATCTATATAATTACTGTGTGTAACAGAAGCACTTACCTAGGTAGGAGTCCATCATACAGCAGTCAGGTGTATCTATATAATTAATGTTTGTAACAGAAGGTCTTACCTAGGCAGGTGTCATATATAACCACTGTAGATGGCATTGTATCTGTGAATTCTTGTATATAGTGATAATTACTGAAGCCTGCTTTGTGGTCACACATCCTCACAGCAAACAATGAGCTTCAATATTCCTAAATAGCTCATAAGGGTCATTAGTTTTTTATCAGATTGTAAACTGAAAATTTCAGTTCAAATGGAAATAAGAAAATGACATCAATATAAACGACTGCTGTATAAATGACACCTACCAAGGTAAATCCTTCTGTTAAGAAAATTAAGAGGCACTTATTCTTATAGAATAGTTCCCCATTAATACTGATTTTGTTTCCCCCTGTGTTGGAGTTATTTTGCCCCAGAATTGCTTCACGTTTTACGTTTGTATATGGCCCTTAGATAACTCAAGAACATGAGGCTTGGCTCTGTGGTCTTTTCTCTTTCTCCTTCTCACAAATCTTCCAGACTTGTAGAGAATGGAACATTTCTCCCTGTCAGTGACTGTAGAATTTGATGGACATGAAAAGTGAAGGCCCTGAAGTGAGCACGTTGTGTGTGGAATGTCTCTGACGCCTTCCTATATGTCTGATCCGTGAGTTATATCATTGCCTGCAGGCACCTGCTGAAGGATCTCTGCAAGACTGCAATCCTTTCACAGGTTGTTTTGAGAAGGAAAAAAACTAAGTATATATAGATGTATGTATATGGATATGGCCAGGGGGCCCCATTCTGAAGTGCTACCTTGAAATGGCTGCATTCAGAGGCTGTGTATGTATGAAAAGTGCATGGATTTAAATCTCAGGCTCTCCTATATAAAGCCCCTTAGGTGCTCCTAGTCCTGCCCATGGCCACACCCTAAATCTGTGGTGTCAAAGAAAATACTCTTAGATCCTTAAAGGAGCAGTAAACTTTTTTTTATGAAAACACATATTTTACAGAGCATTTCCTGCTGAATAAAACAAGGTCACTTCCACTGCTGTCAGATGTTTTATTCAAAATTTATAGCAGTTCAAATAACCAGGAAGTGAATTTACTGTGTTTACTTCCTGATAATTCTGACAGGAAGTGAATTTACTGTGTTTACTTCCTGATAGTTCTAACTGACAGGAAGTGAATTTACTGTGTTTACCTCCTGATAGTTGTAACTGACAGGAAGTGAATCTACTGTGTGTTTACTTCCTGATAGTTCTAACTGACAGGAAGTGACAGGCAGTTTCTATCACATTCTATGGAGAACTGTATGTCACTGACTTTCCTTTCCATTAGAATCTAACAGGAAATCTAATTAGAATTTGACAACTAGAGGGCACTGCTAATGTAAAAAAAAACATGGGTTTAAACTGTAATAACTCTGGAAATATAAATCTCTCGGCAGTGGGAGTACCCTTATTTTACTCAATAGGAAAATCCCTACAATATATATTTTTTCATAAAAAAAGTTTACTGCTCCTTTAAAGAGATAGTAATGGCACGCTATAAATGAGTATTCGATTAGTCCTTATACTTTTTAATAATGTACCTTTGGTCATTTGATAGGACAGATAACAACAAGGGACAATATTGTGGTGTGTCTCTACAAGGAAAGCCTTGCCCCGTTTGACGAAGGGGAGAAGAGTTTTCCTTATGCTGGCACAATATTTCCCTTGTTGCGATCGGTTCACTTTTAAATGGTCGCAGTTGAAATATTGTGCGGCTGCGCGCCGCAGTCAAAATGTCGCCTGGATGAAAATGGAGACATGAGAATCTCGCCCTGCATATAAGCGCAAGATTCTCATGTTGCCCCCTTGAATGCTGCATCAAATTGCCAGCATACCCATACCTCCCAACATTTGAAGTGGACAAAGAGGGACACTTTGTTTTAGTTGGTGTTGCTAGGGATGTGACTGGTGGGCGGGACATTACTGGGAATTTTTAGGTTATTTCATGACGCTCTGACACCTGTTTATGTAACTAAATACGTGACTTAGAGCAAGGACAAATTATGTTATTTAAAGAGCCTAATGTATAAACACATTTACTGGAATTTAAACAACCATTAATGTGAGTTGTATTGCTGTGAAGCAATGTGATGCATATATATATACATACATACACCAAAGATGGACACCAGGTGGGAAAGTGGGGCAGAAGGTCCCAGAGGTAGGCAAGAGACACATGAATAGGGTTCCCAGAGGCACTGTCATTCCTTAAAATGACACTTAGAATGTGTGATCTTCCTGAGATGTATGGTACAATGAACTTTCTCTGTGCCAAAACTACTAGTATCACTTAATCAATACTACATCATACAGCCAGCCAGCAGTTCAGCTCCCTTGCTGCCTGGTCTGGCTAGCTTACTACTGTCCCTATCATCGATAAAATACATTTTCAACTCACGGCTATCATCAGCCGCCACCTCTGTGTCACCGAGCCCAGGCAGACAAGACTGAGGCAGCAGTGTCTGCTCATCAGAATGTTCCATCCGCGAAGCACCACGTTGGCATGACAGGCACCCTTCCCACTCTCCAAATGGTAGTGGTTACTTGCCCTGTATGCAGTGACAAGTCAGGCTGATTGTGCTCTGAAGATACCGGCAACCGGGCTAAGCTTAGCTATCCTCATCATGATGGCTGCCAGTGTCATTGGAGGCCAGGCAATGAAGGCTGCACTGTCTGAGTGAGCTGCAACATGAGCACAGCAGAGCAGTGCTCATCAGTGTCCCACTGACTCCTCGGCGATTCAAGCACCGCCGCAGTGGCCAGCATGATCAAGACAGCCTCTCACAGCAATGTCGCCAGTGACCACTCACACTCAATTCAAGCACTACCGCAATGCCGCTATGACCAGGTATAATAAGACAGCCGACACAGCCTACCCCCCTGCCCCGCAGAATGAAATTAACTGAGGCTGGCACTGTTTCAAATATTATCACAGAGTCAGAGGAATTGTGTACCTAGAGATACCAGGCAACAGGGCTCAGCAGGGATCAGCCTCACACTCACTTCTCAGGTGGCAGGAGGCGTATGGTGCAATTGCATGCGCACTTATATTATACAATCAGTGAATACGTGTGATGACATCACTCAGCTGATCACGCAGCATGGTGCCGTGTGTCTTAGGCTGCTCTGGAGTGGTAGTATGTATGGGCAAAACAGCAAACAGGTGAGGAAAATGGGACAAACTGCTATACGGGCGGGACAGCGGGTTTGGTCCCTAAAATCTGGCTGTCCTGCATAAATCGGGATAGTTGGTTGGTATGCATACCTGACTCTGGATCCAGCTGTCTTTAAATCCCTCAGTGTATTGCTGCTGTATAATATAATCATTACAATGGACTTTTAGATGGCCAATGGACTGCCTGTTATCTCCTGGTGCAAAATATTGTTTTGTTGTGTGGCACTCAAAAGGTTAAGCTACATATGGAACAAAGGACTAAAAATCCTACGTTTGTTCCATATGTAGCTTAACCCTTTGAGTGCCACACAAAAAAATGATATTGCGCACCAGGAGATGACAGG
The DNA here is from genome assembly GCA_037306005.1 of Rhinophrynus dorsalis. Taxonomy (NCBI): domain Eukaryota; kingdom Metazoa; phylum Chordata; class Amphibia; order Anura; family Rhinophrynidae; genus Rhinophrynus; species Rhinophrynus dorsalis. The sequence continues at coordinate 237,956,611 of CM074725.1, read as the reverse complement.
CAGTCCATTGGCCATCTAAAAGTCCCTTGTAATGATTATATTTACTAATACAGATGTCATCTCCCAGTGCTCAGACCTCTCCTGCCTGGACAACCAGGGAGGAGGTAGGAAATGGGCATTGGAGGGGGCAGAAATGTGAGGGCAAATGGAGCTGGTGGGGGGGGCAAGTTGGAGCGGATGGGGGCAATATGGAGCTCTTGGTGGGTTAATGTGAGGGCAATGTGGAGCTGATGGGGCTATATGGAGCTGATGGGGGCAATGTGAGGGCAATATGGAGCTGATGGGGGCAATGTGAGGGCAATATGGAGCTGATGGAGGGCAATGTGAGGCCAATATGGAGATGATGGGGGCAATGTGGTGATGAAGGGGGAAAGTTGGAGCTGATGGGGGGCAATGTGAGGGCAATATGGAGCTGATGGAGGGCAATGTGAAGGCAATATGGAGATGATGGGGGCAATGTGGAGATTAGGAGCATTGTGGAGGTGTCCAGTGGAGATGGCCAATGGGGGGATGGGCTCTTCATATTTCTGTGCCTACAGGCTCCTGAGATGTAAATCCTGCCCTGGCTATGGGTACAGTTTCCATGGGTCTGTACTTGTCCTCTGGTAAGTCTTACAAATCACGGTGACCTACAAGGATGGGAGACGTCAGTGCCAAGTGAGGTGCACATGGGAGATTACTCTCTTCAAATACAGTAACCCCTTGATGGAGGATTTTATAGACTTGAGTGCAGAAGAGAGGAATATCCCATTAGCACCTTACCTGGCCCTGACATCACCCAGCCTTTCAGATCACTGTAATTGGAAAGGCAAACTGGGAGGGGGGAGGTAAACAGAGTTCTTTTTGAGCTCTGGGAACTCTGTTAACATAGTTTTAAACACACAGTCAATGATTAAAAGGGGTCTTGTGTGACTGTCCATTTAAAGGAGCAGTAAACATTTTTTATAAAAAAAAAAAAAGTTTGAACTGTTTGAGTGCAAGAGAGGTATCCACACATTGCAACAAGATGCACTCCAAGTGTTAAGGGTTTTCTTACTGAGGCTTTCCAATGTAAGTGATAGGAACAACACCATCTGGTGACCAGAAGAGGAAATTGCAGTTTAATTTTAAAGAAACAAATATGAGGTGTATTAACGTTTGAAAGAAGCATCTCATAGCAATAAAAGCACCCCTGTTTTACTGAGCAGAGAAATCCCTATTACATATGTTTTCTTTTTTTTTTCTTCAGTGGAAAACGTTTACTGTTCATTTTAAAGGGATATTAATGTTTCACAATAAAAGCAGCTCCAATTAATCTTCATAGTATTTGGGCCGTGGAGAGTGTTATTTCAATACTGTCAGAGTTGTAGTTCAAAAGTAATTGAATGATAAATTATCCCCCCTCCCGCCCCTTTTACCTAGTGTAAGCCACCTCCCCTCAGATGTGGAATGTGGTCTCTTGACCGGACAGATCACAGCAAGGGACAAACTTCTTACTGTGATCATAAGGAAAACCCTGCCCCCCTTGACAGGTTTTTCAGGTTTTTCCTTATGATCACTCTCTGCGATCCATTTGGACAGTCTTGCTGCTCTGAGGTGAGCAGTGTTACATCAGTAAAAGGGTCGGGAGGGGGAGACTGTATCATTCAATTACTCTTGTACTACAACTTTGACAGTATTGAAATAACACTCTCCAAGGCCCAAATACTATGAAAATTAATTGGAGCTGCTTTTATTTTGAAACATTACTATCCCTTTAAGGGAAGGTAACTTCCCTGGACTGCGGGCCCTTAAGGGGTTAAGAAAACTTTTATTTTGTTTGGTGTGATCTGCTGTGTTTATGTTCCTTCGGACTTGGTATTTTATTTTTTACATAAATAATATGCAACAACTGTAGCATAGATTTTGGATACATCTCGTTACATTGTGTTTATTTTGTAACACGCCTTAAAGTGTTGTGTTTGGCAAACTCCACATCACAAGCTGGTAGACATTTGGGAAAAGCAGCAGAGGTTGTTTTTGTTTGATAGAATAATAAGAGATGTCAGATAAAGATAACACTATCTGCTTCTGTTTTGCTAAAAAAAAAAAAAATTATTTTATTTGCTAAAAATACACCACTCCCTCAGACCTCTGTGAACCTGGGGGAGATGCAGAACAAGATTCACATCTCAGGGCCTGATAGGGAGGGCACCTTAGGCTTCTCTAATCCCACCCATGACCACTCCCCCTTGTATAACCCCCCAATGACCACTCCCCCTTGTATAACCCCAGTCTCAGCCACTGTTGCCTACAATAGAAAATTGTAACATACAAGTACAAAAAAATGTTCTTTAAAGTTCAGAAACTTTTAAAAAAATTACAAGGCCTATCCTACTGAATATCCTTCTCTGCTAGGAGATAGTTATTTCCTCTAAAAATTCATCTCAGCTCAAACAGAGCCAACTGGAATCTAAAAGGCAATTTTTTAAAATAATTTGCTCTGGAGATGTCGGTCACAGCTGGGGACAATGAGCCACTGATACTGATATTTGCAACTTTTGGGATGATGTATTCAAGGAAATTGCGCAATTATTCCCGTACTGTCCTTCTTCTTCTCCAAAGCTTGTCTTACAGAATATATTACCCACAGAGGCTATGTTGAATAGGTTGCCGAAATATCAATGGCTCTTGGCCATCACTGTTGCAAAAGCCTGCATTCCATCCCGATAGAACTCCATTCATCCTCTCACTGTGAGTGAATGGAGAGGTAGACTTCATGAGCCCGTTGACATCGAGCGATACCATGCTTCTGTTATGGGCAGATCTGCCTTATTTGCTATTCAGTGGGTGAAATTGTTTGCCTATTTCCAAGTTGAGAGTTCTAGAAACATTCCTGTTTCTCCTTCTTGAACCTTAGAGATACATTATATACTTTGTCCCCCTCCCCCTTACCTTCTCCCACTCTCCCTACAACTTTAGTTCTTGCTTCTTTACCTCCTGACCATTTGGACCTTGTCATAGTTTTACTGTTCCTCTTTGCCCACGTAGAATCATGTTGGTATTATATGATTCACAGTCTATAAATGCTATAATTCCTTTTATGACGTATCACTATACACTGTATCGCTTGTTCTTATATCAGTATATGTATCATTACTGATGTAATTTGTTGTGCTACACTGTTACTACTCTGTAATTGCATAGAGAATTATAAATTATGGTAACACAAGCTTGATGAATATTGCCTTTAAAGTGTTTGTAATACTTAAAATGAATTTTATTTTATATTGTAGCCATAAAAAAAACATTAAAAATGATATAAGTCTTATCTCTCAAACCTTTATGGTTTGAGACATAATGGCAAGTAAATTTCCCCCCTCACTGGCTGTTTCAGCCAAGTCTGCCATCTAGCTGACAGACTTGGAATTCGGTCCACAGATCAGCCGGCGGCTCTTCAGCAGAGCTGAGATCGCAAGATATAAAAATAACTATTTTATTGGAAGGGTCTACAAAGTGTGCTTGCAAACCAGGCACACTTTGTAGACTATTCCAATTAAGTAGTTATTTTTATATCTTGCGATCTTGGCTCTGCTGAAGAGCCGCAGCCGGTCTGCGGACCAGATTCCAAATCTTTCAGCTAGAGCCTGACGTCACTCAGGGGGAAACTTTAGTTGTGAATATCTCTCAAACCATAAAGGTTTGAGAGATAAGACATATCATTTTTAATGTTTTTTTCATGGCTACAATATAAAATAAAATTAATTTTAAGTATTACTATCACTTTAAAAATTCTGACGTTAAAAATGTCTTTATTTTATCTTTAAAATAAAAAATGTTCAAAGAAAAAAATAACGATTTGTGCTATGGAAGAGCTTGCATTAGTGATGATAGCTCTGCATGGTAAATAATAGCAGCAATGCGTTGGATACCCCTCTGGCACTCAAAGGGTTAAGTGTGTTGGGCACTGCTGCCACTCAAAGGATTATATACATTTGCCAGTTGGTATATACTGGTGCCAAGTCTAGTTTTTACCATCCTGCTAGTAAAATACCAACTAGCTGGCAACTATGTGTATGTGAAATAGAGAAATTAGGAAATAAACTAACTGAGATTTTGTTGTCCACACTCTTGTCTTAAAGCGGAACTATCACCCTATATAAAGTTGCCCCCCAATAATTAGGCATATGGCGACTAGCTTATTTAAGGGATAGTAATACTTAAAATGTAAAAAAATAAATATGTTGTAGGGTTTATCCTCCTGAGTAAAACAAGGGTACTCCCACTGCTGAAAGGTGTTTCATTCAAAAGTTATTAATTTGCAAAGTTGAATTTTTTAGGTGCAATATCACAGTGGCCTGAAATTGTACAGTGGCGCTGTTGCTACACCATCCTATGGAGATTTATGGTCCCGGGACCAGAGCTGTCCATAGGATGGTGTAGCAACAGCGCCACTGTACAATTTCACGCCACTGTGATATTGCACCTAAAAAATTCATCTTTGAAATTTAATAACTTTTGAATGAAACACCTTTCAGCAGTGGGAGTACCCTTGTTTTACTCAGGGGGATAAACCCTACAACATATTTTTTTTTACATTTTAAGTATTACTGTCCCTTTAATAGTGCTATTATCTCTCACAAGTAGCCGGCTCTGAAGTAATCATTACTCTTCTGAGACTGATGGCCAGGCTTCTTGTCGTAGAGCTGTCTGCACGCCTGCGCCGTCAGACCCTTACGGTGCCTTAAGGCACACTGCAGCACCTCCTAGAGGAGACCGGGACGGACAGTGCAGGCGCACAGATGTCTCTAAGACAAGATGTCTACGTGCAAGCCTGGCTTCCGATCTTCGGTTCAGAACCGACTGTTTGTGTGAGATAATAGCACTATTAAAGCGGAACGACCACCCGACTAAATCTTTAGCTTAACTAAGTCCCCATCTGGCGACTAGCTGCTTAGTAGCGCTAGTCGCCAGGATAATTACTTGATTTAATAGATTTCTGCTCTCTTCTATGTGTGACAGGCAGGACGGAGTGCGGACATCTTGCCATTGTGACGTCCGCTTGCCTGCGCTGTCAGTCCCAGCCAGAGCCAAATGGCTCCTAGCAACGTCTCCTAGACCCGACTTGGACTGACAGTGCTACTCAACATATGCCTAATTATTGGAGGGCGACTTTATATAGTGTGGTAGTTCCGCTTCAAATGTGTAGTGATCCTTATATTCAAGGTTGTGCCCAAAAAGCAGTTTTTGTTCATAATGTTCACTAAGGCATAGCTTGGGTCATAGGCTATGACTCTCCATTGTAATTGATAGGAGCAGCACCACCTAGTGTGCAAAACAGAAAATTGCCTTTTGAGTTAGAAAACAAAAAAGAATGAGCTGCAATTATTTTTTAAGAAAGCATCTTCCAGTAAAAAAATGTTACTGTTCATTGCCTCCACGTCTGGTCCTCAAGTGGTAAAGGACGATATGCAGCAGCTTGTTGTGTTTAGAGGTATAGTGAAGTGGATACATTTTTATGTTGCTTTTCTATAGGTGAACTGTAAATAAAAAAAATATATATATGTAGACTCATGCGGCTGTACCATTTTCTCTGTACAGATATCCGAGAGACAGCATTTGTGTATGCAATCACAGCAGCTGGGGTGATCCACGCAGTAACACAAGCCTGCAGCATGGGGGAGCTTCTGCAGTGTGGCTGTGAAGTCACGCGCAACTGGGGTCCTCCACCTCCTCTTGCCATTGGACCAGGAGCAGATGGCTCTGCCTGGGAATGGGGGGGCTGTGGAGACGATGTAGAATATGGGTACGAGAAATCCCGCCAGTTCATGGACGCCAAGAGGAAGAAAGGGAAGAGTGACATACGGACACTAATAGATCTCCATAACAACGAAGCTGGCAGGCTGGTAAGGATTCATTACGCTGTGAGTTGTGGGTTCTCAGCAACCCAGGGATAGTCCACTCCAGGCTAACATATCCACATGTCCTTGATTGCCCGGGACAGTCCTGGATTTTATTTGTGTGTCTCGGGCATCCCCCTTCTGGGACAATACAAAGTCTCCAACTAAAGATTCCAGAGGACAGAGATCTAAACACTACAAGGATAACTGCCCAATGCCTACTGTGACAGGAAGTGATGCCTCTGCTGGGCCACAACAAAATGGCTTCCAGGCAGATCTCTAAATACTAGAGAGAGAACTGGACCTTGATCCTGACATCAAAGAGGAGCTGCAGTGTAATTATGTTGTAGCGTAATGTTAGTTTAAGGCTTTCGGCTTGATGTATATTATCTTGTAGCCCACAGCAGGCATTACTTTCTGACACAGGAATTAATGGGCAGTTCTCCCTCTAGTGTTCAGAACTCTGTGGTGCGCTCTTCTCTCCGCAGTGTCCCTGAATAACAGAATTGAAATGTGATCACATTACTCCAGGCCCCAGCAGGTCAAGGTTTATGGACATCCTTGCCTACAGGAACTCTAGCACTTCCGCATATTAACCCCACACTTACCTTAGCCCTCTGAGACCTAGAGATGTCATCAACATTTTGCTCTGTGATTCAGAGGGTTAATCTAAGCAGAAAATTCTAATGGCCACTATGAATCAAACCTGTGTGAATCCCCCCCCCATGTAACCTTTAATTAGGACTTGAAATCATGTCCATGGAGGGGGACATAATTCTTTGTTTCCTGATTCCAGGACCCCAATCTCCTACTACTAAAGTCTTCTTAGAAATGAAAGAAGGAAGACTTCAGTGGGAGACATGTGATGTCCTTGAGTTCAGCCACAAAAATCTCGTCCACCTTCATGAACATTATATCCGGTATCAATCACAGATTAATTTTGGGGACATAACTCACTAATTACCTCCCAGTGCTAAAGCAAAACTATACCTGTTGGAATAAAGTGGCCCCCAGTTTAGCAATGCACCTTTCATACCACAATTATATATATATATATATATATATATTTACTGTTATTATTCATTTGGACTGTGTTGTAGTCTTCAGCTGGACAGAGACATTTCACTCTCTGAATAATCTTACATGTTCCAAAGAACCACGTTGGGGCATTTCTCAAGACTATTGTTTGTCATGATACATTTTAAACTAAAGACAGACTAAAATGGAGCCCAGTCAGTACAGGCAACTGCAGATATCATGTTTGTACACAACACACCTAACTCAGGGGTATTGGTAACGTGAGCTACGCAAGCTGTTGGGGACTACTGTTCCCATCTTCTCCAGAATTGTAGTTCTCAACAGCTGGAGGGCCTCAGGTTGCCCAGCCTGTCCTTATTGTGGAATAAAATGTGCCTGTTTAGAGAAGTCTTTTTAAACACATTAATGGGGAAGTATCTCCTATGTGATTTTCCCTGGAGACTTTGATTTTTGGAGTTAATTACCGGGTCTCCGGAGACAGAGGCTGTTTCCCAGGTGGTGGTGAGTTTTCTGTGAAACCCTGCCCACTTCTCCTTCTTCTCACCCTGTTCCTCCCACTTCCCACCCACTTCTCCTTCCCATCCTGTTCCTCCCACTTCCCACCCACTTCTCCTCCTTCCCACCCTGTTCCGCCCACTTCTCCTCCTTCCCACCCTGTTCCACCCACTTCTCCTCCTTTCCACCCTGTTCGGCCCATTACTCCTTCTTCTCACCCTGTTCCTCCCACTTCCCACCCACTTCTTCTCCCTCCCACCTTGTTCTCCCCACTGCCCACCATGTTCCTCCCACTTCTCCTCCTTCCCACCCTGTTCTCCCCATTTCCCACCCACTTCTCCTTCCCACCCTGTTCCTCCCACTTCTCCTTTCCACCCTGTTCTGCCCACTTCTCTTTCCCACCCTGTCCCTTGCACTACCCACCAACTTCTCCTCCTACTTACCCTGTTCCCACCCACTTCTCCTCCTTCCCACCCTGTTCTCCCCACTTCCCACCCACTTCTCCTTCCCACCCTGTGCTGCTCACTTCTCCTCCTTCCCACCCTGTTCTCCCCACTTCCCATCCACTTCTCCTCCTTCCCACCCTGTTCCTCCCACTTCACAACTACTTCTCCTCCTTCTAGGGTAGCCACCTTTTCCTCAAAATAATACCGTCCATAGCTGTGGTTCAGTGAGGACGGAGCCACAAAATTGAGGAGCCGCAAAGGGGAGGAGCCACAAAGGGGCAGAACCACTCTATTTTACATGACCCTATAAAATTGCGCTTCAGGCTCCTCGTTACAGGTACTGGGTGCCAGGAGCTCAGTTCTCATAAAGCACTGTGTCTGGTGAAACTCTGCTCACTTCTCCTTTCCACCCTGTGCCTCCCATTTCCTGCCCACTTCACAAGTACAATACCGATAAACCCTGCGCACTCACCCAATTAAGCCTGCGCTTTTGATGCTAATTGTATAATTTACATCCCCCCCGGTCATAGCACATGAGCCCTCTCCAGGGGCTCAAGACAAGTACTTGAAATTCACAGGTATGATAGTGTGGGGCTGCATGGCATTAGCATCTAACACCAAAAGCTGCACTCTAAGGGTATGCACTGCTGGGTATGATCACTGTAGTGTATACCAGTGGACACACTCCCCCATGTGACCCCATAAGTCTAATGCACAGACATAACAAAGTTGCAAACCTGGGGAGTACCAACTGCATTGCAGGGTACAAAACAAAATTCTAGTTTATTTAAATGAGTCTTTTAACTCCTCAAATAATAACTCGTATTTATATATCACATTTCTCCCAGTGGGAGATATCAGCACGTGCTCTTGGAATTAACAGATCTGCAGCTGAATAATCAATGTTATTATTAACCAATCAATGGTACTCATTTACCCACCTTGGAAGGACAAAGTGCTGAGTCGACCCTGCCAGGAATTAAACCTGCAACCTTGCGGTGTGAGTCGGTTCTGTGATCAGGGCATTTACCACTGAGCTATCTCACCGGCTTTTATCTTCAACACATTGCAGTGTTTTGGAGACCTATCTATCAAGGAGTTACACGCCCCCATTTAAATAAGTGGAATTTTGGAAACATTCTTCCCCTAACTTGTAGTTGGTTTCCTCCAAAATTGCTCCACTTTTCCTTTCTTCGTAAGAAAAAAACCCAAAACCTTAACCCTTGAGTGCCAGAGGGGTACGCAAAGCAATGCGTTGAGTACCCCTCTGGCACTCCAGAGTTAAAGCGGAACTTTCAGATAATAGCAAGTTGCCATACGTTCATTAAATGCATGGCGACTAGCTTGAAAAATAGATGTCTTACCTTAAAAATATACTTGTGTCTAAAGGAATCCATCCCGTTTGGAGACTGGAACTGAGGCTAGAGCGCAGACATCTTGTCTGTGCGCATGCGCCGTCAGTCCCGGTCTCCATAGAGTAGACTGCTTTGCTCCATATGGTCACTGGATAGGACTGACAGCGCAGACCGCACTAACCTGCCAATCAGTCCCGAAATGGGACGGATTCCATTACACACAAGTATTTTTTACAGTAAGACATCTATTTTCAAGCTAGTCGCCATACATTTAATGAATGCATGGCGAATTGCTATTATCTGAAAGTTCCGCTTTAAGGTTTGTTTTTTTTTAATCCTTTGGATGCACAGCAAGGCACTCGAGAGCTGTCTAGCAAACGAGGGGTTAATTAAAGAGGCAGCAACCTTAGCACGAATCAAGAATGAATTAGCGATGGGTCGGCCAGGCAAGCAGCCGTGTTAGCCACAGAGAATTCCTAGGGGTGGCGGGTGTTTGCCTGCAGGGGGAATGAAGAGGCATTCCTTAGGAGAAGCATCAAGTTTTATCTCATTATCTATCTTTCCTCCTCCACCCCTATCTCTCCTTTTTGTCTCTCTCTCCCTCCCTCTGTCTCTCTCTCTCTGGCTCTGTATTAGTCAGTTCTTCCTATATTTTGTTTTTGTGTGTGTGTGTTGGATGTTGTCCTCATTAATTTCATTCTCCCTGCAGTTTTCATCACAGTGAAACAGACTGATCGATTACACGTTACACCCAGCATCAACACAACGGCCACCTGCGATCTTGTAATATACAATTACGCCCCAGAGCTTGCATTTTAACCTCTTGGGTGATAAGGAAAACAGAGGAAAATATGATGTTGTTTTATTACTGTCCCTTTTGTAAACCTGGCAAAAAAAGCAGCCCCGGTTATATCATCGAAACAAATCTTAACCCTTGGATTGCCAGAGGGGTATCCAATGCATTGCTTTGCAATGCATTGGATACCTCTCTGGCAATCAAAGGGTTAAAGGAGACGTAATGCCTCCTAAAAATATCCGCCCACTTACATTACTGTGGCCAGAAAACACCAATGGCCCCTATGAATTTTACCCTTGCCACTTGGCTCAAGAGATAACATCTTCAATCAGTTCTCGATATCAGTCCCGTGGAGGCGGACATGACAGTTGCTGGCAGTTTTTTTTTTTAAACTGAAGCAGGTATGAGTGTTTGAACTTACTTAACCCGTTCAGGACCAGAGGAATGTCCAATGTGAAGCAATGATCTGTACATGCCTCTGGTCCTTTAAAGGGGAACTATCACCCCAAATAAAGTCTCTCCCCAACAATTAGCCTTCTAGCGATAAGCTTAACAATAGTAGTATTAGCCAGCATAATTACCGCGCTACTGAGAAATCCTACTTCTGCCGAGACTGACGGCCCGGCAACAGCACTGTAGAGGCATCTGTGCCGTCAATCCATTCTGATACCTAAAGGCACCCTGCAACGCCTCCTAGAGGGGACCGAGGCTGACAGCGCAGGCGTACAGACATCTGTAAGCTAAGATGTCTGCACTGTTACCTGGCCGTCAGTCTCGGCAGAAGTAGGATTTCTGAGTAATGTGGTTATTATGGTGGATAATAGTGTTATTGTTAAGCTTAAATGAACAGTAATGCCTGCTGTTAAGAAACTTTAATATTTTAGACATTAAAAATATAAATTCAGTGATGTATGCATTGTCTCAAACATATATACATAGTTTGAGAGACATAAGCTGCTAAAGATCCCCCCTCCCCTTTCACTGACATCAGCCTCTAGATTCGGGTGGTGCAACCCGGCGCCGGCTCTTCAGCAGAGCTGAAATAGAGCTATCTAAAAAGAAATACTTAATTGGAACGGTCTACAAAGGGTACCTGGTTTGCAAGCACACTTTGTGGACCATTCCAGTGAAGTATTTATTTCAAGGTAGTACTATTTTGGCTCTGCTGAAGAGTCACCGTCGGGTCACATGATCTGAATCCCCTGCTGTCAGCTAGACATCTAACATCAGTGAAAGGGGAGGGAGGGGGAACTTTGATGTCTCCCAAGCTATACATGTGTGAGACAACGCATACATCCTTGAATATATATTTTTAATGTCTACAATATTAAAGTTTCTTAACAGCAAGGGTTACTATCCCTTTACCGCTAGATGGCTAATTGTTCGGGGGAGACTTTTTTTGGGTGATCTTTCTATGTGTAGCAGCAGAGGTGTAACTAGAAGCCTCCGGGCCCTGGTGCAAGAGGTGCCAAGGACCCCGCCACCACACTGACCCCCTCTACAATGCCCCTCAATCTTCACAATGACCCCATCTCTTACCACCCTGGAGCTTCCACGTGGTCCTCTTAGTAATGCAGAGCGCTGGGAGATGATGTCATCTCTGCTTTACTAGAGCGCCGGAGGGAGATTGCGGGTGCCAGGCAGAGGGGTCGCAGGGCGTGACGGGCCCAGTCGCAGGTGCAACCCCTATAGTTACGTCACTGTGTAGCAGACTGAGTTTGTGTACTGTAGTCCTGCTTGCAGTTGCCATATCTGCCTCCGAAGACATGATACCCAGGACTGATTGAAGTTGATGTTAGCTCATGAACCAAGGGGAAAATGAATGGGTTCATTGGGATTATTTGACCATAGCAAGGTAAGTGTGCGTTTGTGTTGAGGGTTGTTACTAGGAGGTGTTACTTCCCCTTTAACCCTTTAACGACTGGCTGACGCGTCACTCGGAAGTCCGTTAAGGACCACAGAGAATTTTTTTTTCTCTAATGGATTCCTGGGTTGGGAGATACTTTTAATAGTTAGCATGCAGGGTTAGCAAAATGCTGGCAATGTGTTAGAGAGCGCAAGTAAATGGAGCAGAGAGGATCAGTGCAGACTTCAGCACCAAGAACACCACCAGCCCACTCGTAACCCTTAGGGATATGCGAGGCATTGCTCTGCAATGCACTGCACACCCCTGAGACCCTGAAAGGGTTATAACATAAACAATTCCCTGACCAATTTAACAGATTATTACAATACACACAGAACCAGAAGAGCAGTTGTTACAGCTGTTGTAACAGCTTCTCTGCCGGTACTGTGTTTTCCTGAACCAGCTAATCAGCTGTTTAATGTACACAGGAAACTATCTGCTGATCAGCTGATTAATGTACACAGGGAACTATCTGCTGATCAGCTGATCCATGTAAACAGGAAACTATCTGCTGATCCATGTAAACAGGAAACTATCTGCTGATCAGCTGATCCATGTAAACAGGAAACTTTCTGCTGATCAGCTGATCCATGTAAACAGGAAACTATCTGCTGATCAGCTGTTTCGTGTAAACAGAAGACTGTGCTACACTCCACAAGGCAAAAGGAGTGCCTCGTGTATTGTATTGTATGTTTACAGGAATCAGCTGACTGGCAGATAGTCTGCCATGTACATGAAACAGCCTGTCAGCTGGCTGCATGAACTCTCTAGGACTCAAGGGGTTAAAAATACTCCATTTACATCAGTTGAAATTTTTTTTTTTTTGCTCTGCAATGTGTTATGTACCACTCTGGCACTCAAAGGGTTAATTGCATGTAAAAGGCTGTAAAAACACATGAAAAAAAAAGCAGCCAAAATGTAATTTCTACAAAAGTCACCTGTGCAAAAGATAGCAAAACTCATGTGCTGTCAGGGGTCAGCAGAACGTACTGAATAGAAATAACATTAACTTTAGATAGTAAAATTTGCCGTTTTGGTTTAATTTTAAGGTGTCCCTGTGTTTACGTCTGCAGGCTGTGAAGAACTACATGAGGACAGAGTGTAAATGCCATGGTCTTTCGGGTTCATGTACCCTGCGCACTTGCTGGAAAAAGATGCCGCACTTCAGGGAAGTAGGTGACCGGCTGCTGGAAAGGTTCAACGGAGCATTCAAAGTGATGGGTGGCAACGATGGCAAGACCATCATACCAGTAGGACACAACATCAAACCTCCAGACAAACAAGACCTCATCTATTCTGCTGAATCTCCAGATTTCTGCCAGGCTAACCGGAAAACTGGTTCCCCGGGAACTCGGGGACGTGTATGTAACAGCACTGCCCTGGACATGGGGGGATGTGACCTGCTTTGCTGTGGGAGGGGTCACAGGGAGGAGACTGTTGTGATGGAAGAAAACTGCCTTTGCCGCTTCCATTGGTGCTGTGTGGTGCAATGTAAGAAGTGCACAGTCAGAAAGGAACTGAGTGTGTGTCTATGAGACAGAGGGAAACACGAGTAGCTTACATACTACTCTGTATCATTCATAAACTTAATGTGAGTTTATCAAGCACCTAGAGATGGACCATGAACTGGAGCAGCAGACATGGTCACCCCCTGTCCACCGGTCAAAGGATAATAAGAAACTTCAGCACGAAGAACAGGGGTTTGTAGGTCACAAAACTGCATTACTAGCAGGGACTCCTGGAGTGAAGACGTGTAGGCATCTGATGACTACATGGAGCGGAGATGGGGGACATTTTTCCTAAGAAACTAAATCTGCCTCCCAGCAGGACTTTCAGAGGTACACAGGTAACTGTCCTGTGCCTCACATTACATCACAGTTGATTTAATAAGAACAGGATCAATTCTGGACCAAATTAACTGAAACACTGGGCAAATAAAAAATCCTATTAATTTAAATAGTGCTTTTTAACCCCTTGTATGTGAAAGACGTCTACAATGCATTGAAAAGCAATACTCTCCCAACCACTCTAGCATACAAGTGTTTAAAATTATCATTTAAATCAATGGAGGTTTTATTCGCACACTGTGCTACAGTTAGTTTGATTCAATTTTTCTATATTAAATTAGCCTTACAGTATACAACACTGTGGTTATGTCTCTTGATGAGTGATCAGAATTATTTTATTCAACACAGCAATCCATAAGACTCTCAGCGACTGATGAGATTACATGATGACAGTGGTCTCCCTTGCCTAGTGCCTAACACACTGAAACCAGCCACAAAAAAATCAAAATAATTATCTAGATCAGAGTTTCTCAACCCGTGCCCTCAGTGGCCACTAACAGGCCAGGACTTAGGAATTTCCATGCTAGAACTCAAGTGTGTTGATCAGAGGCTCATTCGTATTGATTAACTCACCTGTGTTCTTAAAAGGAAATTCTAAAATCCTGGCCTGTTAATAGCCACTGAGAGCACAGGTAGAGAACCACTGCTATACAGTGCCAGACCATTGTAGAGAATTTTTATCCCTTTGAGTGCCAGGGAGTAAGCAATGCATTGCATCCCCTCTGGCATTGAAATGGTTAAGTTACTCTTTCTGTAAGTGAATGATTTAGAAGAAGATGAAAGTATTTTTTTACACAGACTAATTTAACAGATATATACAGAAGTTTATACCCACATTACTGTGGGTTTTATTGATGTGGAGCAATCTGATACACTTGTATATACAACACACAGTGTGATCTCCTAAATAGAGGAGCAGAGGGATTTGGGTGTCAAACAGGGACTGTCCCTCCTATACTGTATAGTGCCAGTCCTTATACACAGACACATGCAGACTGTATGCTATACAGCAGAGGTTTTCAACCCGAGCCCTCAGTGCCCACTAACAGGACAGGACTTAGGAATTTCCCTGCTAGAACACAAGTGTGGTGATCAGAGGCTCAGTCGTATTGATTAACTCACCTGTGCTCTTAAAAGGAAATTCTAAAATCCTGGCCTGTTAGTAGCCATTGAGGGCACGAGTTGAGAACCACTAATCTAGATGGAGAAACATCTCCATCCACCTACCTTTTCACTGTTCTGATGTTAAACTGGGGAATGATTTCTTCCTGGGAGTTAGGAAGTGGTTTGAAACTAGGTGCGGCACTTTAATATACAACACAATAAAATAATAACCAAGGGTTTTATATAGGTAAATAGAGCTACATTTTACATTATTTACAATGATGATTTACAGTGTATCCTATATAAAAGAAACCTGTCCTTACCTCAAATATTAATATACAAATTTTACACTTATATCCACACTGCAGAATCTTTCATAACCCAAAATTGGTGGGTGCTTCTGCATTGTGCCTGTGACAGACTATCTACACACACACACACACACACACACACAGCAGCTTATGAGTTAACAATATCCATCTACGAAAGGCATTTATTACAGTTTTGCTAATAATGTACATTGGGAACATTCTTTGAGATAACAAGATATAAAGCACAAGCTTTCTCATGTTACATCTTCCACTGTCACTAACTGCACACGTACACAGAGTCAAAGAAAAACGGCTTCAGTTTTTTATTTGTTCACTGTTTTATATAGCATATGTTTGGATTAAAAGGAGACCATAAACTCCCTACATCATTGTCAGCACTTATACTGTGGAACACAGGTTCATACAAAAGCTACTGAGGTCAGCCAGTGCCATCGTCTGTGACCCCATCCCTCCAAAAATAATCAATATTGCATATTTTTTTGTAACTAAAATTAATCCTTTTAGTGTCAGAGAGATGGGTTGCTCACCCCTCCGACACTCAGAGGCTTAACCGTTTGAATGTCAGAGGGCTATACATTGAATTGTTAATGGGATAGTAATATATAATTTTAAAAAAACATTCATCTTGTAGCTATTAAAAACTTAAGATAAATGCCCAAAGTCCCATCTCTCAAACCTTTATGGTTTGAGAGATATTCACTGTGAAAATTCCCCCATCCCTCCCTGACGTCAGCGTTAGTGGAATCCGGTCCTGGTACCAGCCGGCGGCTCTGCAGCTGAGATCGCGTTATTGAAAAAGAAATCCTTCACCGTAACAGTCTTTTAAGTGTGCTTGCAAACGAAACACACTTTGTAGACCATTCCAGTGAAGGATTTCTTTTTCAATAAGGTGATCTCGGCTGTGCTGTAGAGCCGCCGGCTGGTCCCAGGACCGGATTCCCCTAGCGCTGACGTCAGGGAAAGGGGAAGGAGGGGGGAACGTTCACAGTGAATATCTCTCAAACCATAAAGGTTTGAGAGATGGGACTTTGGACATTTAGTTTAAAGGGATAGTAATACTTCGTTTTATCTTTATTTTATTTTGTAGGCATTAAAAAAACATGAAGAACGATATAAGTCTTATCTCTCAAACCTTTATGGTTTAAGAGATATTCACAAGCAAAGTTTCCCCCTCCTGATCAGCCAGATCAGAAGGGAGGTGCCCAGGTAGACTGCAGAGTGGGACAATCTTCAATTAAGATAAGGGAAAAAGCTGAAAAACTTGTCAAGGGGGGCAGGGCTTTCATTGTTCTCATAGAAAGAAGATTTCCCCTTCTGTTATCTGTCTGGTCTATGGACTGGATTCCACATCTGAGAAGAGATGGCTTACACTAGGTAAAAGGGGCGGGAGGGGAAACTTTGCTTGTGAATATCTCTTAAACCATAAAGGTTTGAGAGATAAGACTTATATCGTTCTTCATGTTTTTTTAATGCCTACAAAATAAAATAAAGTTAAAACGAAGTATTACTATCCCTTTAAGTTTTTAGTAGCTACAAGATGAAGGTTTTTTAAAATGATGTATTTCTATCCCTTTAAGTGTACCTCTCTGTCACTCAAAGAGTTAAAAGCTGCCTTTGCCTTTATGCTAGTCAAAATGCTTCATTTGAAAGATATTGTGATTGACATACTATAGAGAACTAGACCAAACCCTTTGCCTCAAAAGTGGCCATATAATCCCAATGATTTTAACAGGGCATGAATGATAGAGAGATCTGCAATGCAACGTGTTGGAGACTTTTCTAGAATCCAAGAGGTTAAAATCCCCACTTCAATCTATGGGAAATTTAAGGGGATTTGTGTGCATCCCTTCTGGAGCAATTGATTTGCATCATAGTTAACCGTTTGAGTGCCAGAGGGGTACACAACGCATTTGCAAAGCACTGGCACTCAAAGGGTTAATAAACAGTGAACTGCAGCTTGGAACATCTTAATTAGCGGGTCCTGTCCTTCCGCTGAGTAATGATCAGTGAACTGACGTTTAGATGCAGACTGATTCCTCACTAAGATGCTAGTATCACCTATGTTATCTGTAGGGGAATTATGGAAATATCAGGGGTGATGTAACCCCCCTCTAGCGGGAGACTGGAGATATATTTATCAGTAATACCTGCTTGGATATAATAATATAATAAATGTGGCCCACTGAGATGTAATAGTTTATTCCTTATGCCTTTAAAGTGGATCTGCCACTATACAATCTTTAGTCTCAAAGGAGGTATCAATTTAAAATTCTTATACTTTCTGCTTTTTTTTTTAATCAGTGTAATGGTTTCAGAGAGTTTTGGTTTAGTCATTAGGGACGCTTTAACCTCAGCAGAGTTGGGTTCGCTGTTCTGTGGGGCGCACACTTCGTCATTAATTACCTATCCTGAAATCGCTTCACTCCTCTTCTGAGTGTTGACAAAATGCATCAGCTGTCACCCAAGGGGTATCATAAATTAATGTGGAGGAATACACAAGCAAATCCCCAGAACACAGATACTCTCGCTGATGGAAGAGTGGCAAATCCCTTTGAACCCTTTCAGTGCCAGAGTTGCTTACCCCTCTGGCGCTGAAAGGTTTAAGCAATGTCACTTGCTGTGCCAGACAATGTATGTTTTATAGAACCAAATCAACTTATCTTTAAATATATGCATTTGCTAGCATTGAGGCTAATGTAATGGATGGCAGATTTTAATGTAGATTAAAAATATGTTTACTTTGTTTTGGGGGCGGGGTGATGGGGATCACCTTAACACTTTGAGCGTCACAGAGGTATTCAGTGCATTGCAACGCAATGCATTGGCTACATTTCTGGCACTCTAAGGGTTAACTCTGAATGCCAAAGGGGATGCAGCTTGTTGTTTTTGGATGCAATACACACCCATGTGGCACTCAAAGGGTTAAAATGCACAATTGTATTTTATTGTTTTTTAAAAAAAGGAACAGTAATGTTTTGCTATGGGAAAAATCATATTGTAATGGTTTTCCATTGAAATAAGGTTACTCCAGCTGCTGGAAGATACTGCAATCAAAATTTATTACAGTTCAAAGTTGTTTCTTTTTTTTTTTTTTATACCTATTCAGTTCTATGAAAATTCACCACTAGGTGGTGATGTGGATATAGCGGTCTATGGACTGTGGAGAAGCTCAGACAGCAAATGAATAATGCAAATGAGGTCCCAGCAGTGCAAGTAGTCTTGTTTTACTAAACAGGGACCCTACAATCTGTATTTTTTTCCTGAAAAATATTAATATTTCTCTAAATTGTATAGTTTTGTTTCTAGAGAAATCTACAGAATGTTACTATTATTTTGTTAATATTTTATAGCTCTTTTTAATTCACCCTTATTACGTGGGATTTTGACTGTGAAAATGGCACATTGGGGCATTGTAAATATATGAAGATAAAGCCTGGAGCCTTCTGATGCGTTTGGCTGTTCACCATTTCACTGAGCAAGCAAAGCGAATGGATGTCGTTGTGTTCCACCCATGACCGCTCACATCCGCTCTGGGATTGGTGTCATTTCTTCTTCAATACCAAAGACTTCTCCCTACCGATTGTACAGATTCACACAGAGTGAGGAGGAGGCAATGTGCATGTGTGTTGGACAATATTTTATTTTTTACTAATAAAGTTATTTAATGTGAAACATTTAAATCCTTCTGAGGCAGACTGTGATATTCTATTAAATTAATTAAAAGAGAGCAACTCACATGGGGGATGTGATACTACAATTCAGAAATAAACTAGGACGTAGGATTGATTGCTTAGCCCTATGCCTGCCTAAAACACTTTTTCTAAGATACCTACATTCAGACTTGCCATCTTGCTGCTTGTGCCAAAAGAAAGGGCCGTGGGGAAACCTATGGGAGATTTGGAGCGTTACGTTCTCCTGCTCCTTATTTATCATCGTGTACTAAGGAGGCACAGACGAACTAGTATAAGTTAACCCTTTGAGCGCCAGAAAGGTATCCAACGCCTCTGGTACTCAAAGGGTTAATTTATGTTCTTGCACAACTTTTGTGGAGGTGTTCTTGGCCAATCTTCAGTGATCATAAGGAAAAACCTGAAAAATCTGTCAAGGGGGGGCAGGGTTTTCCTTTTGATCACAGTAAGAAGATTGTCCCTTGCTGTGACCTGTCCGGTCAAGAGACCAGATTCCACATCTGAGGGGAGATTGTTACACTAGGTAAAAGGGACGGGAGGGGGATACTTTATCATTCAATTACTCTTGTAGACATTCCAGGGGGAATAAGCCAAATGGTTTAGGTAAATTAGAAGAATGGACAAGAGTGTGGAAGATGCACTTTAACGTTGATAAATGTAAAATAATGCACTTGGGACATATAAATCCAAAGGAAAAATATACTATTAAGGGTACTGTGCTGTCAGAGACAACAGAGGAAAGGGAGTAATTATTTCTAATGACTTAAAGGTAGGCAGGCAATGTAATAAAGCGGTGGGGAATGCAAACAGGGCACTGGGTTGTATAGCTAGGGGCATTAGTAGCAGAAAAAGGGAAGTGGTCATGCCACTCTACAGATCTCTAGATAGACCTCACCTAGAGGATTGTGTACAGTACTGGAGACCACATCTCCAGAAGGATATAGATATTCTAGAGGCAAATATAGTTTTTGATACCTTTTATTGGCTAACTAAGCAGATTTAAATGCAAGCTTTCAAGACCTTAGGTCTCTTCCTCAGGCATGTTATACAGATAAATATGAAAACATCTCTCTTAAATACAAGTACACATCACATGCCTGAGGAAGAGACCTAAGGTCTTGAAAGCTTGCATTTAAATCTGCTTAGTTAGCCAATAAAAGGTATCAAAAACTATATTTGCCTCCTGTATTTATACGGCTAACACGGTACCAACTCTCATCTGTTATAGATATTCTAGAGAGAATTCAGAGAAGGGCTACTAAAATGGTGACTGGTTTACAGGAAAATAAATATCAGTATAGACTAAAGGATCTGAACATGTATAGACTGAGGAGAGACGAGAGAGGGGATATGATAGACACATTCATATACATGAAGGGATTCAACAAAGTGCAGGATGGAAGTATATTTCAAAGGAGTAAAAATGTTAGGACAAGAGGCCATTTTCTAAAACTAGAGGGACACAGACGTAATGTAAGAAAGTTTTACTTCACTGAGAGGGTAGTAGATAAGTGGAAGAACCTACCAGCAGGAGTGGTAGAAGTTAATACAGTGACAGAATTTAAACATGCATGGGATAGGCATAAGGTGGTCCTTAACATAAGAAAAGACCAAGGACCATAAAAGGTTTGAGGTTGTGTTTTTTTTTGTTTTGTTTTTTTTACTGTAGGTAAATGGGCAGACTAGATGGGCCAAATGGTTCTTATCTGCCATCAAATTCTATGTTTCTAACTCTGACAGAATTGAAATAACACTCTCCATGGTCCAAATACTATGGAGATTAATTGGAGATACTGTTTTTGTGAAACATCACTATCCCTTTAACAGTACAGTATTTTGACTCCTAAAATATTGACATAATGCATTTGAAACCACTTTGGCGCCTGTGGGGTTAAGTCCATTAACTCTGAATAATAATGGGTTGAGCAAGGCTTTTCAGTGCATTGCCCAACATTCCAACACACAAACAGTGAAAACAATGCTCAGTGTGCTTGATACATAGCAAAGTGTAGTATTTATGGATCAGATAGCGAATCATTTAATCTAAGTTACAATCAGGAACATAAAGCACAGGAAGAGTTTACCCTGAACCAGATAAAGTACTAATAAACTGCTTGGATCCAAGCCATGTATCAATAAAATTACTTTGGTACAAAGGACTTTCTTTTGTTTCATGGACTGATCAGTGAGATAGCAAAATATATAGGACAAAAGCAAGATATGATGGATTTATTAAAGGGTTAGTGATGTCTTAAAGAGTAATATTGTAGAGAACCAAAAAAATAAATTGATTGATGTAACTCTTATCTTTCAAACCTTTATGGTTTGAGAGATATAATGTTTTAAAGTTCACCCATCCCATCCCTTTCCCTGATGTCAGCGTCTAGCTGACAGCAAGAGATCCTTGTCCCGGGACCGGCAGGTGGCGAAATAGCAGGATTAAAAAGAAATGCTTAAAGGGATAGTAATACTTCGTTTTATCTTTATTTTATTTTGTAGGCATTAAAAAAACATGAAGAACGATATAAGTCTTATCTCTCAAACCTTTATGGCTTGAGAGATATTCACAAGCAAAGTTTCCCCTCCCGCCCCTTTTACCTAGTGTAAGCCATCTCTTCTCAGATGTGGAATGCAGTCCATAGACCAGACAGATAACAGAAGGGGACAATCTTCTTCCTATCAGAACAATGAAAGCCCTGCCCTCCTTGACAAGTTTTTCATTTTTTTTTTTTTTTATCTTAATTGAAGATTGTCCCTCTCTGCAATCTACCTGGCACCTCCCTTCTGATCTGGCTGAGCAGTGTTACATCAGTAAAAGGGGTGGGAGGGGGATACTTTGTCATTGAATTACTCTTGTACTACAACTCTGACATAATTAAAATAACACTCTCCATGGCCCAAATACTATGATGATTAATTAGAGCTGCTCTTATTATGAAACATTACTATCCCTTTAATTGGAACGATCTACAAGTGTGCCTGCAAACCAAGCACACTTTGTAGACTGTTCCAAAGAAGTATTTCTTTTTAAGTCACGCTATTTCGGCTCTGCTGAAGAGCCACCTCGAGATGGCTGACACGAATCTCCTGCTGTCAGGATTCTCTACAAAATTACTCTTTATTTAGGTAAGACATTACTATTACTTTAAAGCGGAACAATTCATCTAGAATATGGAGTACGGTTTTGGGCACCTGTTATTAACAAAGCAAATGAAAAAAACAACAACAAAAAACATTACTTAGCTGATAAAGAGGTTGGAACATTTTAGTTTTAGAGAGAGATTAGCCAAACTGGAATTATTTGCATGATAGAAGAGACGTCTAAGTGGAGACGATAATTATTTACCATTATATTCAAAGCTGATACAAGGCACTCTCGGGGGAACTCTTTATTCAAAGAGCTGAGCAAAATACAAGTAGACATCATTTAAGACTAGAGGAAAGGTGCTTTTGATGATGGCAGGGATTTTTTACACTATGGGTAGTAAAGTAAGGATGCAGAATATCTTGATTTGAGAGATTGTTATAATATATATAGCTACTTTCAAAACATATTTGACAACTTTTAGCTCATAACAATATAGATGAATGTTGCAGCTGGTTTCAGTGTAGATAGGATGTTGATCCAGAAGGACAGACCTAGTTAGGTGTCCATCATACAGCAGTCAGGATTATCTATAGAGTTACTGTGTAACAGAAGCACTTACCTAAGTAGGTGTCATACAGCAGTCAGATGTATCTATAGAGTTACTGTGTAACAAAAGCACTTACCTAGGTAGGAGTCCATCATAATTACGGTTACAGAAGAACTTATCTAGGTAGGTGTCCAACAGTCCATCATACAGCAGTCAGGTATATTGATATAATTCCTGTGTAACAGAAGCACTTACCTAGGTAGGAGTCCATCATACAGCAGTCAGGTGTATCTATATAATTACTGTGTGTAACAGAAGCACTTACCTAGGTAGGAGTCCATCATACAGCAGTCAGGTGTATCTATATAATTACTGTGTGTAACAGAAGTACTTACCTAGGTAGGAGTCCATCTTACAGCAGTCAGGTGTATCTATATAATTACTGTGTGTAACAGAAGTACTTACCTAGGTAGGAGTCCATCTTACAGCAGTCAGGTGTATCTATATAATTACTGTGTGTAACAGAAGTACTTACCTAGGTAGGAGTCCATCTTACAGCAGTCAGGTGTATCTATATAATTACTGTGTGTAACAGAAGCACTTACCTAGGTAGGAGTCCATCATACAGCAGTCAGGTGTATCTATGTAATTACTGTGTGTAACAGAAGCACTTACCTAGGTAGGAGTCCATCATACAGCAGTCAGGTGTATCTATATAATTACTGTGTGTAACAGAAGCACTTACCTAGGTAGGAGTCCATCATACAGCAGTCAGGTGTATCTATATAATTACTGTGTGTAACAGAAGTACTTACCTAGGTAGGAGTCCATCTTACAGCAGTCAGGTGTATCTATATAATTACTGTGTGTAACAGAAGCACTTACCTAGGTAGGAGTCCATCATACAGCAGCCAGGTGTATCTATGTAATTACTGTGTGTAACAGAAGCACTTACCTAGGTAGGAGTCCATCATACAGCAGTCAGGTGTATCTATATAATTACCGTGTGTAACAGAAGCACTTACCTAGGTAGGAGTCCATCATACAGCAGTCAGGTGTATCTATATAATTACCGTGTGTAACAGAAGCACTTACCTAGGTAGGAGTCCATCATACAGCAGTCAGGTGTATCTATATGATTACCGTGTGTAACAGAAGCACTTACCTAGGTAGGAGTCCATCATACAGCAGTCAGGTGTATCTATATAATTACCGTGTGTAACAGAAGTACTTACCTAGGTAGGAGTCCATCTTACAGCAGTCAGGTGTATCTATATAATTACTGTGTGTAACAGAAGCACTTACCTAGGTAGGAGTCCATCATACAGCAGTCAGGTGTATCTATGTAATTACTGTGTGTAACAGAAGCACTTACCTAGGTAGGAGTCCATCATACAGCAGTCAGGTGTATCTATATAATTACTGTGTGTAACAGAAGCACTTACCTAGGTAGGAGTCCATCATACAGCAGTCAGGTGTATCTATATAATTACTGTGTGTAACAGAAGTACTTACCTAGGTAGGAGTCCATCATACAGCAGTCAGGTGTATCTATATAATTACTGTGTGTAACAGAAGCACTTACCTAGGTAGGAGTCCATCATACAGCAGTCAGGTGTATCTATATAATTACTGTGTGTAACAGAAGCACTTACCTAGGTAGGAGTCCATCATACAGCAGTCAGGTGTATCTATATAATTACTGTGTGTAACAGAAGCACTTACCTAGGTAGGAGTCCATCACACAGCAGTCAGGTGTATCTACAGAATTACTGTGTGTAACAGAAGTACTTACCTAGGTAGGAGTCCATCATACAGCAGTCAGGTGTATCTATATAATTACTGTGCATAATATTAGCACTTACCTAGGTAGGAGTCCATCATACAGCAGTCAGGTGTATATCTATATAATTACTGAGTGTGACAGAAGTACTTACCTAGGTAGGAGTCCATCATACAGCAGTCAGGCGTATCTATATAATTACTGTGTGTAACAGAAGTACTTACCTAGGTAGGAGTCCATCATACAGCAGTCACGTGTATCTATATAATTACTGTGTGTAACAGAAGAACTTACCTAGGTAGGAGTCCATCATACAGCAGTCAGGTGTATCTATATAATTACTGTGTGTAACAGAAGCGCTTACCTAGGTAGGAGTCCGTCACACAGCAGTCAGGTGTATCTATATAATTACTGTGTGTAACAGAAGCACTTACCTAGGTAGGAGTCCATCATCAGGTGTATCTATATAATTACTGTGTGTAACAGAAGCACTCACCTAGGTAGGAGTCCATCATACAGCAGTCAGGTGCATCTGTATAATTACTGTGTGTAACAGAAGCACTTACCTAGGTAGGAGTCCATCATACAGCAGTCAGGTGTATCTATATAATTACTGTGTGTAACAGAAGGACTTACCTAGGTAGGAGTCCGTCACACAACAGTCAGGTGTATCTATATAATTACTGTGTGTAACAGAAGCACTTACCTAGGTAGGAGTCCATCATACAGCAGTCAGATGTATCTATATAATTACTGTGTGTAACAGAAGGACTTACCTAGGTAGGAGTCCGTCACACAACAGTCAGGTGTATCTATATAATTACTGTGTGTAACAGAAGCACTTACCTAGGTAGGAGTCCATCATACAGCAGTCAGGTGTATCTATATAATTACTGTGTGTAACAGAAGGACTTACCTAGGTAGGAGTCCAACACACAACAGTCAGGTGTATCTATATAATTACTGTGTGTAACAGAAGCACTTACCTAGGTAGGAGTCCATTATACAGCAGTCAGGTATATCTATATAATTACTGTGTGTAACAGAAGCACTTACCTAGGTAGGAGTCCATCATACAGCAGTCAGGTGTATCTATATAATTACTGTGTGTAACAGAAGCACTTACCTAGGTAGGAGTCCGTCACACAACAGTCAGGTGTATCTATATAATTACTGTGTGTAACAGAAGCACTTACCTAGGTAGGAGTCCATTATACAGCAGTCAGGTATATCTATATAATTATTGTGTGTAACAGAAGCACTTACCTAGGCAGGAGTCCATCATACAGCAGTCAGGTATATCTATATAATTACTGTATGTTTTTTATTTGGAGACTTGGGGTAGTTCACATCAGGTCTGAAAAAAGTATATTTTTGATTGATTAAAAGTGAATATCACATTTGATCAAATAATTATTTCTTTGTTTTTACACACATATGTGTGAGAAGAACAGTTGATAATAAATATTTGACAAAAAAAAATGTCAATCACATGCTTGACGAAAGAAAACTTTTGACGGGGAAAAAAGTTGAAAATGGTTGTGAACTGTGCTTTTCTGGCAAAAGCACATTCAATCGAGCAAACAATTATTGGGAAAAGAAAATATTGCACATGTGCACGCATGTACAGTTTTGGTCAACGGTGACTGTTAGAGATTTACTTGGAAATTTCTGTCCTAGCAAAAAAAAATAATTTTATGGGTTCTCACCTCCTGCCATCTGAGAATCTGGCAATGAGTGAGTTTGGGCAGACAGAAGAGACAGTTAGGAATCTGGTAGCACTTACAACTGTCAAGTACATTTGAAGGCTGACAAAAAATAAATATATATTAATATTGTAGGTCCCTACTCAGCATAGCAAATACACTTCAACTGGTGAAAGATATTCCATTCAATAGCTAATACAGCTTAAATCTGGTGAGCAGACCACAGAATCTTCTGTTGCTGTTAAAGGGATAGTAATACTTAGTTTTATCTTTATTTTATGTTGTAGACATTAAAAAACATGAAGAACGATATAAGTCTTATCTCTCAAACATTTATGGTTTGAGAGATATTCACAAGCAAAGTTTCCCCTCCCGCCCCTTTTACCTAGTGTAAGCCATCTCTTCTCAGATGTGGAATCCAGTCCATAGACTGGACAGATAACAGCAGGGGACAATCTTCTTCCTATGAGAACAATGAAAACCCTGCCCCACTTAACAAGTTTTTCAGGTTTTTCCCTTATCTTAATTGAAGATTGTCCCTCTCTGCAATCTACCTGGGCACCTCCCTTCTAATCTGGCTGAGCAGTGTTACATCAGTAAAAGGGGCGGGAGGGGGACACTTTGTCATTGAATTACTCTTGAACTACAACTCTGACAGTATTGAGATAACACTCTCCAAAGTCCAAATACTATGATGATTAATTAGAGCTGCTTTTATTATGAAACATTACTATCCCTTTAATGGATTGCTTTTGGCCATGAACTGAAATGTTTCATAGACAGCAATAGCAACAGTAAGATCTGTGGGCCGCACCACAAATTGCCGCTTGATTAAAAGAAAAAAAAATAATTCTGACTTGTAATTGCTTTTCAATTATCTCTCAACAGCGAGGGATACTCTTTTCTTTTACTCAGCGGGAAAGGTCTTGCAATTTATTATGAAAAATATAACATTAAATACCTTTAAAAAATAATAACAGATTAAGACTCATTGGAGACCTATCAAGCATCCATGGAGTTAAATATATTTCATCTGCCTTACACTTAATGTTGCAAAAAATTGCTCTTTGGGTGAGCTTCAAGTTCCCAGTATCTAGATTGCACTAGAGAGATTGACAAGGTTATATAATATTATTATTACTTTCAATTAGTTTCCTTGATACAGAGCAATTTTCTGCTTCCTCCGTGCAAGGCTCCTGTCTCTGACCCATTCGATTCCTGTTTAATCAATCTGTTGGGGGGAGTTGTACAGAGAATGTTAACCTCTGAGAGTTACAACATTCCATTTAATATGAATACATTTCTGGTGTTACTCAGGGGCTCATATATAAAGGAAATGTGGAGCAATCTAGATCAAACCAACTGTACTATACAGACAAATATATACTTCCAAGATTCCTATTGATTTAAATAGGGCATTTATTTATTTATTTTTAGATTCAAAGAAGCTTTATTAAAATGCAATATCTCCAACTCATTGCAAAGCAATGTGTGGAAACCTCTAGAATTCGAAGGGTTAAAGGGATAGTAATACTTAAAATGTAAAAAAAAAATATGTTGTAGGGTTTATCCCCCTGAGTAAAACAAGAGTACCCCCACTGCTGAAAGGCGTTTCATTCAAAAGTTATTAATTTTCAAAATTTAATTTTTTAGGTGCAATATCACAGTGGCCTGAAATTGTACAGTGGCGCTGTTGCTACACGATCCTATGGACAGCTCTGGTCCCGGGACCATAAATCTCCATAGGATGGTGTAGCAACAGCGCCACTGTACAATTTCAGGCCACTGTGATATTGCACCTACAAAATTCAACTTTGAAAATTAATAACTTTTGAATGAAACACCTTTCAGCAGTGGGAGTGTCCTTGTTTTACTCAGGGGGATAAACCCTACAACATATTTTTTTTTTTACATTTTAAGTATTACTATCCCTTTAAATGGCTGGTATAAATAAATGGAAATTTTCATTTAACAACCTCCATGGTGCTGTTCATTTATTGCAGAAATGAACCTCTTAAGTTTGATGAATAAGGCCCTATATATATATATATATATATATATATATATATATATATATATATATATATATATTATAGATTAAGAGGCTGTTACTTTATCAGCAGTGTAGCTTAACCCTTTGAGTGCCAGAGCGATACGCAATGCATTGCGTGCACTCTGGCACTCAAAGGGTTGAGAGGCTGTTACTGTATCAGCAGTAATTACCTAGACAGGTGTCATTTATATATCGGTGTGGTATATCTGTATATTGCAGACTGATAACATGTTGGTGACAATATATACAAACAATGAGCATCAATTCTGGGGCAAAGCAGCTAAACCATAAGGAGGAAAGAAAAAAATTTTACTGCCTGGATGTGCCAAACATACACCGGGGTCCTGAGCAATTCCCGGGGCAGGCGTTGGTGACCTGCAGCCAGAGGGCCACCTGTGGTTCTTTGTTGCATTATCTAAATACCTAAGTACTCTTGAAATGTGCTTACTATGAGATCTTTGAATTATTAACTCTGAACGCTTCCAATAAAGTTGATTCTATCTAGATCCTATCCCAGTGTTTTCTGTAACCCAGAGATGATCCAGTCGGTAGGCCCTCAAGAAACCTTTAACATGCTACTCTGTCAATTTTTAAACACTGCAAGACAAGCAGGACTTCTCCCTCTGGTAGGGTAGAGTGCCCCTTGTGGTAGCACTCCATTCAGTGTGAAGCTGATCTGCAGACAACACATTGCCTCCTCTGCCAGTGCAGCAGAACTGCAAGAAGATGCAGTGGGGGTTATGCACTAATGCGTGATAAAGAGGTGATGAAGTGGAGATGACTTCTCCAGTGATATCACTTCTCTAGATGCTATATTATTCTATGGAGCCAATGCACTAAGATTTTCCCAGCTTTGGAGATCTTAGTGAATAGGCTCCATAGAATAACATAGGAATTGGAGAAGTGATATCACTGAAGAATTCATCTCCACTTTATCACATCTTTATCACGCCTTAGTGAATCTCCACCAATGTGTTGTCAGCAGATTGACTTCACACTGAATAGTATGCAGACTGTTCAATGCTGGGGAATCAGGCAGTGTATACAAGCTTTGGGAAGTAGGCAGTATATATGTGCTTCTGTGGCTACCAATGGAACAAGGCTGGGGAAGAAGGCAGTATATATGTGCTTCTGTGTCTACTAGTGGAACAAGGCTGGGGAAGCAGGCAGTGTATATGCAGTTCTGTGGCTGCCAGTGGAACAAGGCTGGGGAAGCAGGCAGTGTATATGTGGTTCTGTGGCTACCAGTAGAACAAGGTTCGGGAAGTAGGCAATATATATGTGGTTCTGTGTCTACTAGTGGAACAAGGCTGGGGAAGGAGGCAGTGTATATGTGGTTCTGTGACTACCAGTAGAACACGGTGTCAGGTTCACAGGTAACTGAGTGACGGGTGAGGTCGAAAAAATATAGTCCCTGGACCCCAGATTGCAGAGGAGGCAGAAGCAGGCTATGACTACAGGAAGGGATGTGCCAGTCAACCAACGACAACCACCAAAAGAAGATGGATGCCGTGGAAGGAAAGGCAGTGAAGAAGCCACCGAGGAGCGGGAGGCCCACCTTGGTCTATGGAGGAGAGAGCAAATGGAAGACCACACCACAGTGGAATTCCGAGAAAACCCCCTCTAAGGGATGGAGAGGATACAGGGAGGAGGCAAGACCACACCCCACCAGCACAGAGACTCCCAAACAGGGACCCGGCTGGAAGACTGCAGAAAACCCCCCACCCAGGACCCCCACCAAAACAGGCAAGTGACTGACAGGGAGCAAAACCCCTGTCCCCCAGGCAAAAAGGGCTACTGGCACGGCCAGAGGAACACCCACCCCTCTCTCCCCTATCCCAACAGAGAACTGGGGTAGGAGGACAGAGAAGAGCCCAAGGCCTACCCAAAAATAAACCACCAGCCTACCAGGGAAACAAAGGAAAAGAAACTCAGTATGTGAATCACTTACCCAACAGGACCCTTGAAACAGGAGCCAGGAACGGAAGACAAGATGACTCCCAGGAACAGCCAGCTAGGGAAGGTCTTGGAGACAAGGGAACTCCAGGCCTGGTGGCAAGCTGCAAAGCCCCAAAAAGCTGCAAAGCCCCACCCAGGGACCAGTAGAGACCGTTCGGGAGAGGCACTGTCCGACCCTGAAGCAGGGTGAGGAAGGACTGCCTATCCCGGGTGGCGCCGCCGGACCACCGGAAGGAACAGACCCCTGGCCAAGAGCCAACCAGAGGACGCCCAGGGAATGCACCGCCCGGCCGCCCGAACGGAAATCAAGGCCGTCTGTCAGGACTGCAACGCTGGGAGGACTGAGGACGGAACCAACAGGAGGCCGCAGCGGGCAGCCCAGCGGCAGAGACCCGAGACGCCCCTGGGCCAGCGGACAACACTAGCCGGAGGGAGGGGACACAAGGAGGCGGACGCCCGCCACAAAACAGAGCCAGGAGCAAGGTACCTGCAGGCGGAGATTCGCCGGCAGGAAGGAGAAACGCTGAGCCGACAACCGGAAGAGAACTGGATCCGGAAGCAAGCAGACCTGAATAATCGGGCAACACAGGTAAGGGCTCCCACCCTTAAATAGGAGGAACTCAGGGACGGAGATGAGGGCGTGACAGTGCCCCCCCACTAAGGAGAGACCTCCGGGCGATTAGGCTTGTCAGGATGATCCTCATGGAATCTCTTCACCAATGTTGGAGCATGGACATGGGCTGCCGGAACCCAAGAACGATCCTCAGGGCCATAGCCTTTCCAATCAATAAGATATTGAAGACGGTGACGGAACAGACGGGAATCCAGAATCTTGTTTACCTCAAATTCAGGTTCACCATCAACCAAAACTGGAGGCGGAGGAGGAGCCCGAGAGGAATACTTGTTGCGACAGGCAGGCTTCAACAGGGATACATGAAAAGCATTATGGATGCGCAGTGAAGGTGGCAGAGACAAAGCAAAAGTAACAGGAGACAACTGATGAACAATCCGGTAAGGACTGATGAATCTGGGGCCAAACTTGGAGGATGGCAAACGTAAGTGTAGGTTCTTAGTGGAAAGCCACACAGAATCCCCAATGGAATACCGAGGGCTAGGGGAACGTCTCTTGTCAGCAGCAATTTTCTGAAGCTGAGCCGCCCGCGTGAGGCGAGACTGGATCATAGACCAAAGTTGCTGGAGGTCATCCACCATTACATCAGCTGCTGGAACATCAGATGGCGTAGAACATGGAGAAAACCTGGGATTATATCCAAGGGCAGCAAAGAATGGAGAGCACCGGAGCGAGTCATGAAATCTATTATTAAATGCAAATTCCGCCAATGGCAGGACATCCATGCAAGTATGCTGATCGTGCTCCATGAAATGGCGTAGCAATAATTCCAAAGATTGATTGGTACGTTCCGTGAGGCCATTCGTCTGTGGGTGATAGGCAGAGGAAAACTGGAGGGAAATTTGGAGGCGAGAACAAAAGGCTTTCCAGAAGCGAGCCACAAACTGAGAACCTCTATCGGAGATGATATGTGAAGGACAGCCATGAATCCGGAAGATGTGTAACAGGAATATTTCTGCCAAAGCAGGAGCAGTTGGCAGACCAGGAAGGCCGATGAAATGGGCTTGTTTAGAAAATCTGTCAACAATGACCAGGATGGTGTTACACCCCTTGGAGACTGGTAAGTCCACAATAAAGTCCATGGATAGATGCGTCCAGGGTGATGATGGAATAGGTAGGGGGCACAACAATCCTGCCGGATGCTGAAGAGAAGGCTTGTGACGAGCACAAGATATACATGCCTTGACAAACTCGGAGACATCCTGACGAAGAGAAGGCCACCAGAACTGGCGTAATAGAAGGTCTATGGTTTTACTGACTCCAGGATGGCCAGACATAGGAGAGGAATGAATCCACTGGAGAACCTCAAGACGAAATCTGGGAGGCACAAACCAAGTTCGTGGAGGTTGTGAAGCAGACCGAGTAGTCTGAGCTTTTTGAATTTTTTCCAGAGTAGTGGAAGAGATGGGAGCCACAATTCTATCAGCAGGAATGATAAGTTCTGGGGCTACCTCAACCCCTGGCTCAAATTGGCGGGACAAGGCATCCGCTTTGGTGTTCTTAGAGCCAAGCCGGTATGAAATTATGAAATTGAACCTGGTGAAAAACAGGGCCCAGCGAGCTTGCCTAGGAGTAAGACGACGGGCCGACTCCAGAAATTGCAAATTCTTATGGTCAGTAAGTATCAATACAGGGTCCACTGACCCTTCTAGGAGGTGACGCCAATCTTGAAGAGCAAGTTTAATTGCCAGAAGCTCTCTGTTCCCAACATCATAATTGCGTTCTGCTGAAGTAAAACGCTTGGAGAAAAAGGAGCAGGGGTGAATCCTGTTGGAGGCTAAATCACACTGAGACAGAATAGCGCCAGCACCTTGTTCAGAAGCGTCCACCTCCAATATAAACTGGCGTGAGGGATCCGGAAAATGCAGGATGGGTGCCTTGGTGAAAGCCTCTTTCAAGGTATTGAATGCTGTCACAGCTGCAGGGGACCAATGACGGGGATCAGCTCCAATCTTAGTCAACGCAGTAATGGGGGATATGATGGAAGAAAAGTTCTTAATAAAACGTCTATAATAATTGGAGAATCCCACAAAACGCTGAACACCCTTGACGTCGGTAGGAATAGGCCATGAAGTGACAGCCTTCACTTTAGCTGGATCCATAACAAGGCCTGATGGAGAGATGATGTAACCCAAAAAGGAAACAGATGGTTGCTCAAACATACATTTTTCCAACTTGACGTACAATGAATTCTCTCGAAGACGAAGGAGGACAGCCCGGACATGATCCCTGTGGAGACTTAAACTGGAGGAGTAGATAAGGATATCATCTAAATAAAGAAGGACATGAGAGAGCAGCATATCTCGAAAGATGTCATTTACAAAACTTTGAAAAACAGCTGGGGCATTACATAGCCCAAAGGGCATCACGAGATACTCGTAATGCCCATAACGAGTATTGAATGCTGTCTTCCACTCATCCCCGATACGAATGCGAATTAGATTGTACGCTCCCCGCAGGTCCAATTTCGTGAAGACTACTGCTCCCCTAAGTTGTTCTAGGAGCTCAGGAATAAGTGGTAGAGGGTATCTATTCTTGATAGTTATGCGATTAAGCCCTCTGTAATCCACACAAGGGCGGAGAGAGCCATCCTTTTTTGTAATGAAAAAGAAACCGGCCCCAGCAGGGGAAGAGGAGGGCCGAATGAACCCTTTAGCCAGATTCTCCTGAATATAAGTAGCTAAAGCCAGGTTTTCAGGTCCAGACAAAAGATAAGTCTTCCCTCTAGGAGGCGTGGAACCAGGAGCCAGGTCAATTGGGCAATCACAGGAGCGATGGGGGGGAAGGGTGTCCGCTAATTTCTTAGAAAAAACATCCTGAAACTCCAAATATGCGTCAGGAATGATGGTGGATGTGGCCGTCTCTGTTTGAATCGTAGAAAGGGCTGGAAGCACTTGTTGAAGGCATGTTTTAGTACACTCAACACCCCAGGAAACCAATTGACCAGAAGTCCAATCAAAGGTAGGGTTATGGGCCCTAAGCCAAGGCAGTCCAAGGATAACAGAAGCTGTAGGTGAAGAAATAGCATCCAAAACAATAGTTTCTGAATGTAGAATGCCTGTATGCATAAGTAAAGGCGAAGTTTCCCATAACACCAGTCCATTACCTAAGGGTCTGTCATCCACTGAAGAAACAAAAAGAGGGGTTTGTTTTCGAACCAGAGGGATGCCCACCTTGAGGGCCCATTGGAGATCAATAAAGAAGCCTGCAGCCCCGGAATCAATAAAAGCTTGGGTCTTCACAATGCCTGAGGACCAGACAATCTGAATGGGCACCATTACTCGAGATGAGGTAGGAGATTGACCAGATCTTGTGCTTAGGGAGTCTCCTACATTGGTCCCTAAGCTTTGGAGTTTCCCAGACGAACCGGGCATTGCCGTAAAAAGTGGCCCTTACCACCACAATACAAACACAGGCCTTGTGACCGACGTCTGCGTCTCTCAGCATCGGATAATTTATTGATGGAACCTATTTCCATGGGTTCCTCTTGAGGAGGAACAACAGAGGGCGGGAGGGTGGGACTCAAGAATCCCCTAGACTGGCGACTGCGCTCCCTCTCCAACTGACGTTCCTGAATGCGCATATCTAGTTCTAAACACAAAGATATGAATTCTTCTAGATCCTCCGGAATGACTTTACAAGTCAGGGCATCCTTCAGTTTCTCATTAAGCCCCCTGCGGAAGGCTGCAATCAGTGCTCCAGGATTCCAATTTGTTTCATAGGCTAGAGTGCGGAACTCCACCGCATATTGTCCCAAGGGGCGACTTCCCTGCTTAATATCGAGGAGTGCAGCCTCAGCTGAGGCTTTTCGGCCAGGCACATCAAACACTAATCGGAAAGTCTTGATAAATGCCTCAGAGTCCTCAAGTAATGGGGAGTTCTGCTCTACCAGGGGCGATGCCCATGCCAATGCTTCTTCCTTCAGCAAAGAAATAATAAACGCCACCCTAGATGCGTGAGTGCCAAATGATGCGGGGGCTGATCTGAAGTGTAGTACACAAAGGTTCAAGAACCCTCTGCACTCAGATGGTTTACCTGCATATTTCTCTGGTATAGGCAATTTGGGAGGAACAGGGGACTCTGTCCATGAAATTCCTGAAGCTGAAGGTGCTGCCGCTGCCGGTTTTGCAGACGTAGTAGGGTTTGAAGCTATAGTTGAACTCCTCAGCAATTCCAAAATAGCATCAAGCTTGCGGTCTAAGCTTTGAAGGTGAGCCTCATGTGAAGCCAACACCTGCTCCTGATGACCCACCATTTCCGCCATCTCTGCGGGGTCCATCTCTTGGCCCGATTATTCTGTCAGGTTCACAGGTAACTGAGTGACGGGTGAGGTCGAAAAAATATAGTCCCTGGACCCCAGATTGCAGAGGAGGCAGAAGCAGGCTATGACTACAGGAAGGGATGTGCCAGTCAACCAACGACAACCACCAAAAGAAGATGGATGCCGTGGAAGGAAAGGCAGTGAAGAAGCCACCGAGGAGCGGGAGGCCCACCTTGGTCTATGGAGGAGAGAGCAAATGGAAGACCACACCACAGTGGAATTCCGAGAAACCCCCCTCTAAGGGATGGAGAGGATACAGGGAGGAGGCAAGACCACACCCCACCAGCACAGAGACTCCCAAACAGGGACCTGGCTGGAAGACTGCAGAAAACCCCCCACCCAGGACCCCCACCAGAACAGGCAAGAGACTGACAGGGAGCAAAACCCCTGTCCCCCAGGCAAAAAGGGCTACTGGCACGGCCAGAGGAACACCCACCCCTCTCTCCCCTATCCCAACAGAGAACTGGGGTAGGAGGACAGAGAAGAGCCCAAGGCCTACCCAAAAATAGACCACCAGCCTACCAGGGAAACAAAGGAAAAGAAACTCAGTATGTGAATCACTTACCCAACAGGACCCTTGAAACAGGAGCCAGGAACGGAAGACAAGATGACTCCCAGGAACAGCCAGCTAGGGAAGGTCTTGGAGACAAGGGAACTCCAGGCCTGGTGGCAAGCTGCAAAGCCCGGAGCCCCCACCCAGGGACCGGTAGAGACCGTCCGGGAGAGGCACTGTCCGACCCTGAAGCAGGGTAAGGAAGGACTGCCTATCCCGGGTGGCGCCGCCGGACCACCGGAAGGAACAGACCCCTGGCCAAGAGCCAACCAGAGGACGCCCAGGGAATGCACCGCCCGGCCGCCCGAACGGAAATCAAGGCCGTCTGTCAGGACTGCAACGCTGGGAGGACTGAGGACGGAACCAACAGGAGGCCGCAGCGGGCAGCCCGGCGGCAGAGACCCGAGACGCCCCTGGGCCAGCGGACAACACTAGCCGGAGGGAGGGGACACAAGGAGGCGGACGCCCGCCACAAAACAGAGCCAGGAGCAAGGTACCTGCAGGCGGAGATTCGCCGGCAGGAAGGAGAAACGCTGAGCCGACAACCGGAAGAGAACTGGATCCGGAAGCAAGCAGACCTGAATAATCGGGCAACACAGGTAAGGGCTCCCACCCTTAAATAGGAGGAACTCAGGGACGGAGATGAGGGCGTGACACACGGCTGGGGAAGTAGGCAGTGTATATGCAGTTCTGTGGCTGCCAGTGGAACAAGGCTGGAGAAGCAGGCAGTGTATATGTGGTTCTGTGGCTACCAGTAGAACAAGGCTGGGGAAGTAGGCAGTATATATGTGGTTCTGTGACTACCAGTGGAACAAGGCTGGGGAAGTAGGCAGTGTATATGTGGTTCTTTGACTACCAGTGGAACAAGGCTGGAGAAGCAGGCAGTATATATGTGGTTCTGTGGCTACCAGTAGAACAAGGCTGGGGAAGTAGGCAGTGTATATGTGGTTCTGTGACTACCAGTGGAACAAGGCTGGAGAAGCAGGCAGTGTATATGTGGTTCTGTGACTACCAGTGGAACAAGGCAGGTGAAGCAGGCAGTATATATGTGGTTCTGTGACTACCAGTGGAACAAGGCAGGTGAAGCAGGCAGTGTATATGTGGCTCTGTGGCTACCACTGGAACAAGGCAAGGGAAGTGGGCAGTATATATGTGGTTCTGTGGCTACTAGTGATGAGCGAGCACCCCAATGCTCGGATGTTCGGGTGCTCTGACCGAGCACCCCCTGAGGCTCGAGTGCTCGGCCGAACACCCGAGCCCCATTGAAGTCAATGGGAGGACTCGAGCATTACACCAGGCACCCCCTGCTCTGATGAGGGGAGGGTGCCTGGTCCATAGGAAAAGGGCAGAAAAAGATGGAAACACTACAGAAATGGTTCAGGGACAGCATAGGGAGGATGTCTGGATGCACCTTGGACTCCAACATCGCTGCTGGGAACGATCTTTCGCCCGTAGTACGCCATTTTTACAGACTGACCGTAAAACACACAAAAAGGAAAATAAAAACGACTTTAGGCGAAAAATTGTTACCAAACAGTATTTGCTGTATATTTACTTGTATATCATCTGCAAATTCTCCCAAAAATTTCATCGATTTTCTGAAGTGAGGCCATGATTAAGAGGGAAACGTGCGCAGAGGCAAATTATCCCAAAAATTTCCTTGATTTTCAGAACTGAGGCCATGATTAAGAGGGAAACGTGCGCAGAGGCAAATTCTCCCAAAAATTTCCTTGATTTTCAGAACTGAGGCCATGATTAAGAGGGAAACGTGCGCTGAGCTGACCATCTAAAACATTATGGGTGAGGGTCTGCTGCAGAGCTGACCATCCTAAACATTATATGCGAAGGCCCGCTAGTGAGCTGACGCTATAAAACATTATATGCGAAGGCCCGCTAGTGAGCTGACGCTATAAAACATTATATGCGAAGGCCCGCTAGTGAGCTGACGCTATAAAACATTATATGAGAGGGCCCGCTAGAGAGCTGACCCAATAAAACATTATATGAGAAGGCCCGCTGGTGAGCTGACCTATATAAAAATTGTCAAACAGGGCCCGCTGGTGAGCTGGCCCTATATAAAAATTATATCACAGGGCCCGCTGGTGAGCTGGCCCTATATAAAAATTATATCCCAGGGCACGCTGGTGAGCTGGCCCTATATAAAAATTATATCCCAGGGCATATGGAAGAGGAGGAGGAGGATGAGAACATTAAGAGTCAACCATATACCCGTTTTTGGGGTGGAAGGGGTGAATGGGAATACAGAGTATTCCCATCATTGTAAATAACATATATAAAGTGAGTTTATGTTCCCCCGGGGCTTTCCTCCAGTGGAGTGGAGAAGTCAGGGGAAATCCAGGCCTTGTTCATTTTTATAAGTGTCAACCTATCAGCATTGTCGGTGGAAAGGCGGATACGCTTATCTGTTATGATGCCACCAGCAGCACTAAATACCCGCTCAGACAGAACGCTGGCGGCAGGGCAGGCCAGCACCTCCAAGGCGTAGAGTGCCAGTTCATACCACGTGTCCAGCTTGGACACCCAGTAGTTGTAAGGCACAGAGGGATCATTGAGGACGCTGACACGGTCTGCTACGTACTCCTTCACCATCTTCCAAAACTTTTCCCTCCTTGTGACACTAGGCTGCGCATCAGGGTGAGGGTGCTGGCGGGGTGTCATGAAGGTGTCCCACGCCTTGGAGAGTGTTGCCCTGCCTTTCTCGGAACTGCTGTGTGCTCCCCTTTTCTCCCCTTCTCGGTTGGCCAAGGTAGCACGTACTCTGCCGCCAGCGTTGTCAGATGGAAAATTTTGGAGCAATTTTTCAACAAGAACCTTCTGGTATTGCACCATTTTGCTTGTCCTCTCCACCGGAGGAATGAGAGATGAGAAATTCTCTTTGTAGCGGGGGTCCAGAAGGGTGAACACCCAGTAATCCGTGTTGTCTAAAATGCGTACAACGCGTGGGTCACGGGAAAGGCAGCCTAACATAAAGTCAGCCATGTGTGCCAGAGTACCAACAGTCAAGATTTCGCTGTCCTCACCAGGAGGCTGACTCTCAATATCCTCATCCTCTTCCTCCTCTTCTGCCCACCCACGCTGAAGAGATGGAACTAAAGTTCCATGGCTACCCTCTGTAGCGGAGGCAACCGTGTCTTCCTCCTCCTCCTCCTCCGCCTCCTCCAATTGTCGCTGAGAAGACGAAGTGAGGGTGCTCTGGCTATCACCTTGTGTAAGCTCTTCCTCCCCCATTTCCACCTCTTCCACATGCAAAGCGTCGGTTTTAATTGTGAGCAGCGAGCGTTTCAGTAGACACAGAAGTGGGATGGTTACACTGATAATAGCGTTATCGCCGCTCACCATCTGTGTCGATTCCTCAAAATTGCGTAAAACCTCGCAGAGGTCTGACATCCATTCCCACTCCTCACTTCTGATTACAGGAAGTTGAACGGAGAGGCGACGACCGTGTAACAGCTGGTACTCCACTACTGCCCTCTGCTGCTCACAAAGCCGGGCCAACATGTGGAAGGTGGAGTTCCAGCGCGTGCTCACGTCACACAGCAGCCGGTGAGCTGGCAATTGTAAGCGCTGCTGCAGCTTCAACAGGCCGGCCGAAGCTGTAGATGACTTACGGAAATGTGCACACACGCGGCGCACCTTGGTCAAGAGATCATGCACATTGGGGTAGGTTTTTAGAAATCGCTGCACCACTAAATTAAATACATGCGCTAGGCATGGTACGTGTGTGAGCTTGCCGAGCTCCAAAGCCGCCACCAAGTTACGCCCATTATCACACACAACCATGCCTGCTTGCAGGTTGAGTGGCGAGAGCCACTGCTCGGTCTGGTGACTAATCCCCTGCAACAGCTCTGAGGCCGTGTGCTGTTTGTCCCCAAGGCAGATCAGCTTCAGCACGGCCTGTTGACGCTTCCCCACTGCAGTGCTACACTGCTTCCAGCTACTGGCTGATGGGGGAGTGGCGGTGTGTGTAGAGAATTCGGAGGTGGAAACGGAGGAGGAGGAGCCAATAACGTAGGTGCTGGTGGAAACCCTGATGGAGGTAGGGCCCGCAATCCTCGGCGTGGGTAGCACCCGTGCCATCCCAGGGTCCGAGTCGCTCCCAGCCTCCACGACATTCACCCAGTGTGCCGTCAGGGAAATGTAGCGTCCCTGGCCACAAGCACTTGTCCATGTGTCAGTCGTTAAGTGGACCTTCCCAGTAACTGCGTTGGTCAGGGCACGGGTGATGTTATGGGACACATGGTGGTGTAATGCGGGGATGGCACACCGGGAAAAGTAGTGGCGGCTGGGGACCGCGTACCGAGGGACAGCTGCTGCCATCAGGCTGCGGAAGGACTCAGTGTCCACAAGCCTAAATGGCAGCATTTCGATGGCCAGTAATTTTGAAAGGTGTGAGGTTAGTGCTATGGCCTGTGGGTGGGTGGCTGGGTATTTTCTCTTGCGCTCAAATGCCTGGGGTAACGACATTTGGATGCTGTGCTGGGACAGGGAAGTGGATGTGGTCGCTGATGGTGCTTCAGATGGTACAGGTGCAGGGCGGGAGGTATGCGGGCCTGCGCCTTCGACAGGCGATTGGCCGGCACCGAAAACAGGGGAAGAGGAGGCAGTGGTGTGGCCTGCAGACACAGATGGGCGATCCAGGCGTTCCTCCCACTTACTACGGTGCTTGGATGCCATGTGTCGGATCATGCTGGTGGTGGTGAGGTTTCTAGTGTTCATGCCTCGGCTCATTCTGGTGTGGCACAGGTTGCAAACTACAAATCTTTTGTCGTCCGCACTTTCCTTAAAAAAACGCCATACCGCGGAACACCTACCCCTTGGCAAGGTAGATTTACGCAAGGGGGTGCTCCGTGGAACATTTGCGGGCCGGTTTGGTGCGGTCCGCCTTCTTTCTGTAGCCACACCACTGCCTCTTCCAGCCTGTTGCGGTGCTGCAGATGGCTCACCCTCAGGACTGCTGTCATCGCTCGGCTCTACACCTTCCCAGGTGGGGTCAGTCACCTCATCGTCCACCAAGTCCTCCTCCACTTCCTCACTCTGATCATCCTCCTCAAGTCTTGATCCCACCACATACTCGGTCATTGACAACTGTATAACATTCTCCTCAACAAGGTCTTGAGAAGGAAATAGTGGTTGATTTAATGGCAACTGTGTCTCATCATCATCATCATCATCCACTACTTCCTTTGACCTTAAATGCCGTTCACATCTGTCATCTTCTTGTGATTGGGTAGCCTCTAGAGGTTGTGAATCAGGGCACAAGATGTCATGTTCCTCTGCAAGCGTGCTTGGAGAGAGGGTCAAATGAAGGATTGGTGATGAGACGAGCTCATCACTATATCCCAGTGTGGGATCACTTCTTTGACCAGACCGTCTATGGTGGGAGGAAGGATGATCAGAGTGAGGATTATGTTGACCAGACTCTTGGCTACTGAGAGTGGACTTGGTGGAAGACAGGGTGGTGCTTAACCGACTGGAAGCAGTATCAGCTGTCATCCAACCGACCACCTGTTCGCACTGGTCGGACCTCGAGAGTGATGTCCTGCGACGCCCTGTGAAATCAGACATGAAGCTAGGTATGGTGGATGTCTTTCTTTCTTGTGCTCTGGCACCAGGCACAGTTTCTCCGCGTCCTGACCCGCGCCCTGAACTTTCAGGATCACGTCCACTTCCCCGTCCCTTTTTACCCGCCTTCTTCATCTTACACGATATATATGACTTTAATATATATGAGTTTGAAAACTTAACAGTATTTCTTACTATTCTGCAACTCTGCAGAGTACACAGAATAGGCTGCTAAACGGCGGTGAAACACACTGAATGGAATATGTGACTTTAATATTTGAGTTTGAAAACTTAACAGTATTTCTTACTATTCTGCAACTGTTCAGAGTACACAGAATAGGCTGCTAAACGGCGGTGATACACACTGAATGGAATATG
The DNA here is from genome assembly GCA_037306005.1 of Rhinophrynus dorsalis. Taxonomy (NCBI): domain Eukaryota; kingdom Metazoa; phylum Chordata; class Amphibia; order Anura; family Rhinophrynidae; genus Rhinophrynus; species Rhinophrynus dorsalis. The sequence goes on along the minus strand of CM074725.1, from coordinate 237,915,143 downwards.
TGACTTTAATATTTGAGTTTGAAAACTTAACAGTATTTCTTACTATTCTGCAACTCTGCAGAGTACACAGAATAGGCTGTTAAACGGCGTTGAAACACACTGAATGGAATATGTGACTTTAATATTTGAGTTTGAAAACTTAACAGTATTTCTTATAATTCTGGAACTGTACAGAGTACACAGAATAGGCTGTTAAACGGCGGTGAAAGACACTGAATGGAATATGTGACTTTAATATTTGAGTTTGAAAACTTAACAGTATTTCTTATAATTCTGCAACTGTACAGAGTACACAGAATAGGCTGTTAAACGGCGGTGAAAGACACTGAATGGAATATGTGACTTTGATATTTGAGTTTGAAAAATTAACAGTATTTCTTACTATTCTGCAACTCTGTAGAGTACACAGAATAGGCTGTTAAACGGCGTTGAAGCACACTGAATGGAATATGTGACTTTGATATTTGAGTTTGAAGACTTAACAGTATTTCTTCCTATTCTGCAACTCTGCACACTACACAGAATGTGCTGCTAAACTGCGGCGAAGCACACTGAATGGAATATGTGACTTTGATATTTTAGTTTGAAGACTTAACAGTATTTCTTCCTATTCTGCAACTCTGCACAGTACACAGAATGTGCTGCTACACTGCGGCGAAGCACACTGAATGGAATATGTGACTTTGATATTTGAGTTTGAAGACTTAACAGTATTTCTTCCTATTCTGCAACTCTGCACAGTACACAGAATGTGCTGCTAAACTGCGGCGAAGCACACTGAATGGAATATGTGACTTTGATATTTTAGTTTGAAGACTTAACAGTATTTCTTCCTATTCTGCAACTCTGCACAGTACTCAGAATGTGCTGCTAAACTGCGGCGACGCACACTGAATGGAATACGTGACTTTGATATTTTAGTTTGAAGACTTAACAGAATGTGCTCTAATCTGCAACTTTGCACACTAAACAGAATGTGCTCTAATCTGCAACTTTGCACACTAAACAGAATGTGCTCTAATCTGCAACTTTGCACACTAAACAGAATGTGCTCTAATCTGCAACTGTGCACACTAAACAGAATGTGCTCTAATCTGCAACTTTGCACACTAAACAGAATATATATATTTTTTTTTTTTTTTTTTTGTTTTTTTCCCCCCACACCAAATAACCTGCTGCCCCCACACACAGTAGTCCTAAAAAGGACTTTTGGTTCTTTTTTTTTCACAATTTTTGTTTTTTTCCTCCCTACACTGCCTTTCCCTTCCTATCCTCAGCTCTCCCTGGCTCAGACTGAGCCGAACTCGCTGGTCAGGTGCTATACAGCACCTGACCACGGGTTCTGGCCAGCCAATCAGTGTAATGCCAGCAGCCAACATGGCTGCTGGCATTACACTGATGTCAGAGCCTCCCTGCACGTTTATTGGCTGCGCAGCAGCCACAAAACGTGCGGGGAGGAGACCCGAACATGGCGGGCGAGCACATGCGGTACTCGTACGAGTACCGCCATGTGCCGAGCAGAGCGATGCTCGAGCCGATCCGAGCATCGGCCGAGCATGCTCGCTCAACACTAGTGGCTACTAGTAAAACAAGGCTTGGAAAGCAGGCAGTATCTATGTGGTTCTTAGGCTGCCAGTGGAACAAGACTGAGGAAGCAGGCAGTATCTATGTGGTTCTGTGACTGCCAGTGGAAGAAGGCTGATGAAGCAGGTAGCATGTCTGTGGTTCTGTGTCTACCAGTGGAACAAGGATGGAGTATCAGACAGGTTATAGGGTCTAGATAATTGATTTGTACTACCACAGTGCAGTACAAACTACTGTTGCATTTTATTTAATAAAAACCAGTAGTGCCAGGGCTTTTATCCTCTCCCATACATACACTGGCAGATATTTTAGTTGAGATTGTACAGAGAGGTTATCTGTGCATCACATTGCTGTCACGATCGGTCCTGAGTGAAACAATGGGCTATTTAGCTGTAGAAGTTAGAAGCAGCCATTACGGAGGTCTTACAGACAGAAGATGCACTGAGAACGTCTCTGTTCATTCTCAAATCAAATATCAGCAAAGTGTATGTATGGGAGAGAGTAAGTACGTCAGTGCTACTGGCTTTTATTATAGGAAGCACAAGACAGCACAAATCAGTTAAATAGACCCCACTGTGTGGTTCTGTAACTTCTGTAACTAACAGTGGCCAATAGACCAATGCTTTCATTGTTATTACATGATAATGTTAGGGATGAGTTCACACTATATGCTAACGTGGGATAGGGTGACCACATTTCCATTCCGCCATTCAGGGACACTGTGGTGAGGAGAGTACTTCTCTTCAGCTCTTGGGCAGCTATGCAGGAGGGGTCAGTATACATCACTGGACATCAGTGTGCAAATTGCTCTTTATCTGGTGCACCACAGCTTTCTAAACACTAGAGGGAGAACAGGGTAGGAAGGAGGAGATGTAGGCGGGAAGTGGGAGGAACAGGGTGAGAAGAAAGAAGTGGGAGGAACAGGGTGGGAAGGAGGAGAATTGGGTGGGGAGTGGGAGGAACAGGGTGGGAAGGAGGAGACGTGGGTGGGAAGTGGGAGGAACAGGGTGGGAAGGAGGAGAAGTGGGAGGGAAGTGGGAGGAACAGGGTAGGAAGGAGGAGAAGTAGGCGGGAAGTGGGAGGAACAGGGTGAGAAGAAAGAAGTGGGAGGAACAGGGTGGGAAGGAGGAGAATTGGGTGGGGAGTGGGAGGAACAGGGTGGGAAGGAGGAGAAGTGGGAGGAACAGTGTGGGAAGGAGGAGAAGTGGGCGGGAAGTGGGAGGAACAGGGTAAGAAGAAAGAAGTGGGAGGAACAGGGTGGGAAGGAGGAGAATTGGGTGGGGAGTGGGTGGAACAGGGTGGGAAGGAGGAGAAGTGGGCGGGAAGTGGGAGGAACAGGGTGGGAAGGAGAAGTGGGCAGGGTTTCAGAAGAAACTCACCACCCCAGAATACCGATAATTGACTCTAAAAAGCAGAGTCTCTGGGGCAGATCCGGAGAGTTCCCAGGTATGCCATTTTTTTTTCTACACCCAAAAAGATAAGATGAGATTGAATCCCTGGGGGAGATGCACAAAGGTGTGATATAGCTGAGATAAACTCTCCAATTCCTATGTTTTTATGAGGAGTCTATGCAGTAAGATCTCTCCAACTTGAGACACCATAGAACAGGGATAGGCAGCTGCTGCACCACCAGCTGTTGGGGAATACAACTCCTACCGCTGTTTGAGGATCATGGATCTTTTAACCCCTTCGCGTCCTGTGACGTACCCGGACACTGGTCCGGCACTTAAGGACCAGTGACGGTCCTGGTACGTCACGTACTTTTACTCACCGCGTAATACCATGGACTGAAATTGATCGCTCCAAGACCGGAGCGATCTCTTTCAGTCCTCCTTTCGATGTGCCGCCCCACGTGATCAGTCAGGTGGGACGGCACGTCGAACTCGTCTATCTGGTCCTTAAAGGACCAGACACCGTGGGATCGTCGCACCTTAAGGGGTTAATCTCCAGCTACTGAAGGTCCAACAACAGACTACATATTATTAGCACATATCCTGCATATAATAAAATAAGAATATAAGAGCTTATCTCACTGAAGAGTTAATCTCACCTCTATCACAACATACTGCATCTCCCCCAGCTCTCAAGTGAGCCCATGAAATTTATAAAGTTATAAAACCCAAAAAGTTTAGGCCCCAGCATTGGTCAATGTAAATGGGCATTTTTTTGTGTTCTTTCCTGCAACTACCACTAGAGGGAGCAGAAGATCTGCTTTTAAGATTGATTAGATTGCTTCTATAGGCAGCACTAAAGCAAATACAATTTTTCCAAATTCCTATTGATTTAAGTCAGTGGTTCTCAACCTGTGGGTCGGGACCCCTTCGGGGGTTGAATGACGATTTGCCAGGGGTCGCCTAAAACCATCAGTTATTTATATTTCGATTCATAACAGTAGCAAAATTACAACGATGAAGGAGCAGCCAAAATAATTTTACTGTTAGGGGTCGCCACAACTTGGGAAATTTTATCAAAGGGTCACGGAACTAGAAAGGTTGAGAACCACTGATTTAAGTGGTTCTTAAGTGGTTCTTGTAATCCCTTGAATGATTTGCAATAGGTTGCAGACCTCCCTAGCATTCAAGGCTTTAAAAGCACCATTTTAAATCAATGGGCATTTTCATTTATCCCCTGTGTTGCAGTGCAGTTGGGATGTCCCAGAATTGCTACATTATTGCCATTCACAATATAGCGGCCTTGACTGAGATTCATAATATGCTGTTTTTCTGCACTTTTGTTCCAGACAGATGACATTAATAGACTCAGATGTATGTAACTGTGGGCAAAGGTCTATCTTGTATAATTCAGAGTTCATTAAAATGCCGGAGTCGTTTCATTTCAGGGAATATTGTTCTTGGGCAGTGAACCTGAAGCTGCGGTCTGGTAACCTGATGGAGCCCCCTGTTTTCCTAGAATGTTTAACTTTGTGGTTGGGGAAATCCTCCGGGCTCGGCGCTGCGCCGTCTAGAAGGGACACAACTATTAGGAGAGGGATAGTAATACCTGGAATCAAAAAGGTTTAATATTGTTTATATGAAAGAAATAAATGCAGTAAATCCCGTTGCTTAAAGATGTATATTTTAATATTTATAAGCTTTTAAAGTCCCCCCCACCCCTTTTACGAACGTCAGCACTCTAGTTGACAGATCGAGATTCTGGTCATGCGACCAGGCAGCTCTTCAGCAGAGCTGAAATATTGTTGTCTACAAAAAAATACTTCATTAGAATGGTCTCTTGACCGGACAGGTTGCAGCAAGGGACGATCTTCTTACTGTGATCATAAGAAAAACCCTGCCCCCTTGACAGGTTTTTCCTTATGCGCACTGAAGATTGTCCCTCTCTGTGATCCATCTGGACAGTCTTGCTGCCCTGAGGTGAGCAGTGTTACATCAGTAAAAGGGGCGGGAGGGGGATACTTTATCATTCATTTACTCTTGTACTACAACTCTGACAGTATTGAAATAACACTCTCCATGGCCCAAATACTATGAAGATTAATTGGAGCTGCTTTTATTATGAAACACTACTAGCCCTTTAACGACCAATTGATGTCTATGAGTTAAGGACCTGTGATGATATTGGCATGTCATGGACTTCTGTAATGGCAAGCTGCATGCCGCACTGCCATCCCAGAATGCCTCTGTCAAAAAAAGAAAAAAAAACTGTTGTCGTCTTCAAGGGCCGCCAACCTCCAGACCAAGGGGTTAAGTTAAAGGAAAATGTTATTATGTATTAAGAATAAAATAGAATAAACCAACTGCACCATAGGGATCAAATAAGAATCACCATTGATTTAACCCTTTGAGTGCCAGAAGGGTATCCAATGCATTGCAATGCATTAGATACCTTTCTGTCACTCAAAGGGTTAAAATGGACTTTTAACCCTTTGAGTGCCAGAGGGGTATGCAATGCAATCTATATGTGCATCCCCATCTGGAACTCAAAGAGTTAACCGCCTTGAATGTTAGAAAGGCCTGCAGCACTAGACCTCTCTAGCATTCAATGGGTTAGAAGTGCCCTTTAAATCAATGTGAATTAGGGACAATTTTATTTGTCTCTAACGATGCAGTTGGTCTGATCCAAGACTACTCCTGTCCTTCTCGGTACACCAGTCTCGGGATGTCGGGCGTTGTGTACAATCTGAACATTTTAATAAGAAAATAAGATTTGTGATATGGAGATAGGAGACTCGAGGGTGGTTACACAATTGAATGGACAGGGCCAATTCCAGAAAACATAAACTCCTATTCATGTCAATGGGAGTTTTCGGCTATCGCTGCCAGATCAGTGCAATCAGATATTGAGACTGCCTGGTGGCACTAAGTATTGTTCAGATAACCAGCCAACAAGCTGCAGATGGACGGGCTTAACCCCTTAAATGCACTGCACATCCCTTCTGGCACTCAGTGGGTTAATATTAGGCTTTACTGCTAACGCAAACACTAGCATTTCCCGTATGATAGAACTGAGAGGTTCCAGAGAGATCTGGGGTTTAGCCAATGAAATGCATTATTAGTGCACTGTGCAGCCCAATGGCAGCATTACTAGCAGGGAGATTAACACCACACATGCCCCAGGCTGAGAACATTAAGGCAGTAGATCTCAAGCTTTCTTGCTCAAGACACCCCCATATCTCCCAAGTGTCCCTCTTTGAGACCCAAATCCCTCTGTCTGTCTTTCACACCCTGGTGTCCCTGTGTTTAGGAGATCAGACTGTGTGGTGTGTATATAAATGTATCACCCTGGTGATCCTGTGTTTAGGAGATCACACTGTGTGGTGTGTATATAAGTGTATCACCCTGGTGTCCCTGTGTTTAGGAGATCAGACTGTGTAGTGTGTATATAAGTGTATCACACTGGTGTCCCTGTGTTTAGGAGATCAGACTGTGTGGTGTGTATAGAAGTGTATCACCCTGGTGTCCCTGTGTTTAGGAGATCAGACTGTGTGGTGTGTATAGAAGTGTATCACCCTGGTGTCCCTGTGTTTAGGAGATCAGACTGTGTGGTGTGTATAGGAGTGTATCACCCTGGTGTCCCTGTGTTTAGGAGATCAGACTGTGTGGTGTGTGTATATAAGTGTATCACCCTGGTGTCCCTGTGTATAGGAGATCAGACTGTGTGGTGTGTGTATATAAGTGTATCACCCTGGTGTCCCTGTGTTTAGGAGATCAGACTGTGTGGTGTGTATATAAGTGTATCACACTGGTGTCCCTGTGTTTAGGAGATCAGACTGTGTGATGTGTATAGAAGTGTATCACACTGGTGTCCCTGTGTTTAGGAGATCAGACTGTGTGGTGTGTGTATATAAGTGTATCACACTGGTGTCCCTGTGTTTAGGAGATCAGACTGTGTGGTGTGTGTATAGAAGTGTATCACCCTGGTGTCCCTGTGTTTAGGAGATCAGACTGTGTGGTGTGTGTATATAAGTGTATCACCCTGGTGTCCCTGTGTTTAGGAGATCAGACTGTGTGGTGTGTATAGAAGTGTATCACACTGGTGTCCCTGTGTTTAGGAGATCAGACTGTGTGGTGTGTATAGAAGTGTATCACCCTGGTGTCCCTGTGTTTAGGAGATCAGACTGTGTGGTGTGTATAGAAGTGTATCACCCTGGTGTCCCTGTGTTTATGAGACCAGACTGTGTGATGTGTATAGAAGTGTATCACCCTGGTGTCACTGTGTTTAGGAGATCAGACTGTGTGGTGTGTATAGAAGTGTATCACCCTGCTGTCCCTGTGTTTAGGAGATCAGACTGTGTGGTGTGTATATAAGTGTATCACCCTGGTATCCCTGTGTTTAGGAGATCAGACTGTGTGGTGTGTATATAAGTGTATCACACTGGTGTCCCTGTTTTTAGGAGATCAGACTGTGTGGTGTGTGTATAAGTGTATCACCCTGGTGTCCCTGTGTTTAGGAGATCAGACTGTGTGGTGTGTGTATAAGTGTATCACACTGGTGTCCCTGTGTTTAGGAGATCAGATTGTGTGGTGTGTATATAAGTGTATCACCCTGGTTTCCCTGTGTTTAGGAGGTCAGACTGTGTGGTGTGTATATAAGTGTATCACCCCAGTGTCCCTGTGTTTAGGACATCAGACTGTGTGGTGTGTATATAAGTGTATCACCCCGGTGTCCCTGTGTTTAGGAGATCAGACTGTGTGGTGTGTATATTAGTGTATCACATTGTTCCACGGCAATAAAACTCACATTAATGTTTGTATAAACTTTAGTATATGAATTTATCAATTAGTCTGTGTAAAGAAAATACTCTGACTTTGCTCAAGCCTCTAAGTTATTTATTCAGTAACAAAAAGAGGTGTCAATAGGTCATGAAATTACCTAAAAATTCTCAGTCATGTCCCACCCACCAGAAATGCCCCCAGAAACACCCCCTTAAACACCTGTATCACTATTTGGACATTTGAAATGTTGGGAAGAATGCACCCCTAACATGGAGTCTGGCATTTTTGGGGCACCCCTATCATTTTTGTCATTTGTCAAGGGAACATTAGCAGGTCAGAATAATAACCCCCCCCCCCCCCGTTGCCTTCATCTGGGCAGAAAATCCTAATGACCGCCATGACCAGACGATCAGACCTCACCTTTAACAAGGGACACACGGGAAACATGCCTAATTCTGGGCTGCACTGAAATCAAAGCCGCCCTGCATTATGCATTTTTGATGTTTCCCCAGTTAAAGGTGATGTCTGGTCACCATTCACTATGAATCAATTCTGCATGGAGTGCTTCCCCCAAATAAATCTGTAAAGGGATAGTAATACTTCTATTAAACTGCATCTCCGAGTCTTCTTTATATTTTTTTCAATATGTAGCGGTTTATTTAATTACTTACAGTGTTGTAGTTCAAGCGCCATTCAAAAAAAGATCCTTCTTCCGCCCCTTCTCGGTCACGGGACAGTACGGATCACAGCGAGGGACAATCTTCACTCAGTAAGTAAAAGGAAAACACTGCCCCCTTGATGACGGAGGACAGGATTTTCCATTTGCTTACTGAAGATTGTCCCTCGCTGCTCTCCATCAGAGAGGCAGCGTGATGCAGGGAAAGGGGCAGGAGGGGGATCCTTTTGGCTTCAAGAGTGCTTGAACTACGACTCTGTAATAGACCTACATGTTATAAAATATAAAAAAAGACTTGGAGCTGCACTTTAATAGAACTACTACTATCCCTTTAATTAATACTGAGTATCATGTCCATAAAGGTGCGTATGATCCTTTGTTGCAAGACTCTTGGACTCCAGACTCCACCTACTGATGACTTCAGCTGTAAATCCACAGGCTGATTAATCATACCACAAAAATAACTTTTCTTGCAATTTTCTGGAAACTTCAGACAGATGTAGGTAAATATTCATGACTAGTTGAAGAGCCCGTTACACGGACCACAGCGCCACTGCCAGCCAGTCTCGGGACAGTCACGCGCAGTAGAGACTCCCCGCACCACGGTTGATACAGAGCTGGGTGCGCCTTCGAAGCGTCCAGCTCTGTATCAGCCACGGTGTGGGCAGTCTCTACTGCGCATGACTGCATCGTTACACATGTTTTAGCGAATTATTTTATAGGAGGATTATTGATATTATACATACATGATATTAAGGATGTTATTAGGTACTGTCTTAGGGGTCTAAAGTCCCTGGTCTCAGGGAGGTATGCACTAAGGTGTGATAAAGAGGGGATAAAGTGGATATAACCTCTTCAGTGATATCACTTCTCCAGTTCCTATGTTATTCTATGGATCCTATGCAGTAAGATTTCTCTAGTAGGATCTTAGTGCATTGGCACCATAGACTAACACAGGAACTGGAGAAGTGATATCACTGGAGAAGTCATCTCCTCTTTATCACCTCTTTATCACACCTTAGTGCAATGTTTCTCAACCAGGGTGCCCCCCATTGTGTCTATAAGGCTTTGACAAAAAATTTGAATGTAGAATTACAATAGTATATTTAAGGACATTACTATGCACAATATGTTTATTTTAGTTGTGAGTTCTAACAATAATTCTATATTTATGTACTTGTAACTTTCATTACATCCTTGACAAATGACAAAAAATGATAGGGGTGCCCCAAAAATGCCAGACTCCATGTTAGGGGTGCATTCTTCCCAACATTTCAAATGTCCTAATAGTGATACGGGTGTTTAAGGGGGTGTTTCTGGGGGCATTTCTGGTGGGTGGGACATGACTGAGAATTTTTAGATAATTTCATGACCTATTGACACCTCTTTTTGTAACTGAATAAATAACTTAGAGGCTTGAGCAAAGTCAGAGTATTTTCTTTACACAGTCTAATGGATAAATTCATATACTAAAGTTTATACAAACATTAATGTGAGTTGTATTGCCGTGGAACAATGTGATACACTAATATACACACCACACAGTCTGAACTCCTAAACACAGGGACACCAGGGTGATACACTTATATACACACCACACAGTCTGATCTCCTAAACACAGGGACACCAGGGTGATACACTTATATACACACCACACAGTCTGATCTCCTAAACACAGGGACACCGGGGTGATACACTTCTATACACACCACACAGTCTGATCTCCTAAACACAGGGACACCAGGGTGATACACTTATATACACACCACACGGTATGATCTCCTAAACACAGGGACACCAGGGTGATACACTTCTATACACACCACACAGTCTGATCTCCTAAACACAGGGACACCAGTGTGATACACTTACATACACACCACACAGTCTGATCTCCTAAACACAGGGACACCAGGGTGATACACTTATATACACACCACACAGTGTGATCTCCTAAACACAGGGACACCAGGGTGATACACTTCTATACACACCACACAGTCTGATCTCCTAAACACAGGGACACCAGGATGATACACTTATATACACACCACACAATCTGATCTCCTAAACACAGGGACTCCAGGGTGATACACTTCTATACACACCACACAGTCTGATCTCCTAAACACAGGGACACCAGGGTGATACACTTATATACACACCACACAGTCTGATCTCCTAAACACAGAGACACCAGGGTGATACACTTCTATACACACCACACAGTCTGATCTCCTAAACACAAGGTCAACAGGGTGATACACTTATATACACACCAAACAGTCTGATCTCCTAAATACAGGGACACCAGGGTGATACACTTATATACACACCACACAGTCTGATCCCCTAAACACAGGGACAGCAGGGTGATACACTTCTATACACACCACACAGTCTGATCTCCTACACACAGGGACACCAGGGTGATACACTTATATACACACCACACAGTCTGATCTCCTATACACTGTGACACCAGGGTGATACACTTATATACGCACCGCACAGTCTGATCTTCTAAACACAGTGACACCAGGGTGACACACTTATATATGCACCACACAGTCTGATCTCCTAAACACAGGGACACCAGGGTGATACACTTATATACACACCACACAGTCTGATCTCCTAAACACAGGGACACCAGGGTGATACACTTATATACACATCACACAATCTGATCCACCAAAACACAGGGACACCAGGGTGGGAAAGAGAGATTTGGTTCTCAATGAGGGACTGTCCCTCCTAAAGAGGGACACTCGGAAGGTATGTACCACTAATATCTCCTAAAGAGGAACACTTGGGAGGTACGGACACCTAATATCTCCTAAAAAGGTACACTTGGGAGGTACTGACCCCTAATATTTACTAAGAGGGACACTTGGGAGGTATGGACCCCTAATATCTCCTAAAGAGGGACACTTGGGAGGTATGGAGCCCTAATATCTCCTAAAGAGGGACACTTGGGAGGTACAGACCCCTAATATCTCCTAAAGAGGGACACTTGGGAGGTATAGACCCCTAATATCTCCTAAAGGGGGGACACTTGGGAGGTATGTACCCTAATAGCTCCTAAAGAGGGACACTTGGGAGGTACGTCTGCTCCCAACCCTTTAAGGGCCAGAGGGGTATGCCTCTGGCATTCAAAGTGTTAAAGACCCCACCAGGAACACTTCAATATTAACATCAGTAGCATGGTAAGCAAAAATTGCTGTAACGATAGCCCACATAAATGCCCCCACAAAAAGAAGCTTGAATGCACTACCTGGGGCTACTGGGAGGGAGGTGGAAAGTCCTGTGTTGTGCCACTCTTACAGTGTGCCGCAGAACCCGGAAGTGCCACATTGTAACCCTTAAGATCTTCCAAATTAGGTAATTAAATTTTTTTTTAAAAAAACACCGCTAATCTTGTTGATGTGGTTGAAACCACTTCACAAAATTTTTTCTTAAGTGAATCTTCCCCTTTAAGGCAATTTTATAATTAAAACGTAGGGCCATAGTCAATAGAGTTAAAACAAACAATTTTGGAGCAAACCGACTGCATCCTAGGGGTGAAATGACAATCCCCAATTATCGAAATTAGGATTTTAACCATTTGAATGCTAGAGTGGTCTTCATTGCACTGCCAGTGCATTAGAGACTTCTAAACATTCAAAGGTTTAAAAATCTCCATTTAACCCTTGGAGTGTCAGACGGGCCTCCAACGCATGGGATGGATACCACTCAGCCACTCAAAGGGTTAAATAAACAGGGAGTTTGCCCCCCCCATGGTTTGCTACAGAATTACTCTCTTATAGAAAACAGCCCACGTCCCTCTGAGTCCCAGAGGACTGCATAATACATGGTCATCCTCCTTTGGCATTGAAAGAGTTAAATGAAAGGGAAACGGTATTTTTTTCTTGTTGAGTTTTTTGGCAGGAGTTCACTAACCCTTTGCCTCCCTTCCTCCTGATCTTTGTAGGATTTAATTCATGCATGATGTACAATTAATCCTGCCCTCCGCTAGGAGTGAACATACAGACTGAATTCTCTAATCCCGCAGCTCTGCAAACAAACAGCAAGGGAGCGACCCTGGCAACAAGGACTGAAAATGTGTAACCCCTACCATGCTGGTCAAGTCCGCTCTCACTTTGGCATATGTTACAGGCCCTACCTCTGGCACGCTGTTGGTTGAAACTGTGCCCCTATCTCTAGACCCTAACTTTTTTTAACCCAGCTGTGCAAGTCACTGGCACCAGAAGAGATAAAACGCTTCAATTTCATAACCAGTTGTGGTGTGATAAAGAAGTGGTAAAGAAGGTTATGCACTAAGGCGTGATAATGAAGTGATAAAGAAGGTGAGGCACTAAGGCGTGATAAAGAATAAAGATGAGCGAGCACCCCGATGCTCGGGTGCTCGGGTGCTCTGACCGAGCACCCCCTGATGCTCGAGTGCTCGGCCGAGCACCCGAGCCCCATTCAAATGAATGGGAGCACTCGAGCATTAAACCAGGCACCCCCTGCTCTGATGAGCGGAGGGTGCCTGGTCAATGTCCCCCTTCATCTCCGCTATGCCCCTCTTCCACAATGTCCCCCTTCATCTCCTATGCCATAGCGGAGATGAAGGGGGACATTGTGGAAGAGGGGCATAGCGGAGATGAAGGGGGACATTGTGGAAGAGGGGCATAGACTCTATGCCCCTCTTCCACAATGTCCCCCTTCATCTCCGCTATGCCCCTCTTCCACAATGTCCCCCTTCATCTCCTCTATGGCATAGGAGATGAAGGGGGACATTGTGGAAGAGGGGCATAGCGGAGATGAAGGGGCACATTGTGGAAGACGGGCATAGCGGAGATGAAGGGGGACATTGTGGAAGAGGGGCATAGAGTCTATGCCCCTCTTCCATAATGTCCCCCTTCATCTCCGCAATGCCCCCTTCATCTCCGCAATGCCCCCGTACCTCCATTCCCTGGTGGTCCAGCGGAGCGTCTTCGGATCTGTGCCTCTTCCGGCACAGATCCTCTTCACCCGAGCATGTCGGGCGAGCACATGGCGGTACTCGTACGAGTACCGCCATGTGCAGAGCAGAGCGATGCTCGAGCCGATCCGAGCATCGGCCGAGCACGCTCGCTCAACACTAATAAAGAAGTGATAAAGTGGAGTAACTTCACTTCTCCAGTTCCTATGTTATTCTATAGCTCCTAGGCACTAGGGTGACCAAATTTCGTTTCTGCCATTCAGGGATACTGGAGTTGGAGAAATCTTAGTGTATAGAGTCTATAGAACAGTGGTTCTCAACCCGTGACCTCAGTGGCTACTAACAGGCCAGGATTTTAGAATTTACTTTTAAGAGCACAGGTGAGTTAATCAATACGACTGAGCCTCTGATCAACACACTTGTGTTCTAGCAGGGAAATTCCAAAGTCCTGGCCTGTTAGTGGACACTGAGGGCATGGGTTGAGAACCTCTGCTGTATAGTATACAGCCTGCATGTGTCTATGTATAAGGACTGGCACTGTACAGTATAGGAGGGACAGTCCCTGGTTAACACCCAAATCTCTCTGCTCCTCTATTTAGGAGATCACACTGTGTGGTATATATACAAGTGTATCAGATTGCTCCACATCAATAAAACCCACAGTAATGTGGGTATAAACCTCTGTATATATCTTATAAATAATCTGTGTAAATCTTCTAAATCATTCACTTACAGAAAGAGTAACTTAACCATTTCAGTGCCAGAGGGGATGCAATGCATTGCTTACCCCCGGCACTCAAAGGGTTAAAAATTATTTACAATGGCACTGTATAGCAGTGGTTCTCAACCTGTGCTCTCAGTGGCAATTAACAGGCCAGTATTTTAGAATTAACTTTTAAGAGCACAGGTGAGTTAATCAATACGACTGAGCCTCTGATCATCACACTTGTGTTCTAGCAGGGAAATTCCTAAATCATGGCCTGTTAGTGGCCACTGAGGGAACGGGCTGAGAACCTCTGCTATAGAATAACATAGGAACTGGAGAAGTGATATCACTGGAGAAGTCATCTCCGCTTTATCACCTCTTTATCACACCATAGTTCATCTCCCCTCAGATCTTAGATTAAAGGGATAAAAATAATGTGTAAAAAGAAATATGTTTTAAGGTTTATCCCCCTAAGTAAAATATGGGCACTCCCACTGCTGAAAGTGTATTATTCAACAGTTATTACAGCTTAAACTTTAATGTTTTATGTGCAATATCTCAGTGTCCTAAAGTTTTACAGTGGCACTGTTGCTAAGCCAGCCTATTGAGATTTATGGTCAACTGACCAGAGCTGTCCATAGGATGGTGTAGCAACAGTGCCACTGTACAATTTCTGGCCATTGAGCTATTGCACCTAGAAAATGCAAGTTTAAGATGTCATAACTTTAAATAAAACACCTCTCAGCTATAGGGATACCCTTGTTTAACTCAAGAGAATAAACCATACAATATATCTTTTTTTACTATCCCTTTAACATGGAGACAGAAGTTCTAAGGTGTGATAAAGAGGTGATAAAATGGAGCCTCAGAAACATGGTCAGAGCGGCACGCCGGCGGGGGAGCCTCAGCCACTGGTCTCACTTGCCACACCAGCATACCTGCTCCATCCAAGCTTTCTCACACGCACCAGTCCAGCCAGCCAATGAAATGTATTTTCTATATGGTCTTCATTGGCTGGCTTAGTCAGCCAATGAGGACCATATAGCAAATACATTTCATTGGCTGGCTGGACTGGTGTGTGTTGCTCCATTCTGGGACTCTTTGTTGTCCCAGTGGGGGGTGACCCGGGATGCGGGACACAGACCCCCAATAAGGCACAGTCCTGGGCATTCTGGGATGTGTGGTCACCCTAGGACCTGAGCTGGAGCAGCTGCTGCTGACCAGGAAGGAAGTCCAGTGGGAGGGGGTTAGGGAAAGTGGCATTGTAAGGGTAAAGCTTCACCCTTCCTGTCACCATCACCTTATATGTCTCTGAGGGTAGTGGACAGAGTAGGAGAGACTAAGGAGAGGAAGGTGGGGAGGGAGTCAGAATTAAGACTAGAGGACAGATAGAGGGAGAGAAACTAGTGTAGAAAAGGACATGGGATCATTCCTGTATGGAACTGCTCTCATCCCAACTGTCATGTATGCTAAAATGAAAGGACCAGAGAGGGTACGGAGTGCTCACCATTTACTATACTGTTGGCTAATCCTGAGACTAGTGACCAGTGCACAGCCTTGTACTGAGATTCACCCTTTATTATACCGCTGGCTAATACTAAGCTCTCATGAGCAGGCCCTGTGATCCTCCTGTTCTCCACATTTGATCTGTATTATTTAATACCTCTGTATGTCTATTCCCAATTGTACAGCGTTGCGGAATTAGTTGGCGCTATATAAATAAAGATTAATAATAAGACTAGTGACTAGGGTTGCCACCTTTTCTTCAAAAAAATACCAGCCATGGTTATTGCCTCCATAGACTTAACATTGGACAGAAGCCAATTTTTTACCGGCCTGCCGTTAAAATACTGGCTGGGTGGCAACTCTACTAGTGACCAGTACACAGCCTTGCACAGAGAGGGTACTGAGCACTCGTCCTTTATTATACTGCTGGCTAATACTGAGACTAGTGACCAGTGCACAGCCTTGCACAGAGAGGGTACTGAGCTCTCACCCTTTATTATACAGCTGGCTAATACTGCGACTAGTGACCAGTGCACAGCCTTGCACAGAGAGGGTACTGAGCTCTCACCCTTTATTATACAGCTGGCTAATACTGAGACTAGTGACCAGTGCGCAGCCTTGCACAGAGAGGGTACTGAGCTCTCACCCCTTTATTATACTTCTGGCTAATACTGAGACTAGTGACCAGTGCACAGCCTTGCACAGAGCGGGTACTGAGCACTCACCCTTTATTATACTGCTGGCTAATACCGAGACTAGTGACCAGTGCACAGCCTTGCACAGAGAGGGTACTGAGCTTGCGCCCTTTATTATACTGCTGGCTAATACTGAGACTAGTGACCAGTGCACAGCCTTGCACAGAGAGGGTACTGAGCTCTCGCCCTTTATTATACTGCTGGCTAATACTGAGACTAGTGACCAGTGCACAGCCTTGCACAGAGAGGGTACTGAGCTCTCGCCCTTTATTATACTGCTGGCTAATACTGAGACTAGTGACCAGTGCACAGCCTTGCACAGAGAGGGTACTGAGCTCTCGCCCTTTATTATACTGCTGGCTAATACTGAGACTAGTGACCAGTGCACAGCCTTGCACAGAGAGGGTACTGAGCTCTCACCCCTTTATTATACTGCTGGCTAATACTGAGACTAGTGACCGGTGCACAGCCTTGCACAGAGAGGGTACTGAGCTCTCGCCCTTTATTATACTGCTGGCTAATACTGAGACTAGTGACCGGTGCACAGCCTTGCACAGAGAGGGTACTGAGCTCTCGCCCTTTATTATACTGCTGGCTAATACTGAGACTAGTGACCGGTGCACAGCCTTGCACAGAGAGGGTACTGAGCTCTCGCCCTTTATTATACTGCTGGCTAATACCGAGACTAGTGGCCAGTGCACAGCCTTGCACAGAGAGGGTACTGAGCTCTCGCCCTTTATTATACTGCTGGCTAATACCGAGACTAGTGACCAGTGCACAGCCTTGCACAGAGAGGGTACTGAGCACTCGCCCTTTATTATACTGCTGGCTAATACCGAGACTAGTGACCAGTGCACAGCCTTGCACAGAGAGGGTACTGAGCTCTCACCCCTTTATTATACTTCTGGCTAATACCGAGACTAGTGACCAGTGCACAGCCTTGCACAGAGAGGGTACTGAGCTTGCGCCCTTTATTATACTGCTGGCTAATACTGAGACTAGTGACCAGTGCACAGCCTTGCACAGAGAGGGTACTGAGCTCTCACCCTTTATTATACTGCTGGCTAATACTGAGACTAGGGACCAGTGCACAGCCTTGCACAGAGAGGGTACTGAGCTTTCACCCCTTTATTATACTGCTGGCTAATACTGAGACTAGTGACCAGTGCACAGCCTTGCACAGAGAGGGTACTGAGCTCTCGCCCTTTATTATACAGCTGGCTAATACTGAGACTAGTGACCAGTGCACAGCCTTGCACAGAGAGGGTACTGAGCTCTCGCCCTTTATTATACTGCTGGCTAATACTGAGACTAGTGACCAGTGCGCAGCCTTGCACAGAGAGGGTACTGAGCTCTCACCCCTTTATTATACTGCTGGCTAATACTGAGACTAGTGACCGGTGCACAGCCTTGCACAGAGAGGGTACTGAGCTTTCACCCCTTTATTATACTGCTGGCTAATACTGAGACTAGTGACCAGTGCACAGCCTTGCACAGAGAGGGTACTGAGCTCTCGCCCTTTATTATACTGCTGGCTAATACTGAGACTAGTGACCAGTGCACAGCCTTGCACAGAGAGGGTACTGAGCTCTCGCCCTTTATTATACTGCTGGCTAATACTGAGACTAGTGACCAGTGCGCAGCCTTGCACAGAGAGGGTACTGAGCTCTCACCCCTTTATTATACTGCTGGCTAATACTGAGACTAGTGACCGGTGCACAGCCTTGCACAGAGAGGGTACTGAGCTCTCGCCCTTTATTATACTGCTGGCTAATACTGAGACTAGTGACCAGTGCACAGCCTTGCACAGAGAGGGTACTGAGCTCTCACCCCTTTATTATACTGCTGGCTAATACTGAGACTAGTGACCGGTGCACAGCCTTGCACAGAGAGGGTACTGAGCTCTCGCCCTTTATTATACTGCTTGCTAATACCGAGACTAGTGGCCAGTGCACAGCCTTGCACAGAGAGGGTACTGAGCTCTCGCCCTTTATTATACTGCTGGCTAATACCGAGACTAGTGACCAGTGCACAGCCTTGCACAGAGAGGGTACTGAGCACTCACCCTTTATTATACTGCTGGCTAATACTGAGACTAGTGACCAGTGCACAGCCTTGCACAGAGAGGGTACTGAGCTCTCACCCCTTTATTATACTTCTGGCTAATACCGAGACTAGTGACCAGTGCACAGCCTTGCACAGAGAGGGTACTGAGCTTGCGCCCTTTATTATACTGCTGGCTAATACTGAGACTAGTGACCAGTGCACAGCCTTGCACAGAGAGGGTACTGAGCTCTCGCCCTTTATTATACTGCTGGCTAATACCGAGACTAGTGACCAGTGCACAGCCTTGCACAGAGAGGGTACTGAGCTCTCGCCCTTTATTATACTGCTGACTAATACTGAGACTAGTGACCGGTGCACAGCCTTGCACAGAGAGGGTACTGAGCTCTCGCCCTTTATTATACTGCTGGCTAATACCGAGACTAGTGGCCAGTGCACAGCCTTGCACAGAGAGGTTACTGAGCTCTTACCATTTATTATACTGCTGGCTAATACTGAGACTAGTGACCAGTGCACAGCCTTGCACAGAGAGGGTACTGAGCTCTCACCCTTTATTATACTGCTGGCTAATACCGAGACTAGTGACCAGTGCACAGCCTTGCACACAATGGGTACTGAGCTCTCACCCTTTATTATACTGCTGGCTAATACTGAGACTAGTGACCAGTGCACAGCCTTGCACAGAGAGGGTACTGAGCTCTCACCCCTTTATTATACTGCTGGCTAATACTGAGACTAGTGACCAGTGCACAGCCTTGCACAGAGAGGGTACTGAGCTCTCGCCCTTTATTATACTGCTGGCTAATACCGAGACTAGTGACCAGTGCACAGCCTTGCACAGAGAGGGTACTGAGCTCTCAACCCTTTATTATACTGCTGGCTA
The DNA here is from genome assembly GCA_037306005.1 of Rhinophrynus dorsalis. Taxonomy (NCBI): domain Eukaryota; kingdom Metazoa; phylum Chordata; class Amphibia; order Anura; family Rhinophrynidae; genus Rhinophrynus; species Rhinophrynus dorsalis. Next base: position 237,895,887 of record CM074725.1, on the reverse strand, counting down.
ATACTGAGACTAGTGACCAGTGCACAGCCTTGCACAGAGAGGGTACTGAGCTCTCACCCCTTTATTATACTGCTGACTAATACTGAGACTAGTGACCGGTGCACAGCCTTGCACAGAGAGGGTACTGAGCTCTCGCCCTTTATTATACTGCTGGCTAATACTGAGACTAGTGACCGGTGCACATCCTTGCACAGAGAGGGTACTGAGCTCTCACCCCTTTATTATACTGCTGGCTAATACTGAGACTAGTGACCGGTGCACAGCCTTGCACAGAGAAGGTACTGAGCTCTCGCCCTTTATTATACTGCTGGCTAATACCGAGACTAGTGACCGGTGCACAGCCTTGCACAGAGAGGGTACTGAGCTTTCACCCCTTTATTATACTGCTGGCTAATACTGAGACTAGTGACCAGTGCACAGCCTTGCACAGAGAAGGTACTGAGCTCTCGCCCTTTATTATACTGCTGGCTAATACCGAGACTAGTGACCAGTGCACAGCCTTGCACAGAGAGGATACTGAGCACTCGCCCTTTATTATACTGCTGGCTAATACTGAGACTAGTGACCAGTGCACAGCCTTGCACAGAGAGGGTACTGAGCTCTAACCCTTTATTATACTGCTGGCTAATACTGAGACTAGTGACTAGTGCACAGCCTTGCACAGAGAGGGTAATGAACACTCGCCCTTTATTATACTGCTGGCTAATACCGAGACTAGTGACCAGTGCACAGCCTTGCACAGAGAGGGTACTGAGCTTGCGCCCTTTATTATACTGCTGGCTAATACTGAGACTAGTGACCAGTGCACAGCCTTGCACAGAGAGGGTACTGAGCTCTCGCCCTTTATTATACTGCTGGCTAATACCGAGACTAGTGACCAGTGCACAGCCTTGCACAGAGAGGGTACTGAGCTCTCGCCCTTTATTATACTGCTGGCTAATACCGAGACTAGTAACCAGTGCACAGCCTTGCACACAGCAGGTACTGATCTCTCACCCTTTATTATACTGCTGGCTAATACTGAGACTAGTGACCAGTGCACAGCCTTGCACAGAGAGGGTACTGATCTCTCACCCTTTATTATACTGCTGGCTAGTACTGAGACTAGTGACCAGTGCACAGCCTTGCACAGAGAGGGTACTGATCTCTCACCCTTTATTATACTGCTGGCTAGTACTGAGACTAGTGACCAGTGCACAGCCTTGCACAGAGAGGGTACTGAGCTCTCGTCCTTTATTATACTGCTGGCTAATACTGAGACTAGTGACCAGTGCACATCCTTGCACACAGCAGGTACTGACCTCTCACCCTTTATTATACTGCTGGCTAATACTGAGACTAGTGACCAGTGCACAGCCTTGCACAGACAGGGTACTGAGCTCTCACCCTTTATTATACTGCTGGCTAATACTGAGACTAGTGACCAGTGCACAGCCTTGCACAGAGAGGGTACTGATCTCTCACCCTTTATTATACTGCTGGCTAGTACTGAGACTAGTGACCAGTGCACAGCCTTGCACAGAGAGGGTACTGAGCTCTCGTCCTTTATTATACTGCTGGCTAATACTGAGACTAGTGACCAGTGCACATCCTTGCACACAGCAGGTACTGACCTCTCACCCTTTATTATACTGCTGGCTAATACTGAGACTAGTGACCAGTGCACAGCCTTGCACAGACAGGGTACTGAGCTCTCACCCTTTATTATACTGCTGGCTAATACTGAGACTAGTGACCAGTGCACAGCCTTGCACAGAGAGGTTACTGAGCTCTCACCCTTTATTATACTGCTGGCTAATACTGAGACTAGTGACCAGTGCACAGCCTTGCACAGAGAAGTTACTGAGCTCTCACCCTTTATTATACTGCTGGCTAATACTGAGACTAGTGACCAGTGCACATCCTTGCACAGAGAGGGTACTGAGCTCTCATCCTTTATTATACTGCTGGCTAATACTGATACTAGTGACCAGTGCACAGCCTTGCACACAGCAGGTACTGACCTCTCACCCTTTATTATACTGCTGGCTAATACTGAGACTAGTGACCAGTGCACAGCCTTGCACACAGCAGGTACTGATCTCTCACCCTTTATTATACTGCTGGCTAATACTGAGACTAGGGACCAGTGCACAGCCTTGCACAGAGAGGTTACTGAGCTCTCACCCTTTATTATACTGCTGGCTAATACTGAGACTAGTGACCAGTGCACAGCCTTGCACAGAGAGGTTACTGAGCTCTCACCCTTTATTATACTGCTGACTAATACTGAGACTAGTGACCAGTGCACATCCTTGCACACAGCAGGTACTGACCTCTCACCCTTTATTATACTGCTGGCTAGTACTGAGACTAGTGACCAGTGCACAGCCTTGCACACAGCAGGTACTGATCTCTCACCCTTTATTATACTGCTGGCTAATACTGAGACTAGTGACCAGTGCACATCCTTGCACACAGCAGGTACTGATCTCTCACCCTTTATTATACTGCTGGCTAATACTGAGACTAGGGACCAGTGCACAGCCTTGCACAGAGAGGTTACTGAGCTCTCATCCTTTATTATACTGCTGGCTAATACTGAGACTAGTGACCAGTGCACAGCCTTGCACAGAGAGGTTACTGAGCTCTCATCCTTTATTATACTGCTGGCTAATACTGAGACTAGTGACCAGTGCACAGCCTTGCACAGAGAGGGTACTGAGCTCTCACCCTTTATTATACTGCTGGCTAATACTGAGACTAGTGACCAGTGCACAGCCTTGCACAGAGAGGGTACTGAGCTCTCACCCTTTATTATACTGCTGGCTAATACTGAGACTAGTGACCAGTACACAGCCTTGCACAGAGAGGTAACTGAGCTCTCATCCTTTATTATACTGCTGGCTAATACTGAGACTAGTGACCAGTGCACATCCTTGCACAGAGAGGGTACTGAGCTCTCGCCCTTTATTATACTGCTGGCTAATACTGAGACTAGTGACCAGTGCACAGCCTTGCACAGAGAGGGTACTGAGCTCTCGCCCTTTATTATACTGCTGGCTAATACTGAGACTAGTGACCAGTGCACAGCCTTGCACAGAGAGGGTACTGAGCTCTCGCCCTTTATTATACTGCTGGCTAATACTGAGACTAGTGACCAGTGCGCAGCCTTGCACAGAGAGGGTACTGAGCTCTCACCCCTTTATTATACTGCTGGCTAATACTGAGACTAGTGACCGGTGCACAGCCTTGCACAGAGAGGTCACCCTACATTCCTATGGTGCTGTTGGTTTGTTGCATAATTTCTCTTTTCTTTGTGTACATGGCCATATGTTACTTTACTGCTTATATCATTTTTATTTTGTAGACATCTAAACACTGGGGGTTTCAAGTTCACTCTTTGAGCTCCAGAGGGCACAATGAGCTGCTTACCACTCTAGTACTCAAGTGCATCTCTTGGCTTGAACAGGTAATTATGTGTATATGCAGAAGATCTGATTTCTTCCTAGTGGTGATTTCCAGGGAAAACAGGCTATATTCCTGCTTTCTGCATGAATTCCCACAGAAGGAGAAACGTAACTCTCCACGGTGCGGAATCTTCCATTGAGGCGTTTCCGCTATGAGTACCCGCGTTGAGTTTCTACATTCAAATAACTAATTTGATCAGGTCACCAGTTTAAAGATATAACACCTGTAGATAACTTGTCTTCCTATGGTCACAAAAGGAACAGAAGATAAGAGCAAGGACCATGTAAGGTTTGAGGTTTATACAGTAGGAAAAATGGGCAGACTAGATAGGACGAATAGTTCTTATCTTTTGCATAGAGTAATGGCATAAGTAAAGACACTGACACTTAATATGTGTTAACTCAGGCCACAGCTTTATTAAACATTACAATACACAACCATTGTAATAACATTACTTTAGGCCCTTGCCAATTCCTACCTTGGTAGGCCATCAACTTGCCTACCCCTTTCCTGAGCCTTCAGCTCACCTCAATTTTAGATTCCACCTTACCGCACCCCATTAGCTGGTCCTGGAGCTCAATGGGGCCGGTGATTAAACCCGGGACCACAGTCCGGGTGTCTTTTCCCAAGGCCGCTGGCATACCTCCCAAGTGTCCCTCTTTAGGAGGGACAGTCCCTCTTCGAGCCCCAAATCCCCCTGTCCCTCTTTTCTACCCTGTTGTCCCACTTTTTAGGCGATCAGAGTGAGTGTTGTGTATATTAGTGTATCACATTGCTCCACGGCAATAAGACTCACGTAAATGCTTAATCTTCATTATATGTGTTTGTAAATTAACATACCTCCCAACATTTCAAATCTCCAAAGAGAGACACTAGTGTTTTAGGGGGAGTGGCTGGAGGTGTGGCTGGTGGGTGGGGTATTAGTGAGACTTTTTAGGCTATTTCATGACCTATTGACACCTCCTTGTGTAATCTAATAAATGACTCCTAACAAGACCAAAGTATTTTATGTACACGTACTAATTTATAAACACATATACTGATGTTTAAACAAACAATAATGTGAGTTTTATTTCTGTGGAGCAATGTGATACCCTTATATACACACCACACAATCTGGTTTCCTAAAAAGAGGGACATCAGGGTGGGAAAGAGGGACAGAGGGATTTGGGTCAAAAAGAGGGACTGTCTCTCCTAAAGAGGGACACTTGGTAGGTATGAATTAATCTGTGTATATGTAATACTTTGGTTTTGCTCTAAATCTTTTATTCAGTTTCAAAAAGAGGTGTCAGTAGGTCACACAGTAACCTAAAAATTATCAGTAATGCCCCGTGCATAAGCCACGCCCAGTGAAACACCACCTAAAACACAAATGTCCCTCTTTGGCCACTTGAAATGTTGGGAGGCATGCGCTGGCCTCCTTATCACACAGTTACTGACCATTCTACCATTGGCAAGGGCCCAAATCTCCCAAAAGCTGTGACAAACTAAAAACACACATCCACTACCTAACACCCTGCACCCAATCCGCTTAACTAAAACTGTAGGGAGGGAGGGATGGAGGGATGTTGTTCTTAGAAGGAAGAGGAAGCTCTCACAATCCCCATGCCTAATATACCCCTCTCTATGCTCTCCTCACTGACTTCCTGTCCCCCCCTTTTCTTACTTTACTTATCTACCCCCGCTCAGACATGCCTCCCCTTCTGAATTGCGGGGCGTTCTTATCTGCCGTCAAATTCTCTGTTTCTATTTTAATTTCTCCCCATTACAGAATAATCCACACATCCCTGTAGGTAGTAATGATTAACCCTTTATCAACCAGAGGGGTTTGCAACACATTGCGACACAATTTGTTGCACTCCCCTCTTTTCCTGATAGGGTTAATGAACCCACCATGTACTAAATGATGTGTTACAATGTTACGACTTGCTGCTGAACCAAGTCTGGAACCAGCTGCCCTTATAGTGAGATTCCCAGTTCCATAAATAGATAAATCTGAGGGCGGAATCCTTAGGTCTGATTATTTCACTGCCCGCCCCAGTAATTGTCCAGAAACCTGTGGCCTTCCAGCTGTTGTTAGAACACAACTCCCTACATCCTCAGCTGCCAGCAGGCCAAAGATATTGGGAACTGTAATGCAGCCAGGTCGCTCACCCCTGATATGTCAGTCCGGTGCTACTCTGTGGGTCTGGACGGTTCCCCCAATTCTTGAAAAGCTATTTCTGGCTGCCGGGTAGGCTGACCACATGTCCCTGATTGCCCAGGACAGTCCTGGATTTGAAATGTGTGCCCCTTGTCCCGGGTAGCCCCCTTCTGGAATGATGCAAAGTCCCTGAATGAAGACTCCAGAGCACAGAGATCTATACACTAGAAGGAGAACTGCCCATTGCCTACTGTGACAGGAAGTGATGCCTCTGCTGGGCTACAACAAAATGGCCTCCAGACAGAAATCTAAACACTAGAGAGAGATTTGAGCCTGTGTCTAGACAACAAACAGGATCTGCAGTGCAATTTTGTTGCAGTGTAATGCTAGTCTAAGGATTTGGGTGTGATGTACATTATATTGTACCCACCACAGGCATCACTTTCTGTTACAGCAGTCAGTGGGCAGTTCTCCCTCCAGTGTGGTGCGCTGGAGAAAGAGCAGGTTGCGCACTGATGTCCAGTGATGTATAGTGACCCCTCCCACATAGCTGCACTACAGCCAAGGAAAAGTACTCTGCTGCTCTCTTCTCCACAGTGTCCCTGAATGGCGGAATGGAAATGTGGTCACCCTACTGCCGGGCTTTTGATCACAGACAAGCTGAGGTCTGCAGAGCCGGTGCCCCTATAATTGTGGTTATTGCATCTGCTTCAAACGCATCTTCCCAGTAACACAGCTGATCTCTGCTATTAACCCATTGGGTGCTAGCATACCTCCCAAGTGTCCCTCTTTAAGAGGGACAGTCCCTTTATGAGATCCAAATCCCTCTGTCCCTCTTTTCTACCCTTTTGTCGTTCTTTTATGGAGATCAGAATGAGTAGTCTGTATTACATTGCTCCACAGCAATAAAACTCACATAAATGTGTAGTTAATCTTCACTATGTGTGTTTCTAAATTACTCTGTGTACATAAAATACTTTAGTCTTGCTGCAAATAATTTATTCAGTTGCACAAAGAGGTGTCAATAGCATGCCTCCCAAGTGTCCCTCTTTAGGAGGGACAGTCCCTCTTTTAGACCCATATCCCTCTTTCCCACCCTGATATCCCTCTTTTTAGGAGAGCAGACTGTGTGATGTGTATATAAGTGTATCACATTGCTCTACATCAAAAAACTCACATTAATATTTGTTTAAACATCAGTATATGTGTTTATAAATTAGTCTGTGTAAATAAAATACTTTGGTCTTATTAGAAATCATTTATTAGGTTACACAAGGAGGTGTCAATAGGTAGTGAAATAGCCTGAAAATTATCGATAATGCCCTGCCCACCAGCCACGCCCAAAGCAACACCCCCTAAAACACAAGTGTCCCTCTTTGGCAATCTGAAATGTTGGGAGGTATGCAATAGGTCTTGAAATAACCTAAACATTTTCTGTAATGACCCGCCCCCAGCAAACCCCCTGAAACAAAAGTGCCCCTCTTTGGCCATTTGAAATGTTGGGAGGTATGTGCTACAGTAGTCTCAATTGCATTTGAAAGCAATACAATGAAGATATTTCATTTCCTAAAGGAGAAATAGCCACTTCTAATAAGTGGCTCTCAGTTTAACCCAGTGATTCTCAGCTCTGGTCCTTTGCACAAACCAGCAGGTCAGGCCACAGCTGGTGTGCCAGGAGGACTAATGTTCAGAAACACTGGTTTAACCCTTTGAGTTCCTGAGAGGTATCCAATGCATTGCAATGGACTGGTTGCCTTTCTAGCACTCAAAAGGGTTTAACTTCAAGAGTGGTATTCAATGCAATCCAAAGCAATGCATTGCACACCTATCTGGTCATAAAGAGGTTAACAGAAATACTTACTTTGGTAGTTGTACTTCATTAGCAGTCAGTTATATCTATTTACTGCTTTTTGCATTTAACCCTTTGCAAGCCAGAGGGGGTATGCAACGTATCACTTCACAAGGAACACCAATATCTAAAGTGAAATGGGTTATATACACCTAAATACCCTATACGTCATGTATAAGGTGACCACATCTCCCTTTAACCCATTGAGTGCCAGAGAGGTACACAAGGCATTGCAACGCAATGCTTGGATACCTCTCTGGCACTCAGTGGGTTAAATCGAGGACACTAATAAAATTTAATTCTGCAGAACTGCACAGGAATGTGTGTTTTTTTACATGCATTCCTGATTTAACCCCTTAACGATGTGTGAAGTGACAGGACCGTCACACTGGTCTGGACGTTAACTGTGATGGTCTTAACACGTCACGGAATTCTGGGATGGCAGCACAAATGCACGCTGCTCTGCTTGCCCAGAATTCATTGTGAACAAAAAAAAACAAAATGCTGCATGACTGGGGAGTTGTTAACGGGTTAAAGGGATATGCACTAACCTTAGTCATGCCGCATCTGTATAATCCTCCATTTGTTTTCTGAGACTTAAGAGCTACTCTTACATATCCTCCTAGGGAGCAGACATTCCTGCCTTTTCCACGGCAGTGACTTGAATGAGATAAGGTAACAGCCTTTTCTGAATACAAAAACAGTGGGCTGTAATCACAGTCAGTGAAATAGCGTATATCTCTCAATTTAAACATCATCGGTAGTGATCCCAGATCATTCATTCATTCAACCCTTTGAATACCAAAGTCAAAGGGTTTAAACTAGATATATATGAAAAATGCCTGCTGCAGGGTGCGACTGAGAAACTCTGTTTTAGAACAGTGGCTCTCATTCTAGTCTTCACGGACCACTACCAGGCCAGGGCAGCATTACCCTGCTTGATTACAAGTGAGTCAATCAGAGGTGTTCTGCAATGCGTTGGAGACCTCTGAACCATTCAAGGGGTTAAAAGCCCAATTGAAATCAATAGAAATGTGTATTTTTCCTCAGTGGTATAGCTGATTTGTGCCAGAATTGCTCCAGTTTTTCTTTATAGATAAGTCTCATAGGGGGACCAGACCTCACCTTTAACCAGGGACACATATGGAAAATGTATACTGCAGGGTTTCTTTGATTTCAGTGGAGTCCTGAAATAGGCCTGTTTCCTATATGTCCCCGGTTAAAGGGGAGGTCTGGTCAGCCTACTCTAGTATCATGCATGAAAGCCCTTCACTAGAAACTGCGGGGGAATTAGTGCTAATGTGACCATATATCCCTTTAAATCAGGCACACTCCGCAGGGTCACTCCTGAAGAACGAAATTGACATCCCTGATTTAAAGGGATATGTAATCATCTTACTTTGCGCAGAGCCCAACAAAACTGAATACTAAGTCTTGTGCTCACCAGCAGTGTTATGCATTAAGGTGTGATAAAGAGATGATGAAGAGGAGATGACTTCTCCAGTGATATCACTTCTCCGATTCCTATGTTATTCTATGGAGCCAACACAGTAAGATCTCTCCCACCTTCATACTGCATAGGCTCCATAGTATAACATAGGAACTGGAGAGTTTATCTCACTGGAGAAGTTATCTCCACTTTATCACCACTCAGAACATCTCTTCTATAGTCTGTAGCTAAAGATCTCCCGTAGAATAACATAGGAACTGGAGAGTTTATCTCACTGGAGAAGTTATCACCTCTTTATCACACCTTAGTGCATCTCCCCTGTAGTCTATAACTAAAGATCTCCCTTATAATAACATAGGAACTGGGGAGTTTATCACACTGGAAAAGTGATCTTCTCTTTATCACACCATAGTACATCTCCCCCCTGTAGTCTATAACTAAATCTCTCCCATAGAATAACACAGGAACTGGAGAGTTTATCTCACTGGAGAAGTAATCTCCTCTTTATCACACCTTAGTGCATCTCCCCTGTAGTCTATAACTAAAGATCTCCCATATAATAACATAGGAACTGGGGAGTTTATCTCACCGAAGAAGTAATCTCCTCTTTATCACACCTTAGTATGTCTGCCCTGTAGTCTATAACTAAAGATCTCCCATATAATAACATAGGAACTGGGGAGTTTATCTCACTGGAGAAGTTATCACCTCTTTATCACACGTTAGTACATATCCCCTGTAGTCTATAACTAAATCTCTCCCATAGAATAACACAGGAACTGGAGAGTTTATCTCACCGAAGAAGTAATCTCCTCTTTATCACACATTAGTACATCTCCCCTGTAGTCTATAACTAAATCTCTCCCATAGAATAACACAGGAACTGGAGAGTTTATCTCACCGAAGAAGTAATCTCCTCTTTATCACACCTTAGTACGTCTGCCCTGTAGTCTATAACTAAAGATCTCCCATATAATAACATAGGAACTGGGGAGTTTATCTCACTGGAGAAGTTATCACCTCTTTATCACACTTTAGTACATATCCCCTGTAGTCTATAACTAAAGATCTCCCATAGAACAACATAAGAACCGGATAGTTTATCTCATTGGAGAAGTTATCTCCTCTTTATCACACCTTATTACATCTCCCCCTGTAGTCTATAACTAACGTTTTCCCATAGAATAACATAGGAAATGAAGAGTTTATCTCTCTGGAGAAGTTATCTCCTCTTTATCACACCTTAGTACATCTCCCCTGTAGTCTATAACTAACGTTTTCCCATAGAATAACCTAGGAATTGGAGAGTTTATCACACTGGAGAAGTTAATGCCTCTTTATCACACCTTGGTGCATCTCTGTATTCAGACTAGGGCTCACAATTCCAGAGGAAGAGATCTGTTGATGGGGCACTATCATGGGAATAGTTGCCCTTTAAGGTTTTCCCCATCTAATTATAATGAGCAATCCACTAAGTACACACCTGTGTTCAGGCACGGGAATCCAGGAAACCTGTATAAATAAGGGTAACTCATACCTCCCAACATTTCCAATTGCCAAAGAAGGACACTTGTGTTTTAGGTGGTGTTGCTGGGGTGTGGCTGGCGGGTGGGGCATGTCATAGGGAGAGGGTATGATCCATAAATGACTACACAAACACATATACTTTTGGGGTTAACAGACCACAGCTTTATTTAACTATTTTCACTCATATTATTCTTCTTCTTCCAACAAACAATAATTAACCATTAACCAATAATCAAATCGTTAACCAAGCATGGCCAAATTGTACGGGCTCATGCCAACATTCCCACATTCTTCAGCTCAACAGCTGCTCCCAACGTTCGTCAGCACTCACAGCTGACTCCCCCATTCTTCAGCACTTAACAGCTGATTCCACCATTTTCAGCACTTACAGCTGATTCCACCATTTTCAGCACTTACCGCTGATTCCCAATTAATTACCCCATTGGCCACCACTTTAGCTTCAATGGGTAACGTTAACTCCCGCGACCTAAGTCCGGGGCAAACTCCCAAAGGGCTTCCGCCCGATGATAAAATCCCCTAACTTTACCACCTCAGTTATCGATCTCTGAAAACCATGCAAGTACTATCCGCCACAAGGCCCGACTGTCAATACCTTGACCAGTCGGGCCCACCGCCATCAGGCCCGACGATCGATACCTCGACCCTCGGGCCCTCCCTACCCACGAACCCAATGGTCTGTCCCCCAAAACCGCACAACACACCAAAATTAAGGCACACAGCCCCCACCGGGCACCACCCAAGGACCAACTCCACAGAACCAAATCCCCACACCAACCACGTACGACCAGCAAGAACTAGCCACCAACCATAACTCAAACCCAGCCACCCACAGTACAGCATACAAAGAGTACCGAACAGGCACCACAACACCCCAAACAAGCCAACTACACCCACCGGACACACCTGGACCACTACCAAGCATGCTAGCTGTCCCAATCAGCAGACAAACCACAAGGAACAACAACAGAAGCACCATACACCAGAACAGTCAAAAACTCCATACAGACCCAAACACCGACATATTCATAATACATAGATATATACATACCTAGTACCCTAACGCATACTTATTCCCCACGACACCGAATACACACCCACGCACCGAAACACCCATAGCCCCATGTGACGACCCGAGAGGGGGGTGAGGAGCGGCAAAAGCGTACCCAGCATAGAGTAATGGAAAGAGACAGGCCCGATAAATACCAAGAGATTTGGCCACAGCAAGACGAAACAAAACTCCCAACTCTCAGGGACATTAAAACAAGGGGGGGGGGGAACACGATGGACCTGTAAACTACACCCAATTGGCAATGGCACTATACACCACACCAACATACAGCAACCATTCCCCACCAAACAAACCGCAACAAAGCAGAGAGAACGACCCAGACCATTCAAGCAAACACACACCACACACAGATGACCAACTAAGTCCAGAAGATACCACCCCAAGCCTCGACCAGCGGGCACATACCTGCCAACCACAGGTACGCCACAAGGGGGAGGGGGAGAGAGGAAGCACTAAACAAATAAACCACAGACATCCTGGACAGAAAGCACACAGCAAAAAACAGGCATCCCCCACAAAGCAACATGCCATCCCAGGGAGTGCGCCGTAAGCCACCGATAGCAAAAAACACTACTTGCACAACCTACAAATGTAGTATAGTAACAAAACAAACACACATACCCAGTCCACGACATAAATACAGACAGACACAGAATAATGAACCAGTGGAAGAAGATCCCTAACCAAAAAACAGACCCATAAACAAACACCACCTCACCCAACTGAAACATCCATACATAACCGCCCACCCTACAATACCAGAATAAACAGACAAACAGACAACAGAAAACAGCAACATATATACCATAAATAACATATAACCCACGCCTAGACAGATATCCACACCTAAACCAACAGTCACAGGTATACCCATGCACATATATATATATATATATAAATATATAGATACCTAGATACCCCCACATACATAGACAGACAAACATACACACATGTACCACACAGAAACCCACCCACAATGTCAGTACAAAACGGAAAAAACCCCTTCATGCCGAAGAAAAACACAAACAACAAACACACCCCACAACACTGCCTACCAGCACTGAAACACACCACGGCCCCCTTTTTTTTTTTGATAGGAACTCACCCAGTTCAAGCAGAAAAACACACACAACCAGTAGGCCACCAACCACCCTCAACCCTACTAGTAAATTACAGATCACAGGCAAATTTAGGATACAGGGACCCAAAAGAAAAACAAACACCAAGTCCCCACAGGACTCGCCAATAGAACCAACCACCTGGCACAGTTACCCAACAAGCATGCCAGTCAAACCATCCACACGGAGCTAACCAGGTCTCGCGCAGCCACCAGTCCGCAACCACTCAGCGCTCCTGCACTAACTAGGTAAAATCATAGCACCTTACCTTCATGCCCCACCACCAAGGGGGGAACCAGAGCAATCTGGAGTGAGAGAAAGACCACTGGAACACACCGTCAGACCAGCCACAGGCCGTGCCGGCACAAAGCTGCCCGATGACCACCTGTTGCAGAGCCGCACAGTGTAATGATGCACAGCAACACCCGAGGTGCCCCCTGTCGTTCATTCTGGAGGAGATTCAGCTCACATCAACCGCCGTAAGAAGAACCGGGGCAAGCCACACTGGCCACCTGCCCTTCCGCAGCCCCGCAATGAGCCTGGACCCGAAGCAGCCCAGCCCGATGTACCTGCAGTGCTGGACGCACCCAGGGAGACGAATGCAGCAGCAAAATACCCAGCAATCCCACTGCCACGTAGTCCCATGGCCAGGAACTCGAAATGAAACTGGAACCTCCGACAACCAGTGGCCCACTGATTGCCACACCCGACCGACACTCCTTTCCAGGGGACCATCCATACTGGGGCGTCCGAAGCCCCCAGTTACACCACCACCACTGGAACCCTCAGCAGCCACACCAAACCCGATATGACAGGGAGGGCCGATCCCCAGAGTAGATGCACCGGGCAGATGCGACCAACAGAGCCCAGAACCACATCCGTGCAGAAAAGCATACCAACCACACAGCCAAACACACACAGATACACACAAACACACACTGACACCTATGCACCCATGACAAGAGTTCCATGCATGGATTCCCAACCAGGAAGCCATGTCACTCATGTATGCCCCCTCAGTTCCACAAACTGTGTTAACATGCAAATACTATTCTAAAAATTATACCCCGTACTGGAAAGCCGTCCGCATGAAATGGTATACAACATACTCAAATGGTGAACCTATAAAGAGCTATAAACACATACATATATATACCTACACACATACACATATACAGAACATACGTATACATATCAATACCTCAGGATCCACCAGTACGAGCCGGACAAATGACCCAGCACACAACCAGTGTGACCCAATACCTATAGCCTGAACAGTAAGCGTGCCCTAAACCATGGAAGATAATTGAAAATGAGGTAACTCGATTGCTGTACCACATGTGAATGGCGTTCAAGTAAGACGAAATTTTGAGCCCGTCTAAATACATGTACATACCCACAAACCTAAGTATACCATAGACCCACACAACCCCACCCATGTACATAGGCACAGCCATATAGCCCACTCATACAGCACCACACGCACACCGCCGCCCATTCATACGTCCCCCATACAGACATCAATCCATACACACCCCCATAAACATCCACACATACAAACCCATACACAGCCCTCCATACATACCCACAAAATGACATGCACCATTCGCACAACCCCCCCCAGACCTCCATACCAACTCCACCAGACATACACTCAGACAGAAACCCACCAGCCAGGCACCAAACACCGACATACACCCACCCAGCCACACACGCATAACCACGACAAACCACTACCCGCACCACAAAACACCACCAGACAGGCATCCAGCCCCATACATCCAAACGCAGCCACACAAACATCCACCAACCAACACATATAACAGCCGAAGCCTTGGGGTAGGAGACCGCCCGAGCGGGAAGAACAAAACGGCAGTAAGCCAACCGATGCCTCCCAGAGCCAGTCCCAAAGCCAAGCCCGCATACCTCAGGAAGAGCTGAGGCGGAGCACATTCACTCAACCCCCAGGCATACTACTCCCACCGCTCCCCATCCCGACATACCATCCACACAACACACCCAGGCCTCCATCTTCAGCCGGTCCTGGAGCGAAGAAGGGGGGAGGAAAAACAGGAACAGAGCACCCATGTGGACAGAGCTGCGTGTCCGGCACAGAAACCAGCCCACGCTGTCCAACTCAGTCTCTCGTGCCCCAGAAGTCCCACGGGAGGAGCAGGCCACACTCGCAGCAGGAGCATCTATCTTCATCCAGGCAGACAGCACCCCAGAGCGGAGCTCGTAGGGGCCATATCAAAACCTGGCGCGAGCCCAAAAAACTCCCGTCAGGAGCGAAGCAGAACTGGCAGCTGACGCGAAGAGCTCAAGCCCTGAGGGAAGGGTAAACCTACCCTCCAAAGCCAGCCGTTCCATCCCAGCAACTGGCCCCCACGAGGCCGAGTCGTCCGAGCACTCCCGATCCTGCAGGAAAAACCGCGGAGCTCCAATGGTGGACAGAACAGCACATCCGGATGCAGCTGCATGAGGCCACACCGGGCCCGATGCCCGGACCGGGCACAAAGGACAGACCTAGTGAGGAAATGGGGAAGAAAAAACTGCACAAGGAGTGAAAGGGAGACAGGGACGAGGGATAAAGAAAGCCAAAAAACAAGACCACAGAGGGGAGGGAGAAAATGAACAAGGGAGGGAAAGACAGCAGAGTAAGAGAAAAAGCAAAGTACAAGGGGACAGCGATCAGCAGCAGACTGGAGCAGGGAGCCCCAAACTGGGCAAAGAGTGACAAAAAAACAGCAGGGGAACCGCTGGGGAGAAACAAGGCAGAAAAGCTGGAAATCAGGCAGCAGCGTGCAGCAGAAAGCTTCCTCTGTCCCCTCTTCTTCCAGACAACTTGCCCATTTCCTGTCACCAGCCCTTTAAGCTATTTTCTTTTACTCCTCCCCTCATACCCACTTCCTTTATGTATCAACCCTCCCCATGACATGCTTCCCCTCCTGTACCCTGCGGTCCCTTCCGGGGAATTCCGTTACCACAAATTTGTTGGCTATTTCATGACCTATTGACACCTCCTTGTGTATCCTAATAAATGACTTATAACAAGACCAAAGTATTTTATTTACACAGACTAATTTATAATCACATATACTGACATTTAAACAAACATTAATGTGAGTTTTATTGCTGTAGAGCAATGTGATACACTTATATACACACCATGCAATCTGATCTCCTAAACACAGGGACACCAGGGTGATACACTTATATACACACCACACAGTCTGATCTCCTAAACACAGGGACACCAGGGTGATACACTTATATACACACCACATAGTCTGATCTCCTAAACACAGGGACACCAGGGTGATACACTTATACACACACCACACAGTCTGATCTCCTAATCACAGGGACACCAGGGTGATACACTTCTATACGCACCACACAGTCTGATCTCCTAAACACAGGGACACCAGGGTGATACACTTCTATACACACCACATAGTCTGATCTCCTAAACACAGGGACACCAGGGTGATACACTTCTATACACACCACACAGTCTGATCTCCTAAACACAGGGACACCAGGGTGATACACTTCTATACACACCACACAGTCTGATCTCGTAAACACAGGGACACCAGGCTGATACACTTCTATACACACCACACAATCTGATCTCCTAAACACAGGGACACCAGGGTGTTACACTTCTATACACACCACACAGTCTGATCTCCTAAACACAGGGACACCAGGGTGATACACTTCTATACACACCACACAGTCTGATCTCCTAAACACAGGGACACCAGGGTGATACACTTATATACACACCACACAGTCTGATCTCCTAAACACAGGGACACCAAGGTGATACACTTCTATACACACCACACTGTCTGATCTCCTAAACACAGGGACACCAGGGTGATACACTTATATACACACCACACAGTCTGATCTCCTAAACACAGGGACACCAGGATGGTACACTTATATACACACCACACTGTCTGATCTCCTAAACACAGGGACACCAGGGTGATACACTTCTATACACACCACACAGTCTGATCTCCTAAACACAGGGACACCGGGGTGATACACTTATATACACACCACACAGTCTTATCTCCTAAACACAGGGACATCAGAGTGATACACTTATATACACACCACACTGTCTGATCTCCTAAACACAGGGACACCAGGGTGATACACTTCTATACACACCACACAGTCTGATCTCCTAAACACAGGGACACCAGGCTGATACACTTCTATACACACCACACAATCTGATCTCCTAAACACAGGGACACCAGAGTGATATACTTATATACACAACACACCACACAGTCTGATCTCCTAAACACAGGGACACCAGGGTGTTACACTTCTATACACACCACACAGTCTGATCTCCTAAACACAGGGACACCAGGGTGATACACTTCTATACACACCACACAGTCTGATCTCCTAAACACAGGGACACCAGGGTGATACACTTATATACACACCACACAGTCTGATCTCCTAAACACAGGGACACCAAGGTGATACACTTCTATACACACCACACTGTCTGATCTCCTAAACACAGGGACACCAGGGTGATACACTTATATACACACCACACAGTCTGATCTCCTAAACACAGGGACACCAGGGTGGTACACTTATATACACACCACACTGTCTGATCTCCTAAACACAGGGACACCAGGGTGATACACTTCTATACACACCACACAGTCTGATCTCCTAAACACAGGGACACCGGGGTGATACACTTATATACACACCACACAGTCTTATCTCCTAAACACAGGGACATCAGAGTGATACACTTATATACACACCACACTGTCTGATCTCCTAAACACAGGGACACCAGGGTGATACACTTCTATACACACCACACAGTCTGATCTCCTAAACACAGGGACACCAGGGTGATACACTTCTATACACACCATACAGTCTGATCTCCTAAACACTGGAACACCAGGGTGATATACTTATATACACACCACACAGTCTGATCTCCTAAACACAGGGGCACCAGGGTGATACACTTATATACACACCACACAGTCTGATCTCCTGAACACAGGGACACCAGGGTGATACACTTATATACACACAGCACACAGTCTGATCTCCTAAACACAGGGACACCAGGGTGATACACTTCTATACACACCACACAGTCTGATCTCCTAAGCACGGGGACACCAGAGTGATACACTTATATACACACCACACAGTCTGATCTCCTAAACACAGGGACACCAGGGTGGTACACTTCTATACACACCACACAGTCTGATCTCCTAAAGACAGGGACACCAGGAGGATACACTTCTATACACACCACACAGTCTGATCTCCTAAACACAAGGACACCAGGGTGATACACGTATATACACACCACACAGTCTGATCTCCTAAACACAGGGACACCAGGGTGATACACTTCTATGCATATCACACAGTCTGATCTCCTAAGCACAAGGACACCAGGGTGATACACTTATATACACATCAAACAATATGATATCATAAAAAGAGGGACATCAGGGTGTGAAAGAAGGACAGAGGGATTTGGGTCTCAAAGAGGGTCTGTCCCTTGTAAAAAGGGACACTTGGGAGGTACGGTAACTGAGATCCATGGTTGAGAAACTGTCCTAAAAGATAGCAACATGGACTTTTGTCTATGAGTTACTCCAGTCAGACTGTTAATGCCTATGATCTATTGTCAGGAGGAGTGAACAAAAGGCAGGCTAAGTTAACACTGTAATATACATTTAATTGAAGATAGAGTACAGAAAAAATACAATAAAAGATACACCAACTACTTTATGAAAGGCATCTACCTAGGTAAGTTATTTTACTAACCAGATTAAAATTATAGGTATAGTTCCCCTTTAATTAATGCAGAAAGACTTTGGGCAGGTATGTTAGAATGTGCATTTGCCAGCCACATTAAAGGAGCAGGTAAATAGTTTACAAACATGAGCGTGCAGCAAAACCTGAAACTGGCTTTTTTTCTACTAATTATATACCCTCTGCTAATGATAACGTAGATGGAGTTTACCACTTAAACACAAGGTCCTAAACTACGCCTTGTTCTGCACTGGTCTAGAAGTCACTCGGGTGGTGCATTGTACAATTATAATATTAGAGATTCTCGGCTTGGGTCCTATAGACACACTAACAGGTCAGTTTTAAAGTGGACCTGTCACCTTGATTTTTTGTACATATTTGTTAACGTCATTCAAAACTGCCTGTGTGTCATGTTAACCGAAATACCAGCAGATGTACAGTTTAGGAAATATTTACACATTTATTTCAGGGAATAGTGAAAGTCTCCTGATGCCGCACAGGGCTTGATATATTAAACATCACTGAAAACCTTAATTAGCATATGATGCATCAATGAAAGGCTTCATTAGCATTTGAAACATCCACGGGTACTGCAGTTGGCATTTGGTACCAAGTATAAATATCTCTTTATCCGTATGTGTCCTAGTATTTTGACTAACATGATACATAGGCAGCTTTGATGAAGTTTCCAAATATGAAAACTTAAATCAAGGTGACAGGTCCACTTTAAGGATATCCCTAATTAAACACAGGCAGTGTAATCAAAATGACGGTGCCACTGATAATCCACCTATGAAAAAACGCAAGGAAGTAGTAACTTACTCTTATGTGATAATACAAGTCCATGTTTATAGATTGTAGATATTTGCATGGGCAGCTGCAGTGAGTGTGAGTGTGAGTGTGTGTGGGGGGGCTAGTGGAGTGCTTCCCCCCCACCTAAGGTGACCACATATCCTTTTAAATCCGGGACACTTATAAAACACACACATTGCAGGGTTGCTTTCATTCCTGTGCTGTCCTGCAATGTGTGTATTTTATAAATGTCCGTAATTTAAAGGGATATGTGGTCACCTTACCCCCACCCCGAACTTGCCCAAAGCCAATACCTAACTGTTGATACAGACTTTAGAACCTACCCTGATTATGCCCTCCCCCCAAAAAATTCTCTGTGGGCACCCATATATATATATATTAGACTGACCAGACCTCACCTTTAACCGGTAGGGTTGCCACCCAGCCGGTATTTTACCGGCAGGCCGGAAAAAAATTGGCTTCTGTCCAATGTTAAGTCTATGGAGGGAATGCCATGGCCGGTATTTTTCTGAAGAAAAGGTGGCAACCCTATTAACCGGGGACGCATAGGAGAAATGCATGCTGCAGGATGCACTGATTTCAGTGAAGTACTGCAAAATGGCTATTTCCTATGTGTCCCCGGTTAAAGGTGAGATCTGGTCAGCCTAATATATATATATATATATATATATATATATATATATATATATATATATATATCAGTTTGCAAACCAACATAGATTTTCAGTTATGTGACCAGATCACTGTACTAATGTAGAACTCATGTGAAAGGCCATTATCATATTTTACAAAGTCTGCTAATCTGGTACCTCATATGGCAATGGTTCCCATACCTACCAAGAGTTCAGTTTAGGATATATTAGGGGTCCATACCTCCCAAGTGTAGTTCTTTAGGATATATTAGGGGTCCGTACCTCCCAAGTGTAGTTCTTTAGGAGATATTAGGGGTCCATACCTCCCAACTGTCCCTCTTTAGGAGATATTAGGGGTCCATACCTCCCAAGTGTACCTCTTTAGGTGATATTAGGGGTCCATACCACCCAAGTGTCCCTCTTTCCCACCCTGGTGTTCCTGTGTTTAGGAGATCAGACTGTGTGGTGTGTATAGAAGTGTATCACCCTGGTGTCCCTGTGTTTAGGAGATCAGACTGTGTGGTGTGTATATAAGTGCATCACCCTGGTGTCCTTGTGTTTAGGAGATCAGACTGTGTGATGTGTATATAAGTGTATCACCCTGGTGTCCCTGTGTTTAGGAGATAAGACTGTGTGGTGTGTATAAGTGTATCACCCTGGTGTCCCTGTGTTTAGGAGATCAGACTGTGTGGTGTGTGTATATAAGTGTATCACCCTGGTGTCCCTGTGTTTACGAGATCAGACTGTGTGGTGTGTATAGAAGTGTATCACCCTGGTGTCCCTGTATTTAGGAGATCAGGCTGTGTGGTGTGTATATAAGTGTATCACCCTGGTGTCCCTGTGTTTAGGAGATCAGACTCTGTGGTGTGTATATAAGTGTATCTCCCTGGTGTCCCTGTGTTTAGGAGATCAGTGGTGTGTATAGAAGTGTACCACTCTGGTGTCCCTGTGTTTAGGAGATCAGACTGTATGGTGTGTATATAAGTGTATCACCCTGGTGTCCCTGTGTTTAGGAGATCAGACTGTGTGGTGTGTATAGAAGTGTATCACTCTGGTGTCCCTGTGTTTAGGAGATCAGACTGTGTGGTGTGTATAGAAGTGTATCACCCTGGTGTCCCTGTGTTTAGGAGATCAGACTGTGTGGTGTGTATAAGTGTATTACCCTGGTGTCCCTGTGTTTAGGAGATCAGACTGTGTGGTGTGTATATGTGTATGACCCTGTTGTCCCTGTGTTTAGGAGATCGGACTTTGTGGTGTGTATAGAAGTGTATCACTCTGGTGTCCCTGTGTTTAGGAGATCAGACTGTGTGTTGTGTATATAAGTGTATCACCCTGGTGTCCCTGTGTTTAGGAGATCAGACTGTGTGGTGTGTATAGAAGTATATCACCCTGGTGTCCCTGTGTTTAGGAGATCAGACTGTGCGGTGTGTATAGAAGTGTATCACCCTGCTATCCCTGTATTTAGGAGATCAGACTGTGTGGTGTGTATATAAGTGTATCACCCTGGTGTCCCTGTGTTTAGGAGATCAGACTGTGTGGCGTGTATATAAGTGTATCACCCTGGTGTCCCTGTGTTTAGGAGATCAGACTGTGTGGTGTGTATATAAAAGTGTACCTATCTGGTGTCCCTGTGTTTAGTAGATCAGACTGTGTGGTGTTTATATAAGTGTATCACCCTGGTGTCCCTGTGTTTAGGAGATCAAACTGTGTGGTGTGTATAGAAGTGTATCACCCTGGTGTCCCTGTGTTTAGGAGATCAGACTGTGTGGTGTGTATATAAGTGTATGACATTGCTCCACAGCAAGAAAACTCACATTAATGTTTATAGAAACTTCAGTATATCTGTTATAAATTAGTCTGTGTAAATAAAATACTTTGCTCTTGTTCTAAATCATTTATTCAGTTACACAACGAGGTGTCAAAAGGTCATGAAATAGCCTAAAACTCTTGGTAATGCCCCGCCCACCAGCCACACCCCCAGCAACATTACTCAAAACACAAGTGTCCCTCTTAGGCAATTTGAAATGCTGGGAGGTTTGGATTCAAGGGATGCACTGGCTAATTATCTTCAGGGGTTAATTCCTTAGAAAAGTCTCACGTCATTAACCTAGCATAACCTGGCTGAAAATCTGCCCCGATTTCCCCTTCTGTACTGAAAATAATGTTGATAAGATGTGTAGATTCTCAGCAAAAGGTAACAGACATGGAGAGCCATATGTTAACCCTTGAAGGACAAGAGGGTTATACGAAGCATTGCTTTTCAGGGATGTGCACACCACCCTGATCCTTAAAGGGTTAAAGAGATGTAATTCTGGAAAAAGCCAACTGCACCATAGGGGCAAAATGAAAAATTCCCAGTTATATAAAAGTGACTTTTAACCCTTTTAATTCTCTAGGATTCAGGAGGGTTAAAACACTCATTTAAATCAATGCGAAATTGGGGAATTCTTATTTTCCACTATGGTATAGTTAATTTACTCCAGAATGACATAGGTCCCGTGCAGTGAAAACAAGAAAAGGCAGAGATTTACTGGACTGTTTTATAACGACTCAGAACCCTGAGGATAAGGAGTATTTGGGGTTAGTGGAATAGTTTGGCAGTTGCTGTCACCCAGAGATAATAAGCACCCATCACTTTCTGCTGATCCTCTCACCCAGTGACCAATGAAAAACCTGCTATTATGTGACTTCAAACATCGCGGCGGCTTCACGCTGCTCCCGGACAGCAAAATCGTTGCCAGATTTCAGCATCTGTGTAGTTCCCAATGCCAGAACAGAGTTCCAGGGAGGAGAAGCAAAGAGAGGTCTCATATGGCTAAGTAAACATTAGGTAATCGCAGAAACCTTCAATCCTTCCCTCTCACTCATCTCTGCACTTACCCTGTCTGCCATCACCCTCTCTGCTTCCATTTAAATGCTCCTGCCGTTGAGCCACTGAACTCAGTTCCTGAACACTTGATCCTATTTCCTGCTTTGATTGCAAGCTCTGTGCAATACTTGTCATGTGTACAAACACAAAGTTGGAGCAATTCTGGGTCCTGATTGAATTTGAAGTATGCTGCATCATCATTCCCGCACAATCAGTGACTTCTACTGTCCAGAGAGGGATTAAAGGGATAGTAATACTTTGTTTTATCTTTATTTTATTTTGTAGGCATTACAAAAACATGAAGAACGATATAAGTCTTATCTCTCAAACCTTTAAGGTTTGAGAGATATTCACAAGCAAAGATTCCCCTCCCGCCCATTTTACCTAGTGTAAGCCATCTCTTCTCAGATGTGGAATCCAGTCCATAGACCAGACAGATAACAGCAGGGGACAATCTTCTTCCTATGAGAACAATGAAAGCCCTGCCCCCCTTGACAAGTTTTTCAGGTTTTTCCCTTATCTTAATTGAAGATTGTCCCTCTCTGCAGTCTACCTGGGCACCTCCCTTCTGATCTGGCTGAGCAGTGTTACATCAGTAAAAGGGGCGGGAGGGGGACACTTTATCATTGAATTACTCTTGAATTACAACTCTGACAGAATTGAAATAACACTCTCCATGGCCCAAATAGTATGATGATTAATTAGAGCTGCTTTTATAATGTAACATTACTATCCCTTTAAGGCTCCATAGGGCTAGCAGGTACTGTCATTATGGCTGTAATCAAAGTGTGAGTAACGGGATGATGTAGGTTTCTTTCAACATAAAGGGAATCTGACACAAGGGGGGGTTATGTACTAAAGCGTGATAAAGAGTTGATAAAGTGGAGATGAATATCACTTCATCAGTTCCTTTGTTATTCTACAGACACTATGCAGTAAGATCTCTGAAGTTGGAGAAGTCTTAGTGCTTTGGCTCCATAGAATAACACAGAACTTGAAAGCGGAACTAACACCGCTAAGCAACTTTGTTTGTAATAATTCCCTATCTGGCGACTAGCCGCTTAGTAGCGCTAGTCGCCAGAATTATTACCTGGTTATGGAGAAATATGCAGTCATCCTCGGATGACAGGCAGGACGGGCAGGGACATCTTGCCCTAGTGACGTCCGCGTGCCTGCGCTGTCAGTCCCAGAAGGCTGTAGGAGGCGTTGCTAGGAGCCATTCGGCTCCGGAAGGGACTGACAGCGCAGGCGCGCGGACGTCACTAGGGCAAGATGTCCGCGCTCCGTCCTGCCTGTCAGCTGAGGATGACTGCATATTTCTCCATAACCAGGTAATAATTCTGGCGACTAGCGATACTAAGCGGCTAGTCGCCAGATAGGGAATTATTACAAAGTTGCTTAGCGGTGGTAGTTCCGCTTGAAGAAGTGAAATCACTGGAACAGTTATTACCGCATTATCACCGCTTTGTCACATCTTATTGCATAATCCCCAAGATGTTAGTGGCAGCAATAGCAGAGCCTCTGTCTGTGATCCATAACTTGGATCACCCCCCATATTTGGTTTGCAAGACTGTTCCAATGAAGTAGTTATTTTTCTCGTGCATGATCTCGGCTCTGCTGAAGAGACTTTGGCGGTCCCGGAACCGGATTCCAATGCTGTCAGCTAGATCACTGACATCAGGGAAATGGGAAGGAGGGGGGAACTTTACTGCAGAATATCTCTCAAACCATAAAGATTTGAGAGATGGACTGGGGGGCATTTAGCTTAATTTTTAAAAAGCTACAATATTCTTTTTTTTTTTTTAAAGTTGACAATACTATCCTTTTCACACTATCAGAAACATTGAGATGCATACTGAAGGCTAGTACAGAGGAAAATTTGAGGCTCATATCATGTAGGGTTAGGGTTGCCACCTTTTCTTCAAAAAAATACCGGCCATGGCATTTCCTCCATAGACTTAACATTGGAGAGGAGCCAATTTTTTACCGGCCTGCCGGTAAAATACCGGCTGGGTGGCAACCCTATGTAGGGTGACCACATTTCCACTCTGCCATTCAGGGACACTGTGGAGAAGAGAGCAGCAGAGTACTTGTCCTTGGCTGTAGTGCAGCCATGTTGGAGGAGTCTCTATACATCACTGGACATCAGTGCGCAACCTGCTCTTTCTCCAGCGCACCACACTGGAGGGGAACTGCCCACTGACTGCTGTAACAGAAAGTGATGCCTGTGGTGGGTACAATATAATGTACTTCACACCCAAATCCTTAGACTAGAATTACACTACAACAATACTGCACTGCAGATCCTGTCTGATGTCTGCATACAAGCTCAAATCTCTCTCTAGTGTTTAGAGCTCTGTCTGGAAGCCATTTTGTTGTAGCCCAGAAGTGGCATCACTTTCTGTCACAGTATACAATGGGCAGTTATCATTCTGGTGTTTAGATCTCTATGCTCTGGAGTCTTCATTCAGGGAGTTTGTATTGTCCCAGAAGGGTGCTGCCCGGAAAAAGGGCACATTTAAAATCAGGCACTGTCCTCGGCAATCAGGGACACGTTGTCACCATAGGGCCAATGTTCCCTGTAAGGTGAGCACAAGGGAGCGACCCAGAACTAAAAGAGTTAAAGAGGAGTGTTTATGCAGAACTGTAAGGGAATTACAGATGCATCATGTGACCCTGCCCTGTTTTAATGCTGTTTTAACTCTTTCAGTACTGGGTCACTCATTCCATCTAATCTTAGAAGGAACATTGGTCTTGGATGCAATGTCCAAACATTACTTTAACCCTGTAAGGACCAGAAAGGTGCACAACTCATTACTTTACAATGGGTGTCACACCCCTCTGGTCTTTAACTCCTTAAAGGGACAGTAATGTCCCATAAAAACTTTTTATACTTTTATAGAGGAGAAGAAGAGAAGAAGAATGTTGCAAACCCTATCTCTCAAACCGCTATGGTTTAAGAGATATAGGCATTGAAAGTTCGCACCTCTCTCCCTTTCTCCTGATGTCAGCTGTAAAGCTGACAGCAGGAGATTCGAGTCATATGACTCTAGGAGGCTCTGCAGCAGAGCCGAGATTGCGGTATTGCAAAATAATTAGGTTTGCAAGCACACTTTGTAGACATTTCCAATGAAATAATTATTTTGCAATACCGCTATTTCAGCTCTGCTGCAGAGCCACCGGCTGGTCCCCGGACCGGAATCTCCTGCTGTCAGCTAGACGCTGGCGTCAGGAGAAGGAGAGAGAGGGGATGAACTTTCAGTGCAAATATCTCTCAAACCATAGCGGTTTGAGAGATAGGGTTTACACCATTCTTCTTATTTTATTGAGCGCTACAAAACTATAAAAAGTTTTTATGGGACATTACAGTCCCTTTAAAGGGATAGTAATACTTAAAATGTAAAAAAAAATATGTTGTAGGGTTTATCCCCCTGAGTAAAACAAGAGTACTCCCACTGCTGAAAGGTGTTTTATTCAAAAGTTATTAATTTTCAAAGTTGAATTTTTTAGGTGCAATATCACAGTGGCCTGAAATTGTACAGTGGCGCTGTTGCAACACCATCCTATGGAGATTTATGGTCCCGGGACCAGAGCTGTCCATAGGATTGTGTAGCAACAGCGCCACTGTACAATTTCAGGCCACTGTGATATCGCACCTAAAAAATTCAACTTTGAAAATTAATAACTTTTGAATGAAACGCCTTTCAGCAGTGGAAGTACTCTTGTTTTACTCAGGGGGATAAACCCTACAACATATTTTTTTTTACATTTTAAGTATTACTATCCCTTTAAGGACTGGCACACTTTTTTTTTTTTTTTTTTTTTTTTTTTGCGCAATTGTATTCAGGGCTCCCTGAACGGCTTGCAGTCGCGCAGGGAGCCCTGAAATCCATGACATGCCAGGACCGTCATGGCTCCTTCTGTCAGGTTCACCCATGACGATCCTGGCACATCATGGCTCCTTAAGGGGTTAAATGGTTAAGTTGATACATCTGCCTGCTTTAGTTGGAAAAAACTGATAGCAACTGTCATGTCCGCCTCCATTGACATGACTTGAAATCCAGGACTGAATAAAGGTGGGCAAAATTTATAGGGGCCATTTGGATTTTTGGTCATAGTAAAGTAAGTGTGGCGAGATATTATTAGTCATTATTTATCCTTTGATTAATGCATAATATCTCTTAGATGCCTTAAACCAACTATCATTAATATCTTGTCTTCTCTTAAAGGGATAGTATTGTCATTTTTATAAAAAAAAAAAATAATCTTGCACACATTAAAAATTTAAGCTAAATGCCCCCAGTCCCATCTCTTAAATCTTTATGTTTTGAGAAATAATCGTAGTTAGAGTTCCCCCTCCCTCCCTTTTCCCTGACATCAGCGCTCTAGGGACCGGCGGAGGCTCTTCAGCAGAGCCGAGATTGAGTTATTGAAAAAGAAATCCTTCACTGGAATGGTCTACATAGTCCGCCTGGTTTGCAAGCACACTTTGTAGACTGTTCCAGTGAAGAGTTTCTTTTTCAATAACGTGATATCGGCTCTGCTGAAGAGCCTCCGCTTGTCCAGGGACCGGATTCCCCTGCAATCAGCTAGAGTGCTGATGTCAGGGAATGGGGAAGGAGGGTGGAAATTTAACTATGATTACCTCTCAAACCATAAAGGTTTGAGAGATGGGACTGGGGGCATTTAGCTTAAGTTTTTAATGGGTGCAAGTTTTTTTTTTTTAATGAAAATGACAACGCTATTCCTTTAACCTTCTGAGTGCCAGAGGGGTACGCAACGCATTGTAAAACAATGTGTTGCGTACCCCTCAGGCCCTCAAAGGGTGAAAAATTATCTACTTTTAACCTTTTGAGTGCTGAAAAGGCGTCCAATGCACTGCGCTGCAATGCACTAGATACCTCTCTGGCACTCAAAGGGTTAGAGGCCAACAGTCATGTAGATGTTGTTCCATCGGCAGGTACGTTTTACCTGAGAGATGACCCACCAATGAAACCAAAGGGTGTGGATTAACAGGAGAGCAAAAGAGGGTGAAAGAGAGACCTCCGGTGCTCCCTTACTAATTCAGTAGTGGCCATGAGGAATCCTGGGAACTTTCTGGATGTGACCCAGAACAGAGGCTGATCCTCAGGGCTCGGTGACTTCCCTTGTAGCTCCGCCCACTTCATCTCCACTTCTGGTCATTCTCCGCCCTGTTCTTCCCACCTTGTTGGCTTCAGTGCAGACAGGTTGCTGATCCAAGGAAATATCTGACTGACACTTGGAGTCAGGAAGGAATCGTTTTACCCACTTGGGGCGAAATTGGAAATGGCTTCAGGGTTTTTTGGGATTTTTTTTGCTTTCCTCTGGATCAACAGTGGTGTTTTGGCATGAGCTGGACTTGATGGACAATTTCTTTTTTCAGCCTTGTCAGCTATGTGACTATGTTATGTTCCACCGATTTTGAGGGAAAACCCTGCTTCCCCTCCTCCAACCCCACCCACCCCACTCAAGCACCACCCACTGTGACATAAATCACATCATGTGGACGCTCCAGTTCGCAGATCTTACTGGACTTGAGACAAGAAGGTTCCGAGGCATGGCCATGGTTCAGAATCTTCTGGGTTCCATCCCAGAGCCAAACCTGCCAGTGTGGTCAGTTTTATACCCCCCACCCCATTTAATGGCTGACCAAAACCATTGTAGGGCTACATAGCCTCGGGATCTTTACTAAGTCTGCTACCTTAGGACCAGATTCAGTAAAAATGACAAATGCCATTTAACCCTTTAAGAACCAGAAGGGTGCACAACGCATTGTTTTGCAATGTGTTGCTCCCCCCTTCCCCCCCGGATAAACTGTCTTCTCATTGATAATACTTACCAGAGGCGTAATAAGAAGCCACCAGGCCCTGGTGCAGAAATGTCCATGCCCCCCCTCCCCATTGCCTCCTTCTCCACATTGCCCCCCAATCTCCATATTGCCTCCTTCTCCACATTGCCCCCCAATCTCCATATTGACTCCCATTGCCCCAATCTCCATATTGACCCCCATTGTCCCCAATCTCCACATTGCCCCCAGTCTCCACACTGCCTCCAATCTCCATATTGCCTCCCATTGCCCCAATCTCCATATTGCCCCCCATTGCCCCCAATCTCCACATTGCCCCCAGTCTCCACACTGCCTCCTTCTCCACATTGCCTCCTTCGGTCCAGACCTCTATACAGCTGTTGCTCCCGCACAGTCCTCTCTTCATTAATGCAGCGCGCTGAGAGATGATGTCATTGCTGCATTACTAGAGCGCGGAAGAGGCCACTCAGTTGCCTCTGCCAGTTGCGGGAGGGGAGGTCGCAGGTGCGACCCCTATTGTTACACCACTGATACTTGCTATTTGATTACTATTTTGGAGAACATCTCTGAATACATAATAAGAATGATTATCATGAGCAGTACTCATTATCCCATAGGGTGCAAGTGAAAATTTCCTAAATTCCATTGATTTAAAGGAACACTAATGCAAACCTCCCCCCCCAAAAAAAAGCTACTATAACTTTAAATATCATGTACCTACAGCTAGCATATGTAAAAATTAATTATTCATATTTTCCATCCATTACATATAATTAACCCCTTAAGGACCGGCATGCGCATGCGCGGCTGGCACTTGAGGACCACGGGGCTTTTTTTAAAATTCTGGTTCAGGGATTCTGGAGCGGCGTGCAGCCGCGCCGGGAGCCCTGAACTCCATGCCGTGCCAGGACCGTCACTGATCCTTAAGTGCCGGACCGCCTTGACGGTCCTGGCATGTCAGTGGTCCTTAAGGGGTTAAACACTTGCTCTATAATTTATGTGTAGAGTTCATAAAGCATTTGTTTAACACTTTGAGTGCCAGAGGGGAACGGAAAGCATGCGTTGCGTACCCCTCTGGTGCTCATAGCCTTAATGTTATGCTGTACTGACAGATAAGAGAGAAAGTTAGTTAGTTGGTCATGATTGGTGCCCACTGCTCTTGTATCCTAGCCCATTTACAGATCATCTAGGGTGACCACATGTCCCGGATTGCCCAGGACAGTCCCAGATTTAATGGGTGTGTCCCATGTCCCGGGCAGCCCCCTTCTGGGACAATACAAAGTCCCGGAATGAAGAATGCAGAGCACAGAGTTCTATACACTAAAAGTAGAACTGCCCATTGCCTACTGTGACAGGAAGTGATGCCTCTGCTGGGCTACAACAATATGGTTTCCAGAAAGAACTTTAAACACTAGAGAACTGAGCCTTGATCCTGACATCTGTCATGAGCTGCAGTGCATTTTGCGTTGTAGTAAAATCTGAACGTTCCGCTTTAAGTGTTACTATCCTTTTAAAAGTGCAGAACAATACAAATAGCAATTATGTGAAGCAATATGCTGGAGACCTCTCTGGCACCCAAAGGGTTAATATCTATGCTATAATGTATTAAACTGAATTGAGGCCATCCTTCATTGCATAATAATGACATTCCACCAGGATAGACAAATTAATCAAATTATAAAGAGTATTAAACAACTTCTGTTACTCTACCTATGGTCAGAGCCACAAAGATGCAGTTGCACCTTCCACCACTAAGGGGGGCTACGTCATAGGTGGGAATACACCTGGATACATCTAGGTGTTACAGTTTCATGAGTAAAGAAATCTGGGATATTTTTGCAGAGCGTGAATAAGACATATTGTAGGCTATCAGGTGACACGGTGTACACAGTTTCTTTTACGTGGATGTAATAAGTGATATCATGCACTTGTAACACCAACTACGTGCCATTTTCAGAATTAATTGCTATTCAGGAGAAAACCAAATGCACTACAAATGCCAATACAAATTCCTAGAATCCCCAGACTGATTTCAGTTGAGCTTTAACCCCATGAATGCTATAAAGGAAGCACACAAAGGTGCAACCAAAATACCAAGATATGGGGCTGCTATTCCAACATATCGGTATAATATAAAGTGATAGGCTGCGAAGATCCCTGTGTGTGTAATAGCACATGCGCAGTAGAGACTGTCGGAATGATGCAGTCATGCGCAGTACAGACTAGCGGAACGATGCAGTCATGCGCAGTAGAGACTGTCGGAACAATGCAGTCATGCGCAGTAGAGACTGCCAGAACGATGCAGTCATGCGCAGTAGAGACTGACGGAACAATGCAGTCATGCGCAGTAGAGACTGACGGAATGATGCAGTCACGCACAGTAGAGACTGCCGGAACGATGCAGTCATGCACAGTAGAGACTGATGGAATGATGCAGTCACGCACAGTAGAGACTGCCGGAACGATGCAGTCATGCACAGTAGAGACTGATGGAATGATGCAGTCATGCGCAGTAGAGATTGACAGAATGATGAAGTCATGCACAGTAGAGACTGGCCGAACGCGCTGATCGGGAGCGGGGCACTCCGAACGGCTCACCACCTGTCTCTGCTCCTGGCCCCAGGGCAGCAGCAGAGGCCGCTGGGTGGCACTTTAGCCCGTGTACATGGGCTTTCATACTAGTATCAACAATAAATAGTTAAAAGGTATGTGTACTCACAAGAGAAGATTGACTCGTTTGGTAGTAGAACAACGGGTAGGAAACAACAGGGGTTAATCTTCCACTGATTGGTTACTCATAGGGATCACTGGAACCCTCTTATAGAATGACAATCAGCCAAATGGTAAATATTACCATATTTATTAACCCTTTGAGCGCATACCCCTCTAGCACTCAAAGGGTTATAAATAGTTAACAACATAAAAATAAAACAAAGTTTTATTTCATAACCCATTACATTGCTCCCAATTGTTCATTTTTAGGATGGATAGTCCCTCTTTGAGACCCAAATCCCTCTTTCCCTCTTTTCTACCCTTTTGTCTCTCTTTTCAGGAGATCAGAATGGGAAGTGTGTATTACATTGCTCCACAGCAATAAAAGTCACATAAACGTATAGTTATTCTTTAATATATGTGTTTATATACTAGTCTGTGTAAATAAAATACTTCAATCTTGCTCTAACTAATTTATTCAGTTACACACAGAGGTGTCAATTGGTCATGAAATAGCCTAAAACTTCTCAGTAATGCCCCGCCCACCAGCCACACCCCCATAAACACCGCCTAAAACAAAAGTGTCCCTCTTTGGCCATTTGAAATGTTGGGAGGTATGCCATTAATTACTTCTTCAGGGGCCAAAAGGAGTTTGAAATATGTAAGGCATTTTAGCATTATTTTTTTAAAGGGATAGCAATGTTTAGTATCAATAAAATATGCCAGCAAATCTGCCGATGGGCACTATACGAGCTGAACTGGTTGAGACTAAAACAGTAAATGAAGCAATATTTGGCTAATCTAAGAATAACATTTGCCTGAGATAGTGTCAGGCCCGCGGGGAGGAAGCCGATCACCTCCCATGTATTCAGCCACGTTGCTCTGTCCTCGGTATTCCGGTTGCCAAAGGTGATGCGGCTAGCTTCCCCTAACAACGAATGTGAGTGTGTCCGCACATTGAGAAGCTGCGTGCACACCACCGGATCACGTCATCTGCAGCCGACCCGGAACTGAGGGCGGCTGTGCACCAGCGTTCCCGATACCCACACTTGAAGACAGGTGAGTGTGGGGCGGTTCTTCTCTTTGCGGTGCAGGACAGGCCTCTATATAATCCCTGGATGCCCCTTACTTGGGGATCAGTTGTTTTGTTGCTTTTGCCTTGTTCAGTCGTGTTTTCTTGAGCTCCTGACTATCCTGATCTCTGGCATCCCTGACCTCTGCTTGGCTACCTGACTATCCTGATATCTGGCATCCCTGACCTCCGCTTGGCTACCTGACTATCCTGATCTCTGGCATACCTGACCTTCGCTTGGCTACCTGATTATCCTGATATCTGGCATCCCTGACCTCCTCTTGGCTACCTGACTATCCTGACCTGACCTCTGGCTTCTTAAATCACCACCTGGCTACCTTGTAAACTACTTCTGGCCACCCAAGTCTCCGGGACCCCGCTCTAGATACCAGTGGCTGATCTCCTGCCTCTCAAGTCCTTGGTTTCCTTGACCATCAGTAGCCCCTGTGTTGTGGCCCACGCTCCAGCAGGTCTGTCCCTCCAGCCTCCTGGTTAGTGGCGTGTGTACACGGGTGTGCACATCCCTTCTCCTGGGCTCCAGAACAAACCCACCTGACAGGTAGCTAGATAGGGGAATGGGAGACTGGATGGGCAAACTGGTTCTAATATGCTGTCAGATTCTAGTTTTCTAATTGATCATATTAACAACATCACAGGCATTTGTGGAGACACATTTTCTAAAGAGTGGAATGTATGAAAGCAGAGCAATTGCTATTTTTTTTAAGTCATAAATTTATGCACTATTTGCGATTGTTCACATTTTGATGCCATAAATATTCTAACACATTGATGCTGAATAGGACATGCCCCTAAATTAACGGCAAAGTTAGCAAATGCCCCTAAATTAAAGGGTCAGTAATGTCCCCTAAAAAATATTTAGAGTGAGGCAGAAGTGGAAAAAAGAAACTAATTGCCACAAACCCTATCTCTCAGACCGCTGTGGTTTGAGAGATATAGGGATTCAAAGTTCCCCCCTCCCTCCCCTTCTTCTGATGTCAGAGTCTAGCTGACAGCAGGAGATCCCGGTCCGGGGACCAGCAGGTGGCTCTGCAGCAGAGTCGAAATCGCGTTACTTAAAGGGATAGCAATGCTTCATAATAAAAGCAGCTCTAATTAATCATCATAGTATTTGGACTTTGGAGAGTGTTATTTCAATTCTGTCAGAGTTGTAGTACAAGAGTAATTCAATGGCAAAGTATCCCCCTCCCGCCCCTTTTACTGATGTAACACTGCTCAGCCAGATCAGAAGGGAGGTGCCCAGGTAGATTGCAGAGAGGGACAATCTTCAATTAAGATAAGGGAAAACCTGAAAAACTTGTCAGGGGGGCAGGGCTTTCATTGTTCTCATAAGAAGAAGATTGTCCCCTGCTGTTATCTGTCTGGTCTATGGACTGCATTCCACATCTGAGAAGAGATGGCTTACACTAGGTAAAAGGGGCGGGAGGGGGAAACTTTGCTTGTGAGTATCTCTTAAACCATAAAGGTTTGAGAGATAAGACTTATATCATTCTTTATGTTTTTTTAATGCCTACAAAATAAAATAAAGATAAAATGAAGTATTACTATCCCTTTAAAAATAATTAATTCATTGGAAAGGTCTACAAAGTGTTCTTGCAAACCAGGCACACTTTGTAGATCTTTCCAATGAATGAATTCTTTTGCAATAACAGGATTCCAGCTCTGCTGAAGAGCCTCCTCGAGTCGTACGACTCGAATCTCCTGCTGTCAACTTTACAGCTGACATCAGGAGAAGGGGAGGGAGAGGGGAACTTTGAATCCCTATATCTCTCAAACCACAGCAGTTTGAGAGATAGGGTTTGTTGCAATTAGTTTCTTTTTTTAACCTCTGCCTAACTCTAAATATTTTTATGGGACATTACTGTCCCTTTAACGGCAAACTTAGTAAATGCACCTAAATTAACGGCAAAGTTAGCGAATGCCCCTAAATTAATGGCAAACTTAGTGAATGCGCCTAAATTAATGGCAGTGTTATCCTGACGTATGAAAATGTGTGCTAATTGCTTTGCTGAATTAGGTGCAATCACTCATCCTCACACAAAATGGCTGACATTTAGCCTCGCTCACTTTTTGGAATGTATTCACACGCACAAAAAAAAAATGCACTCATTCTGAAAAAAAAGTCTGCAATTCAGTAATGTTTTGGTGCTAATCATTTTGCCATCAAAAGTCACTGTAAATAGCGACTGTGGACGTTTGTTGTATTTCTCCCAAAAGATTCCGTATTACAGAAAAAGAAGCAATTCAGGAGAAAGGAATCACACAGAGGTGCAACCAAAATACCAAGAAATGGGGGTGCTCTTCCAACATATATCAAAAATAAATAGTTAAAAGGTGCATACAACCTGCTAATTGAAGACAAATACAACTTCCCATTAACCCTTTGAGTGCCAGAGGAGTACGCAACGCATTTCTTTGCAATGCATTGCATACCCCTCTGGCACTCAAGGGGTTAATTTAAATGGGACTTTTAACAACTAGACTGCTAGAGATACAACTAATACAGATTAAAGCTTCATTAGCATATGACACATCACTGAAAAAGCTTAATTAGCACATGAAACATCACCGTTACCACACGTGCACCACAATTAGCATAAATTAGCATATGGTAAGAAGTGTGAATATCTCCTTAAAGGGATAGCAATACTTCGTTTTATCTTTATTTTATTTTG
Organism: Rhinophrynus dorsalis; assembly: GCA_037306005.1. NCBI lineage: Eukaryota > Metazoa > Chordata > Amphibia > Anura > Rhinophrynidae > Rhinophrynus > Rhinophrynus dorsalis. Next base: position 237,860,789 of record CM074725.1, on the reverse strand, counting down.
TAGGCATTAAAAAAACATGAAGAACGATATAAGTCTTATCTCTCAAACCTTTATGGTTTGAGAGATATTCACAAGCAAAGTTCCCCTCCCGCCCCTTTTACCTAGTGTAAGCCATCTCTTCTCAGATGTGGAATGCAGCCCATAGACCAGACAGATAACAGCAGGGGACAATCTTCTTCCTATGAGAACAATGAAAGCCCTGCCCCCCTTGACAGTTTTTTCAGGTTTTTCCCTTATCTTAATTGAAGATTGTCCCTCTCTGCAGTCTACCTGGGCACCTCCCTTCTGCTCTGGCTGAACAGTGTTACATCAGTAAAAGGGGCGGGAGGGGGATACTTTATCATTCAATTACTCCTGTACTGCAACTCTGACAGAATTGAAGTAACATTCTCCAAAGTCCAAATACGATGATGATTAATTAGAGCTGCTTTTATTATGAAACATTACTATCCCTTTAACTTACATTTGCTGGTCTTCTGGATAACATGACATATATGCAGTTTTTAATGCAGTTTTCAAATATGAAAACTTGAATTAAGGTGCAATGTCCACTTTAACAAGAAGGATTCCTGACACCATGCACAGTTATATTTTGCACAAGTAGCCTTACATTTTCTTGGTGACGCATGTAAAAGCATATCTGACGACATGCAAGGAATCATTTATGAGCCATTCCCATGATACTCAAGTGCTCACTAAGAGCTTCGTACTGCAAAGCAAGAGACTGAAACATCTTCACTCTAACATAGTAATATAGTTTATGAGGCTGAAAAAAGATACGCCTTCATCAATTCCAGCCCATGCCAAATCTCCTTGCCCCCCAAGATCCAGATGAAGGTTAAAAAGAATGAGCTCAAGGACCCCCGTTATCCGCAATATATAACATATAAAAGAGGGGGAAAATGTATCTAAGTGTAATACGTTTATTAAAATAATAACAATATCAAACAGACAAATGTGCGTTCACAATAGCATAGATAACAATAAGCATCTCAGGGTCCCAGACCCCCTTACTTTTCACAATGCCACCTTCCTCTCATTCCATACATCTCTGCTCCAAACTGCTTTAACCTCCTTAATCCATTCAGTTACAGGGATAGTAATGTTTCATAATAAAAGCAGCTCTAATTAATCATCATAGTATTTGTACTTTGAAGAGTGTTATTTCAATTCTGTCAGAATTGTAGTTCAAGAGTAATTCAATGACAAAGTAACCCCCTCCCGCCCCTTTTACTGATGTAACACTGCTCAGCCAGATCAGAAGGGAGGTGCCCAGGTAGATTGCAGAGAGGGACAATCTTCAATTAAGATAAGGGAAAAACCTGAAAAACTTGTCAAGGGGGGCAGGGCTTTCATTGTTCTCATAGCAACCAAATGTAGCACACCTATAGTAAGACACATTGTGACACCTTTAGGATACATCACAACATCTAAAAAAATTATTTTTAAAATGTAAGTGTAACCATTTTGTCTCACTAATTCTCTACACATATGCATAATTGCTAATGTCAAATAAATAAATGAAATAAAAACCTATATAAAAACACACAGAAGCATATAAAATTAAATACCAGCAATATGTCAATACAAAAACATAAAATATATATCAATCTAATAAAACCCTAAGTAAGAGTCCTCAAAATAGATATAATACATTAAGGGCAATACATCAAAGTAAAAACACACACCAATTAAAAAGGTTGATCACCTGATATATGAAAACATTGAGTATGATGATAAAAACAGGACCGCCATCCTAGAACAGCAAAATGTCATAAAATAAACTGGTAGGGAACATAACTAGCCACCCCTTTAGAATCATACCAAAATGCATTTGTAAACAGTATATTATTGAAATAAATTAAAGGGATAGTAATACTTCAGTTTATCTTTATTTTATTTTGTAGGCATTAAGAAAACATGAAGAACGATATAAGTCTTATCTCTCAAACCTTTATGGTTTGAGAGATATTCACAAGCAAAGTTTCCCCTCACTGACCAAAACGGTCAAGTCTGCCCTCTAGTTGTCAGATTTGGAATCTGGTCCGCGGACCGGACGTGGCTCTACAGCAGAGCCGAGATTGCGAGATATAAGAAGAACTACTTCTTTCGAATAGTCTACAAAGTGTGCCTGGTTTGCAAGCACACTTTTTAGACCCTTCCAATGAAATAGTTATTTTTATATTTTGCGATCTCGGCTCTGCTGCAGAGCCACCAGTTGATCTGCAGACCGGATTCCAAATCTGACAGCTAGATGGCAGACTTGACTGTTTTTGTCAGTGAGGGGAAACTTTGCTTGTGAATATCTCTCAAACCATAAAGGTTTGAGAGATAAGACTTATCTGTTTATCTGTTTAAATGCCTACAAAAATAAAATAAAGATAAAACGAAGTATTACTATCCCTTTAAGATAAAAATAAGAATAAACAACGAGCACTGACTAAGCTGAAATAAAGGAACCTAAATTTTTTTATGGTAAAAGCTGATTGCTCTGGGTGAGCTCACGCAGATAAAAAGCTGCAAGATCAGTGTCTATACTGAGGCCATTTGGGACCAATGTCTTCCCTTTGTTTCCCTTTGTCTAAGCTTCAAAAACTTATCACCTCGTCTGTGACTATTCATTATTTTTTCTTGCAATCCTGCTATTTCCCCATTATGACAAGTGGTTACATGCTGGGATAAGCTATGTGTCATAAAGCCTATCCTAATATTTCTGAGGTGTTCAGTGATTCGTGTCTTAAAGAGATAGTAATGTTTCACAAAAACAGCAGCCCCAATTAATCTTCATAGCAGTTGAGCCATAGAGAGTGTTATTTCAATACTGTCAGAGTTGTGGTTCAAGAGTAATTGAATGATAAAGTTTCTCCTCCCGCCCCTTTTACCTAGTGTAAGCCACCTCCCCTCAGATGTGGAATCCAGTCCATAGACCAGACAGATAACAGAAGGGAACAATCTTCTTCCTATGAGAACAATGAAAGCCCTGCCCCCCTTGACAAGTTTTTCAGGTTTTTCCCTTATCTTAATTGAAGATTGTCCCTCTCTGCAGTCTACCTGGGCACCTCCCTTCTGATCTGGCTGAGCAGTGTTACATCAGTAAAAGTGGCGGGAGGGTGATACTTTATCATTCAATTACTCTTGAACTACAACTCTGACAGAATTGAAATAACACTCTCCAAAGCCCAAATACTATGAAGATTAATTAGAGCTGTTTTTATTATGAAACATTACTATCCCTTTAAGTTTTCCTTTTTGTTCTTCCAACATGTTGTTTACAGCTACATGTAATAAGATAAACTATAAAAGTACTTTCACAATTGACAAAACTTTTTATCTTATAATTCTTATTCGTTTTAGTACTTATAAATTGAGCTTTAACCTTAGTGGGTAACAAAGTACATGTGGTACAGTTAGTCTTTCCACATCTATGGGTCCCCAAAGGTTGGGTCAACCAATTATTCTCTACATCGGAATCTTTTTTCTCTGTCGTCCAATACAGGTTACTGGTAACTTTGGGTAGGCGATCAGCCCCTTTAAATAGGCAGGAACAATTCTGAGAAGTGAATGCTGTGTGGAGCCTGCCTCCTCTCCTTAGGTTGCATCTAGCCAATCCCCAATCAGTAAGGTTTGTTCCTTGGTCAAGACACAAGCAAGAGAACAGTTCTGCTGTAGATTTAGCTTTTTATTATTTTTCTGTTAGATATGAGATACCACCATTAGGCGGATTACCATCACTGACAATTCCCATCACCCAAATGTGGACAGCTCAGGTTACCAGGTGCTTTTGTGGAACTAAGTCCTGGGGGGAAAATCTTAGCTGCAAGTTCTTTCCCCAGGAGTTGCCCACTGAGGCTTCTTCTTGATAAATGGTAATCTGAAGACACAAGATCTGCTGAAAAGGTGAGCACCCTTAGAGTGCTGAGGTCCGCACAGGGGTCTCAATTGGAGTTCCTATTACATACTCATGCACTCATTGGGTTTATCTGTATGTCTGTGAGGTGTTTGGAGCAAGTTTCTGTGGTAACTTAAACCCTTTGCTGCTGGTTAGCATCCTTTTTGGGGGTTGTGGGCACTTTCCCTACTGGGACTATTGTTTATTGGATCTACTGACGTCTTCTAGTGAGCTTTTGAGTGGTTTTACTTTTTGGTATTCACCTTGTTAACTTTGTGCTCCGCGCCTTTAAGATGTGCGTTTACCGCATAGATGCCATTGCTCCATTCATTTCTATGGGACGTTACAGTTTGGAACATGTCTCTGCAACTGCTACACATAGCGAGGTCAGAGACGACTCATTTTGTTGGTTTACCCTTACTCTGTTATCCGGTTAACGTTCTGGGCATGTTGGGGGCCTTAGGGGGCTTCGGGCACTGTTGGGGGTACTCCTTCAGCGAAACTACGATTCCCATGAGCACTCGCTTCACGCGCTCATCTCAGATTGGCTCCCGCCGTGGCAGCGATTTTGTGTCTTCTCAGATCGAGTGTCCTACGCAGGGCATGGACTCTCCTTCTCTCCTCAGCAGTTTAACCCTTCGCCTACCAGATAAGTCTAATTTAGCATTTCTGAGATGACTTTTATTATCATACACCCTGTTTTGTGGGTATTTCAATATTTTGACCGTTTGACTCTGTAAGAATGTCTACTCCATTAGACCTTGGGGTGTCTGTGTTCCCCATTGCTCATTGCTCCTCATGTCACTCAAGGTTACCTAGAGAATACTCAGGTCATGTGTGCCCAGCATGCGCTGCTGCCCCTGAATCCCCTGCAGGGACCTCCAGCCATGCACTAGAGCCAGTTTGGATGCAAGAGTTTAAGGCTACTACTAGGGACCTCAGGCCCACATTACAACTCCTTCCATCCACTCTTCAGGGGGTCTTCCACTCGTGGCAGACCCTCGCTCCTATCAGATCTTCCGTGCCTAAACCGCCGGGTGTACCTGATGTGTCTGACTCCTCTGAGGAGGAATTATTGGTGGACTCTGATGATGATGAGCTGTTCCTTCATCTTAGTTTTTTGGGGACCCCTTTGAAGCTGACCCCATTCCTACGGCTGAGGGCCTGATCAGACTGTGTTGACCACCCTGAACATTCCCTTGGTGCAGGAGGTTTCTTCTGACCCCTATGATGTATTCCAGGAGCCTGTTAGGCCCCATACCTGTTTTCCACCTAACTCTACCCTTGACCAGTTGGTGTCTGAGGAGTGGAAGTTTCCAGACAGGAAGCCATCTGTCTCTAGGAACTTTGCCAAACTGTAACCGTTCTCTGAATTGGCCCTTACGCAATGGGTCCATTCCCCCAAGGTGGATGCCCCTGTCTCCAGGCTTTCTAAGTCCACTGCCTTGCCTGTGGCTAATGCATTTGCTATGAAAGACTGGACTTACAAAATCTTGAGACCTTTCTCAAGGCCATTTTTGCGACGGCTGGTTCTGCCTTGCGCCCCATGTTTGCTGCAGTGTGGGTGAACAGAGCCGTGGTTGTTTGCACTGAACAGCTCACATCACCTGTCCGTCAGGGCACTCTCACTGCTGACATGTTGCGGCTTCTGGCCAACATCTCTGAGGTTCAGGATTATGTTTCTGCCGCCCTGTTTGACACTATCCGCATGGTAGCCAGGGCATCCACCATGTCTCAGGTAGCCAGACTGGCTCTTTGGCTCAAGATCTGGTCTGCTGTCACTGCCTCCAAGACGGCTCTCCTGTTGTTGCCCTTTCAGGGCACCTCACTGTTTGGACCTGATCTCATGGATCTGATCAGTGAAGCCACTGGAGGGAAGAGTACTCACCTCCCAGTGGTCCAGAGGAAGAAGGCGCCTGTCAAGAAGAATCGGCTTTTTCGTCCCTTTCAGGCAGACTTGCACCAGGCAACCCAGACGGTCCCTCAGACTCCGCGCTCCTCATCCAAGCCTAAGCAGCAATGGAGGGCCAAATCCTCCATGAAGCCCAAGGCTTCCAAACCTTCTTCTGCATGACTCGCTGAACCCGGGTCCCCACACACAGGTAGGCAGCCGCTTGCGCCACTACCTCTCGGCTTGGGAGGACTCTGTGGAGGACCCGTGGGTTTTACAGGTGGTGGCTACAGGGTACAAAATTCCCTTTGCCTCCCTTCCTCCTTCCAGGACCTTCTCTTCTCGTTCTCCCTTGGAAGCAGAAAAGCGCAGCCTTTGAGGAGGCCATTCAGGCCCTTCTGGACAAGGCGGTCCTGAAACCAGTTCCACTGCAGGAGAGGGGCTTGGGACTCTACTCCAACCTTTTTGTGGTTTCCAAAAAGGACGGCGGATGTCGTCCCATTCTGGATCTGAACGATCTCAACTCCTTTGTGGTCTGGTCCCAATTCCGCCAGGAGTCACTGCGCACAGTGATAGTGCCATGTCTCCTTGGGAATTTCTGGCCTCTCTGGACCTTCAAGATCTGCACATCACCATTCATCCAGAGAGTCGGCAGTATCTCCGAATTGCCTGCGACAGAGAGCATTTCCAGTTTTCTGCCCTCCCCTTTGGCCTGACCACGGCTCCCCAAGTCTTCAACAGAGTCCTGGAGGTGTTGATCTCCGTCTTAGATCGGAACAGCATCATAGTTACTCCATACATGGATGTCCTCCTTCTGAAGGCCTCTTCTCCAGACCTCCTTCATCAGCAGTTGCAGATCTGCATTCATGCTCTCTCCGATCACTGCTGGATCATCAATCTGGACAAGTCAGACCTTGTCCCTTCCCAGAAGATGGTTTTTCTGGGCATCCTCTTTGACACTCAGAGGGGGATGGTGTTCCTCATGGATGAAGTTGCTCATCAAATAGCACTGAAGGTCCAGGCTGTCCTGTCTCTGGATCCAGTTCCAGCCAAGAAGTTGTCATCCTTGGTGGGGAAGTTCATTTCCACCATAGAGGTGGTCCCATTCACCATGGCTCATATAAGGGAACTTCAGAGGTTTCTAATCCTGGCATGCGGGGGTCATCCGGATCTCCTGGAATGATCCCTGTCTCTCCCTCTTCACATGGAACAGAGCCTCTCGTGGTGGCTCAACCTGAACAATCTCCTGGAAGGCAGACCCTTCCTGGTGCCCTTCTGGATGACAGTTACGATGGATGCCAGCCTCTCAGATGGGGAGCTGTATTGGGGCACTTGAGTGTTTAAGGCCGGTGGTCCCAGGAGGAGTCTCTCCTTCCCATCAATGTCTTGGAGCTCCGGGCGATATTTCATGCCCTCCATCACTGGACACTGTCAGGCTACAGTCGGACAACGCCACATCGATAGCCCACATCAACAAGCAAGGCGACACAAGAAGTCTCTCAGTTTGGCTAGAGGTCAAGCCTATTTTATCATGGGCAGAGCAGCATGTCCCTGCCATTTCCGCAGTTCATATTCCTGGTGTAGACAATATTCTCACAGACCTCAGTTGGCACACGGTGGACAGCGGAGAGTGGGAACTGCATTCAGAGGTGTTCAACCTCATTGTCCAGCAGCGGGGTCTTCCATGTATCGACCTGATGGTAACCCGGCACAACAGGAAGGTTCCAACGTTCTGCTCCCGTTGGGCGGATCCCCTGGCTCTGGCAGCGGATGTCTTGTTGATCCATTGGACATTTCCTCTGGCTTACCTCTTTCCTCTAATTCCCCTGTTGAACAGGGCGCTACGAAAAATGAGACTGGAACGCTGTCCAGTCATTTTGATTGCTCCGTACTGGCCTCGACAATCTTCATTTCCGGAGCTTCTGGACCTCTCAGTGATGGAACCTCTTCGACTTTACTCTTTTGACGGCATGGAGGTTGAATCCTCAGTTTTAAAAAAGAAAGGTTTTTCTTCTGGTGTGGTGGCTTCTATGCTTAGCGCCTAAGGCCTACCATAGAATTTGGTCTACCTTTCTATTTTGGTGTGGTGACAAAGGCCTGTCTCAGGATTTTGACCTTCCTACAGTGCTTTCCTTCCTCCAGGATGGTGTGGATAAGGGTCTTAGTCTGAGTTCCCTTAAGGTTCAGACTTCTGTGCTCTTTGTCTTCTTTCAGAGGCATCTTGCTATCATTCCTGATGTCAAGGTTTTCTTGCAGGGTGTTGCTCATACCGTCCAGTGTTTAAGTCCCCTGCTCCTCAGTGGGACCTTAACTTGGTTTAGGGAGTGCTTCAGCGTCCTTCTTTTGAGTCCTTGGCTACCATTCCTTTACATATGCTGACATGGAAGATGGCTTTTCTCCTGGTGATAGTTTCTGTTCACAGAGTCGCGTAGCTGCGTGCCCTGTCTTGTAGATCACCCTTTTTGTTTTTTGGCAAGGACAAGGTGGTGCTTCGCACTTCTCAGGAGTTTCTCCCGAAGGTGGTGTCTGAGTTCCATATTAATCAGGAGATTGTGGTTCCTTCATTCTGCCCTAACCCTACTTCTGATAAGGAGAAGGATCTTCATCTGTTGGATGTTGTTCATTGTCTCAAGTTCTATTTTTGTCATTCCTGAGGGTCCTAGGGCAGGGAAGCCTGCTTCCAAGGTAACCATTGCTTCTTGGATCAAGTCCACGATTCGTAAGGCTTACGAACTTTGGAAGAAGCCCGTTCCCTTCAGGGTCACGGCTCATTCTGCGAGGTCTATTGGGATTTCTTGGGCCTACAAGAATCAGGCCTCAGCTGATCAGTTGTGCAAGGCATCCACTTGGTCGTCTCTGCATACCTTTTCTAAACACTATCGTGTGGATGTGCTGGCATCAGCCGATGCCGGTTTTGGGAGGAAGATCCTGGAGGCAGCCTTACCTGTCTAGGATCTCATTTGTCCCTCAGTACTCTTTCACTTTTGCGCCCTGTTGGCTTTAGTTCACTGTGCTGTGTAACAGTTCCTGGGGTTTGTTTTACCCCTGTTCAGTGTCCATTGACACTTTGTGGTTATTGTTGAGCTATTCATGATCTGTAGGTTCATTGGGACTCTGTTGACTTTGGGGGCATGCGCCTGGTCCTTGCCTTTCTTCCCACCCTGGAACTCAATGGTTGGACATTCCAAAGTGCCCAGTAACCTGTATTGGACGACAGAGAAATAGGATTTTAGTCTTACCTGTTAAATCCTTTCCTCTTAGTCCATACAGGTTACTGATCTCCCACTCTGTCAAGGGGCCATGCTTGGCTCTCCTGTGGCAGAACGTTGGGGTCCTTTCGGGTTCATGCTCACAGGAGTCTTCCTTTACCTTCTTACTACCTAGTCAATAGTTAGTTTTCAAATCTTACTGGTTGGGGATTGGCTAGATGCAACCTTTGGAGAGGAGATAGGCTCCACCCAGCAGTCACTTCTCAGAATTGTTCCTGCCTATTTAAAGGGGCTGATCACCTACCCAAAATTACCAGTAACCTGTATGGACTAAGAGAAAAGGATTTAACAGGTAAGACTAAAATCCTATTTTAATAGTAATATCACTAGGGGCCAACATATTTTTATGCTTTTATTCTTTCTAAAAACCACCTTGGGTTTGGGTCCTATTATCTCCCTCAAATTAGGGTCTTGTTGCAGTGTTCCCCAGTGTCTGTTAAGGATCCTATAAATATCTGAGGCAGATTCATAAGTCGTAAAAAACACTGGATGTCGGTCACCACCCTTGCTATTCTTTTTAGGTTTAGATTCAAGAAGTGAACTCCTTTTTGTACTTTTAGCTTTTTTCATAAGCCTCTTCCACCTTTTCTGTATTATAACCTTTATCAAAGAGTTTTTGTTTGAGAACCTCGGCTTCACTATCAAAATCCTCAGCATTCGAACAATTCCTTTTTATCCTTTGCAACTGGCCATAAGGGATATTATTTATCCAACTTTTTAAATGGCCGCTATTTGCATGGAGGTACCCATTAGAATTGACCTCTTTTCTATATATTTTTTGTTTTAATTCTAGACCCATCCGAGGACAAAATTAGATCTAAATACTCTATTTCTTTCTGACTAAATTTACTAGTAAATGTTAGACCCATAGAATTTTCATTGAGCTGTCTCACAGTCATCAAAACTTGATTGATCTCCTTCTTAAATGAATATTAAATCATCTATGTTCCTTCTGAACAAGGGGAATATTCCTCTTGAATAATGTAGATTCCCACATCCCCATATAGAGATTAGCAAATGTTGGGGCAAATGAAGAACCCGTAGCTTCTTCAGTAGTCTGCAAATAATACTGTCCCTCAAACAGAAAGAAATTATGGGATAAAATAAATCGGATACAATCCACTAAAAAATATTGCTGTTTGTTTGGCAGGACTCCAGACTGAATAAACGAATTCCGGATGGCTTCTATACCTAAGTTGTGTGGTGTACAGGTATATATAGTGCCTGTGCATCACAAGTGGGAAACACATAGTTCTCCTTCCATTCTCCTTTCAGTCAGTGTTAATAATTGTAATGTATCTTTGAGGTAAGAGGGGAGTTGTAAAACCAATGGTTGTAAAAATTCATCCATGTATTTGGACAAACCACTCGACAAAAGAGCCAGTTCCTGAAATTATTGGACAGGCAGGAGTATTTTGTGACTTTTTATGAATTTTTGGCAAGTGGTAAAAGACTCTTTAGACATTTCTTCTCTAATGTAAACAAACTCAGTTTGGCTAATCTCTCTTTATAACTCAGTTCCTCCAATCCCTTTACCAGTTTTGTTGCACATCTCTGCACTTTTTCCACTTCAATAATGGCTTTCCTCCAATCACAGGGCACTATGCCTGATGAAAGGGAATCAATACATTTTAAGTATAATGGTCTTGCTATTACTGTACTATATTCCTTAAGGTCTCAACACAACGCAGTCAGTGCAACACATAGACTGGGATATTTTATTTAAAGGCAAAAATACTGAGGAAAAATGGTCAGAATTCAAATTAAGGTTGCAGAAATGTACCCAACAGTATATACTAGTGATGAGCGAGCACCCCAATGCTCGGATGTTCGGGTGCTCTGACCGAGCACCCCCTGAGGCTCGAGTGCTCGGCCGAGCACCCGAGCCCCATTGAAGTCAATGGGAGGACTCGAGCATTACACCAGGCACCCCCTGCTCTGATGAGGGGAGGGTGCCTGGTCCATAGGAAAAGGGCAGAAAAAGATGGAAACACTACAGAAATGGTTCAGGGACAGCATAGGGAGGATGTCTGGATGCACCTTGGACTCCAACATCGCTGCTGGGAACGATCTTTCGCCCGTAGTACGCCATTTTTACAGACTGACCGTAAAACACACAAAAAGGAAAATAAAAACGACTTTAGGCGAAAAATTGTTACCAAACAGTATTTGCTGTATATTTACTTGTATATCATCTGCAAATTCTCCCAAAAATGTCATCGATTTTCTGAAGTGAGGCCATGATTAAGAGGGAAACGTGCGCAGAGGCAAATTCTCCCAAAAATTTCCTTGATTTTCAGAACTGAGGCCATGATTAAGAGGGAAACGTGCGCAGAGGCAAATTCTCCCAAAAATTTCCTTGATTTTCAGAACTGAGGCCATGATTAAGAGGGAAACGTGCGCAGAGGCAAATTATCCCAAAAATTTCCTTGATTTTCAGAACTGAGGCCATGATTAAGAGGGAAACGTGCGCAGAGGCAAATTCTCCCAAAAATTTCCTTGATTTTCAGAACTGAGGCCATGATTAAGAGGGAAACGTGCGCAGAGGCAAATTCTCCCAAAAATTTCCTTGATTTTCAGAACTGAGGCCATGATTAAGAGGGAAACGTGCGCTGAGCTGACCATCTAAAACATTATGGGTGAGGGTCTGCTGCAGAGCTGACCATCCTAAACATTATATGCGAAGGCCCGCTAGTGAGCTGACGCTATAAAACATTATATGAGAGGGCCCGCTAGAGAGCTGACCCAATAAAACATTATATGAGAAGGCCCGCTGGTGAGCTGACCTATATAAAAATTGGCAAACAGGGCCCGCTGGTGAGCTGGCCCTATATAAAAATTATATCACAGGGCCCGCTGGTGAGCTGGCCCTATATAAAAATTATATCCCAGGGCACGCTGGTGAGCTGGCCCTATATAAAAATTATATCCCAGGGCATATGGAAGAGGAGGAGGAGGATGAGAACATTAAGAGTCAACCATATACCCATTTTTGGGGTGGAAGGGGTGAATGGGAATACAGAGTATTCCCATCATTGTAAATAACATATATAAAGTGAGTTTATGTTCCCCCGGGGCTTTCCTCCAGTGGAGTGGAGAAGTCAGGGGAAATCCAGGCCTTGTTCATTTTTATAAGTGTCAACCTATCAGCATTGTCGGTGGAAAGGCGGATACGCTTATCTGTTATGATGCCACCAGCAGCACTAAATACCCGCTCAGACAGAACGCTGGCGGCAGGGCAGGCCAGCACCTCCAAGGCGTAGAGTGCCAGTTCATACCACGTGTCCAGCTTGGACACCCAGTAGTTGTAAGGCACAGAGGGATCATTGAGGACGCTGACACGGTCTGCTACGTACTCCTTCACCATCTTCCAAAACTTTTCCCTCCTTGTGACACTAGGCTGCGCATCAGGGTGAGGGTGCTGGCGGGGTGTCATGAAGGTGTCCCACGCCTTGGAGAGTGTTGCCCTGCCTTTCTCGGAACTGCTGTGTGCTCCCCTTTTCTCCCCTTCTCGGTTGGCCAAGGTAGCACGTACTCTGCCGCCAGCGTTGTCAGATGGAAAATTTTGGAGCAATTTTTCAACAAGAACCTTCTGGTATTGCACCATTTTGCTTGTCCTCTCCACCGGAGGAATGAGAGATGAGAAATTCTCTTTGTAGCGGGGGTCCAGAAGGGTGAACACCCAGTAATCCGTGTTGTCTAAAATGCGTACAACGCGTGGGTCACGGGAAAGGCAGCCTAACATAAAGTCAGCCATGTGTGCCAGAGTACCAACAGTCAAGATTTCGCTGTCCTCACCAGGAGGCTGACTCTCAATATCCTCATCCTCTTCCTCCTCTTCTGCCCACCCACGCTGAAGAGATGGAACTAAAGTTCCATGGCTACCCTCTGTAGCGGAGGCAACCGTGTCTTCCTCCTCCTCCTCCTCCTCCTCCTCCTCCTCCGCCTCCTCCAATTGTCGCTGAGAAGACGAAGTGAGGGTGCTCTGGCTATCACCTTGTGTAAGCTCTTCCTCCCCCATTTCCACCTCTTCCACATGCAAAGCGTCGGTTTTAATTGTGAGCAGCGAGCGTTTCAGTAGACACAGAAGTGGGATGGTTACACTGATAATAGCGTTATCGCCGCTCACCATCTGTGTCGATTCCTCAAAATTGCGTAAAACCTCGCAGAGGTCTGACATCCATTCCCACTCCTCACTTCTGATTACAGGAAGTTGAACGGAGAGGCGACGACCGTGTAACAGCTGGTACTCCACTACTGCCCTCTGCTGCTCACAAAGCCGGGCCAACATGTGGAAGGTGGAGTTCCAGCGCGTGCTCACGTCACACAGCAGCCGGTGAGCTGGCAATTGTAAGCGCTGCTGCAGCTTCAACAGGCCGGCCGAAGCTGTAGATGACTTACGGAAATGTGCACACACGCGGCGCACCTTGGTCAAGAGATCATGCACATTGGGGTAGGTTTTTAGAAATCGCTGCACCACTAAATTAAATACATGCGCTAGGCATGGTACGTGTGTGAGCTTGCCGAGCTCCAAAGCCGCCACCAAGTTACGCCCATTATCACACACAACCATGCCTGGTTGCAGGTTGAGTGGCGAGAGCCACTGCTCGGTCTGGTGACTAATCCCCTGCAACAGCTCTGAGGCCGTGTGCTGTTTGTCCCCAAGGCAGATCAGCTTCAGCACGGCCTGTTGACGCTTCCCCACTGCAGTGCTACACTGCTTCCAGCTACTGGCTGATGGGGGAGTGGCGGTGTGTGTAGAGAATTCGGAGGTGGAAACGGAGGAGGAGGAGCCAATAACGTAGGTGCTGGTGGAAACCCTGATGGAGGTAGGGCCCGCAATCCTCGGCGTGGGTAGCACCCGTGCCATCCCAGGGTCCGAGTCGCTCCCAGCCTCCACGACATTCACCCAGTGTGCCGTCAGGGAAATGTAGCGTCCCTGGCCACAAGCACTTGTCCATGTGTCAGTCGTTAAGTGGACCTTCCCAGTAACTGCGTTGGTCAGGGCACGGGTGATGTTACGGGACACATGGTGGTGTAATGCGGGGATGGCACACCGGGAAAAGTAGTGGCGGCTGGGGACCGCGTACCGAGGGACAGCTGCTGCCATCAGGCTGCGGAAGGACTCAGTGTCCACAAGCCTAAATGGCAGCATTTCGATGGCCAGTAATTTTGAAAGGTGTGAGGTTAGTGCTATGGCCTGTGGGTGGGTGGCTGGGTACTTTCTCTTGCGCTCAAATGCCTGGGGTAACGACATTTGGACGCTGTGCTGGGACAGGGAAGTGGATGTGGTCGCTGATGGTGCTTCAGATGGTACAGGTGCAGGGCGGGAGGTGTGCGGGCCTGCGCCTTCGACAGGCGATTGGCCGGCACCGAAAACAGGGGAAGAGGAGGCAGTGGTGTGGCCTGCAGACACAGATGGGCGATCCAGGCGTTCCTCCCACTTACTACGGTGCTTGGATGCCATGTGTCGGATCATGCTGGTGGTGGTGAGGTTTCTAGTGTTCATGCCTCGGCTCATTCTGGTGTGGCACAGGTTGCAAACTACAATTCTTTTGTCGTCCGCACTTTCCTTAAAAAAACGCCATACCGCGGAACACCTACCCCTTGGCAAGGTAGATTTACGCAAGGGGGTGCTCCGTGGAACATTTGCGGGCCGGTTTGGTGCGGTCCGCCTTCTTTCTGTAGCCACACCACTGCCTCTTCCAGCCTGTTGCGGTGCTGCAGATGGCTCACCCTCAGGACTGCTGTCATCGCTCGGCTCTACACCTTCCCAGGTGGGGTCAGTCACCTCATCGTCCACCAAGTCCTCCTCCACTTCCTCACTCTGATCATCCTCCTCAAGTCTTGATCCCACCACATACTCAGTCATTGACAACTGTATAACATTCTCCTCAACAAGGTCTTGAGACGGAAATAGTGGTTGATTTAATGGCAACTGTGTCTCATCATCATCATCATCATCATCATCCACTACTTCCTTTGACCTTAAATGCCGTTCACATCTGTCATCTTCTTGTGATTGGGTAGCCTCTAGAGGTTGTGAATCAGGGCACAAGATGTCATGTTCCTCTGCAAGCGTGCTTGGAGAGAGGGTCAAATGAAGGATTGGTGATGAGACGAGCTCATCACTATATCCCAGTGTGGGATCACTTCTTTGACCAGACCGTGTATGGTGGGAGGAAGGATGATCAGAGTGAGGATTATGTTGACCAGACTCTTGGCTACTGAGAGTGGACTTGGTGGAAGACAGGGTGGTGCTTAACCGACTGGAAGCAGTATCAGCTGTCATCCAACCGACCACCTGTTCGCACTGGTCGGACCTCGAGAGTGATGTCCTGCGACGCCCTGTGAAATCAGACATGAAGCTAGGTATGGTGGATGTCTTTCTTTCTTGTGCTCTGGCACCAGGCACAGTTTCTCCGCGTCCTGACCCGCGCCCTGAACTTTCAGGATCACGTCCACTTCCCCGTCCCTTTTTACCCGCCTTCTTCATCTTACACGATATATATGACTTTAATATATATGAGTTTGAAAACTTAACAGTATTTCTTACTATTCTGCAACTCTGCAGAGTACACAGAATAGGCTGCTAAACTGCGGTGACACACACTGAATGGAATAAGTGACTTTAATATTTGAGTTTGAAAAATTAACAGTATTTCTTACTATTCTGCAACTCTGCAGAGTACACAGAATAGGCTGCTAAACTGCGGTGACACACACTGAATGGAATAAGTGACTTTAATATTTGAGTTTGAAAAATTAACAGTATTTCTTACTATTCTGCAACTCTGCAGAGTACACAGAATAGGCTGCTAAACTGCGGTGACACACACTGAATGGAATATGTGACTTTAATATTTGAGTTTGAAAACTTAACAGTATTTCTTACTATTCTGCAACTCTGCAGAGTACACAGAATAGGCTGTTAAACGGCGTTGAAACACACTGAATGGAATATGTGACTTTAATATTTGAGTTTGAAAACTTAACAGTATTTCTTATAATTCTGGAACTGTACAGAGTACACAGAATAGGCTGTTAAACGGCGGTGAAAGACACTGAATGGAATATGTGACTTTAATATTTGAGTTTGAAAACTTAACAGTATTTCTTACTATTCTGCAACTCTGCAGAGTACACAGAATAGGCTGTTAAACGGCGTTGAAACACACTGAATGGAATATGTGACTTTAATATTTGAGTTTGAAAACTTAACAGTATTTCTTATAATTCTGGAACTGTACAGAGTACACAGAATAGGCTGTTAAACGGCGGTGAAAGACACTGAATGGAATATGTGACTTTAATATTTGAGTTTGAAAACTTAACAGTATTTCTTATAATTCTGCAACTCTGCAGAGTACACAGAATAGGCTGTTAAACGGCGTTGAAACACACTGAATGGAATATGTGACTTTAATATTTGAGTTTGAAAACTTAACAGTATTTCTTATAATTCTGGAACTGTACAGAGTACACAGAATAGGCTGTTAAACGGCGGTGAAAGACACTGAATGGAATATGTGACTTTAATATTTGAGTTTGAAAACTTAACAGTATTTCTTATAATTCTGCAACTGTACAGAGTACACAGAATAGGCTGTTAAACGGCGGTGAAAGACACTGAATGGAATATGTGACTTTAATATTTGAGTTTGAAAACTTAACAGTATTTCTTACTATTCTGCAACTCTGCAGAGTACACAGAATAGGCTGTTAAACGGCGTTGAAACACACTGAATGGAATATGTGACTTTAATATTTGAGTTTGAAAACTTAACAGTATTTCTTATAATTCTGGAACTGTACAGAGTACACAGAATAGGCTGTTAAACGGCGGTGAAAGACACTGAATGGAATATGTGACTTTAATATTTGAGTTTGAAAACTTAACAGTATTTCTTATAATTCTGCAACTCTGCAGAGTACACAGAATAGGCTGTTAAACGGCGTTGAAACACACTGAATGGAATATGTGACTTTAATATTTGAGTTTGAAAACTTAACAGTATTTCTTATAATTCTGGAACTGTACAGAGTACACAGAATAGGCTGTTAAACGGCGGTGAAAGACACTGAATGGAATATGTGACTTTAATATTTGAGTTTGAAAAATTAACAGTATTTCTTATAATTCTGGAACTGTACAGAGTACACAGAATAGGCTGTTAAACGGCGGTGAAAGACACTGAATGGAATATGTGACTTTAATATTTGAGTTTGAAAACTTAACAGTATTTCTTATAATTCTGGAACTGTACAGAGTACACAGAATAGGCTGTTAAACGGCGGTGAAAGACACTGAATGGAATATGTGACTTTAATATTTGAGTTTGAAAACTTAACAGTATTTCTTATAATTCTGCAACTGTACAGAGTACACAGAATAGGCTGTTAAACGGCGGTGAAAGACACTGAATGGAATATGTGACTTTAATATTTGAGTTTGAAAACTTAACAGTATTTCTTATAATTCTGCAACTCTGCAGAGTACACAGAATAGGCTGTTAAACGGCGGTGAAAGACACTGAATGGAATATGTGACTTTGATATTTTAGTTTGAAGACTTAACAGTATTTCTTCCTATTCTGCAACTCTGCACAGTACACAGAATGTGCTGCTACACTGCGGCGAAGCACACTGAATGGAATATGTGACTTTGATATTTTAGTTTGAAGACTTAACAGTATTTCTTCCTATTCTGCAACTCTGCACAGTACACAGAATGTGCTGCTACACTGCGGCGAAGCACACTGAATGGAATATGTGACTTTGATATTTTAGTTTGAAGACTTAACAGTATTTCTTCCTATTCTGCAACTCTGCACAGTACACAGAATGTGCTGCTAAACTGCGGCGAAGCACACTGAATGGAATATGTGACTTTGATATTTGAGTTTGAAGACTTAACAGTATTTCTTCCTATTCTGCAACTCTGCACAGTACACAGAATGTGCTGCTAAACTGCGGCGAAGCACACTGAATGGAATATGTGACTTTGATATTTTAGTTTGAAGACTTAACAGTATTTCTTCCTATTCTGCAACTCTGCACAGTACTCAGAATGTGCTGCTAAACTGCGGCGACGCACACTGAATGGAATACGTGACTTTGATATTTTAGTTTGAAGACTTAACAGAATGTGCTCTAATCTGCAACTTTGCACACTAAACAGAATGTGCTCTAATCTGCAACTTTGCACACTAAACAGAATGTGCTCTAATCTGCAACTTTGCACACTAAACAGAATGTGCTCTAATCTGCAACTGTGCACACTAAACAGAATGTGCTCTAATCTGCAACTTTGCACACTAAACAGAATATATATATTTTTTTTTTTTTTTTTTGTTTTTTTCCCCCCACACCAAATAACCTGCTGCCCCCACACACAGTAGTCCTAAAAAGGACTTTTGGTTCTTTTTTTTTCACAATTTTTGTTTTTTTCCTCCCTACACTGCCTTTCCCTTCCTATCCTCAGCTCTCCCTGGCTCAGACTGAGCCGAACTCGATGGTCAGGTGCTATACAGCACCTGACCACGGGTTCTGGCCAGCCAATCAGTGTAATGCCAGCAGCCAACATGGCTGCTGGCATTACACCGATGTCAGAGCCTCCCTGCACGTTTATTGGCTGCGCAGCAGCCGCAAAACGTGCGGGGAGGAGACCCGAACATGGCGGGCGAGCACATGCGGTACTCGTACGAGTACCGCCATGTGCCGAGCAGAGCGATGCTCGAGCCGATCCGAGCATCGGCCGAGCATGCTCGCTCAACACTAGTATATACCAATGGAGAACAAATGCAAAAGAAGTAAGTCACAGCCAGTGTGGTTAAGTGCACATGTAAAGAAGGAAATGGCAAGGAAAAAAAAACGCATTCAAAATATTTAGGTCTGCAGGAACTGAACATTCTTTCTTAAAATACAGGGAGTGCAACAAAGATTGCAAAAAGGCAATTAGGATAGGAAAAATAGAAAATGAAACTCCAATTGCAAGGGAAAGCAAGACTAATCCAAAAAAGTTTTTCAAATATAGAAATAGCAAAAGACTTAAGAGGGAGTGCATCGGACCATTAAAAAATGAGATGGGTGAGTTGGTTAGTGAGGATAAGGAAAAGGCCAATGTCTTTAACACTTTCTTTGCATCAGTATATACAAGGGAGCAAGGAATGGTAGAATAGCCTCCACAAGTAACAAATAAAACAATACAATTATCAGATATTGGGTTAACTCAAGAATATGTCATGGGAAGACTGAACAAAATTAAGACCGACAAAGCACTGATTGTATATATCCAAGGGTTCTTCAGGAACTTAGTGCGGTGTTAGCAAAACCCCTATATTTACTCTTTAAAGATTCTATTACCACAGGCTCAGTGCCACAAGATTGGCTAAGAGCTAACATAGTGCCTCTATTTAAGAAGGGAACTAAAACAGAACCTGGGAAATATAGACCTGTGAGTTTGACCTCTGTAGTGGGAAAACTGCTAGAAGGGATAATAAGGGACTATATTCAGGATTACAACACAAAAAATTAGATCATTAGAGGAAATCAACATGGTTTTATGAAGAATAGATCATGCCAAACTAATCTTTTCAGCTTCTATGAAGAAGTAAGTAATAACCTAGATAATGGTAAGGCAGTAGATGTAACATATGTAGACTTTGCAAAGGCATTTGATGCAGTGCCACACAGAAAGCTGGTGTATAAAAAAGGAAGCTGGGGCTAGGAGATAACCTTTGCAATTGGATACAAAACTGGCTGAAGGATAGGGAACAGTGTGTGGTTGTAAATGGAAAATTCTCCAGTACAGTTAAAGTGGAGAGTGGAGTACCTCAGGGTTCATATTAGGTCCACTGCTGTTTAACATGTTTATAAATGACCTGGAAATAGATATAGAAAGCAAAATATCAATATTTGCAGAGCAGGATATTTTCTCTCTACAGATGGACTTACTTACATTGTCAAATTGGGCAAACAAATGTAATATGAAGTTTAATGTGGGGAAGTGTGAAGTCATGCATTTGGGAGGAAACAATCCCAAGGCTACTTATAAACTTAATGGAATCATTTTAGGAGACTCATTGCTAGAGAAAGACCTGGGTATCCTTGTCAGCTACAAACTTGGAAACAGTGACCAGTGTCAAACAGCAGTAGCAAAGGCAAAGTCCTGTCTTGCATAAAAAGAGGTATCGAAGCAAGGGTGGATAACATTATTTTGCCATTATACAAATCATTGGTAAGACCTTATCTTGAGTATGCAGTGCAATTTTGGGCACCGGTTCTGAAAAAGGATATACTAGAAATAGAGAGGGTACAGCAAAGAGCAACAAAATGAATTGAGGGAATGGAGGACTTGACATATGAGGAACAACTAGACAAAGTCGGTTTATTTACTCTAGAGAAAAGACGACTAAGAGGAGACCTTATCACATTGTACAAGTATATGAGAGGTCAATACAAGGATCTCTGTGGTGAGCTATTTATTCCAAGGCCTGATCAGGTGACCAGGGGACACCCTTGAGATTAGAGGAAAGGAGGTTTAGACTTCAGCAGAGGAAGGGTTTTTTTACAGTAAGGTCTGTTAAATTGTGGAATTCATTGCCCAAGGAGGTGGTTATGGCAGATAAAATGGATACATTTAAGAGAAGATTTGACACATTTCTTTTAAAAGGCAACAAACAGAGTTATACTGTTTATCAGTAGTCTGATCAGGAAGGTCTGATAAAGACTAACTTAATTGGTAGCAGGAAAGCTATAAAATTCTCAGTTACTGGGGTATGATGAGAAAGTTGAACTTGATGGACTTGCGTCTTTATTCAACCTAATTTACTATGTTACTATGTCTCCTGGGTGTATACCATCTGGTCAAGGTGCTTTATTCAACATAATCTTTTCTAGTCTCTTTTGGACTTTGTCCTCAGTAAGCCATGTACATGATGGAGGAAATTCTGTGGTTTTGTCTGTTTGCCCGCAGCCTGTCATTGTTGCTTCCTTTGTACATACAGAAAAAAAGAATGTGTTTAAGGTGTCAGCCATAGCTTTACTCTCACTAGTCAATTCCCCTGTCTCAGCATTAAGAGGACCAATATCAACCTTAATCTTTTTGTTATTTATATACTCAGTAGCATTGTTTAGGATTGTTCTTGCTCTCTTTTGTAATACTTCTCTGATTGTAAATTTTAGGTAGCCTAATTGTGTTTGCAGATTTTATTACATTCTTTATACATTTTTAAATGATACAACTGAGCCTTCTGACTTAAACAATTTAAACTCATTTCCTTGGAAATGTCTTCATTAACCCACATTGGTCTTAAGTTGCTCCTCTTGTACTTATTCCCCAGTGGTATATATTGATGGGTACATTTATCTAAGGGAATTTTAAACAAATTACATGATTCTTGTGCATTTTTATATTTGAAGATTACATCCCTCTGAATATCCTTTAATACTGCTCTTAGCATTGTCATGCATAGCTATATAATTACTGTATAACAGAAGCACCTAAGTAGGAAGGTCATCATACAGCAGTCAGGTGTATCTATATAATTGCTGGGTGAAACAGAAGGACTTACCTAGGTACAAGTCCATCATACAGCAGTCAGGTGTATCTATATAATTGCTGGGTGAAACAGATGGACTTACCTAGGTACAAGTCCATTATACAGCAGACATGTATATCTATATATATATACTGTGTGTAACAAAAGCACTTACCTAGATAGGAGTCTATCATACAGTATTCAGGTTTATCTATATAATCACTGTGTGTAACAGAAAGACTTACCTACCTAGGAGTCCATCATAGAGCAATTAGGTATAGCTATATAAATACTATGTAATAGAAGCACTTCCCTACGTAGGAATCCATCATACAGCTGTCAGATGTATCTATATAATTACTGCGTGCAGCAGAAGTACTTACCTAGGTAGGAATCCATCATACAGGTGTCAGGCGTATCTCTGTAATTACTGTGTGTATAACAGAAGCGCTTACCTAGGTAGGAGTACATCACACAGAAGTCAGGTGTATGTATATAATTACTGTGTTTAACAGAAGCACTTACCTAGGTAGGAGTCCATCATAAAGCAGTCAGGTTTATCTATATAATTACTGTGTGTAACAGAAGCACCGGAACGCCAACATTAGCGTACATGACAAATGCATAACTCGCCTTTCCAGGTACCACCAGGAGACATCAACCTGAAAGAACAGAAAACAGTGAAAGGGAGGGAACAGAGGGAGGGATAATATTCGCCTCTGTGTCTTTAATAAAATTCTGACTTTCCATCACAGAAGTTAGGAAAATCCACAAATTTTATGTCAGACCGGAGGCTTCATATTATGCTAGTTCAAAGCTGACCTACAACTTGACTAGCCACATGTACAACAGGCTTAAAATAAAATTCCTTGAAAGTGGACTCCCTCGACCAAAGCTCCACAAAATGGATGCCACCTTGCAGAACTGCCGTGCGCACAGGCATCTTGGGGGGGAGGGGGGAAGGGACTGACAGAGCCTGTGCAACGGACGTGGAGGCCAATCAGAGGGAACCACCACGTCAGAGCCAGGGAGGAGGAGGAGACGGGCAAAGGCTTCAGAAGCGCAACACACGCACCAGGCTCCGATAGCTACCCCTGTCGCCTCCTAACAGGCGTGAAAGGCACGGGCAGAGCAGGGGTGGAAGGCCACAATGCGGTCCCCAGCCCTCGACACAGAGGCAACAGGAGATAAGAAATAAAAAATGGAATACAGTAACATTCAAAAACTATAACCGCTACGTTAATAATCCCCAAAGGGGTAACAGCTTTATTCAGTCAGTGAAAGATTACAGAAAGGGAACAAATGGAAATGCTTTAATAGGTATGAATAAAGGACACACACACAATTCCTGAAAAAGGAAAATACACCATGAAACACACAATAAGTGTAGGAGAGAAAAAAAACATGACATGTAGTCCTTGAGGGAGCAGCAAAGAAGAGGACGGTTTTTGGATGATGTCACTGTTTGAAGGGGACTGTTGGACTGTGATTGGTTGGGATTAAAAAGGAGGAGTTTCTTATAAGGAAGTTTTAAGTTTTGATTTCTGTAACTCAATAAATTTGTCCTTTTCTGCTGAGGGTAGCAGTGGGGAAGTTAAAGCATAATATGAAGCCTCCGGTCTGACATAAAATGACCGTGTTTGGCCAAATAAACTCATGAATCAAAGAAAACCCCAAACTGAAATCAAAAGGCTTTTTATACATATGATGTGATTGGATTCACTGCTTTGCCCAGAAATCTATTTATCTCATAATAAATAGGGCCAATTGCGTAAAACAAATTGAAGGAATTCTAGTCCAAATTAACTGCATCATAGGGGAAAAATAAAAATACCCAGTGATTTAACTGACAGCTGAAGCCCCTTTTATGCTTGAGACTTCAATGAGGCATTGCAAAGCAGTACCTTGGAGACCTCTTTAACTTCCGAGGAGTTAAATTCCCATTTAAAGCGGAACTATCATCCTGTATTAAAGGGATAGTAATGTTTAAAATGTAAAAATCAATATGTTGTAGTGTTTATCCCCCTGAGTAAAACAAGACTACTCCCACTGCTGAAAGGTGTTTCATTCAAAAGTTATTAATTTTTAAAGTTGAATTTTTAGGTGCAATATCACAGTGGCCTGAAATTGTAGTGGCACTGTTGCTACACCATCCTATGGAGATTTATGGTCCCGGGACCAGAGCTGTCCATAGGATCGTGTAGCAACAGCGCCACTGTACAGTTTCAGGCAACTGTGATATTGCACCTAAAAAATCAACTTTGAAAATTAATAACTTTTGAATGAAACACCTTTCAGCAGTGGGAATACCCTTGTTTTACTCAGGGGGATAAACCCTACAACATATTTTTTTTTACATTTTAAGTATTACTATCCCTTTAAGCCCCCCCCCCCCCCCCAATAATTAGACATATGGTGATTAGGTTCGTAACCACAATATTATCGGGCACAAGTACCAAGTTCTGAAGTAATCCTTCTTATTCTGAGACCAGCAGCCAGGCTTGCACACAGACATCTTGGCTTAGAGACGTCTGCGCGCCTGTGCTGTCCTTCCTGTCTCCTCTAGAAGGCGCTGTATTGTACCTTAAAGTACTGGAAGGGACTGACAGCGCAGGCGCACAGACGCTCTAAAGCAAGAAGCCTGGCCGTCAGTCTCAGAAAAAGGAGGATTACCTCAGAACTTGGTACTTGTGCCCGATAATAGTGCTATTAAGAACCTAATTGCCATATGCCTAGTTATTGGGGGGGGGGAGACTTAATGTAGGGTGATAGTTCCGCTTTGAATGACTGTGAATTATTATTTCCCCTCTACAGTATACTTGATTTGCTCCAGAATTGCATCACTTTACCTTACTGAATCGAACCTTAACCCTTTGAGTGTCAGAGGGGCGTCCAAAGCATTGCTGCGCAATGCATTAAACACCCCTCTGACCAGTGGCGTAACAATAGGGGTCGCCCCCTGAGACCCCCTCGCCCGCAGCAGTTGCTTAGTTAATCTCCCACTCGGCGAGCCGCTCTAATAATACAGAGCGCTGGGAGATGACATCATCTAGTAATACAGAGCGCTGGGAGATGACATCATCTAGTAATACAGAGAGCTGGGAGATGACATCATCTAGTAATACAGAGCTGGGAGATGACATCATCTCCCAGCCTCTGCATTACTAGAGCGGCGCGCGGGAGCTTCAGTTCTAGAGATCTGTGCCGAAGGAGGCATGGATCTGTCAAATCACGCCTCTAGACCACCAGGGACTGGAGGTAGGGGCAATGTGGAGATGAAGGGGGCATTGTGGAAGAGGTAATGTGGAGATGAAGGGGCAATGTGGAGATTGGGGGCAATGTGGATGAGGGGGCCAATGTGGTCGGGGGGGGGGCCATGGCAATTCTTGCACCAGGGACCGGTGGCTTCTAGTTATGCCTCTGCCTCTGACACACAAATGGTTAAGAGTCAGTTCCATAGAATCCTTCAGTAGGAGGAAATAGGAATCCTGGAGTCCTGCGGAATGAATCATGTCTCCGTTCATAGATCTGACATCCAGAACGAATTCATTCTTAGTGTTTGTGCTGATATTCTATCAAGATTAAATTAAAGAGGAACTTTCACCACTAATACACTGAGTCTCATATAATTTTGCTAGTAAAATGCTATGTGGATTGGTTTATTTTTTTCTACATACATACTTTAGTAGATATTAGCTTGAAAATGTAGTCTTGATGTGGGCACTTCCGCATTCCGCGGTACAGGGTAACATTGTCGCAGAGGTACAAGACTTGCAAGGTCTGTATGATGACAAACGGATCTTGCTGTTACTACAGACGTGCTGCACATCAATATGAACGGAAATGTTAACGCGTTCCAGGGAGAGATGGGAAGGAAGTGGGAGGAGAATTTGAGGACTGGGAAGTTTTGCACCTCTGTGCCGATATTACCCTGTGCCACAGAATGCGGAAGTGCCCACATCAAGTCTACATTTTAGAGCGAAGATCTACTAAAGTATGTACATTGAAAAACAAAAGCCAATCCACATACCATTTTACTAGCTTAAGGGGATATTAATGGTTAATTTTAACTTGAATTAATATTGTAGGCATTAAAAAAAAGATAAAGATAGACAGTAACAACAGGGGTCGCACCTGCAACTGGGCCCGTCACTCCAGGGGCCTGGCCGCCTCCAGCGAACCCACTGCCACTCGCCCACAGCCAGTGCCCGCAGCAGCTCAGCTGATCTCCCGGCGCTCTAGTAATGCAGAGAGATGGGAGATGACATCATCTCCCAGCGCTCTGCATTACTGAGAACCGCGCGGGAGAGGGTGATGGAGGTAGGAGATGGACATGGGGCAATGTGAAGATGGGGGGGGGGGGGGGCGCTGGGCCCATGGCAATTTCTGCACCAGGGCCCGGTGGCTTCTAGTTACACCAATGAAGATAGATGTAAGTCTTATCTCTCATACCTTTATGATTTGCGAGATATCGCTTGATAAAGTTACCTCTTCCTGTCTGTTTCAGTGAAGTCTGCCATCCAGCTGACAGCTGCAGATTCCAGTCATTTGACCAGACGGAGGCTCTTCAGCAGACCTGAAGTCACGCTACTTATAAATAAATACTTCACTGGAATGGTCTCCAAAGTGTGCCTGGTTTGCAAGCATACTTTGTAGACCATTCCGATGAAGTATTTATTTTTAAATAGCGCTATTTTGGTTCTGCTGAAGAGCTTCCGTCTGGTCAAATGACTGGAATCTGCAGCTGTCCCATAGAGCACTGACTTGACTAAAACAGACAGGAAGAGGTAACTTTACCAAGTGATATCTCTCAAACCATAAAGGTTTGAGAGATATGACTTACATCTATCTTCATCTTTTTTTTAATGCCTACAATATTATAATACTATCACTTTAATCATATGTAACAGTGTATTTGAGCTGAAAGTTCCCCTTTAAGCGGGGGCTCATTGCTACGTTATGTCACTGTTCATTTTAAAGCGATAGTAATGTTTCAAAATAAAAGCAGCTCTAATTAATCATCATAGTATTTGGACTTTGGAGAGTGTTATTTCAAGTCTGTCAGAGTTGTAGTTCCAGAGTAATTCAATGACAAAGTATCCCCCTCCCGCCCCTTTTACTGATGTAACACTGTTCAGCCAGATCAGAAGGGAGGTGCCCAGGTAGACTGCAGAGAGGGACAATCTTCAATTAAGATAAGGGAAGAAGCTGAAAAGCTTCTCAAGGGGGGCAGAGATTTCATTGTTTTCATAGGAAGAAGATTGTCCCCTGCTGTTATCTGTCTGGTCTATGGACTGCATTCCACATCTGAGAAGAGATGGCTTACACTAGGTAAAAGGGGCGGGAGGGGAAACTTTGCTTGTGAATATCTCATAAACCATAAAGGTTTGAGAGATAAGACTTATATCGTCCTTCATGTTTTTTTAATGCCTACAAAATAAAATAAAGTTAAAACGAAGTATTACTATCCCTTTAAAGCAGAACGTTCACCTAAAATAAAATTTTGAGCAGGTGTTTTAAAGGGATAGTATTACTTAAAAATTACTTATCCCTATGTTGCAGCCCTTATATAAAGAAGAAAAATGCCACCAGCGGCATCTCTCTTATGGTGTGAGAGATAACCGCTTTGAAAGTTCTCCCCTGCCTGATGTCAGCGTTCTAGCTGACAGATTTGGAATCCGGTCCATAGACAGGCCGGCAGCTCTGCAGCAGAGCCGAGATTGTGTTAATGGAAAAGAAATCTTTCACTTAAAATGTCTTCTACGTGTGCTTGCAAACCAAGCACACGTAGAAGACCTTTTAAGTGAGGTATTTCTTTTTCATTAAATCGATCGCGGCTCTGCTGTAGAGCCGCCGGCTGATCCCAGGAGAGGATTTCCCTGCTGTCAGCTAGAATGCTGACGTCAGACGGGGAGAACTTTGAAAGCGGTTATCTCTCAAACCATAAGGGTTTGAGAGATGCTGCTGGCTCATTTTTCGTCTTTATTTAAGGGCTACAACATAGGGCCGTATGTTCAAAGAGATAAAGACAAAAAATTGTCGTATGAAAGACAAAAATAAGTAATTGTGTGCATGAACAACATATTTTCTATAGAGTATACAACAAAAAAACTAGTAATGTCCGTTGTGTACGACACAACTCCAGAATTGACGGGCAAAGGGGCGGGGAAAGGGTGGGGCTAAACTATTCCCCAGTGTCGTATAGCGGAAAAGAAAATTTGTCGTAACTAACGATAAAAAAATGTCTTTCAAAAGACAAAATTTGTACGTTAAGAAAAAAGTAGAGGAAATGTGTTCTGAATGTGAGAATTTTTGTCTTTAGTTATGACATTTTTGTCATTAGTTAAGACATTTTTAAAGACATTTTTGTTGTTAAGACATTTTTTAAGACATTTTTGTCTTTAGTTAAGACATTTTTTTGTCATTCCATATGACAATTTCAGTCAGGACAAACGACATATTCACAACTGACACTCTCTGAAAATATTAATGATCCTAACGACACTGTAATTTGAAAAGTAATTACAAACTACAAAAGCTATTTAGCTACTTTTTTGAACACATGGCCCATAGAGATAGGTCATTTTTAAGTATTATTATCCCTTTAATACATAAACCTAGATTAGTGCTGGGATTTTTTTTATTTTTAATTGTTTGCTAGTGGAGATATTCAGACTTTAAAATCAGGCACTTCTGCGATCTGTGGGACCCTGTATGTCCTGCATGACGCCTTGGGACTTCCCAGCTGCCCCAGGGAGTGCATTCACTCTCCCCTTCATAGCTGTATTTCTGAGGCTAACGTTATAGCAAACTCCGTTACAGCTATGAAGGTGAGCATGAACACACTCCCTGGGGCAGCTGGGTAGTCCTGAGGCATCGTGCGGGACATACAGGGTTCCGCAGAATGCGGAAGTGCACGATTTTAAAGTCTAAATATCTCCACTAGCAAACGATTGAAAATAAAAAAAAAAAACAATGCTAATCTAGGTTTATGTATTAAAACAGATGCTCAAATTTATATTTTAGGTGAATGTTCTGCTTTAAAAGCCAAATTAAATCAATGATAATTTTACGACCATTTTTTTGACACCATGGAGCAGTTTGTTTGCCCTGAGTGTGAATTTTCTTGTGTATCCTCCTAGATTGAGCAGAAAGGAATATTATGGCACTTTGTAAATCCCACTGTCTGTTCTAGAATTACATATTTTAGCGTGCGTGTAGAGTTTCTATAAATAGATTCCAAGAAAGAGTTACATGTCCCACAGGTATGTAGTCATTTTGAGTTTTACTGTAATTTCTAAACACTGAAATGTATCAGTGAGTCACAGGTTTGTGCGCTGGTGTTAAACTTGTCTTCCCGTTAAAAGGTGTCATAAGATTTAGGAAAACTAAACTTGCTTCCAGGTGACTAGGCGAATTCCATTCAAAGTAACATAGTAAATTTGGTTGAATAAAGACACAAGTACATCAAGTTCAACTCCTGCCCCATACCCCAGTGACCCAGAATTTTATAGTTTTTCCGCTACCAAACAAATCAGTCTCTATCAGACCCTCCTGATCTGCCTACTAAAATACAGTATAACTCTGTATGTTCCCTTTTGAAATAAATGTATCTAATCTTCTCTTAAATGTATCCATTGTATCTGGCATAGCCACCTCCTTGGGCAAGGAATTCCACAGTTTAACAGACCTTACTGAAAAAAAACCCTTTCCTCTGCTGAAGTTGAAACTTCCTTTCCTCGAATTTCAAGGGGTGTCCTCTGGTTATTTGATTAGGCCTTGGAATGAATAGCACACTGCAGAGATCCTTGTATTGGCCTCTCATATACTTGTACAATGTGATAAGGTCTCCTCTTAGTCATCTTTTTTCTAGAGAAAATAAACCAACATATGGTGGCCAGTAATTTGTCCTGAGGAATAATAGGACTAGGAGGACTATCCTCTTTTAGCGCCCGAAAACTGTCTGGATAGGGCATAAGCCCGGACATTTTTGGTACCTAGCAGGTACGAGACCACATAATTAAAACGAGACAAGAATAAGGCCCATCTGGCCTGCCTTGGAGACAAGCGCTTAGCTTCAGACAAGTAGGTAAGGTTTTTATGATCCGTGAGGATTAGGACTGGCATGGAAGTTCCCTCGAGCAAATGCCTCCATTCTTTGAGAGCCAGTATTATCGCCAGAAGCTCACGGTCACCAATTTCATAATTGCACTCAGCAGGACTTAGCTTCTTTGAGAAATACCCACACGGGTGCAACTGGCTCTCAGGAGTAGGACGTTGAGACAGAGGGCGTCTACTCCTGTCTCAGACTCATCGGCCTCAAGTACAAATGGAAGCTCTGGTTCTGGGTGTGCCAAAATTGGTGTTGCTGCAAAAGCGGCTTTCAATGACTCAAATGCTTTGATGGCCTCTGGTGACCAGTAAGTGGAGTCACCATCTTTTTTGGTCATGTCGGTAAGGGGTTTCACCATAGAGGAAAAATTGTGGGTAAATTTCCTATAGTAGTTAGTGAACCCAAGGAAAAGTTGGAGGGAGCGGAGACCTACGGGTCGTGGCCACTCGAGAACTGACGAGAGTTTCTCAGGGTCCCTAGCAAAACCAGCCTCTGAGATTACATATCCCAAGAAGGTGACCTGTTTGCAGTGGTACTCACACTTCTCCAATTTGCAAAACAGGTTATTCTCTCTTAACCTGTGCAGAACTCGGTCTACATCTGCATGGTGGCTTTCCATGGAGGCAGAATGTCATGTAGGTACACCACCACGCATTGTTGGAGCATGTCCCGGAGGACATCATTAGGAATTCCTGGAAAACCGCGGGGGCATTGCAGAGATTGAAGGGCATTACGAGGTATTTGTAATGTCCGCTTCTGGTGTTAAACGCGGTTTTCCATTCATGGCCCTCCTTTATCCTTACCAAGTTGTATGCCCCATGCAAGTTGAGCTTAATAAACACCTTGGACCCTTTTACTCGATCGAACAACTCAGTAATAAGTGGAATAGGGTACGCATTTTTAATTGTGATACAGCTGAGCACCCTATAATCAATACAGTGTATCAGTTCACCACTCTTTTTCTTCACGAAGAGGAATCCGGCCCCAGCGGGAGAGGAGGACTTGCGGGTGAACCCCTGGGACAGCGCATCCGCAACATACTCCTCCATGGCCTTATTCTCCGCAACAGACAAAGGGTAGATTCGACCTAGAGGATGTATGGCACCTGGTTGCGGTTCAATGGTACAATCATATGGGCGGTGAGGTGGGAGCTCACCAGATCGGCCCTTATCGAATACATCTCGGAACTCTTGGTACACTTCAGGCAAAAAAGATACCGGGGATGTGGTTAGCAACTTCACCACTTTCACTAGGTATGTCTTTGAATAGTTGGGTGACCGTGCCATAACTTCGGCCCTTGCCCAATCGAATGTGGGATTGTGTTTGCACAACGATGGATAGCCCAGGATCACAGGATAGTGAGAAGCGTGGATCACCTGGAACCATAAACTTTTGTGATGGAGAGCCCCTACAGCCAGAGACAAAGGAGTGGTTTCGTGGGTGACCTGCTGTGGCTGTAAAGGTCTGCCATCAATTGCCTCAATGGCCAGTGGAGTGGTACGGAGCTGCAATGTAATGGAGTGCTTCTGGGCGAAGGCACTGTCAATAAGGAGGCCCGCTGCACCGGAGTCAATAAGTGACTCTGTAATAATGGAAAACTCGCCCCAGGAAAGCCCAACAGAGACTAGTGGTTTATCCTTCTGGATAGCTGGGGACACAGAGACGCCACCTAAGGTCTGTCCCCTATAGGACCTTAGGTGCGAGCATTTCCCGGATGTATGGGACAGGTACGCAAAAGATGCCCAGCCTTAGGCATAGGCCCTCTCTCCTCCTGAAGGCCTTTTCTGCAACTGAAAGGCGAGTGAACCCAAGCTGCATGGGCTCCACATTGCCAGAGGATTTAAGACTAGGAGGAGCGGGAGGAAAAGGAGGCATGGGTGGGGACGAAAATCTCGGGGATAAATGGATGGGATGCCTCTGCAGGTGCTACCTAAAGGAAGCTCTCTCACGGATATGGGAGACAATCAGAATGTAATATGAGACTAAATCCTAAAAAGTCAACAGGAAGGTCCCGGGCTGCCATCTCATCTTTAATCATATCCGATAGCCCATTAGAGAAAGCAGCACCGAGAGCCTCATTATTCCAAATAAACTCGGCTGCCAGGGTGCAAAACTCTATGGCAAAATCCGCAACCGTCCTAGTACCCTGTTCGATGGACATTAGGTGCTTTGCAGCCAAGGGGAAATGGCCCGGTACATCAAATACCCTTTTAAAGGATGCCACAAACTCAAGGTAATTGTGCATTATAGGTTTCTGAGTCTCCCAAAAGGGGGTTAGCCCATGTCAGAGAGTAAGGAAATCACGAGGCCCACCTTACGCCTATCAGACGGGAAAGCCAGTGGTACCATCTCCAAATAGATACCAACCTGGTTCAGGAAACTTCTGCACTGGGGTCGCCCCCATAATGCTGAGGAAGCGGGGCAGACCTAGTCATGCCACTCGCAACATTAGAATCATTAATGAGAGCAGGAGCGGCAGCAGCTATAGGAGCAGACTGCTCAGGGGCTGCTGAGGCAGGGGAGCCAGGTGTGCAGCATTGAGCAACAAAGTCTGGAGGGCTTACGCAAACTGGTCCATTTGCTGGTCTATCTGGTCCAGCCTGAAAAAAATATTCAGTGGATTGCCTGCTCTCTCTGAATTCATGGTCCTTGTGTACTGTTATGGAAGAGGAATCAGACAGGACGCAAAAAGGTAAAATGCAAAACATCTTTAACACGTTAAGGACCATTGCCATGCCAGGACCGTCACAGCGGTCCGGCACTTAAGGACCAGTGACGGTCCTGGTACATCATGGAGTTCAGGGCTCTGAACTGGAGCCCTGAACTGGAAGTGAAAAAAAAAAGCCCCGTGGTCCTCAAGTGCCCTTAAGGGGTTAAAGCAACAAAAAATAAACAGAACATAATTGTGATCCAGGAGCATAAACCAAATGACAAGCCAGGTCAGGAACCAGGACAGGTACTCAGCCAAGCTGGAGTCAGAAGCGCAGAAGTCTGCGCAGTCAGGAACAAGTCAGTGGGTCTGGAGCCTGAAGGGTCATCAGAGGAAGCCAGGTCATACACAGATAAACAGGAGCTCAGTAGAATCACAGCAATCAGCAACAAGGTCAGCAACAAACACAAGGACAATGGGGAAGTAAGCCAAGCTGCTTTAAATACCCTGGGAGGGTTGGCTGATAATAGTCAGGTGAGCAATCAGAGAGGTCAGCTGATCAGCCTGAGCCAGAAACTCAGAAGACAGCAGCAGTGGATAGCAGAGCACTAGATTAGCTTAGACATCAGAATCAATAGGCAGAATAGAACTGCTCAGCAAAACCTTGACACCTAAAAACTGACACATGGGAAGTACTGACCTCTAATATCTCCTAAAGAAGGACACTTGGGAGGTATAGACCCCTAATATCTCCTAAAGAGGGACACTTGGGAGGTATAGACCCCTAATAAATCCTAAAGAGGAACACGTGGGAGCTATGGACCCCTAATATCTACTAAAGACTGACACATGGGAGGTACTGACCTCTAATATCTCTTAAAGAGGGACACTTGGGAGGTATGATATAAAGACTAAACAAACATTTAGTTGGGGCAAATCATATTATAGATAACACAGAACTCTCTCACCCTGAGATTTTGGTCCTTCACCCTGAGATTTGGGTCAAAACTGTGAGTCACAGGGTCAAACCCTGAGAGTTCCCAGGTCTGTTTATAGTATGTTGATTCAAACCATGATAGTTCCCAGGTGTGCTTATAGTTTGTTAATTTAAACATGCTGTGCAGGTACTTCCTGTCTAGGAACTGGAGAGGTGATATCACTCCACTTTATCACCGCTTAGTGAATCTCCCTCCTTGTCCGCTAGAGAGGTGAGTGGAGACCTCTCCAGCATCCAAGGGTTTTAAATAATACCCATTAACCCCTTTGCGTCCTGTGACGCACCCGGACCGTCACGCTGGTCCGGTACTTAAAGGGATAGTAATACTTAAAATGTTAAAAAAATATGTTGTAGGGTTTATCCCCCTGAGTAAAACAAGGGTACTCCCACTGCTGAAAGATGTTTCATTCAAAAGTTATTAATTTTCAAAGTTGAATTTTTTAGCTGCAATATCACAGTGGCCTGAAATTGTACAGTGGCGCTGTTGCTACACCATCCTATGGAGATGTATGGTCCCGGGACCAGAGCTGTCCATAGGATCGTGTAGCAACAGCGCCACTGTACAATTTCAGGCCACTGTGATATTGCACCTAAAAAATTCAACATTGAAAATTAATAACTTTTGAATAAAACACCTCTCAGCAGTGGGAGTACTCTTGTTTTACTCAGGGGGATAAACCCTACTACATATTTTTTTTTACATTTTAAGTATTACTATCCCTTTAAAGACCAGTGACGGTCCTGGTACGTCACGTACTTTTACTCACCTCGCTCCGGAGCGATCTCTTTCAGTCCTCCGTTCAACGTGCTGCCCCATGTGATCAGTCACGTGGGACGTCACATCGAACTCGCCTATCTGGTCCTTAAAGGACCAGACACCCCGGGACCGCTGGTCCTTAAGGGGTTAAATAGTAACTAAAACAGGACTCCATCAATCAAAAGCAGGATGATT